>OY288108.1:91350071-92550071 GCA_958431115.1 Syrphus vitripennis | reverse complement strand
TTATTTTTTAAATAATTTTCGCCTTCAAATTAGTTTTTAATTTGATTTTGAAATTTATTGTTCAACATTGATTTTTTTCTGTTGTTGCTGTTCTAATCGTGCAGGGTTCATTTGAATGCGTAACACTACAACGACAAGTAGTGCAGTAAAGTAACATTGTATTTATTTTTTTCCTCTATACAATTTTTATATTTATTAAATTATGCACACTTTTAACTAGTTTTCATTTAATAATAAAAAAAATACTTGTAAGCACCTTGTGTATGGAGGTAAAATTACAAGTGAGGAAATAATGCAATTGATATGCAATTCCAATTTATGTAGAAGTGGAAATATCCTTGATGTTCAATGATCTTAAATGTTTGCAGTGTGATAACAATTAATGAAAAAAAAAAGAAGAAAAAGAATTAAATATTAATGCATTTTTTACGGGATTCAATATATTTAACCTGCTTATTTACACATAAATGTATTTCTCTTTTTTTTATGGTCAAGTTAATCGCTTTCAGGGTTTTACTAATTAATAATTGATTTATAATTTATTGTTTATTCTGAGCTGTAAATAATATTTTATGGTTGAGAAAAAAAGAAAAAAAAATACAATTAATTGTGTAATTCACATTAGGTGCAAGGATATAAAAATCCAATTACTACAAACAAATTTTTTTTTCAATTAATGCCACGAAAGTCATGAAAAAGTTGTAAATTTTATTTAACTGCTTTATGAAATAAATCATAATTAATTAATTTTAGGGAAAAAAGTTACCACGAATTCGGAATATTTTTTTTCCCTCTTTTAAGATGTGTGGTTGCTTTAATTCAACAGGCAGTTGGATACCATCCCGCTTAGAAAACAGGACCCAATGTAAGTAATCAAAAAAATAAATGTCTTATATGGAGTTCCCCAGGGAAGTCACATTGGACCTCCTTTTTTCACAATTTTCTTAAATTACATACATACATGAAGTTATCTTCAACCGTAAGTTCAATAAGTTTTCCGAAGAATTCAAGTATTTGAAGATATATGTTTCTATAATAATATTCAGGAAACCCCTCTTTACCAAGGTCTATCAATGAGTGGGTACAGTAGATAACTTTATGATACTGGCGCTGCTAGTAAGTCATAGGCTATTAAGACATAGTGGCATAGTGCGTAATCGGGAATTCTTTACTTCTGAAGGGTCATTGGGCGTTGGATTTACTACAGTTTCGAAATTGTGATTTAAAACCTCAAAAAACTGCTCTACCACTTTTTGAACTGTTTCCCATCCGCAACTAGCAGTGATCTATCCGCATCTTTCTCTAACTCTGGATAAATGTAAGCACTTCTGCTTTCGATTAAGCTTATCATGCCGCACATTATAGTAAACTTCTCTCATCTTTATGCGATACGTAGAGCTTTAAAGAGTGTTTCCATTTTTCGATCCTTCCCAAGTTCTTCGGCAAGCTAAGGTTTCTATGGTTTTCGATGGAGATGGGTTCCTTTCAATCACAAGGATCCTTAAAGTGGACAGCGGGATGTTTTAGACTATCGATATCCATATTAAACTTCGGAAGCTTTCTTGGGATCTTGAAACTGGACTTTTTCTATTTCGGACGTCCTGAAGGCTGCTTCTAAAACCCCGAATCATCGCTGCCAACCCCATGTCACTTGATAACACGACTAAAACAAATGATTGTCGATTTCTTTAAAAAACAAAAACAAGTTCTTTTTGAGCGATATTATGTTTTTTTGTATTTGATGTTAATGATAGTTCAATATTTTTTTTTCGAGCTGAGACTTAAAAACCAACGGTTCAGATTTATTTTCTTAACGGTCAGGAATTGCCAATCCCCACATTCGATTAATTTCATAAGCAGATAAAATAAAAGAAATTTTAATGTGGTTAATCTTGAGCTAATTTGACCACTATATTAGTACTTACTTTTTCCTTTAAATACCAAGCCCTCTATTGACCCAATTCAATAATTCTTTCGTCTGCTTATAATGGTAAAGCACTATCGAAGGTGACTAAGTCTTGCTTAAGACCCGCTTCTTCACCACATATTTTTATATCAAAATCCGCCATGCATTAATCATTCAATTCTCAATAAACAAAGAAACACTCATTAGTCGATCGCCCATAAGAAAACCAAAAAAAAAAAACAACAACAAAAACAAAACCCCATCATCAATCGATAAATTGTATTTCGTTAGACAACATCACGGCACCATCAGCACTAATAAAACGTCAATCTATCTTTCGGTCAAGCACCTTTATACTTCTATGTCTAACTGATGCCGATGATGGGATGTGATAATTTTGAATTTTAACGTCCTTCGCGTGAGCTATTTTGATCTGTTTATTTATTTCTGAAAGCTCTTCAACAAATTCTTAGTACCTAAACCAAAAAAAGCATCCGGGTGATGTTTTGATGATTGATTCTTTGAAAACAACATAAATAAGAATTATTACATCGATCACAAAGATCATACTCATTAATATCTTTATAGACAAATTTTGTTGATGATCGAAAATTATAATAAAATATGATGATGATAAGTTAATATATTTGAACTCAAAAGAACAATTGAAAGGCTTTGAATATTTCAACGATGAAAGATTATTGATATAACTTCTGGGTGGGCAAACATACTCAAAAGTTTTTTGCTTTCTGGTGATTAAACTTTGATTTTAAAGACTGTCAGTAAAACTTTATTAGGGATCAATAAATATCAGGGATACAAAACTAATAAATTTTGAAGAATTTTGAACTCAAATTTGAATTAAAAAAAAAAAGTGGGAAAATGCATTTAAAATTTTGAAACATTGAAGACTCTTGTTGGACACCGGTTTTTTTCTTTCAAGCTTGAATACCTTTGCTTATCTATAAAATATTCATGATGAATGATTAAAGTTCATTAAGCTATAAAACTCAACACATTTAGTGAAACATTAATTTTTTTTCATTCAATCAGCCCTAATAAATTTGATTTTTTGACATTTTTTTCGAAAGTTGAAATAGAAGCTTACAACTTTAAAAAAAAAAATGTATTTCTGTCGAACAGATGGAAACCAATTTTATCCAATGCCATTCCAACGAAAATAAAATTAAAAAAAAAAAAACCTTTTAGATAAATAAGACTGATGAGTGTCACCATTTTTGTGGAATAAATCTTCAATCCATTAAATCCGCATATAATCACTTCTGACAAACTTTAACACGGTTTTGGTATTGTTAATGTCTTCATTAGTGCAACTCAGTGCCCCTGTTAGTTTGACAAAAAAAAAGTGATTGTACTAGACGGAATCACGACGGGTGATAAAAATAGGTTAAAATTTATTCGAAAATAGCTCATGGTGTTTTACATCGCAGCTTTTCAATCATTTGTTTATCTCTCTCTCTCTTTCTATCTGTCTCTACATTAAATCCACACGACAAAAATGTTCTGAAGTTTTTTTTTATATATTCGAGTATTGCTTTGTTTAACGTTGTCTTTTTTTCAATTCAATTTGATTGTCTGATGTTTTTATATCTGTTAGGTAAATCAAATGCTCTCAAGGTCAAGTTTACACACAAAATGATGGAAGTTCTGAGGGTCGACCTATAATAAATAGTGACGGTCACTGGTCACTATACTATGTTAGTACGTGGTACGTTTATTGGATGGTAATGAACTTCCTTAAACAACAACAACAAAAAAAATATTATATCTACACAAAATAATGCTTCGGTAATTTCCGAATTGACGAAGAGTTGTGGTGAATTTTTAATGCGTATTGACGCGTAACAAATGCCTGTAGTAGCGCACGTTGTTTTGATCAAAATATACTCGTATTGGCTTCCATTTTGAATATTTTCTAGCTACGTGAGGTAGATCTTTTTTTTCTTCTCTGGGATTTGAGTTTTGACTTACGGTGAACGTGTTGCTTGTCAGGAGTTTGTATTTATGGTTTGGTCATAAAATTAAGAACGTTGATTTATTACAATGATTTAATAGGTAGCAAAAAAAACTATTTTGGGATTTTAATTATATTTTATAAAAATAAACATTTAGTACAGTTTACAGTTTTATAACATTATGAACATTGCATCATAAGCCCTTCAAAACAATTTCTTTGTTTTAACTCAGGTTGAAAATTAAAAAAAAAAAAATGTGTTGGTTTTAAGAACTGCGATTATTTTTATTTTTTCATTTTTGGAGGTTATAATTCTAAAACACAAAAATATCATTTTTAACTACGGACATTTTTCTGTCTCACTCTTCATTAAAAGAACGACTGGATCACATTAACTTGCTTCTATATTAAAGTACTAATAAAAATACAATAAATAAAAAAAACAATAAATTCATCGGATATAAATAAATATGAAAAACCACAAAATTCTAATTGCTATAAAATTTCAAAACTGAAGATTCCATCCAATCATAAGAATACAAAATTTTGAAAATAAAAAATCAAAAATCCTCATTTTTTTCAAAACAAAATATTTTTTTTATGTTCTTATCTACATATGTATGTAGGTGTACAAAATTTGTAAGTATTTTTAGAAAAAAAATCATACACAAGTTTTGAGTTTTTAGTAACATACACTTTAAATTAAAATTTCAAAGAAATATTTCAGAAAACTATAAAAGAATTTTTTTTAAGCTTTGACTGGATTATTATTGAACTTGTTTCATAAAAAAATCCTTCAAAGTTGGTCAAAAATTGAGAAAATTGAAAATCAAAAATCCAGTACCAGTACCAGTACTATTTTTTTTTAATATTTTTAGAATAAAAAATTTTAGTTGCTTACAAAACCACAGAAAAAAATCATTAAAATCGTTGGGACCTTTTGCGCGAGATAAATATGTTTTGTTTTTGCCTAAAAACCTTCCAAGTTTAAAGAAAATCATTCCTGTAGCTTAGGCTGTAGACCTAACAGTCCAATAGACCGACACACCGACAGGGAGACCGATGGACAGACGATAGACAGACATATGTATGTAGTGAAATAATACTTTCTGGCAAAATTTATAATTCACTATTTTTTTTTTTATTTTTTCGAACAAAATTTGTTTTTCACAACTTATTTTTTGCCAAATTTTTATTCTCGCGGTTCAAAAAAATGTCCACTTAGTTTTCCTGACAATTTTTTTTTTGTTGCTGTACATTTAATGTTTTGATCAATTTTTTTTTGGGAGAATTTATTTTTAGAAAAAAATTGAGGTAGAAAAAATGTTGGCATTTTCTTCCGATTGCATTTTTAATTGAAAACTTTTTTGAACCCTCAAAATAATTTTACTCAAAAAAGTGTATAATGGCACCTTTCTGGCAACTGAACTTGAAGCAAGCAGAGTAACGAAGTTCCAACTTTTATGTACCTTGCTACCAATTAGTGGTGACAATAGGAACCTGAACAATTCGTAAGTCACTTGGATAGGTATAAGGAATTAAAAACAGAACCTCAAAAAGACCAAAAACACATTTTAAATTCGAAACAGTTTCATGATATAATTTGAAATTAATTTTTTAATAATAAATAATCAAAAGAATATATTCCATATGAATGCACGCATTACAACGCTATTCAAGTTTGAACATTTAATGATAACATTTTAATGATCCCAAAAGTACTTGAAGCTAGTTTTGGCTACAAAAATGATAGTCCGAAACTCTATTTTAGAAGTTTCCAAATTCAAAATTACTTCAAAATTATCTGATTCCAATTTTCAGTATATTAAGCTAAATATTTTTGTTTTTAGTTTCTCTTCACCATGATATCGCCACTCAATTTACAAACTCAAACGTGCTGAACCGATGCGATGCAAAAAAAAAATTTCAACTACGAATGTCAATCAACAATATCATCGTCACAGGTTTTTGAATCTCTGATAGAGCTGGCTGCTAAAAGATTTTGAATACATGATGGCGCGTAGTTAAGCAAACAGTAGCTGATGTTAGTTGGTACTTAACTGCTGCTTGAATATTATTATTGCTTTTTTTTTTAATTTTGTCTTATACCTTGACAAATCAGTTGGTTCTAACGATACATAGCTATAGCTAAAGTAAAGAAAAATACACATTCTCATTGAGAATATCGCGTGCAGTTGAAGAATATGCACTGCATGTTGCACACAAAACACAACTTCTCTTCCAAGTCTTGATGTCTGATAGTGTATTGAGTTGCTGGATTTCTAAATCAACAAGAGTTATTTTTTTTTTTGTTGTCAGATTAAGCGACAAAGACAGCTTGACATGTTTCGCAAGTCCATCAGAGATGGTGGTCTTATCTTTAACTTAACTGCTGAAATCTTTACAAAGAGGCTACACTTGTATTTTCTCTGTTTCTATTTCTGTGAGATAAATGCTAGCATCTTCACAAGCAAGACAAGAATTTTTATCTTATTTGTTGGCAATTAAAAAATTAATAAAAACACTTATAGATTAAAAATTGTTCAAATCACCTATAAACAAAAGAGTTGACGTCAAAACTTTAAAATGTTTTATTTTTTAATTTATTTGAAACGATATGTATTTTTTAGTAATTTTAAAAATAAAATATAAATTAGAAATAAGGATTTTAACATGATGGTTTCGTTAGAAAATGCAAGTGTAATTATAATTATGGCATCAAAATGATTCCTCAAAACTCTCCATCCAACGTGGATTTCAAATAAGTTTTAACGATCACACTGATGACATGTTAAAATTTGCAAATCACATTGCAAATATTCCTCGAAATCACTATACATGACAACCTTTAACGTAACAATTGCTAGGTCAATTTTGTATTTAATAAACCTTTCATCAAGTTGCTGTCAACAATAAATTACTATACGAATAATCACTGGCATAAACCTCAATTATCTCACATAAATCACTGATTTCATTAAAAACAACAAAAAAAAGAAATCCCAGTAAATTTGTTATCTAGCTATAGAAACAAAACAGACAAAAAAAAACAATCTCAAGCAATTGCTAGAGCATTACATCACTCATATAATATCAGATATTATAAATGTTAGACACTTAAAAACCATTGAACCTCTTGTCTGACAATCAACTCGATCAGTATACTTGTAAACATAAAATGCATTTACAATTTCAAACGCATAATATTATTAGATATGTAGGCACTGTTGTTGTTAATACCTTAATTGACATTGTCAAGCCTTGAAATTGAAAAAAAAAATATAAAGTTTATGAAAAAAACAAATTATTACAACTTTGACCGTATCTAAGGTGAACCAGACAAAATTCTCTACCTGAATATAAAATATATAAAAAAAATATACTTGTAAAACATAATCTTGAGTGGAACTTGTATAATTGAATGAATACGCACTTTACACTGATTTTATTAATGTTATTTGGAAAAACTAAAGTACTGTGCAGACAAATTTAAACCATTTACTTTTTTTTTTAAAGTTTCATTGTGTTTGAAATCTAAAACTAATGCGCTAATTCATCCGTAAACGCATCATTTACGCATTCACTTAAGCATCAACATACGTTTACATTAATGTAGGCATCTACGCATGCTTCTTTAAATGCTTTTTTTTCTTCTTCTTCAGCGTCAGCAGGCTTCAAATTTCTCAAAATGAAGCACCCACGAAGAAATTCAGGAAGTGATAAGTAATACAAATAAATCATAAGACATACATTTTCCCCACAGCACTGTCTTTTTTTCCATCCGTGAAGTGCAAGGAAATGTTGCAACACGACAAACCTGCCTATTAAAAACAAAAAAAAAAAAACCCACCAAGATTAATGGTTTCCAATGTTGCATTCCGCAATGTTGTTTGTGGAAGTCACAATCACAAGTTGATTTGTTGTATGTACGAGTACCAGCCTCACCTCCTTACACATATGTATTTTCCTGCCCACATAAAAAACAAAAAAAAACTTGAAATACTTTTCCGAAGTTTCTGTCTAAACATAAGAGAGCTTGATATGGAGGACCTCAAAAAAAAACTACACTTGAGTTTGTATAATTCCCCAAGGGAGATAGATTGGTGGACTGATTCAAATTGAATAAATTAACATCGAGTGACGCGGTAACGACGGAAAAAGATCACGATCACAAGCAGCTAACATAGCAACGACGGCAAATAAGCACCTGGCTGACACCTTCGGTTGTCACATTTAATTTACAACGCCAATTGACGACAACGAGAAAACTTGTTACAGCCGATCAACCTTAAGAGTTCGGGAAGGAGATCTGTTTGGTAAGCAAATAGAATAGAGGGCTAGGCAGGCAACTTGACCTCTGGATTCAGGCATCAAAATCAATAACACGCATCGTGATTAATTAAAATCGCTTGAAAGTTGTATGTACGAGAGTACGCGCGAGAAGTGTAGAACAGTGGTAACGTGTCTGTTGGTACACACAGTTGTATACCACCCGTGTTAGCCGCGGGGTATAATATCAAAAAAAAAAAACATATCCGTACGCACGCGAAAATACGCGCCCCTTAAATGGGGGGAACAACTTTTTTTTTGTTTGTTGTTGTTGTTGTTTTGATGGAATGGAGCTTCGCTAGTTTGTGGTACATAGACTGTAGAATTATGGGAAAGGGGAAAGGTAAATTGTTGTTTGGTTGAATAATGTTGAGCCTTATTCAGGAAATTGATTGCGGAAGTTTCCTTGAATGGAAATATAACATGTTAGAGGCTATTTTTAATTGGAGGTTAGTGGCTTTCGATATTATGTAAAAAGGTATGCGGTTTAAAGCCTTCCAAAAGTAAAAGTTTTTTATCAGGGTACAGGGTAGTTGTTTGATGTAGGGAAATTCTGAGTCTATAAGTGCTTTAAATTCTCAAGACAGATTAGGTTACGAGCACTGGAAGAGTGTATCACACTAACACCCTGCGGATCATCATCCAACAGTGCGTCGAAAAGGCGTTTGGCATTGTCAATAGAGAATTAATCTGGCTTGCTTTGCGTAGGAAGGGCATTCCAGATAAATTATCAAGGCTTTAAATGATAGATCCAAATGTCACGTTTTGCATAATGGAAGGTTGACAAAGGAATTTAAAATCCAAAGTGGAATAAGGCAGGGCTGTTTACTTTCACCAATATTGTTCCTATTGGTGATGAGTGATGTTCTGCACGCAGCTTTGTCAAATGAAAATTGTAGAATTCAGTGGACTCTGCAATCATACATACCTCAAACACTTTGATTACGCAGAAGATGACATAAAGGCTGGAGAGAGAAGCTGAAATAGTCGTTAAAGATCAATTTGGCAAAAACAAAAACGATCAGCCTTGGAACTTCCTCATCTGCTCAAGTAAATATTTCTGGACAAGCAGTAGAGATGGCGGCGATGGAAATTTTCAATATTTTGGAAGTATTTTCTCTACTTACAGAGGAATTGAACTAGACATTAACAGCCGAATCGGGAAAGCAATGGTATGCTGTCCAAAATATCGAGAAACAACTCTATAAGCTTCAAGACCAAGCTACGACTGTTCCACTCCAATTTTAAATCGGTGCTTGTTTACGCGTGCAGCACTTGGAAAGTCACAACTGCTGTCACTAGAGAACTTCAAACGTAAATTCTTCTTGAGCATTTCTGGCCTAATCGTATCTCAAATGATGAACATTATGCAAGAACAAAGCAGGAACCCATTGACTCTATCATACGAAGGCGTAAGTGGCAGTGGATACGTTTCAAAAGGGTCACGAATGCATGGCGAATCAAGCGATGCAATGGAACCCTTTCACACAGACAGGTAGACGCTCAAACAGGAATCAGCACAACTGGGAAAGAGTTGGAGAGAGCTGAAATACATCTACAGGATCCGTACACTATGGCGCGAGTTAAAGAAAAGAGTTCTAGATTTTCAATTAATAAAATACAAAACAGTTTCTTTTTTTAAACGACTTTATTCTTCGAAGGTATAATCTCGACTCTTTTAAATTTATATTTTTAAGTTGTTCAATCAGAAAAATATATTTGGTATTAATATTATTATGCTGATTGGACAATTTAATATAGGTATTATTTTACAATTCATTATTCTGCAGTTTGACAATACTCGTATTACATTTAAAATATGAACTGATGAATCAAAGGTTAACGCACCGATCAATGGTGATCAAGGTTACCATACAAATATGTAACTCGCGTAGGAGTAGTAGTGGCCCTGTACCCCGTAAGGTGAAACAAAAAACGGACGTAGTAAGTTTAAGGATCTGGTTACGAGACTTTCGACGAGGCTCACTTTGCAAGTCTCATAGTCTGGACTTTAGTTTTGTGTTCGCCACCTTATTCTTAAGTAGAAAATCGAGGACAAAAATAAAAAGCAAAGGACTCAAGTCGCTTCCCTGGTGCACGCCTGCTCTAGCACTATTCTGATTATTCCTTCTACCTGTTGTTTTGAACTGGTCAGTTGAGTCTACATTAACTACATTTGGCTCACACTGAATAAAATTTAGTTACTTTGAGTTTAGACTATAGACTATACCATGCAACTTCCGTGTTCTTTTTTTACTACAGCCACTATTATTCCAAACATAATTATGTCGGAGGTTCTATTTTTTTATGGTTATCTTCTCACACCTTTCTCACGAACAAATGCATGTTGTCAACAATTTTGCAAATTGCCTTAAAAAAATCAATTAAATAATAACTAAAGAACAATTCAACTCAAGTCATACAATTTTCCAGATTTTTCTCACCTCTTCTGATGAGTTCGAGTCCAAGTTCAAGGCAACATCACAACAAATTGTCTTAACCAAAAAAAAAACAACAAAATTCTCGTTAAAACAACCAATTATAAATTGAACCTTCACTACGATCACTGTATCCTTGATTCACGCCATCATCATCCTATCGTCATTAACAATCTCTTCCTTCATTTTTCATTTTCTTGTTATTCCCACATCTAAATATAATTCCTTCTTCTTCTTTTTTTTTAATCTACAAAATAAAAACAAAAAATAATAAGAAAACACGAAAAAAAAAATTAACTTTTGGAAAAACAAAAAACTTCCATCAAGGTTAATAGGTAAATGACCAGGTAATTACTATTTTTTATTTTTTCCACTAAAAAAAAATATGTTCGATAAAACAAAACAAAAATACGAATGTACAGGAAGTTACTATAGGTAGACCGGCGCGGCGCGGCATCTCAGAAGAACCCCACTGATCTGAAAAAATTTATTATCGCATGAGTTCACGATCAAGTTTAAAAATTGGTCAGAAAGAAACTTCTTTAAAAAAAAAAAAACAACAACAAGAAACAGTGACAGCAATTTATAAAAAGTGAAAAATCCAATCTGTATCAATTTACTGCTAATGAACTTTGGACAATGAACGGACCAATGGACAAGTAACCAGTTCAACAGAATTCTGTCAATTCACTTCACTTACGCGCTTTTTTTTTTTTGTGTCCAAGGACGGTCAGTGTCACCATAACCACACAGTGCGCACACGTTATTATGTCTACGCCTGAGTGGCCACAATAACAATCGGATCGTTGACCACCCAAAGTCACTGGGCTACTGGGTAATGACTTTTTTATCATTTGTAGGCGCTGACCATTTTGATATGAATTTGATTTTTGTGGTACATAATTGAGTTGTATAGGGTAGGTTAAATTTGTTGTGAATATCTTATGTTACTTTAAAAAAAAAAACCAAAAAGTTCAAGAGAAGGTATAGTTTTGAAGCTGAATTTGTATTTTGAATAAATCCCGTGAGCCACTGGGATGGAATGATAGTCATAAACGTCATTATAAAGGGTGCGCATGCGAGATTCGAAAATAATGAGTATGACCTTGTGATCAATTTGTGATAAAATTTTTTTATTTTTCCTCCAATGTATTTCCCATGGAGTCTGAAAAACTTTTTCGTGCTCGATATTTCAAAAGAGAAGATTCAAGGGTTTTCTAGCTTGACATTTTTTTTTAAAGAAAAAGACACAAAATTTTGTAGAAATTGAGGTAGCCGTTTTCGACAAGTTTGAGATTTGGTTAAACATTTGTGTCATTGAGAGAGGGATGTAGTAATTTTTTAACTTAAAAATAATTTTACTAATATTTAAGAATTGATAACGAATTTCAAAAATGTACACAAACAAATTTTGATTTTTTTTTGAAAATGTTGGCATTGAATTGTAAATATTAATAACTAGTTGGTTGCATGGGAACTAAAGGCCCGTATCTTTTTTTACCGCTTACATTTTGGGGCCATTGCAACTCTGTTGTACCACTGTTTGCTTAGTACCCAGAAATTTGTTGTATTATTTAAATATAACACATGATGTTATTTCTTTAATGAAAATTTAAAACGAAAATTGGGAAAACCAAATTTTGGCGATACCAATGTTCGTGAAAATTTTTTTTTCCTCAAAATAAATTGTGAAAAAATGGTTTTGAAGAAAAAATGTTCCTCTTAAATAAAAAAAATAGATGAAAAAAGTGCAGATTCATTTAGTCCATCATCCAATGGGCGCAACTATATAATACATTCGTTCTTAGATTCGATGGGATGAAGGATTTTTGAAAAAATAAATACAAAAAAAAGGTTATTAGACCATTTAAAGATTTTTTTCCTAATAAATTAATGGAATTATTTTCAAAAAAATCTATACCTACAGTTGTTTCGCAATAAAAGGATTTCACAAAAATGTAAAAAAAAAACATTGTGGCACGTATCCTGAGTTTTTACAAAGACCTAAATAATACTACTTTCAATATTTTTTTTAAAGTCCCAACATTATTTAAAAAAATCTTTTTCGGTTTAAAAAAACCTTGGTTTCGTTTGCAGGACAATCTGTACTCCTCAAAGCCTTTCATGTCTCTTTTTTGATTAAAAAAATGGTCGCCTTAACTATAGCAGCAAGTAACAAGTTTTTTTTTCAATTTTGGATATAATCGAACACTTTTTTTAAAAACCAAGCATTGTTTGTAAGGTGTTCCATTTCCTGAACTCTATTTATTAATATCCCCTATATCTGATTTTGAAATTCAAACTATTTATCTTTAATCACAAATTAATCCCACGAAGCTTAGAGGCACTTCTTATTAAAATTTATTTCCCTGATTTTCAACAAAACAATAATAATAAGATCGTGAACGTGATTGTATGACTTGTATATATTTTTTTATTTTTTTCAATTGACAAATTGACCACCACCGCCTGCAATGAGTAATATTATTTTTGGGTGGGTGTCATTGCGCTACTTTGACTTCAAGCTTCGGCTTTAAGTGCAATAAAAAGTTAGTCACGTAATATTAACCTTGATTAAGGTGACTTAAGAGAGAATCTATACAAATAAATTGTTTAAATTATTGGAAGTTAAAAAATATCGTGCGGCTAGATTGTTTTTATTTTTTTTTTAATATAGTTAACTAGATTTTAATTACAATCGATCGCAGATGGTCTTTGGTATATGGCAAAGATAGATCGTGTTTTGGGGCGTGAATAAAAAGGAAATCGATTTTTAAGTGTGGCTTTCAATTCACCTTAGGTTAGTTGCTTTTGCTTATAAAGGTTGCAGGGGCAATGAATTATTATTATCCATAGGTTTTATGGTTTTTGTTTCTTCTATAACTTCAGGAAAGTTCATTGGCCAAAAAATTTTGAGGTCAAAATTATTATTATTTTTTCGATGTTTTCTTATAGATTACCGTGAATAATAGAAAATTAAGTAACACGAAGACGATCTATTGTTTTTGTTTTTTTTGTTTTTATTTTTGTACGATAAGTTAAAACCTTTCAATGGTAATGAACTAATGACTATGGGTTTTAAAAAAGTTCAGTTACCTATTGTTAGTTTCCTTGGGAAACTTTCGAGTTCTTCAAATCAAATCAAAGACTTATCTAACTTAGTTATTTATTGTGGTTTTGTTCTAAGATACAAAATTTGTTTCCTAGAATAGTAATTATATAAGAATGTATCAACAGCTCAAAAATAAAATAAGTTACGAAATAGAGCTGGAAGACAAATTTTGATCGGCCAAGTGTTTCCGCATAAGATTCGAAAAATGTGTACATTGAATTTTGCTTTTGAGTCACTTAGATTTTAATAAAGTTCTTAGTTCTTAATGGCTGCTAGAGTGGTCCTTATTTTGAATATTTTTTACCGAGAAATAAACTAACAAAACAATATTCTCTAAGTTCAGCCTTTATCTCAACATGAAGCGTTGCTGCCTTACAATAAAATTTTCATATGGGACTTTCGCATTTAATATCAATTTTTCATTCTGCTCAAAGTAACAGCTCAAAAAAATTTAACTTTGCTGGCATAAACTTTCATTTAGTATCACTACTTTTTTTTTAATTTTTTTTAGTAAAACTTAACGAAAATCATTATTTAAATTTTTTTAAATTTTAGCAATGAGTAAGGATTTTTTTCCCCCGTTCTTTTTTTAATTCAACGAAATATTGTTAAATATTGCATTCAAAATCTTTGAAAATTACCTTTTTCTTGGTTGCGTTCAGAATTTGAAAATTTTAATCTTAAAATAATGCATTTGAATATAAAAGAAAACGTTATTGAAACATTATTAAAATGTACGTTAAAAAATGTAATGCAAGTTGTACACAATTAGCAAGAAAAATAATTTGTAATACAATAAAAAACATTATTTAAAAGTATTATAAGTTGGAAATAAGATGCATTCAAAAAAAAATTTAAATGAAACTTGAAAATTATTTTCATAAGAAATTGAATGTAATATGAAAATTGTTGACGTTGAACAAAAAAAATCCAAAAATATTTTATTTTGAGCAAAAATAAATTTAAAACTTTTTTGTTAGATTTTGTAAAAAAACATGAGCTGACGTAATTTGTGTGAAAATTTTGCGAACCCATTTACTAACTACCATTGTACTCGCTTGGGTACAGAAAATTGAACAATAAAATAAAATAAAATAAAATAAAATAAAATAAAATAAAATAAAATAAAATAAAATAAAATAAAATAAAATAAAATAAAATAAAATAAAATAAAATAAAATAAAATAAAATAAAATAAAATAAAATAAAATAAAATAAAATAAAATAAAATAAAATAAAATAAAATAAAATAAAATAAAATAAAATAAAATAAAATAAAATAAAATAAAATAAAATAAAATAAAATAAAATAAAATAAAATAAAATAAAATAAAATAAAATAAAATAAAATAAAATAAAATAAAATAAAATAAAATAAAATAAAATAAAATAAAATAAAATAAAATAAAATAAAATAAAATAAAATAAAATAAAATAAAATAAAATAAAATAAAATAAAATAAAATAAAATAAAATAAAATAAAATAAAATAAAATAAAATAAAAAAAAATAAAATAAAATAAAATAAAATAAAATAAAATAAAATAAAATAAAATCAAAGTAAACTTTTTTGGGTAGAAATTTATAAGGAACATATAACGGGTTTCAAGGAATTTAGAAAAAAAAAACTAAGAAAGATTTTATAAATTTTGAAACTGAAATTCTTATTTGATTTGAAGTATTTTTATATTTTAGTAGAATTAATACATTTTTCGAAATTACAAAAATTACAAATTCTGTCGCTTAATTTTTTAATAAACAATTTTTGTTTAACTATTAACCAATATTTTAGGGAACATATTTTAAAAATTTTCAGAATAAAAACAAATAAAAATTCAAAAACCATAGTATTCGGTATTAACAAGTACTAAATTCTGTTATTACTTGTGTTATCATTTTGCAATAATTTTTTTTTTTATCAAACATTTTTAAAAGTTTTTATTTATTAATAAAAAATGTTAACTTGCATTCAAATTTTTAATGCAAATTATTTTCTTACTTTTCTTTAAATTTTTGAATGCCAATTTTGTGTGTTGGTTTAAATTTTGTTAGCATTAAAATTTTCAAAACCTTGGGTCATCACACGATTCATTCCTTTATATGACAAATTGAAAAATGTGTTTAACGCCATTTAACAAAATCACTATATCAACTGTGGCTTCATCATGTTCTTAAAGTCCGCTGACACAATGCAATTGATTCGTCGCAAATGTCGGTAATTGCTCATAAAGTATTCTTCTATTCTTTTCTTTAAATAAAGAATTCTATAGCAATTAAGTCATATTAACCATATAAGCAATTATGAAACCTTGGTTTCCACATACTTAGTTGGGTCAATCTTTTCGAAGGTTCCTTTTTTTTTGCAAACTATAGTAAATAATAATTATTCGATAATAGCTTATAAGAAGTACAAGTGCAATTAATTTATAATCAATTTTACTACCAGCTATCAGTTGGATTTTAATTTTTTTTTAAATATAATTTTCTTTATTTGAATAAAAAAAAATAACAAGAAAAAAATTTAAAAAAAAAACCAACCTCGACATGAAAAACAATTATGGTGCTGGGTGTTTCGTTAGTTTCAATCGTGAAGTTGTGTATCCAACTCAGTTAGATAAACACAATAAATACGGGTTAAACTGAATAGGCTTTGAAATTCTATTCTTTGGAATATATGTTTTTCACGCTTCAATGCTTGTCATTTGCATGCATCACCTTCGAATTTATAAATACAAATGATTACACAGAAGTGTATAGTTGAAGCTATAGAACGCATCGACCATGCCATGTGGGAATTTTGTTTGGGGTATTGTTTTATTTTTTTTTTTTATTATTATTATTTGATCATGATGGTTGTGTGAATTTGATTTATTAACCTGGATTTGATCATGCTTATGATGGTAAATTAAATTGTTTTATTACATTTTAGGGAAGAAATATCTATCATTGCCAAAACTCCATTTTTGAAGTTTAACAAAGAAGATCATAGACCTGCCAATGTCAATAAAAATCAACGAGGAAATACCAACATTATTCGATTTAACCAATTTCCGACAACGCCAGTAATATCAATTTTCAAAATTGTCAGCATAAAATGATAAATCACTATAAACTTGAGTGGTCACTTGATGGCTTTCAAGTCTTTAATTTAATTTATTAATTTTTGAACCCGCAGTTTTGTTACGGGTCACAGCCTCTTGGTCTTGGTACTCTAACAGCATTCTTTGAGTATGTTTTTTTTTCATAGTACTGATTCTACAGAAACTACAAATTCTCAAATCTTTATGTTAGCTTCTTAATAATTAATTTATCAAAATGTATAGAAAAAAAAATGAAATAAAACTAAATGTTTACCTAATTTATTTTTATGTTTGATATTTTTCATTTTACTTATACGAGCTATGCACAGCCAACCTCTGTATTTACCTTGTTCGCAATTTTCATTCATAACAGTTGAGTTGCTGTTAGTCTAAAGATGATCTCGCGACAACTTTTATAGCACCTTTTATATGCAATGCATACGAGTATATGATAATTTTTTACATTCATCGCTTATGGTCTATACAGGGTGACTAAAGTTTGAGTATTCCAATACAAAAAATAATTAGAAAAGCGGAAATTTAATAATTTTCATTTTTTTTTCTTTTTGATTGAGATTTTGAAAAATTTAGATATAAAATGGATATTTTAAAAAATCGATAGATTTTTGTAGATATTTTAATGGTAATTTCAGCAGTCATTTTTAGTCGAGATTTTAAAAAAGGATCTCGTGAAGTCACTTTTTTTAAGTCGAGATATCACAAGTAGAATAATGAAAGAAAAAAATATTTTTCCACAGGGTGTTTTAAAAAAAAATATAATTCGTGGTTCCTTGAGTGATTTCAATGAACCTTACACATACTTGAGATAAAATTATAAAAGTAAAAATATTTTCAAAACAGGGCGTGGCGTGGTGGTTCAAAAATATGCCAACAAATGCTAACTTCAATATTTCTTTCAATGAAATTGACAACGGTGAAAGCAATATTGAAACTAGCACTTTTATTACTTTCGATTTTAGTTACTGTAGAGTAAAATTTAGATTCGTGAAAAATAATCAAACACGAGATGTTAATCAGACCTTACATTTAAATGACCGAGAACTCGAAAAATGGGTTTCCGCAATTCTGTCTGTCAATGTCTATCGACATGTGAAGCCCAATATTTTGAAAACTAATGGATATTTTTTTAGGAACTTTATTTTTAAATGTATACCATTAATTACATTAAAGCTTTTTTCTAAAAATTCTTAAGAAGGTTTATAGGAATGAAAAAAATAATCAAAACTTCGTATTTTTTCGTTACATAAGCATATTCAATTTTGGGTTTACATTTCTTTTTTGACTTATTTTATCTATGCTTTTGCTTTTGTATTTTTATTCTCAAGTACTTTTCCATATAATAATTTAATATTGAAAATTCCGCTTAGTTTCAAAATGTTTGTTATTTTTTTTTTTTTTGAAAATAAGTTTTTAAGTGTTTAACTAACTAGAACTGAAATTGCCATACGAAATTAATGTTTTTAAAATATTCACAGAATTTTATGGTCAAAAAGTATTTTTTGTAGGCACTTGCAGGATTTTTTAACATTTAAATTAAAAATTGAGAATACAAAATTCGGTGAACAATTTTTGTTATAAAGTAAAAAACTTAGAAGCTTTTACCAAAAACTTAAGCCGCTGATGTAAAAACAAATTGGGCCCAGGTGTAAAACTTACCCTAGTTTAGCTGCAGAAGCAACATTATTTTTTTTTTGTAAATGTGAAACTTTAACCACCCTACAGTAATCAACAATCTGCACTACCATTTTGATGCAAAACCAGACAGATTATAATATTTTAAATTTTATTTACTTATGTACATAGAGAGGTGTGTCCTCAATTACAATATAAATTCTGTGTAATTTTTTCTATTAAAGTCAACAATATTATGATGTTTTAATTTTAGCTTTTTAAAAAACAAAAAAAAAAGTGTAGTTAAGCACGCAAATACTATATAAGAAACACCTGGGGGTCGGTTGAATAGATCATAGATACAAGATAGTGAAAAAAAGATAATTAAAATAATTAAATTCAATAAAGTTGTTGGTTGTTGCTATGAAGAATTTTAATCTTATCTAAATCTACTGTCACATTTAAATTGCAAAGATAATTTTATTTAGTTAATCTTGAATTCTTAAATTGAATTAAAATAAAGGGTAAACATTGTAATGGATCTAAGAAAATACAAAAATCTTGTTAAAATTAAAAAGGCTATACTTATACTTAAACCTTGTGTTTATGGCATCCTTGGAAATGAGATCTATTTCACAAAATAATACTTCCGATTTTGTAACCCTTAAGAAATCGAGTTTGAAAAAAAGCTCGCTGCTCAGCTCTTTTGTTTAAGTGAAGAAAAATAAATATTGTTTTTGTTTTCAACTAAAATTATCTAAAAATTAACTTCAATGTTTTTAAGTAATTAAATGGAGCTCGTTAGAAGCTAACTCAATGTAATTTCCATAACCCTGTACAAAAAAAGCACATTACCATAAAATTCTATAAAGAATTTTAACACTAATCTTGTATTAGATTACCAATAAATTGTCCTTCATAGTGGCGAGTTTTTAAGTTACATATATATATATACATGTATTTTACAAGTTTCATCTGTTCACCACTTCAGCCAGCCATGAAGGTTGCCCTCGTAGAGTAGTCGCGTTTGCTTTCAAGCATTGTCATCGCGTCTTCATTTTTTATTCCACTACTGTTTATTACCTCCAATAGATACAAAAAAAAAAATAAGCAACAAACTAATAACAATCATTCCACCTTCAATTAAATTCCATTTATATTAGCCATCATCATTTGTAAAGTGATAGAGAGACTGTGCGTCCAACACGCTTAAAACGCTACCGCTGTTACTATGCTCTGTGATTAATTATCTATATTTCTATGAGGTTTTCACTTATAGCAAATTCTATGCTCAATTGAAAGGAAAAACAAAGGAAAAACTGCTTCCCCCGTCACATTGAACATTCAAAAGCTTCCGGCTATACTACATGAACGAGAAACGACGCGAAACGACCGACCAACGTGCAATCGACTTTATATCCATATAAGTTTGTTGCAAGAACACTTTTTTCGAGTGTGCGCGACACAGCAGCTATTACTAACAGCAATTAGTATTCTAGACATTTCAAGGCCTTACTATTATAGTAGTACATTTTAACGTGTTGTTTCATTATTTGATTTCCCTTTCAGAAGTCCGCAATCAGCTTTGTATTGTTGTTGTAACTGTTGCAGTCTCAGCAAAAAAAAACTTTAACATGCAATCCATTTTATATAGTACTCGTAAATTAATATGTGATTCGCTGCGCATGGAGAGTGCTAGTTCAGGAATTGATATTGAATTTGAAAATGCATTCAAATAAAAAATACAAGCTACCAGCTGCAATTGAGGTGCTTATGTAAGTGGATTTTTATTTGCACCTTTTTTAACATTAAAAACAAAAACAACACAACAAAGAACGGAACCCAAATTAACTGGATCGCAAATGCAAGGAAATTGGTTTTTAATGAGGACACAGCTAGCGGGGGACAGACAGTGGTGGCGGTGATGGTGGTTTACTTGCATAATATATTCCACCGATTGATAGATTTAAGTGATTGGTATAGACAAGACACAAACCACTTGTAAGACAAAGCTGTTGGCAACAATGACATAAGCTATCAATCATTTTGTGATTAATTTTGATTAACACTGACTGCGACTGCGACTGCGACAGAAACAAAAAACCTGCAACTAGGCTGTTTTAAGCAAAACAACAAAATAATATGAATTTTGATAGACAAGTCGAGTGGGATGTAATTGGGTGGTTAATGTTTTGTATATAGTGTCATATTGATTGCGAGAGTTTAAAACTAAGTTGAATTTAATTGACTCCTTTTTAATAGTTGCGTGCATTTGATCAGGTGTTTAACTTGTATTCAATCTAAATTTAATAAGATTTTATTATATAATTCAAACTTTCATGCTATTTTTAAAAAAGCCTGGTGTTGGCGTAAGATTTTGAGATCTCACTGCAACTCTTCCTATAATTTCATAACTTTTGGTTGAGGACAACATAATATTGTGTTTACGGAAAAAAATATAGGGGCGTTATAACTAAGTTTATTGAAGACAATGGATGAAATTAAGAAGATGGTTTAATTTAAGAAAATGAAGAAAATTGAGAAATTCAAAAAAGTTAAGGAAATGACGAAAAAAATAAGAATATTAAAAAATTAAGAAAAAAATTGTTTGAGTGAAAGAAATGGAGAAAATGTAAAAATAAGCATATAACAAAAATGCAGATTTATCCATGCCAATGGAAAATTTAAATAACTGTGTATTAGGGGAATGAAGACAGTTGAAAGAAACAAAAACTAGAAGCTAAAACTAAATAATTTTAAGAAACCATCGAAAATGGGGAAACTACTTGGAGAAGATGAGCAATGTCGAAAATCAAGAAAAATTAAAATTGCGAATATCAATAATATGGAAAAATTAAAGAAAATAGTGAAAAATAAAAAAAATGAAAAAAATCTTTTAAAATACTGCAAAAAGTATCAATATATGTAATAAACAAGCACTTTAAAAGAAATAAATATGGTCACCTCAATTATAGGGGAAGGCGGCCCAAACTGGCCCACTTTTCAAAAAAGATGTCTTTGGACACAGTCAATTATTTTACTTATAATTACTGGGCCAAACGAAATATAGACAATCCCAAGCTTCTATTTAACAGTTCTTGGTAATTCAGAGTTTGTTGAACTTTATTATAGTTAGTACTGCAGTTAAAAAATTTAAATAAAAAGTAGAATTATTTTAAAGGATCAGGTGATTGTAAACATATTTGATCAAGTAAACAATTTCTTGGAATTACTATTTATTTGACTCAATATTAAAAATTGGCACATTTCCCCAATATTTCCATTTCTATCAAAAATGGACGAGCATTGGACACATTAACAAAGTAAGGAGTTTTTTTTTATTAGTTATTTTGAACACCTTTTGCAACCGTTTAATTTCGGTTAATTGCAATTGATTACTCCAAAACATGAGTACATATTTTAAATACAATTTCAATTTTTTAATAGAGATATATGTAGATCATTTTCCTTAAAACTGCCAATTTTAAGCCAAAGCGGTCCTATCAATCGATCTTAGATGGACTTCTCTCTCGGCAGTCAAAGCGAACAGACGTGTGCTCAGAGATCTTAAATTAATTATCGAACTTTCGAATCAATTTTGACGGCTAAAGCCGCAAAATATAACTTTAATTTTTCATATTTATTTATACATATATGGTGAAAGTGACTTTTTATACTAAAAATTAGTGATAAAACAGAAAAACACTCCCCAGCATTTATGCTGGGGCCCATGAACAGTGAATCTAGTGGTGCATTAAAAAAAACATGTGAAATATTTGACACTTCCAAAACGTCAAATGAATTTCTCTTAAACCAAAAAGTTTATACAGACTCTTTTAAATCATTAGAAGGTGGTAAGCAACACTTCAATATGAACTCTAAACAATCTAAAAAAGGTGAAAATGTCTCACCATTAAAAATTAATAACCGTGAATATCAATCTGAATTGATAAATGAAAATAATATTGATGATTCTTATGATGAATCCATGGACATTGGCAACGAGGCAAGTAACCCTCAATGGTCAACGGTCATAAATAGACTGAAACGCTCAGCTAATAGCTTTCAATCAAACTCTGAGAAAAGACTCAAACACGTCACTAGTGAGTCATGTTCTTCATCTCACTCACATCAACCAAACCTGTCGAGCAATAAATATGCTCCTTTAGCTGAATCTGCAGAAAATTATATTCCTCCATTAATTTCAAACAATAAATCAAGAGAGCAAAATGCTCAATACACCAATACTAATACAAATACAACATCAACTCAGCGCGATGCCCAAGCCGGACCTTCTCTTCAATCAACAGATTTTACTAACTCTTTAATTAAAAATATTAATAATACAACATTTTGTCCACCTATATTCATTTTTGGCGCCAATTGTACACTTATTAGTGATCTTATTCAACTTGCTGCAACTGAATGTAATATTTCTAATTTGACACATAAATTTGTAAACATGGGATATAGAAAGACAAAGGTTTATGTGAATAATTCCGCTGTTCACAAATTAATCATAGATCGATTGCGTGATACGGGTATCGGGGCATTTTCATTCTCTCCTAAAGACACGAAGAAGGTGTCTATTTTGCTGAAAGGTCTTGATGGAGACACTCCCATAGAAAAAATAAAAAAAGCTTTGGAAGATGTTGTTCCAAATATTAAAATAAGTAAGATAGCACCTTTTGCTACCTCACGATCTAAAGAATTAAATTTAAAATTAAATATGTTTCTTGTACAACTAGAAGTTGGGGAATCGATTAAAGATCTAACTTGTGTGAGATATTTACTTTTCCAAAGGGTTTATTGGGAAAAAAAAATCAATCGGGCAGTAATTCGCTGCTTTAGGTGCCAGCGTTTTGGACATTCTGGGGAATGTTGTGCTTATGTAATGAGATGTGTAGTTTGTGGTGAATCTCATGATTCTACTGAATGCATAAAAGCCACTAAAGAGCGTAGAGAAAAAAATGAGGAAATACCTCCAGCCAAGTGCGTTAATTGCGATGAGATAGGACATGCAGCGAGTTACCAGGGGTGCCCTGCCTATCTAAAATATAAGGAAAAAAAACTTATGGCCACACAAATGGCTAGACAAAATGCAATTAAGACTAGAACTATTGTTGAAGATTCAATTTTCAATTATACAAACGGTCATATTTCTTTCGCTGAAAAGGCAAAAAGTTCCATGCGCAAAACGAATTCTAATAAGCCAGTGGTTAACAATAGTCAACCCCCGTTAAATAATCATGATAAAAAAGCAAAAGGAGATTTTATTGGATTTTTAGATGAATCAAAAGATCTCTTCAATATCTCGTTTAAAGACCTTTTGGTTAAAATAAGACAGTTTTGGCCAACATATCAACAGTTACAAAGTAAGGAGGAAAAAATGTTTTCCTACCTTAACTTTGTTGCCTCCATTGTAACATAATGATGGACAATTTAAATTTAAAAATAATTTCGATAAATTTTAACTCTATAATTTCAAATGCAAAAAGAGTCGCGCTTTTAGATATACTTAAATATAGAAAACCACAAATATGTTTCTTATCTGAAACTTGTTTATCTGCAAGACACAAACCATCTTTTGAAGGCTTTAGCATTATTAGAAACGATTTAGGCAGAGGAACAGCAGTGCTTTTGGACAAAACTTACAAGTTCCGCTCAGTTCCTTTCCAAAGCAATAAGATTTCAGTTTGCCTTGCATCTATATTTTCGCAGAACTCTAATGGTTCAGCTCTTCGTTTAATTGTTGGTAGTATATATATACCATCAAATGCTGGTAGTAATTTATCTTGCGAACTTGATAGGCTTTACTCTCTTATCGGGACTTTTGATGCAGCATTAATTGGAGGTGACTTTAATGCACGACATACCGCATGGGGTGACAGCGTTTGTAATAATAACGGAAATCTATTTAATAATTGGTTTTATAATGGTCCCTGTTTGAGTCTGGACTTAGTCCCTTCTGATGGTCCAACATACCCAAGATCGTCCTCATATTTAGACTTTTTTCTTAAATCATCAACAATTAGTTTTGCTAACAATACCATAAACCAAAGCTGTAAAACTTTTCCGGTTACTTCGGACCACTTTGGTATCATTTTAGAAATACAAATTAATAACTTTCTTCCAATCTTAGAGCCTCCAGAGACATATAGGAGTTTTAAAAACACTGATTGGGATGCCTTTAGACTAAGACTCCATTGTAATATATTGTCATTTATCATTCCCGCTGAGAGAAACTTATCAAATAACGAAATAGATTCATTTATAGATCAATTAAGTATGCTCATCACTTCGAATGTTGAATCGCACTCAGTTGTACTCTGTCCTCAAAATAAAAAATTTCATTCTATATCTGAAAGAACCAAAAAGCTTATTGATCTGCGAAGTGTATGGCTAAAAGAACTTAAAAAAATTTATCATCGGTATCTAAATAGAATAAATCCTGAATATGTTCATCTCCACTCCAAGATTCAATGTCTCAGTAAAATTATAAGGGATAATGTCAATATAGATTTAAATAATGCATTTCAATCAAGACTTCAGAAAATTAAACCTTCACCGTTAGCATTTAAGGAAATAGATAAGATAACAGGACGAAAATACTTTGGCACCGATATTTCAAAAGATATTCTTACATACAATGGACAAAGTTTGAATGACGTTGAAACTAAATTAGATGCTTTCAAACATTTTTACTCCTCAGTTTACTCTGGCCTCGAGCACCTCCCAAATCAAAATTTTGAAAATGAAGTTTCTATTGCCATAAATGAATTCAAATCAGTTGAACTTGGTCGAAATTTAACAAATTTTTCTTTTTCGAATAAAGCAACGAGTCCTAATTTATCCATATTTACTACACCAGAAAAAGTAAGAACATTAAGAATCGCTTTGAATAACAAAAAATCAGCTGGTAATGATCAGATATCTAATTTTATTTTGAGAAAGTGTCCACCTTCCTTGGATATGGTTTTATCCTTGATTTTTAACCATTGTATTAACAATGGTTACTTTCCTCGGGCTTGGAAGGAAGCACTAATCATACCGATAGCAAAAACCAAAGCTGCTAAAGATATCTCCCAATTTCGTCCAATTTCATTACTTTCTAATATTGGAAAACTTTTTGAAAGAGTTCTGGCAGATCACATGAATAGCTTCACTGAAGAAGCTAATATTGTTCCAAACAACCAATTTGGTTTCAAAAAAGGTCACTCTACTGAGCATGCCTTACTCGTTATTCAAAACAAGGTTATCGAAAACTTAAAGAATAAAAATTGTACAGTGAGCTTGGATATTGACCTTGAAAAGGCTTTCGACTCCATATGGCACGATGGACTTATATTTAAGCTTTTAAACTTAAGATACCCGATCTGGCTTATAAAAATGATATATAGTTTGCTCACTAGTCGTACTACGGTAATATCAATCAGATCTGAAAAATCTGAACCTTTTTCTATACTTTCGGGTGTCCCACAGGGATCAATCCTTGGACCTTCTTTATTCAATATTTACCTTCAAGACTTCCCTTTATCAGACCCTATAACAGAAGAACCAGGATCTATTCACTATGCTGATGATACCACTATTTTAGCTAGCCATCCACGTCCAAATGTTGCGTTGAATAAAATAAAGCAAAAACTTCCACATGTTGAAAACTATTTTAAAAAATGGAGACTCAAAATAAATACCGATAAATGCGGACTAACATGCTTTAGAAACTCTAGTGGTAAAGGACATTATCTGGCGGTCAAAGAGAGTAAAGCACTTTCTTTGAAAATAAATGAAAACCCAATAGCATTACGAAGTGAAACAAAGTACTTAGGTATACATTTTCATAATAGATTTTTATTTAACAAACATGCAAGAACAATTTTAAATAGAGCTAAAATGGTTTCAGTCATGTTAAAGCCATTACTTAACTCCAAGCAAGTGTCGAGTAAAACAAAAACTCTTATGTATAAAACCTTAATAAGACCCATACTTTCGTATGGTTTTCCTATTTGGTTTACAATTTCACCTTCCGTAGCCAAGGAAATGGAAATCTTCGAAAGAAAACTCTTGAGATTCTGTTGTGGAAAATTTAGGAAACCTGATCAAAAATACTACTCTAACAAATTCATATATGAAACAACAAACATAACACCCCTGATGGTCTACCAAATCGAACTCTTATTTAAAAAAATGGAACGAATCAGTTTACACCCCAATCCTATAGTTAGATCTTTAACAGATTCTCATATCAACCTGAGTTTGAATGATAATTATTATTTATCACCACTTAATCTGCTGAATGCACAATCTTTACCTCTATTGAGACCCGATACAAGTGGGACCCTCTCCGTACCGTTTTACGAAAAAGCATCCTCACTAAATTTTAGGGGATGATATTGATTAAAAATATATATATTCACATAAACCTTTGTTTGCAACGCACCAGTTTTATGAGTATTCTTTAGATAATATAACAATTTATATTTTCTTTAAGAATATCTAAAACTCGTGCTTCTTGTTTATGTATGATTTAGATAACTATTTCATACTTTGTAAATAAATAAGGTTATCCTTCTTATTTTTATTCTAGTTTTAAGTATTTAGTTTTAAGTTCTAGTCATAAGTTCGAAAGCCTTAAAGGCAAAGTTGATATTGTACGCCGGGAGCAAGTGTACACTTTAATATTAATTGAATTTATTTCATATTGAACCAAATGATTCAAATGTTGTGTACATTTATTAAAATATAATAAAGTCAGACATATCTTTAAGTCGACCAAATTTGTTAATCCTAGTTTTTAAGCAGAATAAATATACTGATTATAAATGCCTCAATAAAAAAAAAAAAAAAAAAAAAAAAAAAAAAAAAAAATCGATCTTAGATAAATTTTTTCCGAATTAAAAATAAACATCATTCTTTGGTGTTTGGCAGAAATTTGTATCGAATTTATAAATCTATAGAACATCTTTTTGCCATTAAAGTAAACTAGGAAAAAAGTAAAATAATAAAATTTACATGTATGTATGTATGTATGTACATGTACATAATTGCCAAGAAAACTCAAGTTTTATGGAAAACTACATTTTCTGACATATGTAAAACAAAAAGTCGCTCTCTAGCTTGTTGCTATTTATGACTTCATTATGACATACAAAACAATAAAAACAAAAAATATACTAAATCCAAACATCTCAATTTCAGATTGCGGAATTGTGTGTCCGAATTATGTCAAAAAACTATATACAAACAAAAAAAAAACTGTCATTTCAAAAAAGTGAGTTTACCCTCCAGAAATAAATTATTATTTAATGACAAAATCCAGCAGCTTCCCAACCATTTTGAAACACCACCACAACATAATGAATCATTTTGTTCATCACTGCAATACCACCCGTGAAGTATATCCGTAGGCATTCACAAACCTACAGTCTGGTCCCAAATGCGTTGGCAAAAAAAAAAACCACAAAACAAAACTTCCAAAAATCTCTGACTCATGATAAAACCTATGACGTTTCTTTTTTTTCATCCACGTAGCTGAAGGTATCTGACATTCTTACAACGCCTGAAGCTTCAAATTTGACAGACATTATTCCAGCCTACTGAATTCTATTGTCTTTTCCATTAGCTCTTTAACCACCTTAACGCTTACTTATGCAAACACGTTAATTAAATCATTAGTTCAGGTACAATAGCACCACAACACAGCACGGCATGATTGAACAACAACAACAAAAAAAAACACGCCGAACGGAAGAAACCAAGAGAGAAAAAAACAACTCGAAGACAGCGGCATCAACGACGACGCAGGAGTAACTCACTGATAAAGTAAGTTAAGGAGGCTAAGTGGGGTGGTGGGTGGTGGATATGAATTCACATCTCACTTCACAGAGCCAACGGCAAGGCCAACATAATAAAAACAAAACAAACAACAATAAGACGAAAAATAATAACAATAGCAGCAGAAAAACTGCAAGACTTGGCGTACACCAAGAGTGACTGACTGAGGAAAGCCTTGAACTATCCGTTTTTGTTTTTTTTTTTTTTTGCTGAACGAACTTCATCGATGTCGACGACGACGACAACAATCGTCGACGACAACGACGACGAAGAGATAACAACAACGCGAAGAATTGCTTTATTATTATGTATGTTTGTTGGTTGAATACCAAACTCTATGTGAACTGGTTTGTTTGTTGTCGCAATTTTTCGCAAATCGATTGAACAACTCTTTGGTATATTATATTGTTTTTATTGTTTCCCGTTTTCGCAGTTCACACAGATGCATTTTAGCATTGCCATGTTTGTCTTTTTTTTGCAAAAACAATTTTAAGTAAATATTTTTGCAAGGAATTAAAATAGTTCTATGACATTTTTCTCCTATGACACTGCTATTTTTAACCCAGAAAGCCATTTTAAGAAAATTGAGAAAATAAATTAAGAAAATGATGAATTTGAAAAAGAGAATTATGAAAAACATTATTAAAAAGAAAATGTATGAAAATGAAAAATTAATTCATAAAACGAAAAAAAAGGAAACGATAAAAAAAGATAAAAAAAAATTGGGAAAATGAAAGAAAAAAACCTGGAAAATTGAAAATTTAAGAAAATTAAAACTGAATTACAAAATAAAGAAAATTGAAAAAATAATACATTTTGAAAAATTAAGAAATGTAAGAAAATGAAGGAAACAATAAAAACTTAGAATGGTAAAACCTTTGAATGTTTAGAAAATTAAGAAAATGGAAAAATATAAAAACAGGGAAGAGTAAATGAGGAAGAAACTAAAAGAAAATAAACAAACATAAATAAAAACTATATTCAAAAGTAAATTATTTAAATTTAATTATGTTCTTATGAACACTGATCGCTTTGAAATTTCAACATAATGTTGCATTCGAATACGAGCGGGTTTGTACGTACTCAAAGCAAGAAAAAAAAAACAGTTGGATATGTTGGACATAAAAACAACACTCACTAGGAACTATATTTATCAAAAAATCTATATATGTACATAAATAAAAAAAATTCAAATAATTGTGTACCACATTTATTGTTGAAAGGTAAGTACGATTAACTTATTTTGTTACAAACATAATACAATTTTGTTTTTTTTCCAAGATATGGAAGAACCAATTTCCATACGTACAATGACATATGACAGGTGACACATGTTAGGTGACAGGTGACAAATAGCAGGTGACAGAAGACAGTGCCGTCCATCGCCCAACAATCAAAGAAATCTTCGACGAAACTCTGTCCAGAAGAAGAAAAAAAAGACGACGATTGCGAACGAACAAAGCAAAAGAAATCGTGATTTAATTGCGATGAAACCGACCACAATTTGCGAATGTGTCCGAACTCTTCAAACAATACACAAAATTAACAAAGCCAAAAACAGCGTTTTGTGCACTTACTCCCGGCCCGGTCAGCAAGTAGACAATCAAAATTGAGAACTTCCTTTCTTCTTTCATCACATGAGGGTACTGGAATATCTACCGGGGTGGTAAGAGGATGCCAGGGTAGCATATTTTGGGATTTCACATTTAAATTTTGAGGTATGGATGCATTTTTAGTATACCAAATAATTTTTTTTTCTAAGAAACTTAAATTTGACTACCCGGTAGAATTTTGTACAAGAACATTTTAGTTATTACATAATTCATTTTTGCTTTTTAAACATCAATGAATTAATGACAATTTAAATTTTTTTTTTATTTTGAGGTATTTAAGATGATTCTTTTCTCAATTTTTTAGGCAACCTAAAGTTGACTACCCGAACGAAGCCAGACTGGGCCCTCTAGTAATCTATAATATTCTATATTTTCGGGAGAAATAAAAAAATCGATCGAATCGCTTAGTATTAAGAACAAGTTTTTAAAAATAAATTATTTGGGGGGATCTGAAAAATATTTTTATTCAAATGGTTTTCACATTTCAACTTGACAAAAAATTTGCACCACTCTCAAGTCTAAAACTTTTCAAGACATTCCCCATAAAAAAAGCTAGTATTTTCGCCTGAATCTAAACTTTTAACTCTAATTTCCGGTCGGAATATACTTTTGGTGGCAGTTGAGTTTCAAGTCAAATAATTTCAGACGTGAAAATAACACGACACGACACTATTAATCTTTATTATTGCCATTTAGTTTAATTTAATACCAGGTCACATCCCTGCGTCGTTCCACAAAATAATTCTAGATATCTTTGCTGTTAAATCATCAACACAATATTAAAGGTCACATTAAAAACAATCTATATCTGCCACAATCTCAAATAATCCTCTTAGCACAGAAAAAAAAATGGCCTGAAATCCCATTTAACTAAACCCAGAAAAGTGAAATATTTGGCACGTCTATTCACTGCACAATGCCATACTTATTACAGCCGCATAACAAACTGCTTGTACTAACAATGATGAAGTGCTTTTATGTTGATAGTACCACAAAAACAACAACAACAAAAACAGTAAAAGATAAAATTTTAATAAATAAATTACAATTTGAACATTTAAACAATTTATTTGTGGTTTCATTCGTTGAATGTGCAACAACTTACACAATGCACCGTAAGTACCTATCTCTATACCAACAAACCGCTACGATCACCGCAACATACAATAATTGTCCAACTGCCCGGCATTTATACAAAAAATATGTGTTTGTAATATATAGACCAATTGAGTTAGAGGTTTTCTTATTTTTTTTTTGTTTTGTTTGAAGTCTTTGAGCCAAAATAATAATTATTACACTGCACTTTTGATTCACAGCTACCGGTGCGGTGGTGGTCAGGCTCGTGGTGGTGATATTTGTGTTTGCTGAAGGCTTACGTAAAACAAATGGCATACATTTTTGAATTGTCAACTAACATTTGAGCTCGTTAAACCTAAATTATGATTGACCTAACCAATTGAGTTATATTTATAGTACAAACAGACATATTTTTTACAATTGGACTCATACAGATATAATATGAAAGGCAGTCAGAGAGGCATAACGGGACTATAGTATTAAGGTGATGTGGACTGCTGATGGCCTTTGGGAAATAAATGAATTTTGAACGGATCGTTAGTAAGTTCCATGAATCATTGCATATTTGCCCTTTGGGAAAACAAAAGAGTTGAGGTAAAAACCTTAAGTATTACCCAGCAGAAAATTTATCTTCCTATTTTTTTTTTGCCTCTGAGATCTGAATGAAAATATAAAAGACCTGAGGTGAGAGCTTATTTATAATAATACTGTGTACATTTTCCTGGTAAAAGAGCATTTCGAAAAAAAAGTGAATAGGGAAAAAGACCTGTGGTGTTAAATTTTTTGAGTCAGCCTTTTGGGTTTTTTCTTACAATTTATTCCGCTTCAAATGTTTATTAGTTTTTTAATTTAATTAAGTTGGGAGTTTTTTTTATAGAAATTCAAAACAAAAGATTTGAAGTGCAAACCTTATCTGAAATGTCTTAAGGTTTCCGTTTAAAATTTATTCAACTTTATTCAATTGCCTCTTGATTTTAAAGTAAAAGTTTATAAACAAATGTATGTAAATTATTTGCACTTAATAGAGGTGATTGAATTTATTTTTAACACCTGGCATGTTTTACACGATCCCGCGCCACATCACGCCCGCCACCTAGCTAACCGCCAAGGAAGATTGTTGTGTAATGAATATAATTGTAAGGCAGAACTTTATGTTGACGTTGGTTATATATATTTTTTTTAATTGACGCAACAATATAAATCATCGGTAGATATACTAGTTTTACGATAAGATTTAATTTACATTGAGGGCACAATTAATGTTATGGCGCATGTTGATTGTAAAAAAAAAACACTCTCGATGTTCGTGCGAGGCTCTCGCCATTTAAAATTGTTCGAATAGTTGGGATTAGGTTCTGGTGGTTTGACCTTTTGTGTTATTTGTTGTTATTGTGCTGTGTATTTTGATGGCCCTTTTTATTTATAAAATTTATAATGACATACGTATCTCGTAAAAGGTATTGGCAGGTAATTTATTTATTGTTAAATTTTTGGATGTTTTGAAGGTCAATTGTATATACCTTTGGTTTTATGTTGCTTACGGATACTTTGAATAATAAAAATGATTTATCGGTTTATGAAATATAGCATACTTATTGTGAAATGATTTAAAGGAATGAAGTGTAGTAGTTTAATTGAGAAAATTACTTCAAAATGCAAATTCCAAACTTATACTGAATCGGTTGATTTTTATTATGATAAGACATATGTACGTCGTTGTTCTTTAATCTAAAAATATATAAACATTTTAACAGATTTTTCAAAAAATAAACACAGTTTAAGTTTTAAAGAAAATAGTAATATCCACATTCTATAATCTCAGCTAAATTTTTTAAATAAAAAAACAAATTTTTCAATTGACTTGCTGAATTTTTTGACAGAAGAAGTTTCAAAAGTTCATAAATTAATCAGTTTTTAGATCATTTTTTCGAAAAGGTCAAAGCCAGACAAACCTTAATGGAACGGAATTCACTTTTTATTCCACAACCTAAGATTTTGTAAATTTCATATCATAATTTTCAACTATTTTATTTAATAACGTTTTTGTTATCAAAAACCTCTGTAGATACTTTCAACATAACCAAAATTTATTTGATAAATCTTTGGAGGTCAAACATTAGAGGCACATGAAATTTTGATTTTTAACTTCTTTGTTTTTGAATTCAGCACATTTTTTTTTGTTTTGTTGGTATTAAGCCATCACAAAATTTAGGCTTAAAACAATAATGAACACGTTGACCTTGGCTCAAAAAAATTACCACTTTGTTGTTCCATTAAATTGTTTGTTTATATTTTTTTGATATTTTTATTTTTTATCTATTTTTTCAACTTATGTATTTTGTTTTACAATTTATTTTTTGATCAAATTTTATTCTCATGGCTTCAAAAATTTCCACTTGGAAACATTTCTTTTCTGGCGCAAATTTACTTTGAAAAATTTTTCTTGCAATTTCTTACCAATTTTTTTTTTTATAAGATTTTATTATGTTTTTAGAATTTTTGAAGACGAACATTTTTATCGACAGTATTTTGTAACCCAATTTTTTTCGACAATTTGCACCAGGCATTTTTTTAATATTAAAATTAAAAACCAACGGAATTGCTTGTGGGTGGGGCAGTACCCAAAAAGGTTAAAAACTTGTTTTAACTGTTTTTTTTCAAACTTTTATATGGTAGGTGTCAATTTGAATCTAACACCGTTAAAGGCATGAATAAAAATACTTCGTGCATTTTATTTTTAAGCTCACCCCCGCTTGAGTTCTGTCTTCTAACCGTAAACTTTATAACAAAAAAGAAACTCTTGAACAAAAATTCCTTTAGGCATTTTTGAAAACGAAGAAGTATTATTACCCAACTCCCTACCGTCACAAGCAGTTCCTCAAAATAGAAAATTTCGCAATTACTTCTCAGAAGTCAGAACTCATTGCACTATAAGAACCTTCAATACGCTTCTGCTGCTGGTCGTGCAGCATTTTTTTTATAAAGTTCCCCCCAAAGTAGCTTATATAGAATCTTATTGCTCAAATTGGATAGCACCACAGATCGCGATCGTACCAACAAAACTCAAGGTGGCCTTTGTTCGAAGTGATGCAAATTTATTATGTTCTCTGTTAAGTCATGTGTGTTCTCTTATCTGGGCTCAGGTAAACGTTTGGTAATAGCGAACAATTAACTAGAACATGCAGTGCTTAGTTAGTGTAATGAATTTAAAAACAAAAAAAAAAAAAACTAAAATAGAGGTAGGTCTCCATTGGCCTATCGACGCGACGACGACGATTGAACCTGCATGCGCAGCTGCAGCAACATGGCTTCCAAGAAGATTTACGACCAAAATGCATTAGGTATTTTTGTTGAGGCATTTTTTTTCTTATTTTGTTTCTGCAAACTTCTGATTCTTTGCACTTTTGTAACAAATTGAGATAATTTTATGATTTTATTGATTTAATTGACACTTATTGCATTTGCGCAGCGTGCTTTATAGCTTGAGCCTCATATAGGGTGGAAACAGAATTAAAGAATAAAATAAAAACAGCAGCAGCTGTGGTTGACGGAGTCACCGAGAATCATCGTGCGCCAATGCGCTGCCTCCCAATGCAACCAAATAGTCATTGCAGTTTCCTGATACGAGGATTTATGGCTTTTGGATTATTTGCAGGTAAATGCAAATTATTCATTCTGTGGCGTGCTAAATGGTGTACTTTAGTGATATATGCCTTGGACACGACTTTTCGTTGAAGTCGCTTTTTTTCTTCTTTTGGTTTTATTTTTCAGGCTTTAAATGTCGGGCTATTAAGATCATGGCTTAGCATTGAAGTTAATATTGATGGGGGTTAAGGTGCAGTGGATTTTGGTTAAATTTTTTTTTTTTTTTTTTTGCTGTACAAGGAGGATTTATGGAATATGAGGCATCAAAGGCCAACATCTTGTGATTTATTTGATGGCGTTCATAATTAATCATTGAAAGGAACAGCATTTTGAAAATATTGTTGAGAATTTTTGTTTGAATTGCTTTACCGTTGGTATTCTGTTGGATTCAGGCATATTTCTAGGGCGTAGATATGGTTTTCAGAGAGAAAGAAATTATGTAAGCTGATTTTGGTTATTCATTAAATCATTATCAGGAAAATCACTTCTTATTAAAATTTAAAAAAACATTTAAAAAAATGTATACGTTCGAGTATATACCACTTTTGTGTCGTCATAATTTTATGCTCTGCTGGATCTGCTTTAATATAGCTATCTCTGTCTTTTTTATTTTTATTTTTGACATTTAAACTACAACAAAATCAAAATATGGTTAATTTGTCTATTTTGACAGGGTTTAATAAGTTACTGCAATGGAACTATTTGCTGGGAGGACTCAATCTAAAGTGAATGCGTTCAGTATTTCTCTTTTATATAGTCTAATCAAACCAAACCAGAAATGTAGTTTCAAAAACTTGTAATGCCTTCACACCGCACATTTACGTGTTTCCGTTTGACATTTTAACTTTTATTTGACACCATTTTTGAATGGTCGCGTTCCGATTTCAATAAAGATGTCCAAACATTTTTTCCATGTAGCTTTAATAATTATAGCTACAGCTGATAATAACTTGTTTTTAACATGGGATTACAACAACAAAAGAATGTATGGTTTGCCAAAGATACAAGTCCGAACGTGCCCAGTTTCAGCTAAGTTTTGATTTGTTTTATATATTATCTAAATATTTTACGAAAATATTCAGCAAATAAGTTTATAAGCATTTCTACAAAGCCTGATTTTAGTGGATTTTTGCAACCAGCCACAAAACTTTTATATTCTTCCAGTTTTATTACAAAACAGTTGAAATTTCTTTTTAAAAAAATAAAATGAAGAATTTGACATTTTTGAAACGAACCAGTCGAAATGTGTACCTTCAAGATTTGCAAACTCGGGTTTTTTCATAAAATCACAGAAAAACTCATGTTGCTAAACACACCTTGTTTATTGTGAATGTTTATTAAATGGAAGTGTGTTTGGTAGCGTGAATTTTTTTTGCTAATTTCTAAAAATGTTCACAATTTACTGTCAAAAATTACTGAAAAAAGTTTTAAGTTACTAAACAGGCCTTAAAAAAAGTTTTCTATGAAGTTAGCAAATTTTAAGCACTTAAATGTCAATACACCTTTAAATCAGAGGACAAATACTTGCATGAGCGAACTCTTCACGTCACTGAATTATTTAAATTAGCACTACAGCTTGTTCAAAATTTGGCGCCATCATCTCTTAAAATATTTATAAATCTGAAATCTAAAAGACACCGGAACAACAATGGTATCAGCCCGAAGCTTAGAACTTTTCTATTCTATTGAGATTTTTTCTCAAGGTTTTCTCATCTCTTTAAAATACCTATTATTATACCACCTTACCTACTATTGTTTTTCGTAGCTTTTTTTAATTTAATTCTGAGTGACGGGTGTCTGGTGGGAACATTTTATCAACATCGTCACCTATTATCTTCAGTTTGTTAATCTATCATTCAAAACCCCCCAAAAGTTGACTCACTATGGCCAAAATAATCTAGGTTCTCACACAAAATAAAACTAATCACCACAGCAGCTGCGTTGAATTTATTTCCGGTTCCGATAGAATTATTATATATTTTTTTTTTAATAATAATAAATTCTGATTTCATACAAGCCCTAATGGGATTAACTTAATAAATTTAATTGATTTTTAATCAAATAACTAACGAATATTTAATTTGTTGATATGAGTTCGACCTGAACTGGACAACCTCAACCATGAATATATTGGACATAAACAAAGTGAGAACTTATGAACTTACTTTTTTAAAAACCTAACACTTAACTCTTGCAAAGACTAGTTAAATATTCAGACCCGAAAGACTTGTGTTGGTTTGGTTGTCACACATAAAATTTGTGTTTATAAATGGTACTTGTTCAATATTCAAGTTAACACCGCGTATGCGTTAATTTTATGCAATTTTTCATATTCGAATTGGATTTTTATGTTCAAGACGAGGCATCCATCGTTGTCGGTCGTTTAAGTTGAGGCGGTGGTGGCAGAGTTGGTCGTTGGACTCGTAACTGGTGTTTTGTGCTATGCGTTGCGTCGCAGTTGGTCGTCGTGATCTTTAGGCGCCATCACGCTGGCACTCTCTGGCATAAGGACGGTCGGTCGAATAGTGTGAGTTGTTGTGTGATAAATAGCCAGAGATTGCGTTTTATGTCACACTTTGGTTATAAACAGATTTATATATTTATTTTTTATTATTTAATTTGTTTTTGTTGGTTATAAAAAGTGTCAGTTGAAATTGTTTAATTTAGTTGTTAGTATGGTTGCAAAAGAATTTAGAAAAAAATAACTAATTGGCTAGTTCTTACTTATTTTGAATTTAATTGGTTAGAATTTTGTTTATGTGAATGGACACTGATGGACACCTACATGAATTGAAATTCAAGATCATAAGTATTGTGAATATTTAGAAAAATCCAATAGATAAATATGCTGGCGGTTCATGTCTATTCCCTGATGCACTATACAATAGTACACCAGTAGTATGTCACGGATAGAATAGAAGTTTTTCTTCTTAATAACAACTTTAATTACGTTACAAATAGCTAACTAATATTTATATGACTTGTTCTTCTGCAGGCAATCATTGTTAGAACTTCTATAAATCTTATAGTATGCCTATAGTACCTATAGTTAATATAGTTAATATAGTAAATTGATTCCTAGCCTCTTGTACGCTGATATCATTCATGAAAATGAAACGATGTGAATTACAACGACAAGTGTGTTATATATTTGTCTCTTGTTTCCTTATGCTGTGTTATTTTTAGGCATTTGTTTAAAAAAAGAGTTCGCGTTAAAAATGTGGTAATTTAGTTTGACAGCTCATTGTAGTTTTCTTTCTGCCTTATAGAGAAATTTCAAAGTTACTAGGTTGGTTCACAACCAAATGTCTGAATCCGAATGAACGAAATTAGATCATTTGGCCTCATGAAAAGAGGCTTTAAAAAAAAAATATTGAAAGATGCATAAAATCAAAGTACACATATTAAGTGTAATAGCTTCCGAACGTTTTGAAAATCATGAAGATTCAAAGACCTAAATTGTATGCTTTTATACTGTAAATTTTGACATTTTGACATTAAAACTTCATTTTGTACAATCTGACATAAATACATCATGTATTTCATAATTCTGAAAAATAGGTATCGTACTTCATTTGAATTTGTCTACGTGGAAACAATCAGTGAGATCTACATCGTCTTATTTTCATTTCATTTAAAAATTAATTTTAAAAAAAGTTACCATAAGTCAACCACCAACTCGATTTTCTATAAGGGGCGAGTTATAGCGGACAGGAAAATGGATCAGGAAAATTTTTCTGATGGATTATTTAGTAAGTTCTCGATCGATTTGAAACACATAAGCTGAAGTAATCGATGACAAATGACAATTTGAATGCACTATGTAAAAAAAAAATTTATTGAACGTAGGATTTTTGATAAAAAAGCATTTGTTTATTTTCCTGATGCAAGTTCATCAGGAAAACAAATAAATGCATTTTTATCAAAAAACCTTTGTTCAATCAGTTTTTTTTTACATAGTGCATTAAAATTGTCATTTGTCATCGATTACTTCAGCTTATGTGTTTCAAATCGATCGAGAACTTATTAAATAATCCATCAGAAAAATTTTCCTGATCCATTTTCCTGTTGGCTATAACTCGCCCCTAACAAAGCCAAAATATATATTTTTTTATTGATGCGAACTCTGACTAAAGAAAACAACTGTTTTTATTTGAATTTTTTCCAAAAACGATTTGAGCGGACCATAGAAAACAACTGCTGTAGACTTTAATCATACATGCTTCTCAAACTGTTAACTGTCACTTTTTATTTTGACATTTGACAGAAACCTGCCTGGCTGTCAAAAAGTTGTTGATTTGTATATTTAATAAACTGAAAAATGCAATTAGAAAATTAATTTTTTCTCAATATTTTAAATAGATTCTCGTAAAATATAAAAATGGAAATTGCTGATACATTCTATAGTAAAGATGAATACGTTCAAACGGTAAGTTTTCTTACTCACTACGTCCAAAACAAATTCAAAGAAGAAAACAAGATGAGGTCATCGTCTCATGATTATTCCTTAGGCATCCGGCAACAAAGTCAGTCGTCAGACTGTCCTCTGTGGCTCCCAAAATATAGTTCTCAATGGCAAAGTGATAGTTCAGAGTGGTGCAATAATTCGTGGTGATTTGGCCAATGTCAGAACTGGACGTTATTGTGTGATAAGTAAAAATGCAGTCATACGTCCGCCGTACAAGCAGTTTAGCAAAGGGTAAGATGAATCAGTTTCTAGAAAAAGGGTCCTTTAATTCTTTTCTATGCTCAGAATCGCCTTCTTTCCAATGCATATTGGAGATCATGTTTATATTGGAGAAGGAGCTGTCGTCTCAGCTGCTGTTATTGGTTCATTTGTTTACATTGGCAAAAATGCTGTAATTGTGAGTTTAATCCACACGGATTATAGTTTCACAGGGATCTAAATAAGGTTTTTGTATTTCTAGGGACGCCGATGTGTCCTTAAGGATTGCTGTATTATCGAAGATAATGCTATCCTTCCTCCAGAAACCACAGTCGCAAGTTATATGCGATTTACTGCAAATGGGACAATAGAAGGAGGACAGGGAAATCCCAATTTTGTTCCGGCTGCAATGCAAGACCAAATGGTTGATTATACTAAGTCATTCTATGAACATTTTGTTATGGCTCAACCTGCTTAGGATAAGCGCATCAAGGAGTAAAGCAGATTATTTATTTTTTTTTGTAGAGTTTTGAATTAAGAATGTAAAATGAGTTGGATTCAAGTTATCTAAGGTAACTGAAACACTTTCAGAGAATTGGAAGTCGAGCATTTCTGAATAAAAAATTATTAAATTTAAAATCATTTGTTGTTTCATTGGCAAAAAAAAAAACAAGAGGATTTGCAGTTGAACAAGAGGATGAGGGAGAAGCCAACCTTTGGGTTTATTCTAAAAACCGTAGCTTATCGCTTTCAACGACTTATGTACATATTTCAATTTCCATTATCAGAAGCAATTAATTGGTCGAGTTAGGAATTGGAATACCTTGGTAGTTATCATTTCGGTTTTTTGGGAATAGTGTAAATAGAAAAAAAGCAACTAAATATCGGAAATTTTCCAGTCTACGAAAACTGGAAAAGCCAGTACGTTTCCACAGCTCCGTGTTTGGCCTTTTTAACTCAAGGCCCAGTTCTCCTGTAATTAGGGAAACTGCTTATAATTCAAGTTCTTAATGTTCGAAGTTGGGGATAAAATTCTGGAGATTTCCTATGAAAATTAATGCACGAATAAATTAACAAAATCTAACCTTTGTATATAAAAAGCATAGTACTATTATGGCGAGTATTTTTTAATGTTGCCCCCCACCCTTGTGGTTGCGCTCCAAAATTTGAATTTGATTTGGGGAGTGTTTAAGCATCCGAAATTGGTAGTAGGAGCAAGAGGAGACTATTATTTGGATTATTGCATCCAAAAAGTATCAATTAAAACGTCCATAAGCCCTTCGCAAAAAAAATTTAGGAAGGGTTGCCCCAACTTTTTAGATGTCAGCCCATTCCACTTCCACCATGATAGTATTATGTTTTTCATATAGAAAGAGCTAACCTAAAAAAACAATAAATCATACATTTTGAATTTTTTGATAAATTTCTCATAAAAAATAGTCGTAAGGACATCCTTGCATGAAAAGGATGGGGTTAGAGTCTTGATATAAATAAAAATATATTTGTACATAAAATATAGAGATATACATATACATACATACCCATTGAAGCAGACATTTTTACAATTTTTTGGAGAAAACTTTTTTTCACAAATTAGTATGGCACATTTTTTTTCTGAACAATTTTTTAGGGCGCAGTTTTTGTTTTGAGAAAACTTTATTTTTTACACAAAATTTTATTTTTGGGCTTCAAAACGTTTCCGCTTGTTTGTTCTCTGACATTTCTTTTTGACAACTTTTTTTGACAAATTTTGTTTTTAACAACTTTTTAAAATTAATTTTTCGACAAATATTTTTAACGGCATTTCACCAATTTTTTTCTGTTTGAGGACGTAACATTTATACCCGACAAAACTTTTTTTTCCACAATTTATTTGTTAGCCGATTTGTATTTTCGAGGTTCAAACATATTTTCACTTGGTTGTTGCCTTTTTTTACAAAGCTTAAGCGGATTCTACGGAGTCTGTAGGCTCCTAGAACTCGGTTGGCTGGATCATTGAAAAGCCCCAGCTTGGACAACGCGGATCTTACGCACTAATAACTTCGACTTAACGCGAGGGTACCGTAGGGCGTAGGCTTAACATGCATAACTCCGACCTATCATCTATCATGCATTTCATGTCGACTTAACATAGCGTTGTGTTTTCATTCACAACCACGGATCGTTACGAATTTACGATTAGTCATTGCTGCGAAAGAATCCCTATCCCGTCCACTTGGGAGGGGGATAGTGCCAGCATGCGTTGGAATAATCATTGATTAAACTTAACAACTGAATAACCCGTGTTCGCCAAACCAAACTTTCCATCTTAATAATCTGTTTTCATTATGTCGTTCATAATTTCTAATGAGGTGAACGCATTCAGCCAAACATAGGATAAAATGATAGTATCTGTCAAACAGAATTACCTTATTTGTAATGTGAACGCTCTTTTTGGTTCTAATGAACGCGTTTTTTTTTTAAACCTACATAAAGGCTCATGCCTTTAAAAATTTAAACAAAAACTTACAGCGTCTGCTTGAATATCTCGAAAGCTTGTCGAACGAGAAATCTATTTTTCATTTCGATTAAGGAAATTAATTTTTAAATAATAACAATTTATCAAAAAGTAATTTATTAATATTTGAAGAAAATTAAATTATTTAAAATTTTACCAAAAATAGTTTCAGGTTTCCAAACTGGCTTAGGTAATTTTTTTAGAAAAAGAACATGCCCTCAACGGAAGTACTTAATTTACATAATGCCATACTGAATTTAGAACTCAACGGTTTTTTTACTCATGCATTTCGTAATTTCATTCATTTAATAAAAAAAAAATAATAAACAAAAATTGAGAAACATAAACAAATTAATAAAAAAATATTTTCATTAAAAAAATGTGGTTACATTGCAACAAGTGTGGCATTCTAAAATCGGAAAGCAACACAGAAAAGTTCTATGCATTATTATGCACTCATGTGCTATGTGAAAAATGCAATCTATCCCAAATATGTCCCATCGATAAGCGTCCATCCAAACGCGACGAAATAAACAATTCAATGTCACCAAAATTACGCCTGTACTTCGAAGATCCCAATAAAATATTAAATTCTTGGCAAAAGTGCATAAGATTCCAATGTGAACAACGTAGCCTATGTGAACAGCGGGAGAAGACAACAATAACCGAACAGACACAAAAAATCGGACAAGAAATGAATGTTCTCAAGAAATACAAGGAAGTAACGATTGGTGTCATTGAAAAAGAAATGAAGTCCATTAACAAAATGAAAGCTTACCTTAGAATCCTGGCAGAGAAGCTGAGGTCAGAAGACGTTGTGGAATCTCATTCAAGAAACACAACAATTACAACATCATCATCGTCGGCGCTGAGTTTGAACGCTTCTAATAATGCCCTTGGAGAGTCAGGTGGTAGGAGAAGTTTTCATTTTGTTTGTGATATGGTTCATTGTTATTTTTTTTTTGTCTCTTCCTTTATATAGTTGATTTGGAATTCGATGACCTCAATTGCAGCAATTAAGTGACCTTTATGTACCTTTGTTATACTATGATGGATAAGTTCAATATTTTTTAGATTAAATTTTTTTTTAGAAAAAAGTTATGTCTTTTATTTTATTGCTCCCTAAACTCTGGTCATCACCATCATCGTCAAAAGAAGCACCAGAGTTTTTTTTTAAGCGCTCCAGTTCTTCCTGCAATACTTACTTTACCTAACTTAGATCCCCAGGCATATTACGTCCGTTAGTTTCCCCGTATATGGTTCTTGGAGATGTATTTCAGCTCTCTAAAACTCTTCCCTAGTTGTTCTGATTCCTCTTCGCCCGTTCTTCCCCAAGTGTTTCTATGCCAGCCTGGTCGTCTGCCTGTCTGAGTAAGAGTTATGAATACGTCGCTTGACTCGCAATGCATTCGGTACCCTTTAGAAGCGTATGACCAATCCAATGCCACTTACTTCTTCGTATGATAGAGTTAATGGGTTCCTGCCCTGTTCTCCCATGACGTTCATCATTTGAGATTCGATTTGGCCAGAAAATCTTTAAGATGTATTTACGAACGTTTGCAGCCTTCTAGTGACTGTTGTGACTTTCCAATTGTGCATGAAAATTGAACAGTTTCTTTAGAAAGCGCCTTTGAAATTTTTTTGAAGCCGCGAACTCATTTATTCCCAATACTTGAGCAGCATCCAAACCTACTTGACTCAAGTGCTAAAATTCCACCCTCTGCCATATAATAGGTAATTAGTAAGAAGATAGTGGAACTTACTAATGATAGATGGAACAAACTTGCTACTTGTGCCACTACAAGGAAGTTATGGCCCAGGCTGAATACTGTAGACCTATGCAAGTGCTGACGAAGAAGTAAAGGAGGTCCGACTGTCCGACACTCAGTAATATGCGGGAAACATTTTTGGGTAGCTATTTCTTTAACGATCTAGCAGAAATCTCGAAGTTTAATGAACTACATCAGCGCCTCCCAATAGCTCGATTCTAGTTAGCAATTCGTAGGTTATACTTCTAAGAGAATGTACAATCCATCAGGGTATCAGCATTGATCTAAGTGTGACGGGAATAAGATCAACCCTAAGTCCATGCCCAATGAATTGGCAAAGTACCTAAAATTCAGAAACTTAATTCACGATTTTATTAAAATAAACAAATTCCATTCGAATCAACCAGCAACCACTAATTCGATTGGATAGACTGGAAATCAATTCAGCTGCATTGATAGCTTCAATACGTTCATGAGCTTTTTTTTATCTAATCTAAAAAGAAAGATAAACCCTAAACTGTGAACAAAATGGTTTTAGGTTTATTTCTCTTTATTCCTAAAATTTAAATTAAGATTACACAAATTCACAATATTGTTTAGTTCTTCCATTGCTTCTTCTCGTAATCCCATTTGGAGGAAATACCAGTCACAGGGTTCATTTGCAAGTCAAGCATACGCTTCAACTGGGCCTTTTGGTGTTCCTCATCGAATGAAATTGGTAGTTCATCATAAACTAAATCAAAAAAAGGCAACAAACTCAATTTTTGATCTACAAATCTTATTGTCTATAGACTCTTACCAAACAAGTTCATCATGATGCACACCCAGATAGCAACGGACGCAGCCATCATGGCGAAACCAAGATGCATCTTCCACTCGCCAGTGCCGGCTTTCAATTCAGCGAAAGTCTGGCAGAAGGAAGCACGGTAGAGGGCACGCTTCTCCTCAATTGACAGTTTCTTCCAATCTCCCTGTTCCTTGGCACGCAGAGCAAGGATTTCATTGTTTGGTTCCCTGAAGCGGATAGCGGGCATTGGGTAGTCGACACGGTCACGGTAGTTGGCAGATCCGTTCCAGCCGTAACCAACAATCTCACGTTTGCCGATTTTGTCCAGAGTGTGGATGGAGGCAACGCTACCGACTTGGGCGTTCTTGGGGACGGCAGCAGCGGCCTGTCGCATGGCAGCGAGAGTGATCAATCTGAGGGACATATTGCTACTTTTTTTTGGATGCAAAGGAATTTGGTTAAAAGCTGAAATGAGAGAGAGAAGAAAATTTGTTTAGGAATTTTATCAGGGATGAGTGTGTAAAGGTAAGGAGCGGAGGGGGCATGACGACGTCATGTTCTCGACTTCTTATTACATAACCAAAGAATATTTTTTCTTTCAATTTTTTTTTCGTCTTAACAAGTGTCTTGGAATCTTTATTTCAAAGTGATTTCTGAGGATTCTATTATATAAGAAATGAATTTCACAACAAAATTATGAACTCGTAATTTGTGTTCCATGAATTTTTTTATGACATTTTCACGAGTTTTTTGCAAAATTATTTTTCTTTCGAGGTTGTCCTTGAATTATACAATACAAATTATCGGTTTTCCAATGCACTTTAACTAATTACAAATATATTTTTATATTTGTTAAGTTTAATGGTAATTTTTTAAATAAACTTTGTTTATGTAACTCCAGAATTATTTGTAGAAAAATCGAAGACACAAAAACCCACCTTCGTCGCTTTTGCAGCTGTGAAACGAAAACGAACGATGAAAAAGTACTATGGATGGAACTGCAAGAATTTTAATGGATGACAGATGAGCAGAATGACGTTTTAAGACTGCTAGAAAAAAAATCAATAATGGCGGCAATGTTGGTTTTTTTTTAGTTTTTAGATGGCGCTAGCTTCATTATTAAGAAAAAACGTTAATAATTTAATTGTGCTACGTTGTAGATGCACCCGGATTATTTTTGACTTTTCAAGAAAAAAGGGAACACCTTTACAAAGTTAACATGGATTTAGACGTTGAAAATGAGTAAATTAACTTTAATGGCTGGCTGCACCAAAAACTTTTAGTTTGAGGCCGAATGATTTTAAAATTAACAGGGTGTTAGTTCTTAAAATGAAATTTAATCCATACGAAATACGTCACTCTTAAATTCAAAAGTCTGTTAAATATTGGTGCAAACAAAATTAAAACACACACGGAATATTGAAATGACTGTACCTACCTACAGTAAAACATAATAAATTATAAAATACTCTCACGTTAATTACAAAAATATCAATCATGCCTGATGACTCCTAAAAAAAAATCCTATTCAAGTTCTATTTCATGTTCTAGATAAGGTCAATCATCACTCATCAGACATCAACTACTTGCTTCAAGCAAAAATGCTGCTTCTTACATCCAACAACATAACGCTTTCTCTTCCCTGACACTATGTTGTATAGATTCCAGCGATTGCAAAATATCCTACCAACATATATGGACATCCTTGGCCGATCCTCCGCATCATACATAAAGAACTTGTCCCATCACCACGCACAAGAAGACGCTTTCAGCGATGCAATCATTCATTTGCTCGGCCAATCAAAACATATGCGACTCTTATCGATCTATCCATCCATCAATTGGAATGATTTCTCGTTGAAGGCATCGCGCGCCGTTACGTTAGACTTCGACTCCAGTTCTGTGCGCTTTGGAACTCGTTCTAGCTGCCGCATATGCCAAATATTAATATGCCAGTATGGTACCACTTAGCCTTCTCCGATCATATAATAAACCAGCCTTCTGCATATTGGAAACCACAGAAGCAAGCACACTCGGCTGGTACTGCTGTGCTGCGATGTGATGGCTGCTGCAAATACCTTTTGAGGTGATTAAGTGGCTCCGTGCACGCATCTTTTATATATGCTATGTGCAACCAAGTGGAAGAATGTCATTTCTGGAAATATGCGTCTTCGTCTTTGTCGTTTTTTCTTTCATTTTGGCCATTGGAACTGGTCAACCTTGTGAGGGTATGTACCTATGTCTTAGATAGTTAGAAATATAAGGAACAGGAACACACACAATAGCATAACCAAAGAGATTGTTTTTAGATGGTTAAACCACCGCTTGGATGAAGATAAAGATCTCGATCTTTTTGATGAGATGCTGCCACCACTGATGGTGCGCAGGAGCATATGCGCGTGTGTTTGGATATGAAGTTATACGAATAGATGGCCGATGAAGTGGATTGATGACTATCTGCTGATTTGTGCAGCTGACATAGGATACACGATATATTCCTATTCCTCTAACAAGCTTATCATGCACAGATGTCAGTATAGGAAATGATGACTTTTTTGCAGATCAAAAAAATGTTTTAAGAGATAAATTTTGAAATGAATATCATAAGAAGTCCAGTCCCTATTCGAAATAACGGAAATTAAAATTTGGTCATCGAAAAGCAAATACGATTGTGTATTTTTTTTTTTGAACCGATGCTTGAGAATTTTACATAAACTGATTATATTTTTTGATTGTTCGTTTATCGACCTGGTTCATCATGCCACTAAAAAATAAATACTACTGTCAATGTCAATTAAAACCGTTAAAGCTCTTCATACTTTTTATTAATATAGCCTATTTTTATTGGATTCGTTCGTTGGGTATTTTTATTGGGTACGTTCAGAGAAACTAGGGACTGCAAAAGTCAAAATACAGTAAACTGCGTTTTTGAACACTAATAGCCTTTTCACACTAAACTCAAAACGCGGTTTTCAGCTAAAAGTTTTCGAAAACACGAAATGCGTTCACACTGCATATTACGTGTTTTCGTTTGTCATTTCAATTTTTTGACAACACTACTGTCAAATTTTGTATTGAAAAATTAAAAACTTATTTGTGTTCACATATTTGCAACAATAAATGAATGCTAAACAAATTAAACTAATTTATATACACAAAAAGAAAATTGAAGAAAACATGAATATTTTGTTAAACTTCTTTTTCTCATCTGAAAACTCTTACATGAGAATCAGAAGAAAGAAATTACATATCACAAAAAGTTTATCAACAAAACAAATCAAAAACTCAAATAATATTTGCAGTCAGCTGTTTTTAATTTCTTTTGAAAGCATTCCATCAATTTCTTTCTTGTCAATTTTTGGGCGCTGAATATTCCATAGGTGTGTTTGATTTAGTTCATCTATGGGTTTCCACAAGTTTTCGACCGGTTTTATATAAAACTTGTAGTTTATGAAAACCTGAAGCTACAAAAAATGTATGCGAAAACTTGTGTTTTCGATTAGGTTTTCATCGAAAACCGATGTTTTGGCGAAAACCGTGTTTTCGGCTTGGTGTGAATACCGTATAATATTGCTTAAGGCTGTGAGAAATATAATAGTCGGACGTGGTAGGAAGCTTATGTCAAAATTGAACGAAAATTAGCTTTCCGAACACTCAAATGGAGAAGTCAGCCATATTAATTGCTTCCACCATTTTGATTTTTGTATCTGTCTGTCAATTCACTTTGGCAGGAGCGATCGATGAGCGCTTTTGCTATCGATAGCGAAAATTAACGAAGTCTAACGAAAGGCACCCAATGGCAATCATGGGCGCGTCAAATATGTAAATTCCTCGTATTCACTTCGTTTCTTACGACCACTTCAGCTGACGTTCGACGATCTATAGTTCTTAAGCCTTTGTTAGTTGTTGAATCAGCTGATTTTTTGACACCTCAGATGCAAAGCTATCTCAGAATTCAGATACTATATCTGCTTTCACTCGAACGGGACCAATGTCAATTTGACCAAATTAACGGTCACCTTTTTTGTGGGGGTATTTTTCAGTAATCAAGAGTTTTTCAACCTTTCTTATAAAAAGTAGTTAAAAAAATGTCATCTCATACAATGTAAACATCAAATATCTACCCACTTCAATAGTCTCCCCCAGACGAGTTATCAGGAATGTCAATCATTTTATCTTGTTATCTTGTCACCTTCTGAAAACAACCAGATTCAAGCTAATTTATCGTTGCATTGTTTTCTTGTTCTTCTCGTTAATTGATTAAACTCGCAACAAATTAATCCCTCACAACTCCAGTTTGCCTTACAACTAACAACAAAATATCAAACATAACCTCTAGAGGTGTGTGCTTGTATATTTCTTGATTGCAATGATACGATATCGACTTTGGCGTTTTCTTTCTATGCCATTGCCAGTGCTAGTTCCACATAAGCTAGTTGCTGTCATGTTGGATTAATTTTTCATAAAGTTGAACTACTCTCTTCCATATGAACCTACATAGTTAAGCAATGGCAATAATAGCTATGGCATGTTGAATTTATGGCAGTAGAAATATAAAGATGGCTCATATAGTACAATATATATATGTAGCTTAGCCAGACCAAGCGAGCGACTAGCCCACATGTCGTCGACTTCCTTGATGTGCTTAATAAAGAGACTCTCTCTTCAAGTGACTGCCTTTTTATCTGTGACAGGTTATTAATCGTATAATTGGCGGGGGCAGAGTGGGAGAGAGAGAGAGAAAGTGGGAAAACAACGAAGTATAGAAGTTAGGAAGCCTCCTGGCTTACAAGAACATACAACTACTATATACACTATTCGACTCATGCCAAGCCTTATTGTCTACTTCTTTCTACTGGCTACGTCAACTTTTTTAAGATAAAAATAATTTATTCTGATCAAGTACGTTTGATTTGTTCATTTTTGTTCGAAACGCTAACTGTTGGTCTCTTTGTCTATGTAATTTCTTATGGTTAAAATGCGTTTTCTTTGGAGACTTTGTTTTGTTTCTTTGTTTTTTTTTTGTTAAATAAGGAGGATTTATTGTAGGATTTATTGATAAAATAGGGATGAGGGTAGGAATCATTTGATTTAATTTAGTAATATTTTTTGGACTTATGTTACCGATGTCCGTTAATAACAAGAAGATTGAAGTGAAAAACAAACTGTTTTTAAATCATTCGTAAAATCTTTCAAAAAATTTCAATTCTGAGATGAAATAAACAAACACAACTTTTGAAAAATTAAGACGGCATTCAGCAATCAATGAAACGAAAAAACTCCGAGAGCGTTCTTCAAAACTTCTTTAAAATTCAGAATTAATATTACTCCAATACGTATTTTTTTTTTTTTCATCGAGAAGTCATTATTTTTTTTTTAATTTCGAGAAAATGTTTTCGGCAATGTTTTACGAGCAGCCTATTTAAAAAAGAAAATGAGTTTAAATGGTTTAATTTCAAGGTCTGCTCTCTCTCTCCTTTCTTTTCAATTTTAATTTTTAAGATTTAAACGTTAAACTACTCCATCAAGAATAATTCTCAATAAAACAAGAAGCGATGACCTAAAGCAACCATAAACCACTTTTTTTTATGTGATCTATACGTTAACGTCAGTATGCAACAACCTCCATCCCTGCCTGTTAATTCTGAGGTGGACGTCATGACACAAAGTATTTTCACTTTAAACATCTTCCAATGAAGGGTACATACCAAAAACAATAATAGTTTCTTTGCAGGTTATCTATCAATTTTGGTTCCATGGAAAGCTATTTTACGATCATATCACACGGAATAAGGAACCTAGAGGTTACACACAGTGCTGTAGCTCTGCACCGTCGCGTCGTTACGTCTTACGTATACCATGGAACCTACAAATAAAAAGAGAAATAATGAACACGCTTCAGTGATCATCTTCAGTTGGTTCTGGAAGAGGTTTTAAGAAGATGACTTGGTCAGATGTTCTCTGCTGCTTACTTCTCGCTGGACATCTAACACGATTTGACTTCACTATACACAAGTATACCAAATTAATTGGAAAATCTTCTTCTCCAAGTGTGCCATCTGATGGAAGGAGTGAGGTCGTGCATGGTTGCATTAAATTGGCCTTACCTACAATCGACGGACATCAACGTATAAAAAAGATACCTACAGCAAAAAAAAATCCATCAAAATAATTGCGCTTAAGGCGGCGTTAGTACTTCGTTAATGTGTATATAAATATGCTCAAGTGATTTGGCCATTAATCTTTCCATTAGTCTATAGCTGTTAATTTAATATGAATCTCAATTATAATTGAGATAGAACTGATTTTAACATCACAGAGAACATTTGTAAAGAATAAAGATTTTAAAGGAATTGATAAACAAACGGTTTTGTGTGCCCCGCATGTAGATTGATGTTTTAATTAAAACTATAGCGGGATTTAGGTTAGGCATTCTAGGCAAAACAGGTGTATGTCTGTATGATGATAATAATAAAAATGTTCGTGTTAATAGAAATTCTAATGGAGATTGTAAAATGGGGGTTTTGTAATAGGAATGATGAATAAAAAATATAACAAGGTGTTAATTATAATTAAATTAGTTTTTATAGTAGTGCTTTACTTTACCAATAAAAAGTTTAAACGGGGTGTAACAGTAGGTTTAATGTGCACCAAAGGTATGTTCGATTATGTGAATTTTAGAAAAATTGCGAACATTTTTAAAATATTTAAATATTTATTTAAAATATACCTGTTTTTTAAATAAAAAATTTCGGAAAGACGAAAGAGAGAGAGAGAGCGAAATCAAAAAAAAATCTGTTTCCGTTAAATTTTTAGCAATTCATAAATCTGATTGTTTCCCCCAGAACATCAAAACAAAGTTATGAATTGTAAACTTTGTAACATATATACACATTTAATTTAATAGCGTGGACCAACGGTACTTTAAGCTTCGTTTTTTTTTTAATGATGCACAGCTTTGATTGTTTCCTTATAAAATTAGAAAACAAGCCAATTCCTTCAATGTGTGTATTCAATTTACAAAAATAGCGCCCAACGTGGTACTTAATTTGAGCTTCCATTAAATTTTTTGCAGGGCCCACATTTAATAGTTCCCCCAGGAGATTAGAAAAAGCTGTTAATCGAAACTTTTCCAATACATGTATTCAATTTACAAAAATTGCACAAAACGTGGGACTTTCATGGAACGGTACTTTTAGCTTCCGTTTATTGCCAGTAAAACAAATGTTTGATAATTTCATAATCAGAAAAATATATGTATTTAAGGCCCAACGATACTTCAAGCTAAATTATTTTGAGTAATGCACAAATTTGATTGCTTCCTAAGAATATCACAAAACAACTTCATTAAATTTACAAAAATGGCGCCCAACGAGCTGCTTTCATTTCAATTTCAAACCCCCGTAAAATTTTTAGAGGCAGCTATACGAAAAAAATTAAATTTAATTGTTATCAGCTGTATATAAAGTAGCATTTCTTCGACACTGTATTTTCCACTGAGTTTAAACAAAAAGTAAACAAAATATTCATTAATGAATAGATTTACGTTTTAAACACAAAAAGTGAGGTACAAATACTCTTGTTGCTATTCGGATAAACACTAAAAAAAAAATGCCCTCAAAGGCCATTTAATTTGCATTCGATCGATGATTATAGTACGTTATATCGATTCGTAACATATACACGAGTCCACGAAAACAATGCCAACGACATTGTGACAACAAGAAAGAGACATAGTGACGATGTGTTCCAACAAGAATATTGCACGAAAAAAAAACTTGAAGAACTCATTAGCATGCAATTTTCGTGTAAGACTTGAGTTCTTACGAAGAAAAACAATGCACTACTCAGTAAAGGTAGGTAGAGAACATACTCGCGTTTTAAACACGAATCTAGCTAAAAAACCAAAAATGGGGACACGATAGACATAAGCTTCATGAAAGGTACCAACTAACTTCCTGATCTTCGATCATCATCGAATTTTATAATAAATTCAAATTATGCTATCCGTTCTTCGTTACCAAGAAAAGTTTCCTCTAAAAAATTCCTCATCACACACTTCTTCCTCAAAGTTTGGTCCATGTTTTTTTTTCCACATCAATAGATCGATTTAGATAGATTTATATCCATAAAATAAATGTTCAGTAGTTCAATTTGCGAACATAGTCACGATTATCTAGAAGTACATAAGACGTCTTAAACGACCATAAAAGCATAGTCATCCATCCGTTTGGTCTTTGTTGATAAGATCTCTGACTGTGAGGCCAAAATCAAGTTCAAGTTTACTATGAAACGCACCCAGGGGCACAATCAGCCATGGAAGATCGTTCGTTCGATGACGTTTGATTTACGATCGCAGCGCCAGAGATTTTCGACGCGTTGATTACCCAGCACGAGAGGTGCGAATTAAAGCGTTTATCTTAACACCTATGGTGTATCTTTGTGCATCCGAGAAGCAGTGGGAACAGCCAAGGGGAAATCTTGCTCATGGTTGCCTTTAAAAAAAATCGAAGAATTTGCAGACGGGCCTGAATCTATCAAGTAAATTCCCTGCTGTGGATCGAGGATTGATTTTTTTTTTTTCATACTTTCGTAGCATACATATATACCTCCTTGCCATTGTGATTGGTGTGGTCGGATGGATTTTCAAATAAAACGTGATACACCTCTATTCTGGGTGCATTACGGAGAAATAATAATCGTAGTCATCATCATTATCAGGATCGTCAACACGCGGGTTGGTCATGGTTCGTATATACCTACAGTTGATGGTGGTGGCGTCGTGGTTTTCTAATTCTGATGATTCTTTATGGCTTAAGTGAGAGCGTAACTTTATGATATTCACATCGTGATCGAAATCTGGCTGGTAGTTTTAAGGAGGCAATTTTTTTTTCTCGAGAAAGCGGTTCTGTAGGTACTTGAAGAATTATTGCGACAAATTGCTCTTTTGACCGTGTTTTACGTGTCTATGATGGTCTAGCGCAATATTAGACAAAACTATGTTTTCAATAGAAATATTGATGCCATGGGGGTTTTCTTTTTAATAATAATTTGAAACGTGATAAGGAGGTGGATGTTGTGAAATCATTTGGAAGATGATTGATACATAACAAGAAATTAGACATTTGAAAACGGCTTTTTAAAGTCTTATCTGAAACTGCTATTTATTATTATATGAAGGACCAATTATGATGTCTTGAATACAGGGCCCTCATCACGTAAGGGTGGCGATATCGTTTTCGATATCGAATAGACGATTTGGTTTTTACTTCACGAAAGCACTATCACTATCGTTTCGTCGATAGCCACTGCGCGATACCCATTTAGCTATCGTCTTTGTTGTTTAGTTTGTTTTTAGTGTCAACAAAAATTAAATCGTAGAAAAAATGTTTCGCCGCAATATTTTAATGGTACAGAACGCTAACGAAATGGAAAAATATCGCTTAATAAGAAGAAGAAAGGAACTTAGAGATGCCTCTGATCCCCTACAATTTTTTTTTAATTGTTAAGAGATTTTAATGTGTTACAGCTTTATTCAACGCTTTCGTCTTTGGAAGGAAACTTTTGTAGTACTTTTGCAAACCATTAATTTGTCAGATGGCTGTCGATCCACCTACATCCCCTTAATATTGAGACTTGCTGCTACATTTGAGATCCTAGGAAGAGGTGGATACCAGTGCCTGTCTGGGAATGATTTTGGGGTTGCTCTTGCTCAAAGCACACTCTCGACAATTCTCCAGGTGACCACTAGTTAGCTGGAAGCAAAAAATGTCCGTTATGGATTAAATGGGATATCGATAGCCAAAATGAAAGAGCTGAGATTAAACAATGGTTTCATAGAAAATATGGAATACCAGGGGGTGGGCCTAAGATACACACTAGGTATTCTTATAAATTTATAAAATACAATTTATATAACTACATAATATTAATTTTTTTGTCGTGGGAAGTGTATCCACCAAACCGCAACAGCTAACAGCAACAAACAGAAAATTTTTTGAAAAGATACTCAATGAATTACATATGTATATTGACAGATAAAACAATGTAGTGTTCAGTGGCTCTCAAACTTAAAACAACGAGAACGATACACGACACGAGAGCAGTAGTGATACATGAACCAAACTATTGATGATATCGTTTACAGCTATCGCGTAGACGATAGTCGTCAGCAAAGTTACGTGATTAGGGCCCAGAACTCTCAAAGATCATAAAAAAAGAAGTTACGACCTTTGAATAATTTTCGCAGGCAATATCATTATTTTATGTAATTGGCGCCCAACCTGAAGATTTCCGCGAATTAGGGTCACTTTAAGCTACTTTTAAATTTTAAGGGATTCGTAATTTTAAAGTCGAATTTAATCTTAAATTAAGTTGAAGTTTTTTTTTCCTGATTTCACTGCTTTGCTCGATCATCACTTCTCTTTAAAAAATGTTTGTAATTGCAATAAATCAAATCGAAAAAAAATTTTGTTTTATTTTATTAAATTTTATTGTTTAATTTTCTTTTATTTTGTTTGATTTTTTTTAATAATAATAATATAATAATCAATATCAATTAAATTCAATAATAACTATATAAATATTTATGCCCTATGAATATATTTTTTTCTTGTTCTCAATTAATTTAAATTTTAAATTATTTCTTTAAATAGTTTTTTTCGGTTCGGTAAATTATAAATTATTTAAAAATTAAAAAACAAACACATTTATAATGAAGGAATTGTTATATAAAAATGTTATTATATACTTAATTATGTTTTTTTTTTTTAGAAAGGGACTTGAGGATAGTTATTTAGCTATGGATTTTTTGTTTATTGCTGTAGTTTTTTGTTTCTTTTTTAAATAAGGAAAATTACTTTATTTACTTGGCAAATTTATTGTTATTATTTTTTTTAAATAGCATAAAATTACTAATTACATTTAATATAATATATATATATTGTGTTTGTGTGTGTCTTTGTTAACCTGTTATTACATTTATATTTTTATTTCATTTAAATTAAAAGAAAAAGAAAAAAATAGTTTTTTTTTATGGTTGTTATTAATAAACATATAAATATTTATTTTGTTTTGTTAATTATTATATGCATTGTATAAAAAAAAACATATAATTCATATTTTGTTAGTAAAATTACTGTAAAGATATTTATTTTTTGTTTTTAGTTTAAATGTTAAGTTATATATTATTTACATCGATAATTTTTTTAAAGTTAATAAGTTTTTTTTTAGTTTTTTTTGATTTTGTCTTAGTTTGTATAATATTGTTTTATTTATGATTTTTGTTTTGTTTTTGATCTTAATATATAGCATAGGTCATAGGTATCAAAAATTTTCATTTTTACGTAAAGCAACAATTATTATTATTATTATATGTATGTATGTATAAGCGACAAGGATTATTGTTATTATTAGAAATTGTTTTTAATTTATTATTAATTTTTACATAATTTATTGTTTTGGATTTAATTTATAACTTAACATTTATTTGGCTTTTTACATTCGATTTATTTATTATTTTTTCCCGTCAGACTTAAGTGGATTTTTATCTTTATTCAAATTTAAGAAAAGGGGACTTCTTTTGTGCTGTTGTAAAAAAAGAATTTTAATTCAGTGAAGGGTAGGGGGTGTTGGAATTATGTACACACAATTGCATTTTCATAACAAGTGCTAAGGGTGTAATTTAATTATTAAAGAAATAAATAGGTACAGAAACACGTTTTTTTTTTCAAGATGACTTTCAAATGATTGAACATAGATTTTTTACATTTAAGGCTTTATTTTTCAATTTAACAATAATTCAAGCCAAACTGGGTCTCAAAAATCTGTTAGTTATTTTCTCTTCAAATGAATTTGAAAACAAAAAAACTTTTAACCTCTTACTTTATTCAATAAAATGAAATTCACTCAATTATAACTCGTAAACGAGAAATACATAAATAACATAAAAAAAACACGTGCATATAAAAAATAATATTCTTAAAACTTCTTTCGCTTTTTGGAAAAAGGATTCAAATTTTTTTTCTACATCGAAAGTAGTAAAAGAAAGTTTTCGAAATTTTAACTAAAAGAATATCTATCTGTGTTCACTTCTTCTTTTGTCTTCAAATAAAACAAACAAATAAATAAAAAAAAACAAAGAGAATGCAACACAAAAAATACACATGACACACAAATCTAAAACAATGACATAAAGTTTTATAATGCACAAAAGTTTTCCCCTGGGATGGTTTTAAAAAAGAAAGATTTTTCTATGATTGGCATTTTCTGAAAGGACCTCATCCCACCATATAACATACCTTCAGAAAAGAGAAAAACTTTTATTAATAGAAAAACTCCAAAGAGAAAGAGAGAAAAATGATGTCTTCCTCAGCTTCCTCCGACAGGAAATTCCTCCATATTTTTTTATCATTGAAATGATGGTAGTTCATCAGACATAGTTTGATGCCTTTTGTCTGTGAAAGTTTGCGCACTCATCATTAAAAAAGGATTTTAATTGGTTTATTTAAAAATAATTAATTAAATCAAAAAGTTTAGACCTTTTTTTTTTGTTTGCCTTTCTTTAGAATTTGACTAAAAGATAAAAATCCACTTCGATATTTAGTTGTTTAACCTTTTTTTGATTTTAACTTTTCACTTCTTTGTATTACATAATATATTTTTTTTTTAATTCCCTAAAATATTTTTCCGTCATCTTTCGAAATCCATCAATTTATTTGATTAATTTGCGTTTTCATCATCGATTTTTTTTTCTTTGTCATAAATTTAATTTTAATCAATTTAACAATAAAGGGATGATGGAAAAAAAAGGATTTGACTTGGCAAACAAAAAAAAATTGAATGAATAGAAGATAAAAATTTAAATTGGGAAAATGGCAATGGTGGAGACAAAGGATTTCTGTTGGATAATGATGTTGTGATGAATTAATTTCCTTTTGCAATTTGAATAAAATCGATTTTTTTTGCTATTTAATTTAGTTTTGTATTTTACATTGTTTTTTTTTATTTCTCGTTTATATAAATATATAAATAGAAGTTACATTTACTCTGCGCCCGCTGAACTGTCTGGTGTTATATTTGAATCTAAACTGGCACAATCTGACTCTTGTTCCTGATTTTCTGAATAATTGGCAGCTTCCTGTAGTCGCATTAGCATATTGAGCTGTAAATGGAAACAAATAAAAAACAAACATTAATAAAAAAAAATAGAAAATAATTATAATAATGCATGTAGAATTTGTTTTGGCTCTGTGTTTTGTTTGGATTGTAATTGGAGTTTAATAGAGCCATATCTAATTTATTTATTTTGTTTGGGGTTATAAAAAGGGCGGTATCTAATGTTGTTTGTTGAATAGATGAGGAGATTTTAGGATATGATGGACATTATGTAAATATATTCAGGGAATTGAGTACGAGTACATTTGCTTAAGGGTGAATTACAGGTTTGAATATAAATCAATAAATCACTATCGAAGGGAATGAAGTCTTGTCTATTTTGGGGGAAGCATTTCTGATTTGTTTTGATTTAGGGGAAGAGGTATTCTATGTATTTAACGAATTTCACCTATTTGATTATTTTTGCTCAACAACGTATAATTTTTTTGGTCTATTTAAAAACTCCATCTTGCGAATCCCGGGCAGTAAATTCAAATTGGATTGTGTACAAGAATACGAAGTAGATTATCCTTTTAAGTGTAAGTTGCACCGAACAAGAATTTTTGTTTAAAAAAAATAACATTGGATGGGTGGGTCAATGTGGAAAACTATCTAATTCAAAAAAAAAAAAAAAAAAAATAGTTACACTAACGTGCTTAACTTTTTTTGGAAGCCAAGCTTCTTTCTGTTCTATATATTTTTAATTCAAATTACATTTGTATAACAGTCTGCGAAGAAGTGAATCGAATAAATTGTTTCCACATTCAGCGAAAGAAAATGTATTATCGAACAGCGAATCACTTTTGTATTTCAGTTCTCTCAGGAAAAGGAAACACTTGAGGGAGAAACAGTTTTTCTTATGGATTGGACAGATACATGATTGAGTAATTTTGGGTATTCTTTCCCAAAAACCAGAATCCGATTTGATTTGAAAAGGTAAGCATTTTTTCGGTTCACTTTTCACAGAACAAAGATAGATTTAAGGGTGTAAGTAAAATTAGCTGAGAATTGCAGAATTGTCTAAGAGGTTAAAAAGGGTCTTTATCTACTTTGGAAATATTTAGCTATGTAAAGAACTCTAGGGTAAGCTCAAAACTTCTTTTCACTTTTCTTTGGTTTCTAACTTTATGACGTATCGAATTATGTTTTACGTACATACGTTCAAATGGTTTCCTTTGATTGAGAATCTCGTTTCTGTGAGAATGGAAATGTATGTATGTATGAATTTATAAGACACACAACGGTAAATAACAAAATAACTGCCAAAAAGTCTTGAGATAAATTTGTGTGTTGCTCATTAATTGTCATATTAAATGAAAAAAATTTAAAAACAGAAAAATTGAAACTTACCAAAGGATCTTGAGCATCGCCATTGCTTACTGGCATCCCTTCCAATCCAACATCTTCGGCATTGATTTGCCTCAATGGCGGCACTGAATCTGGTCCATATGGCCATGGATATGAATTACGTATAAAAGCGGACGGATCATTCCATGCCCCACCACGTCTGCCATAAAGTTGAACACCTTCGCGAACTGCTTCGACTAGATACGGTGATAGATGATAATTCCAAATGTCTGTGAACCAAACTTGAGAGTCTTTGAGGTCCAATGGACAGGACAGGAATAATCTTGGTCCGATGGTAACATCTGAAGAACTATGAATTTCTAGGAATCTATTGATGTGCTGCCAGACAGTAGGAAGCCAGGCCAAGACCGAAGCAAGTTCGGGTTGATGGTTGAGGGTTTGTAGTTCGAGTTGGAAAAGTCGGCGACGCAGGAATCGGCCGAGGAAACCTTTGACGGGTTCCATGTGATTTGCTGTGAGAACCTAGTTTGATGACAAAACGAAATAAAATTAAGGTTAGCGTTTTGATTTTCAAAGATCAGTCGTGTGGATAAACTTACCCATCGGAAATTATGATGCAATTGAAGATTTGTTGTATTGCACGTTGCTTGGGACATTGTTCCAATAATGCAGGGCAGTTTAGCTGCTGGACCAGCGCTCAGCAGACATGAGAAGACATCCCCTAAGGCGGAAGCATGATGTAAATTGTCTAAGATAATCACAGATGGTAGATCAGCGGCTCCATTCGCTATGGACGCTTGCTCGGCTATATGGCCAAGATATTGTCGAAGTTCCTTCGAGGATTTATGGTCAACACTGTAAGGAAATCAATCAGGATAGGACACAATTGGACTGAAAAAGAATAAGAAAAACTTACTTAAAAGTTGCGATAGCCTCTGACGGATTTCCGCGGGCTGACCGAGCAACCAAAAACTCTGCAAGTCTCCTGGCTAGGTACGACTTGCCAGTACCACTAGGACCACACAAAATCAACCGCCGATGTTCGGTCAAGAGACTGATGTACCGATGAACTATACTTCTCGGGATCAAGCTATCAAACGCCAAAGACCCAACACCTTGAAGACAAATGTACAAAGATCGGACATTTCCAACGATATAACCACATGGAAGCAGTTCGGGGAAACCCATCTCAGGGCCACGTTTAGCCTCTCCCAAGTGATACGACGTTATGGAATCCGTATTCAGTCCCAGATTTGTGCCTGGATCAATCCTCGAAACGTAGTCTTTGAAAGTCTTTCGAACAATATAATCCAAATTCTGCCACGTTGTCTTGCCAGAAATGTACGTATAAGCGATCACGAATTCATTGAGTGTTGCGCTCGGAAATGACTTCCTCTCTTCGAAGCCATTTTCACTGCACTCACCATTCTCACCTTTGCGATAGAAATCATCAGTTTCGAGAATTTCTTCATAGTACTTCGGGAACGATTCAGGTTGACCAAGATAGCACGATATAGCAAGCTTCTTGCCATCCGTGATATCGGGAACATCCTCAACACCGGTCGGTAAGTGCGCCGGGCTTGGAATTGGTTCGATCGCAGGTGGTGGTGGTGTCAGATCAATATGTGTGGTCGGACTTAGTGGTGGAGGTGGGGGCTCTGGTGCCGGTGCTGGTGGAATGTTTTCTTCTTCGACTTCTTCCTCAAGTCTCTTTGGCAATTCCATTGGTGGCCTAGAGTTTCCATCGGCCAAACTATACCGCCTCGATTCACCTATGGATCCACTGGGACTAATTGCATTTCCCAGAGATGCTTCGCTCCCCGCTAAGGATCTACTGGTAACAAGCTTTTGCAAACGCTCATTGTTCTGCTTGAGACTTATCATCTCAGCTCGCATTTTCATAACTGTATCTTTAAGGTTTTCTAGCTGCGAAGCTGAACTCAGAGCTTCTAGACGAATATCGGTAAGGACAAGATCTTTCTCTCGAAGTTGTTTCTTCAATTCTTCAACCACTTGATGATCTTCATGATCTATAGCATCTATGGGCTTGGCGTTCTCAATCAAAGTCACCGTCTTCTGAGGGCTATTTTTGGTCGGTGAAGATGGAGGCTTTGCTAGCGATGACGACGCCGGGTCATGTGAAACCGATCCATTATTAGATGAATGTTGCTGATGATGACCATGACCATGATGGTGATGATGATGCGACTGATTACTGCCAGTTGATTGCTGATCAGCATTTCCCGAACCATGTCCGATGTGTCGATTTGTCTTGGAAATTTTGGCATTTCTCGAAAATGCCTTTGTAAAGGAACTCCTCAACCAACCTTTTTTCTTGTTTTTCTTATCATGAGCCGAACAACCCGAACTGATGGAATTCAGGGAACACATAGAATCTGAGCTGTGATGACGTTGCATCGATCCAGGAATTCCGGAATTGCTGCCATTTGAAGCCGATTGGGGTCTTGGATGTAGGTTTGGCAACGCAGCTGATGGTTTGCTGTTTGCAAACAAAGCATCACCGCTTCCGCCGCCATTGGGGCACATTTGATTGGCAGCCGTTTGGACACCCATACTTTGCATATGCGCTGTTGTCAAACCTGCCTGAATCGATTGCTTTCGAAGAAGTTCGATCGTCTGACGCATGTCAGTTAGTTCGCCATCTTTTCGTTCTGCTGTAGCTGTCAGTTGATGCAGCCGTTGGGTCATGTTAGATAGACTCTGTTCAAAGGCAGCGACGACATGGGCCTGGAGAAGAAAAAAAAATGTTGAATTAGATAAAGTCGCCTCATGGTGGATAATATTCACAAATTGTATAAAGAAAGCGATCGAACTAGAGTGACTGACGCAGAAGCTAATGACTTGCTTGCCACGTTGATCGACAGTGAAAGACTCCCAGCGGAGAGTTGCATTCCCAAATTAGTCATTGAATCAAGTCCAGCCTTCCCGTTCCGTGGTGTGCATTTAAATTTCAACTCAACTTTAATAACTCTCCGAAGGCAGACATCACAAGGAAATAACTCTTCAGAGTTTTTGTTAGGAAGCCAGGCCAGCTGTGTGTATTTGTATACATATATGACAACTTAACTTCTGGAAGGCGCTGACTCATTATGAAATCAGCTCAAAGACAAAGGGAATTTTGTTTCTTCCAAAGGACACAAAAAAAAAGAATAATTTAATCATCATTTGCAGAAGCCCAGACCCTGGAGAGACCAAGACCAGTTTAAAGGTTGCCTCTCTCTCTAATGTTTTACTCCTCCGTATATGCTCGGTTCGTATCCGATTTCACCTTGATGGACGAGCTATTAAGCCGCGCGATGATGACTATGACGACAGGGAACAGGTGCTGAATGTGTAATTAGCCTTCCTATACTTCTTCTACGGATGCATTTTGTTTGAGAAGACGAGGCACACAAAACAAAACAAAAAATGAGGTGGAGGAAATTTGTATGCATTCAATGATGCATTATGGGGTATCTCTGTATCCCCATCATCAACCAACGTTTTGTCTGGGACAAACGACAACGTCGACATCAACGACGACTATACGTACTATAGAGGAACACCGACCGACACGTTTAGGATAGTTGGAATCAAAATGAATGTTCCAGGGAGAAGATATGCATGATGAAGAGATGGGGGAGAGGGTATTTTAAATATGATTTATGTCTGGCGTTTCTGATGAAGTTTTTAACGGGTAAGTGCCCTTTATGTGCTGAAGAAGCATCAAACATACAAAAAAAAAAAAAAAAAACTACAACAAAACGATAATCCCTACAAGGAGTCAGATGATGTTTTCGATCATTACGATGAGGATTATGAGAATGATAATGATGATTGTGATGATGAGCATCATCAGCTACTGTTTGGGAAGGTTAGGGTGAATGTCATTCAAACGTTGATTATAAAATAGTTATTAGGGTATAGGGTTTCTTATGCATCATATCATGCATTTATGTATGCGGGTGAATGTTATACAGAAGTCCTCATCACAAGCTGAATAATTAAAATCGATTGAGTGGAATGAGGACAAGATGGCTATAAATACGAAATTGGTTTTTGAATTGAAATTGATTTTTTTTTTACAAAGGTGTGGGGATTTAAGAATGTAGGTAACAAATTGTGCAACTTGTATCCTTAAAAATTTTATAAAGAACCTGGGGCGGATTCAAAATGGCTTCAATGGCGCTCAACAAAACATAAGAAAAACTGAAATCTGTTTTAAAACTAAAGGGCTAAATGGAAATAAAATCGTTATTGGATTAAATGCTGATATAATAAATGCATAAAATATTTTCTGTGACATGCTATGTCAGCGTCACAGGTACAGGCATTGAATAGACTTTCCTGTACACTCTCTAAATTTATACTAAAGAAGCAATTTATCGGAGTAAATGCTGATATAACACATTCCAATATTTAAGAAGCTGAGGGTATTTTGCTTCAGTAAAAAATGTTATTGGAGTTAATGAATACTTCAGATAAAAATTGAAGTATTTGCTCCAATGTTTAAAAAGTTGAGAGTATTTGCTCCAGTAAGAAATTCCTTATTGGAGTTAATGCAAACATAATACATTTCTCAAATATTTATTGAAGTATGTGCTCCAACATTAAAGAAGCACCAGACATAACACTTTCTTTACAAAATTTTTGGAGCAAACGCTGATATATTTAATTTCCAAAACATTTGTTGAAGTACGTATTGGGACTAGCTTTGAAGTTCATGAAGAAAGATCTAATTAAATATTGTGAAGCTCATATCTTCGGTGATTATAAGTAGTTTCTTTGGATGAATATAAGAGTAAAATTGTTAATCAGTCATGGTTTACGATAGCTATAGAGAAACCGCCAAAATCTTCCAATGGAAAGCTAATACTTATCTAATTTGGAGCAAAAAGTTGACTTAAAAACATTATGTATATCATAAATGGCACCCGGCAAAAAAATACAAAAAAACCATGAAGTCTGGTATCAATGACTTCTTAACCATTCAAAAGTCTTTATATTCATTCAATAAACAACTAAAATTGAAAATCTAATGTTTTGTTTAACAAGTCACGAAATCGTCACGCATCTGAAGAAGAACAAGAAAAATCCAAATCAGTTAAAAAGCTGAAAGGTTTAAAAGGCATTTTTATTGTACGCTTATTTGCAAGTTTCATTGAAAGAACTAGAAACAAGAAAAAAAAAACTAAATCCAGGCGCCGTTTTAACACTTTTAACCACATTAACATAAGCACTTTTTGGTCACCACCTTTCAACGTATCCGCTCAACTTGATGGCATTTACGTTAATCGCCTTAACTCTTTAGACAAAGAAACCAAAACAAAACCTACAAAAAAAAAAACTTTAAATAAAATAAGAACAAAACAAAATAAATAAAAGAATACAGAAGTGGAATAGGTAAAAAACAGAAACAAAAAAGGCCTTGTCACGCACATTTAGATTTCTTTGGCAAGAACTGTCAAAGGATTTCATTCTGTCCATAGAACAGAGAGACACACGACTTTTGTTGTTTTTTTTTTTCTTCTGTGTGCTACCTTCTGTTTTGTGATCAATTGTAACTCCAAGAATGAATGGAGGTAGAAAAAAAAACTATAAATAAAATCCAATCCCAAGCGTTACACAGCTAGGATTCCAACATTGAATACCAAACTTTATGACGATATCTAAGCCATAAATAAACAGACCGTATTTGGGGAATTTTTGGTCCTCAGACTTTAATAACTCATACTCAAAACTAAAATGTACTACTCTTTATGTTCCAACAGTTGAATGGGTGTGTCGAATTAATATTTTCTCCATTTATGAGGGGTATAGGCTTCAAATTTATGATATGAAGTGCTAGACACTGAAATGGTATCATAATTTTGAGGAAAATTACTCTGGTGTATACATTTATGTGAAATTTATGGATGTTTTATACATAAGTCTTGGCTGTAGTTTTCGAATGATTTATTCAAGAAATTTATAGATGGATTTATAAAAGTTTCTGTTCAATGATAATTTGAATGTATTTCTTTTGTGATAGTTTTAGGGAAATTATGATATCTATAGAGCTGTGTGATAATTTCAATGAGCTATCGAAAAGTTGTAAGGAAGTTAATTTTTTAATTTTAAGAATATGTTTGTGATATTTTTTTTTCTTTCCATTGGCAATTTTACTAGTAATTTTTTGAACTATAAAACAAAATCGTTATAAATGAATGCAAACTTTGTGATATTGTTCGTATGTGTTCTGAAACATTTCAAAACAATGTAATTGTTACAATTTAGTTCTTAAAGATTTTTATGGAAAACGTGTGATATTTTATATTTCCGGAAATCAATACCCAGACATTCTGTCTATAAGATTTTGAAAGAAAACAAACTAGTGATATTTGATAATCATGGAACATAATGGAATTGTGCTAATTTTGTTTACCATGTAAATGAAGAAATTTGTTATGAATATGTTTCATGAGGCTGCAAAAATTTTAATGCCAAAAAGTAAGTGTGATATTATTAGATTTACTGTGTTAAGGTTTGTGATAGATTTTAATCGAACCTTCACCATTCATATTTTTTTTAATAGAATTGAAATTAAAACAAAATCGACAGAGAAATGAACGAACGAAAACTGTTATAAGAAAAAAAAAAACAATATAGGCAATTTTCATTTCCTCCCAATGTCTAAAAGGCTTTTATTAGTACCCTTTTTAAAGTTTATCTTTTATTATGTGTTTAAATTTAAACCTTTAATGGGTTAGAATAATTTTATTTAAAATTGTTAATATTCATCTGTAGATAATTAAAATATTTATATAAATACAAAATTATCACAAAAAGATCTCCATGAAATTTATTACCATTTACAACACAACGAACAAAAAGGATTCCAAAATTCCTGTGAAGCATTTATAATTCCTTGCCACCTGATGATGAAGCTATGCTGCTACTAAAAGTGGTAGCAAAAACATTTCATAAATTATAAATGAAAAATTTTCATTATCCCCATGAATTATGTGAAGTGATGTGATCCGACTTAATTACTATATGTAAGTACATGAAATGTATACCCAGCAATAAAGTCAACCCATGGTGCTTGGTTGTTTTGTTTATTCCAGGAGGCAGGTAAATTTAATAAAAAAAAAAGTATCAAAATAAATTAATAATATTTCACTGAAATTTTATCACTGATGCTGTGTATATGTTTGTCATCATTATGGTTTGGTACACATTGAAATAGAGAAATCATAAGCATTTACATATAATTTAATTAATGTGGATATTATTTTTGTAAATTAATTAGTTACAGGGATTAAATTTATCTTTCATTATATTTGATTTGTGATGTTGATAGGTGTGTTTTTATTTATGATTGAAATTAAGTGGTTTAGTGTACATAATCAATATGATGAAATATAATAAATTAAACATTTATGTTTTTTTTTGCTGAATTCACTGCGGTAGAAAGTGTTGAGTTTTAAATTTTATATTTGATTGAGTATTCATAGCGGGATTTCTGTTCCCATAACTATCTGTAAAAGATAAATAACCCTCTGTTCAGAGACAGACAAAATAAGTTTAACATTTTTATTAAGCAGCTACTGCGTAGAATAGGGTAAATACTCATGTTGTTGGCACACGAACTATGTACAGTAGAATCTCGAAAAGATGAACAGATATAAAACAGGCCCCGTTCATCTTTTCGAACTGTTCATCTTTCCAAGCATCGAGAGTTAGTTTAAGAAAAACATATAACTATACATAAAAACATTACATCTAACAAAATATCAATTCATTTTATTTTAGAAAAACATAAAAAATAACAAAAATAACAAAGTTGTTCAAAGAGTTAACCAAAATATACACTCATTTAGACCTTTTTCTTAAAAAACTGCTCCATATTAGCCTGGCGCCCGGAACAAAGAAGTCTCGGCAAAGCGTTCATCTTTCCGAATTGTTCATGTTTTAGAACCGTTCATGTTTTCGAGATTCTACTGTATTTTCAATTTTTTTTCGAAGTCGGAAGATTACTCATTTCAATTCTGACTAAATCAAAATATTTTATTAAACTTAACACACTGCGTAAAAAACTATAGCTTAGTTCAAGATTTCAAACCTCCGACTTTCGATTGATGAACAATGGTTAACGCTTGATTAAGCATGTATGTGGATATTATCGCATACATGAATCCTAAACAGTAGTTAATCTTCAGCTATCCACTGAAATGTGTGATATTAAATTGTTGAATCACTGTTTGAATATTATTTGTGTTAGTTTAAACCAGACCCCAGCTAATCTATCCATTTTGATATATCAACTATGGTTAAACTAGGGTTGAACTGGCTGAATCTCGATTAATCCCCAATTATTTTTGGTTTAATTTGATGAACTGAGGCTCAACTAATTAGTCTTCCACTTAGCTAAGTCTAAATTGATAGATTTATTTCATCTTTTAATTGATTCAAATTTAAACTCGTCGAAAAATTTCTGTTAAGTAAGCCAGGCTTAAAACACAAATTATTACGGTTTTGCCTAGGTATGTACTTAGACATTGTCGAAGTAATTTCAAATTGTTGGGAATTGTTTTATGATCATATATCACTTTTTGGCAGATTTTAGACAAAAATAAAAACGTTTTTTTGTTAAACACATTTCTTAAAGATAAACAGCTGTGTAAAAATAGACAAACTTAATAGTTAACGTTCAAAACTTCTATATAATAACCAACTTATTTAAAAATCAGTTTTCTTCGTCAAGTTATATCCTGACAGGAAAAAAGAAATAATGTTGATGTGCCAAACATCGGTTGGTTTACCCTATTGTCTATTAATTTCAATATTTTATATGTACTGCAAAAATATTTCATTCACCAGTCCTGTTCCACATATCTTTGGCAAACTAACTGCCATTAAAATAAATAAATAATGTTTTTATTTTTTTTGCTAACTCAACACTACATCGAATGCAACACACCACTTCTCATACACAAAAATCTGGTCCAGCAAAAATAAAAGAAACGTACAAAAATAGAAAACATCTGCTTTCAATCAAGGAAACGTAAATATAATCCTGACATGTTGTCTGTACATATCTCTGGAAGTTCTTGTTGGTCCATTTTATCATGATACATATAAAATAATATTCTTATTGCACAAGTGGAAGCAGTAACAAAAACAAACAAAAAAAAAATAATAAGATGAATTCCACTATTTTGTGATCCTTGACTTGCTGGCCTTTATATATTCTCATTTCTTAGGGTTGATTTATTTATATTTATTGCTATATTGTGTGTTTCTGCGAGGGAATTTTTATGGATTTTTTTTTGTTGTTTTTATGTTGGTTGTGTTTATTCAACTGAATGCATAAGTGGGATTTTTTTTCGGGTATCAACAAATTTGAATGAATGAATTGTTTGAAATATGATATTTTTTATACTCTTGACAGAAGATGGAAAATATGCTTTATGGTTTTCAACACTTGACCTTAAGTTATGAAAATTTTCTCTGCTTGACAAACAAGTATTTTATATTCATGAAAAGTCACTTGGTTTTGATTTATTTTTTTTTTTTCTTCAAAATAAAATAATTCGATCCGACCTCTGGTAATGTCTACGAATTTTAGGTTATTTAGGCAATTTAGTAAAAAAAATCCTATTGTTGGCAATATTTCAAAATAAGAATTGATTGCAACAAAAAAAAAAAAACAACTTCAAAAATAAGAAAAATAACATTTTTTGCATAATGATGTCATCTGAAATACGCAGAGTTCTGAGAAATGAAAATGTAAGTTATTGGTATAAACTGGTCTAAGGAACCAAAAACTAAATTTTGCTTTTCGAAATTATTATTGTATCGCCAGAATTTCATCTGCAAAATTTTTAAATTATTAATTTATACCAATCAGAAGACCAATAACTTAAAGTAAAATTAAATCAAATGGTCTAATACCTAACTAAAACAATTTATTCTTTTCCCTTTCCAAATTCATGAGAAAATGTATTTTTTATTGCTATATTTTGGATTACTTAAAATATGATTGGTATAAATTATCTGTAGGACACAGTGAAAACTGTTTATTTTTCAATAGTTTAATGGAACTTGAAATTTTTACCTTTGAATACTCGTACGAGCGCATTACATTCAAGCGTTTTATTCAATTCATATTAAAGTTTGGATACACTTAAAAAACTGATTGGTATAAACTGATCTAAATCACAAAACCATATCGAAGTTTTTATACCAGTTGCATATAATAAAATAAATTCAAAAACTTGTATTCTTATTGATTTCATACCCACTTTTTTTTAACCTCAATATTTAACCCCAATGAATAACAAAAACCGAACTCCTATTGTTTTGAAATAAAACAAGGTATTTGTGTGGCAATCATAACCTTCAGTCAATTAAAAATCAACAACCCGATCATTGGTTACCAATTGAGTGTATCTGGTTTATGTACATAATAAAATTTTTTAAATAAAATTCTATACACAAAATTGCAAAATACAAACAAAACCAATTGATGCCAATTTAATTTCAGGGTAAAACCATTTAGTATCCATATAATATCAATAGCAAATGAAATAAAAATAAAAAAAATAGTACGGAAAATATAAATGCAATTCCAATCAATTTATTGCGCGACTTAAAAATGACCATTAGAAAACTATTTTGTTTACCTATTTGGTGTTAAAAAAAACTACTAATTGATGGGAACACACATGAAGTGTTTTTTTTTTTTGAAAAATGAAATACTTAGTACATAAAAATAAAATTGAGAATCATGATGGATTTTTTGCATTTGATGAAATTAAATTAAATTCAATAATTGGGCGATAAATAAAAATGTCAAATGTCACGTTAAATATATCAGTGTGATGAATTTTATTGATTGCTCTTAATTTGATTCTTTTTTTTTCGCAAAATCTCGACGCATATTTTTAGTTTTGAATTTGTTATTTAATTTGTTCTACTTAAGTGGTTTTCATCATCAGTTATCATTCAGAGTCAAGTGAAAATGATAAAAATACAACAATCAGAGATAACATTTTTAAAAATTATAAATAGTTGCTTTTTACACAATAACAACAAAATTTATGGGAGCGTCGTATGCGGACTACGTGCTTAATTTTTGTTGTAGAACTTAAATAGTTACTCAATGCTGTGCTGTTATATAGATTTTCGATATGAATGTAAAAATATTACCTGCTAACACAATTATCTGATAAAAAAAAAAATAAAGTGTCCAGTATTTGCAATAAATTTATCAAGTTAGTCCAATGAAATGTTGACTGTTTGTAATCGATTTATTTTTATTGTTTGAGATAAACTAAGATCCAGTTAATAGATTATTTAAATAATAAGCTAACTATTAACTGAAAAACGCGTTTACAATATTTCAATGCGTAAACGTTTTAAAAATATGACCCCCTTATCTATTTTTAGTTTTTATTATTTTTTTTATACCAGTCAGAGAATCCAGTGGGTACACATGCATTCATTTAACTATATTATTGTTTATTTTTTATTGTTAAAAATGTTTAAGAGATTTATAAGCCATAATACTTTTTAAATATGAATATAAAAGCAGGTTTCTAGCTTTTTTAGTTTATACCAATTAGGCAATTGGCTTTTTTAGTTTATACCAACTAGGCAATTGAAGTTTTGTTTTGTACTAAATCAGAAAGAAAACAATTATAAAAATATACTTATACTGGGTATTTATTGCACGTTAACTGTATGTTTACGACCAGTTTATACCAATCAATTGATTAATAGATATAGGTATATTTATGGTCGTTTACTAAACTCAGGTCTTGCTTAACTTGAGTTTATACCAATTGGATCAATATACACATCGTTTCTTTTTCCAAAGTCAATATTTTAGTTTGACTTATTTAATTTAAATATATTTGTATAAATGCAGAGCTCTATTGGGGCATGAAAAGCAGCTGCATGCATTGAACCAATTGGTATAAACTTTAGATTAGTAAGACCTGAACTTAGCAAACGATTATGATTATGATTATGCCTCAATGTTTGTCTTTCTTATTGTTTCTGTTAAATAAAACTGCAATTATATTTCAAAAACATATTTGAAAATAGTACTTCATTTATACCAGTTAGAGGCATATTAGAGATAAAAAGTTCAAAACAAGTCTAAAAGTACTTACAATATTTTGGGGGCTTCTAGCTAAACTTAGACTTTTGTATCGGCCAATTTTATGGTTGCTTTAAAATGCTTGCATACCAACCATTTATTAATTCAGAAATTAGATATCAGTGATTATCTACTGTGTATGGTCTCAAGATTACTTCATAACTTCTCATTTGTTTGCGCATATTAAATCGATGTAATCTATACGTGTGGCTTTTTAATAAGATTTTTTTAACAAAATTAACACGATCCCATCGAATTATCAACCTGTGCCGAAAACGAGTCAATTAACTATATAGCCAAGCCTTATGATGCTAATGTTAATGTTACGCTCGCGAGATGATCATCGTCGCGTCGCGTCGGGTCGTGACGCAGTTGGATTATTATCATAAACAAATCGCACGAGCTGGTGCGTATAGAATATCAAATTTAATCAAACTCCAAATGGCATAAGTAAATATATCTTCAAGTTGAGGCTTCTAAAACTTCATAACCCTCAATCCCCAAACATTGATATATGAACAAAAAAAAAAATACAAATTTTATATTGAAACTTCAAACAAATAAAATTAATGTGTGATGTGGTTATGAACCCTTTTTTTTTTTGTTGTCTTCCTAACTTCATTAAATACCGCAAAAGATTTACACGAGAAAGAAGATACATTAGTTGAAGGTATCATCAAGATACCATTAGCCGTGAAATTTATGCGGGATGTGATAATTAATTTTTTATGCTTTCAATATTGTTAACGCCTACACGTGAACATCGATGTGAGTGATCTTTATACAGTAGGTCTATTAATTAAACCGGATTAAAAAAAAAAAAAACAATAATAATATATTATTATTTTATTAAAATATATTTATGGATTTAATAAATCTTTCGACGTTATAGGTCTATTACATAGTTGTTTTCATGTTGTTGTTTTTTTTTTTCTTTTCTTAATGTAAAATGTAACTTCATAAATATTAATAGTTTTCACTTTAAATAGATGTTTTTGTAAAGATTTTATTATCAATGTTTGATAATAATAAAAATGAGAGGGTGTGCCATTAATTTTGACTTTCACTTTTTTTTTTCTTAACATTTTATAGACATCACATCGGGTGAATAGAATTAAACTCAATTAGTTTTATAGCTATATTCATTTCAATTTTAATGTTTTTGGAACATTCATGTGATATTTATTGACTAAAAACATATGTTTTCTTTAAATTTTATTTTTGAGACCGATTTTCTTTGTTGAGTGATTTCTAAATTTATTATTAAAGTCATTTTTGTTGATTTGATTATGCTAAGAGTATACATTTGTTGTGTTTTTCGTTGACACATGCATGCATTTCGATAACATGCATGAAAATGCAAACTCTGGTTGGTTTTTTCGTCCCTTTTTTCACTTTGGCGAAGTTAGGATATAAAGAAAATTCAATAAAGTAAGTTATCACTTTTATCATTGAAAGATTCGTTAAATTCCCAATAAAACTTTTTACGAAAAAGATTTCTATCTTATTTTCGAAACCCTTTAGAACCTTTTCGCCATTGTATTTAATTTAACAGAATTATTGCAACAAAATGTAAACTTAATCCAATGATATGCAAAATTGTCATCAGCCACAGAATAAAAATTATATTTTTTTTATGACAAAAAAGTTTTTCAAAAATTAAATTTTTTTAAAATTACAATTCTCAAAAATATTTTGGCAGTGCAAATCTGGAAAGAAGTTTTTTGGATAAAGTCTTACTGTTTTTTGAAAAGCTGTGGCAATCTCATTCTTCACTTATAATGTCTCAAATACATTCACTTTACCATCAAGCTGATAGAAAGAAACGACAAAGGCCTTAAGACGCTTCCCTGGGGTATACCAATTTTTATTAGGAAATCTTTGGTGATACCAATTGTGAAATGTATGTAATGTGAACAGATCTGCTTTTTCCACAGCCAACGATATATCTGAGTAATTTTCACTATTAATGTCTCAAGTACACTCACTTTACCATCAAGCTGATAGAAAGAAACAACAAAGGCCTTAATACGCTTCCCTGGGGTACACCAATCATTATTAGAAAATCTTTGGTGATACCAGTTGAGCAGTGAGCACCCTAGCTTTATGTGAACAAATCTGCTTTTTCCCCAGCCAACGATATATCTGAGTAATTTTCTTTCATTTTTACAAGATGCTAATAAAGTTGCTTATATCGTATGAACAAAAATAAATAGTTGATTACAAAATTTATCGATTTTAATTTTTTTTTTATTTTCATAAAATAAACTTAGAAAAATAGCCCACCAATTTACATAAACCTTCATAAGTCTCCAACTTTTCACTTTCAAATTTGGGTCATTCATATTGAAAGCACCAATATTTTTTTTTTAGAACAGGTCAGAAAACAAAAAAGACTGATCACCTAGACTTAAACCTCTTACTTTGTTTTTAAAGTGCTACCTTGTTGAATTTATTAATCAAATTAATTAATCGCGTAACTTATATGGAACGCAAGCAAAAACAACAAAAATTTGTTATCTATCTTCATTATTATTTGCAGGTTCATATAATATTGCCTTCGTTATAAGAACCGGCTTTTTTATAATGCTTCTTGAATAATGAATTGTCATTTTTTTCATTTATTTGTGTGTCATGCCTAACGAAGTGTGTGTATCAAAAAATAAAAAAAATTAAATGCCTCCAAGGCTCACCTATAACTCATGAACAAGAAAAAAAAAATTCAATTTAAATTAAACAACAAATTTAATTTACAAAAAAAAAAATAGTTCTCATCGATTTCAGCCGGAAATACAAATGAATTTGAAAAGTCAACCACCTTTTATAATTTTTTTTATTTCTTTTTTAAATTTATTTTCTCCCTTCATTATGAATTGTTTTTCGTGTTTTTTTTTCTTTTTTTTTTTCATATCGAATGACCTTTTTACCCACAGTGAGTTTGAGAATTGACGAGTTACCTGTTCCTTTTTCAATCAACAAAAAAAGAGAAAAAAAAACCTGTGCTACCTGATGTGCAATCAAATTCAAGTCAATGCTATATCACAAGTTGTTGTGGTTGTGGCAGGTGTGCTCTCGCCGCACTGTTTTTGTTGTCCCTGAATGAAGAAAAAAGAACTCCTCTAATGACATATCATAGATCAAAATGACATACCCACAAAAAAAAAAAATGCATGTCATTATTTGAGAATTTTTTGAAAATTAAACTCCCACCAACCTGTATAGGGATCTGAGAATGAACTTTCTAGTTTATACGCCTTGAACGACAAATCACCTAAAGCATTGCATGCTCGCTGCTCGCTCAATCTGACCTACACCCACAATTCTGGTAATTTCAAAAAAAAAATTGAAAATCAATTAAATGCGGAAACTTCAATGCATAAAAATTTATGCATGCTCCCGTGTTGTTTGGTGAATAAGATTTATCCGCAAACAAATTGAATCTCACGGGCAAAATTATTGCTTTCCATTGAATGTACACCTTCCTCTATTCCTATTATAAAGCTCTCGTGAATGAAAAAAAAAATGTCTCTCGTTCGTTCTATAAGCGATTTTTTTTTACTTATTGATGCACGAATTATGATTGCATTATGCGGTTCGACGCGATTGCATTTTTATTTTTTTGGTAAATGTTTCGCCATTAATTGACACCAGGGGGCATTCGTTTTTTCGTAATTTTTGAAAAAAAATAAATGATTTGATTATGTTGTGGGTGTGACAAACATGCCACAACCACCACATGCTACCGATAACAAAAAAAAAAAAAAAAACGACAGCGTGAAAATTAATTGAGTTTTCTCATGAAGGTTTAATCGGTAAAAGTGATTCTATCCCTTTTGTATCCGCGAAAACATTGAAAACATCGAACTACATACCCAGGTATACTGATATTGAATTGTTAATCGCTTTTAAGCTTCACAAGCTTTAGAAATGCGGTATCGAATATGCAACACCTTTCATTTATGTATGGCTCTAGTGATTTTGCTTTTTAATCGAATTGATTGAGGTTTGTTGTTTACGTGATATAAGTATAGACACGGCAACAATAAAACAACACCAATCAACATCAGAAACATTGTAATCAGTGCTGTCGGGTTTGACAGGTTTATTTATTATCAGAACTGTAATGTCAAAAATAGTGTATAGGTTCTTATTTGTTAATATTCGTTCTTGTTGATTCTCATTATTTAAGGTGATTTGTTTTTTTTGGAATCAGCTTGAGGTTGCCAGTTTTAAGTTTTACTGGTTGCTGTCTTCTTGGAAAAAAATGTATACTATGCAATATCACGAGGGAACTTTTTCAATACACGTATCGTTCTTACATGTACGTTTTTTGTTACAGTGATTCTCAAAAATACTAATATTCTCATAATTTTTTTGTTTTTAATTTCAAACTTGATGTGATGCGAGGAATCTGAGAATGGATTCGGATTCGAATTCGGAAAACTTAAAACTTTCGAAAAAGTCTATTTAAGTTCTTGTAACAAAACTTTGTTTTTCCGTGTGCATATACTTTCTAGTACACAATACAATACTGCATAGCAGCATTTTATATCTACACTTTCGTATCTGTTGGGAGAAATGAAATTCTATTGTTGGTGTATCTCGCTTATATCAACATATAGGCGTCAATTTTATAAATCATGCATCGTATAGAAGAGTTAAGATTAAAATAGATAGATACACTCCCATATGAATTTGTAGTTAGACAAGAATTTATTAGACTTAATTTGTATTATAATAAAATTCGGAGAGATTGCATGCAAATATTTTAAGATTTTTAAGACTATTCAAAGCGAGAAAACCATTTCAGGATAATTTGAAAGAATTATCAAAAGAGTGTAGGTGTCCTCAACTTTCTTTGTATACATTTATTGTATAAAAGTAGTAGCCTGTGGCATAGTGGTCGAGTCGGAGGTCTGGGTTCGATTCCTAGCCTCGTCCATCTGTAAAAAGCAATTTTTTTTTTCACTGACTACTTAAGAGGTTAAGAGAAATTGACAAATTCTCGGAGAGCTTAACATTAGCGAAAAAATATGTCTTCCAAATGTTAAATCTGGAATCGCAATCTGCAATTTTGAAAATGGAATAAATGAGTGACCCATGGATCGCCAGGCTACCCCAAATTAGCTCCCGTTTGAGGTCAAGTCATTCCAATAATTTTGAGATTAAATTGATTTCGTAAATTAAAACATATATGAGCTATATCACAACGGAAACCAATATCACAATTCAAAATCCAATCAACTATCAACTTCCTTCAATGACGGAAATCGACGTTCCACATCCATAAATCCTAATTTGACGCCACTGAACTTGAAACGGTTCTAGATTCTCATATTACCCTGTATGTATCTGCATTTTATTTTTTCCTTAAAAAGTAGCATAACAAAATATACACTACAGATATACATAACTCCATTGCGCCAAAAACAGATGTGGATGCATATAAAATGTGAATAGTAAAAAAAAATACATCTTTGTATCTTTAAGTTTTCGTGAGAATATTTTTTTTTACAATATTCATTTTCAAAGTGGTTTTTGCTTCCATTTACTTATTGTGTTGTTCTTTATCCGTATACTTAGCCGCAAGTTATTCTACAAGGACTATATGCAACTTATGTTGTATTGCAATTTCTATTTGAAAAAAAGGGGGATTTCACGCTTGAAGCCACGATCGCGATACTTTAAAAGAGGCATGCTGCATGCATCTAGTTGAAGGTACTGTGCCTTTAAGCATTTCGCGACCAACAGCAAAGAATTTAAATGCAAACAAGAAATATCAGCAACGAAGGGTGCTATTTGATGCGAAACATCATGATAGATAGGGTTAAGCGATATGACTATATGAGAATAATAAATATAATGCTGTTTTTGGTCGAAGTCGCGAAAGAGGGATTTATAATATTTTTCACTTCTTCAAACAATAAAAAAAAAAATGACTTTCTTTTGGAAAAGAGGGAGGAAGTGAATAAACTTAACTTGACTTGATTTAATGGGGGTTTTGTATAACAACAACATTATTGATGGATGAAGGGAATAGAGGCAAATGAGGGGGTGGTATAGGACCATATCGTTTCGAGAAAATAATAGCACAATCTTTGAACTGAAACTGAAGAATATACAACGAACTTTATGTTCTTTAATATGCAGTTCACGAAGTTGAACATTTATTTTTTAACGGCAGTTGGAACATTGTCTGGATGACAGCATTGTAAAAGGAACCAATATAATGTCTTCAAGATGATGGCTTACAGCATGATGAAATATTTTGTATTGTATACAAGCATACCTGACTTCATCTTTATTCCCTGAAAGCTTAAGATGTGTGAACCTGAAGTTATATAAATTTTATAATTACATAGTGTATGTAAATTATACCAGTTTATATCAACTAGAGAAATAAGCGAATATTTAAACAAAAGTATGAACTTCAATGAGTATGAAATAAGCGGCATTATTTAAGTTACATAATGTGAATTAGACCAGTTTATACCATTCATCGCATATAAAACCAACGATCTATTTTACAATTCTATTGAATATCACTTTTAAGTAAAACATATGTACAATTATGCCCAAAAACTATTTAATTTTTTAATTATTTGTGGCTTTGAAGGACAATTTCTTTTTTTATACCAGTTTAAATAACTCTTAAAACACTTCTTCTTTAAAAATATTTGTATACCAATCACAGGACAAAAAGCAATCATTATTCTTTACAATTCTATTTTTCAGGTGAATATACCGAAAAAATATGCCTGGCAAATGTCTGCCTTGTCAGATTCTTATTTATACCAGTCAGAAAAACTCTTAAAACACATTACTTTCTAGCTTATAGCTACTAACGCTCTTTTCAAATACAATTAAGTAAAAAAATAAACTTCCCACTAAAGACAACAACAATTGGTCATATGATCTCGTTTGTTTGAGACCAATTTATACCATTCACTATATAAATAATTAAAATTGGTATAATTGACTAGATAGATTATCACAAATTTAAGATTTGACTGTTGACATTTAGTTTAATTTTTTTCTTAACTTTACATGTGGTAAACCACTTTATACCAATCAGTGAGAAAAAAATGAACCATTTTTTCACTTGAATTGAGTGTCTTTTTTGTCAAGTGAATATACGAAAAAAATGCTGTGTGAGTGTTACTGTAGAATTTGATTTGAGGATTTTTTAAAATTGTTGAAAATTTTTGGGATGTGTCCGACAAGGTTGAGATTGTGATTTCTGCTCTATCAATTCTTCTACATTTTAAATACTGAAGTGTATTTGTTTATATAAAACGAAAGCTTAAGTTTCAGCAATTAAATCTTTGCACGTGTTAATTCGTCATACTTAAGTGGTTTAAGTTTTATTCCCCATAAATTATTATTAATCATTTTAATAACTCATTAACCTTGAAAATTCTCCAGTAGAATTGATTATTTATTTCTCTAAACATACACGGTTTAAGCTTAAGTTGATGGAAGATTGATGAAACTTTTTTAAGTTGAACTTGATTGAACGAAAAATTGCCAAATAATTCTTTTAAAATTAAAATTCCACATTTATATTTTATAAGCTACTTTTTTTTAAATTTTTATTAAGTAATCATTTTTTTAAAATATTTATTTTTATATGAGTTCGGTTTGTGAAAGAGAAAAAAAAAAACTCATTCAGAATCAATAATTTATTAGGTATTTGTCTACATTTGACCCTAAATGACTGACGCCAGATGAATTCATATAGATTATGTCAAAATGAAATCTAATTAGCATATAATTTATTATGCTTACGTATAGCTTTAACAAACCTGTAAAACAAAAATAATTTTCAATTTTTCACGGTCGTATAATACCGGATAAAAGGCTCATCAACAATTTTTCTAAGCAGAAAAAATAACCACATAATATTATGTAGATTCCATACATAAAATCAATTTTAATAATTTCTTTTGAAATCAAAATCAAACAATCTATTGGACAAAATAAAATATTTATATAAATTTAATATAAACAAATTATTATGCTTGAATTTATTCAATTTTCCATGACATATCCCGCAACAAAACTCTGACACATGTAATATGAAAACCAACATAAAATTTATAAAATATGAGTATATTTACATAAAAATAGACATAATATTCTCATTTGAATTACTTGTTAATTTGAAAAATATTCAAATTAAATTATTGTAAATAACTACCACCCATTGACTGGGGATCTTAAATTTTGTGATTATCCATTATATATTTTTTTTTTTAATTTAAACGTTTAGACATTATAATATGTTAGAAAGATCATCATTATTTGATTAGCAAACAATATAATAATAATTCAGATTTTAAAATAGAATCCTATTCATGATATGAACGTTACTATTACCGGATGAGATTGCATTAAAAAAAAGAAGACAAACCAAAAAAAGATAAATAAATAAAAAAACACACGATTTTCTTCAAGGTGCATAAGTGCCTATATTTTATAAAGGTGGCTGAAGAGATCAATGTCAAATAGACGTGATCAAGACATCTATTTGAACATGATGTACCAACGATGACGAATATCATTAACATGCTGTTTGTCTAATAGCAGGTTGGTTTAATGGTAATATTGTAGTTATTTTTTTTGATAAATATGACGATGGTTTATTTACAGTAGTGGCTTTAAATAAAATACTGGATTTTAAAATTACATCCTTCATTTATGTACCTATATTGTTTTTAAAGAAAACATGAATACTAAAACATAACTGCAAAAAATGTAATTTTAAAAATATTAAAAAGTCAATGGTATTTATTATATTTCCTTAGACAATAGTTAAACAGAGTTTAAAATGGCTTAGCATGTGCTCTTCCAATTTAATAAAATGTCACATTATTATAAAGATTAAAAGAGATATACTGCTATTTTTCAAATAAATAAAATGCTTCTTTGGCCAAGATTTACCCAATCAATGCCAAGTTTTTAGTTAGATATTGGTTAAACAGTTCTTAGACACAAAACACAATTCCTTATATGTACCTATTACTTTCTTTTAAACAAATACCATAAATACAAATAAACATTCATGTAACGTTAGTTCAGCAATAGTTATTCATAGCTCTAAATAATATAATTTTTCCATGAAATATAATGCCCTGTAAATCAAGATTAAGAAGGACACGCATGCATTGAGTTAAACACCACTTAAACAACTCTTCCTAAAATGAATGTACGTTTCTGTAAATTAACATTTTCAAACTAGATTTTAAATAAAATGCATGACTGCACAAACTTCCTTCTTTGTTAAGGTACTCAAGAATTAACCACATAACATGAAATTCATTGAATCGCGCGTGTTAAATCGTTAGAGCGGTTTAAAAATATTTTTATGAGATTTTAGATTCCATTCCATACAAAATATCGATAAGACATCAATAATGCAATTCTTGCAGTAGGTACTGTATCTATCGGGGACACATTTTAACAATTTTTCATATATTTCGAAAGAAATAAACTGAAATAAAAATGGAGATTTTGTCAATTCAATAAAATAGGAAAAGTGCGTAGACTTAACTCAGCTATTTTGAAACTGAACGATCGAGAAGACAAGAGCTCTGCAAAAGTGAAGCACAGTTCAAACGGTTCAAACGTGTCAACTATATCTAGCTATATACACACCAATATCTTATAGAAGGCCGGATACCTAGACGAAGTATCGAGACCAACGTTTTTCGCGAGTTTATCATTTCATGAATCTATAAATTTTCCCAGAAAAAAAGAAAATATATCGATATGTACCCCTATATTTCCTCAACTGAATTATCCCTCCACTACTGTAACTTCACCTTTGAATCCAGCTAGAACCACCTTCTCAAATAAAAAAAAAAAAAACAACTCAATAAACAACCTCTCTATAGGTTTGCATATATGTACGCAGCACTGCCGCATCGACTACAGAAACTGAAGAGAAAAAAAAAACAGAAGGTATAAATAGATTTACTACAAGACACTTCGACAGCTTTGATGCTAATATCTTACCTGTCTACATCTCCAGCAACAAGTATATATATAAATGAAATAAAACATAACTTGCGTGATGTTGTATGCATTTAGAAAATTAATTTATGCACGACTACATGTTAATTGATTAAGCTTAATGACGCGTTTTAACGTTTTTTTTTTTTTTAATTTTTTTTTCGACGGATACACAGACGCTATGATTTATGATAGCAGCCCATAACCAAACAACTTGCCGTGTTATTTGTTTAACGTTTATACCCACATTTTAAAAGTCAAATATTATTACATCGAACTTTGAAACACAAAAGAGAATAATTTAGACAGAAATGAATGCCTTCCAGATGGTAATTTAAATGTCATTAAAAAATTTGCAAGAATTGAGGGAGTTGCAGTTTAGTTTGAACATTGATGGTTGCATCCATGAACCCACCACCATCAATCCAATCTCGCCATGCACTTTAACTCATAAAGCTAGAAGTCTATTTAATTTGACAGATTTGCATGAGGAGATAGAGATAGATAGATTTTTAAGACAACACACAATGTAACCATTAATCATTCTGACAGATACATTCATTGGATACAATAAAAAATAAATGCTGGCACAAATTGCTTACTAATTGTTTTGATGCAACTGTTTGTGTTTTGTGCAACAAAAATAACAATAACAACAACAAAAAGCCTACATCAATCGCCGACAATCGACAATCGACGACGACTTGACCCATATTCAGTTGTTTTTGTTTTTCTTCTTAGCCAATAACGAACAAAAAAAAATGCATCATAAATATAAACTATCGAAACAAGACCAAACCGCCACTGCGCCACCACGCCATCTATTGCCTCCACACTGAACCAAACCAAACTTCAAACAATAATGACTCACTCAAGAGGTTTTTTTTTTATGTATCTGAAATTTTATATCTGCGCGTATCTTTCAGCAGCAAAAATGCAATTTCCAGTTGCAAATGGCCCGTAATAAATTAGCAACACGCTTTCCTTTTTTCGCTCATTTTTTCTTCTCATACATCAGGCCTTCCGCCAACAACGATGACGAAGACGATGACGCCGCCACAGCTACCAACTTCCTTATATGAGTTGAATACGAGTACTTTTCTTATAACTTCGCCCTTTTTATTCTTTCGTCTGATCGATCGCTTTTTGAATCTCCTGACCGAATCTTGAAAACAAATAACAACAACAACAAAAAAGAATATTCGAACGAACAAAACTGTGCTAAAAATGAAGGAAACAAATTGACGATAATAATCGCTATATCTATAAATTCATTCTCGTATAAAATATATTCACAGACATTTTTTTTTCTTCTTATTTTTTATTTTGATTCATGATTCTTAACGTTGGACCACAGCTCATTTCCGTTTTGCGGGCCATTTGCTTTACGCCATCATCAGTAAAGCTGATTTTGATGCTGGTTAGTTAAGTTCGAAAAATAAAAGGGGAAAAGCCGCTGTGCCACGCCGCTATCGCGTCAAAATGAAAAAAAAAATATTTATACTTAAATCTCAGAACAAATGATATCCTTTATGCGTGAGTTAGGCTTTGGTTTTTGGCTTTGGTTTGGTTTTAAAGTTTTTTTTTTTTTTTGCTTAAGAATGATTGTTCTTGGTGTGGTGATGTTATTTATTTGCTTCCGTTTTGTAAGCATTTAGGTAGAGGGTGTTCCATTTTTTTTTTTGCAGCCAGAATTTTTGATTTTTTTTTATGCCACATTTATACGAGTTATAGAGTGCCATTATTTTTCCTTTTTTATACCAATTCAATGTCACTATCACATATCACCCGAGTGACAAAATTAATTTATATTTTGCTACTTTAAACCAAGTGTTTTGCCAAAGTATATTGAAAACCTATTGGTATAAACTGGAAAAAAATATAATCGCATATTGTTTTCGGAGTATATGTATATACCAATTAATAGCCACTACCCATTTTGTCGCTCGATAAATACAATTTCGTAATAATTTTTTGGCATGAAACAGGATAATGATTGGTATAAAATGGCATCATCATTCCAGTAGTTTTTATTTTATACCAATTGTTTGCTAATCTCAGGGCATACTAAACTCGAGTTTATACCAATTGGATCTGTGAATAAAGCTACTTATCATGTACAGTACCTATCTATCGAAATACATTTTAATTTTATTCAACAATCTAAAATATTGACATTGGACACGAAAAGATCTCCATCTGTTGATCAAATTGGTATAAACTTGATTTTTATAAGACCTGAGCTTAGCAAACGCCTATTCCCCAATGGAACTGTTTCGTTCGTGTAAATGCGACATTAAAACTTATGAATGTCTTCAGCTTACCACTAGTAATTTTTGTTTTTATCGTTAATTGTTATAATCTGGTCTAAAATGCATATACGAAGGAAAACCTCTCTGAATGAACGACCGCTTTGAAAATAAAAAAGATTTTAGACATTAAATGCCATGAGATTCCTTATAATTTAGGTACAGTACAGTGAACAGCCAAGTAAATTCACCCTTAGGATCTATTTCTACACAATAAGATCAACAAATCTAAGATAAAATTTCCGGTTTATTAATATCTACAAAATTTATCTTTTGAATAGTAAGTAAATTGGTTAAGTGGTTAGTGCCCCTTTGAATTCTATATACTAATTTGTTTGTTATAATTTATTTTTAATTCACCTCCGGCAAATTACGACAATTATTTTATTAAACAAGAAAAAAAAAAAACAACTCTAAGAAACCTTGCAAAATGGCCTAAGGCTTTCTCTTCTTAATGTTATTAAGAAAAATAAGATATATTTATTATGATTAATCTCCTTAGATACCCGACTCAACACTTTGAATTTTCTTTCTCTTGTTAATGAGTGATAATTATATTTAAAAAAAAAAATAAGCAGATAAAGAACATGAAATAATTGAGTGCCCAGGCAAACATCGTTATTCGTTTAGTATTATTTTGGTTTTCAAGGAGATTTTTTTTGTTAAGAAATCAGGAGTAGGTATAATGATAATGGTGAAGATTTAAGTTCAGAACAGAGATGATGGATGACCCATTATCACTAAGCCCAATAATGGAAATGTATTGACAGGGAGAAAGGAAGGTGAAACAGTAAAGTTTTGGTCTTGATTTAAATTTTTAAAGGCTTTTTTTTAGTTCCCAAGTTTATTATTTGACAAAATCGTAAAAATTAAATATCGATTGAACAACTGACAAATTGACATCTACACATCATACGAGAGTAGTGGCCTTAAACCTGAAATACTGATGTTTTGTGATTATTTCTATCGATGAATTTTTAAAAAAATATCGCTATCTGGAGCTATCGACACTCAATCGCAAACTATCGGTGATTTTGTTGAAAGAAATTTGTTTTAAAAAATCCATAAAACATCGTTAAAAACCGATAACTACGACCACGCAACCGCTCCTCAATTTTTTTTTTGCAAAACTACCTACCGTAGTCAAGAGTCAGATTATCGATAATATACACTATTAACGCTTATATATCGATAATTATAATTTATCGATAATGTAGCTGAAGTAGATTTTTGTATACAAAAACGTGTAGTTACAAATCCTTATGTATTCTATATTCGATTCGATAACTATAGCGCACTTCAGCACCCTTAACATTTTAAATGAATTAATAAGCAGGTTATAATATCGACTCAACAAACTACTTTTTCTTTGAGATTTTCGCTCATTCTGCAATATTTTTAATTCCAAAGGATTAACTCTTAAGAAAGTTTTAATTGGATGTTAAAATTCTTAAGTTACGTTAACTGGATACATTAGATAACAAAAACAAAATCATCCAATTAGAATAGATTATTTCACCTAATCAGACAAATCCCTAAGGTATTTAATTATACCTACTGCACTTCAATTATTCCAACAAGTTGCATTCACTTACAGTTAAAACCACTATACGCCATTCAAATAAGAGAACCTTCCTACTATTTATAGACAAACTTTATTCTCTATTTCTAGTCTACTTTAACAACCGTATAAAACCACCCAGAATGTAATCGTCTGAGTTTGAATTTTTTTTTTATTTAAAAATAATTGCTCCCACTTAAGAAATTCATTTGCATTGAGTAAAAATATAAAAAAAATACCCTTTACACTTAATTTCCTCGTAATAACGGGTATTATTATAATGAGACTTCCTTTATTCAAACTCGACCAAAAAGTACCAAACCAGTCCAACCAAAAAAGATAACTTCAAACTAATTAATGATTTAAAAAAAAAAATAAAAGCAAACACTCAAAAGGTAAACACAAAAGATACTTCAAGAGTATCTCTTAAGTTTTTTTTTTGCCACTTTTTTTTGGTTTATGTATTTTTCTACAAGTACCGCACCTATAAATCAAAACAAACTCTTGAGACTTAAACAAAAAAAAAAAAACTATGCTTGTCCAAAAAATATCTGAAAGATCTCAAGACCCACAAATCAGCTTCAGCATTGGTTTCGGATTGTTTATGGTTACCCTTATACCTACCATATTCTACCAAATTTGAATTCATAATGATGTGACAGAATTTGAAATTCCATACAAGTTACAAATATCTATATTTGGTTAAAAACCCCATATACATACGTATACAAAGATACAAAAATACGTTAGCTTTAAATTAAATTTGCAATTCACATCTTGATGGAATGGAGAATAATTTGCATACCTCTAGGTTTATGTACAAACATACATATTCTATATAATATACTTACGCATTAAGATATTTTTTTTTTGTGTAGTGTTTTATGGATACAAAAATGAGGCGCTATAAAATAATACCTTTGGCGATTGAGGGCGAATTGAATTCTCATTGATTTTTTTTTTGTAAAAAAAAACTCACACCACTACCGCGCAGCGTTTAGCGGACGGGAAACCTTTGAAAAGACCTTTTTCATTTTTTTTTCTATTTGACATCAGATATTGCTGGAAAGGTGACGGATATAAAAATATCTTCATAAATATAAATAGATACATTTGTATCTTAGTTCTCTCTGTCAAAAACACCATCACCTTGTGTTTATCTATCGGATATCGAGACTTCAAAGAAAATATCTTATTTCGTTTTTCAAATCGTACACCTCTCTCATTGGCTCTATATATAGATATGTATATAGCAATTTATTCAATAATTTCTAAATTGATCGATAGATGAATGTGACAGCCACAGAACGGGATAGTATATTATCCCGATTAACGCACCGAGTATCATCTAGGTCACGTCATTGTATGGATATGGATGTGAGTTGCACTCTCTGTGTTAAGGTTATATCGACAGAAAAAAAGAATTAAATGAAAAGTATGTGACTATAATCTCGACTTAGTTGTCTTACCATATTTAGAGGCGTTATAGTCTTTTTTTTTACGTCTCTCAATTCAATTCAGTTTCGTTCAATTAGGTTTGTTTTTTTTTTTCCTCTAAGCAAAATATCGTAGGATGGAGTTTTTTTTATAGGCTCGGCGATATTGTAACAAAAATAGATGAAATAAAAAAAAATCGTGAGAAAATTTGGCTTCTGAGAATGACTTGGGTAAGTTGTAATATTTTGATAAGTTACTATAGGCTAATTGAATTACACTAGGTTTATTTTTGTGTTGTTTCTTTGTTTGTTAGGCTTAATCTATGTTTTTTTTTTTTTAAGATTGAGGGCGACCATGTGGTCATTTTGATAAATATAGACTTGCATAGAAATTGTCGTCTAATCAATCTCCACCCCAACTTTGAGATTTTGACAGGTTGCTTGAGCTAGATCTTTGGTGTTTTGTGGTAGTTTGTGTTGTTTTAGTTTGATGATTGATAGTGGCTTTTAGTTGTGACACTAAATTGCAATTATGCTTTAACCTATTCGAACTTTAAAAAAAACTAATACGCCCGTTTTTGTGTTCGTTATTGCTTTTAAAAATTCTGTTATATTTGTTAAAAGCCCCAATAGGCTTGGCATAAAAAGATCTACATTCAAAGTTTCATAAAAACTATCGATAGTAACTATGAAAATATTGCTGCATAACCAATAACTCAACACCGGGCATAGGTGAAGCCTATGGAAATATTCATACCAGTGATTTGGTCCAAATGATTTCTATATTTGCTATCGATACATTGCAAATGCAAATGCAACGTCAACAAATGCCATTAGGGCCTCGATTAGCCGCGAGATGTCTCAAGAGCTTATCTTAACCTAAATAGAGATGGGTCATCAAAGATATTTTATGCTTGTTATCGATAATATTTATGGAAAGTCCATTTTTTCCAAGATCATGTGGGTTAGCCCGGTCAAAACTGTTTGGGTTTTTAAAGAAACATGTCTACATCTACAGTTTTTGATAGTTGTTTCTAAACAATCGATCATTTTGGTGAAGGAATAGTAGATAGTAATGCTGCAATTTGTTTTTTATTTTTATAGAGAATTTTTCAAAATTATCGATTTTATCAACTTTTCATTGTTATTTACGGCTATCGACAATTTGTTTCATGTATAAATAAAAAAATAGATATTTATCGATAGTCAACTACTGCAAGCTTCGATAAACTTTCTGACATTTTTTTTTAAAGTTCATTGAAGTCCTATTGTTTTTTTTTGGCGGTTATCGATATATTTCTTTATTTTGTTCTTGTATAAATTGATCTGAGCATTTAAAAAGAAAAAAATCATTCATCGTGATAAAAAAACATTGATCAAAAATATATGTACGAAATAATCATGATCTAACAATTGTTAATTTTTTGTTTTATCGATACATTCTTAAGTCACTTTATCGAAAGCCAGTTGCAAATTTTCGATGTTTTATCTTAAGAGATTTTCTGATTGACTGATTGATTGATTTCGATAACTGCCGATAAATTTGAATAGTTTTTTTTTTATATAAGTGGATAAGGGTAATGAATTTTATTTTATGACTTTAATCTCTTTAATTCCATAAATCTATGAAATTAATTTATTTTTTCTGTTGCTAATTTTGGCCCTGACACAATTTAAGAACTTCTTCATACTCCTTTCTTCTTTGCTCTGCATGTTTATATGTATTGGCCAGGCCAATAATAAGAAATGGTTGTAAAATGACAGTTGAAACATAAGGATTCAGTTTTGGTTATTCTTAAATATCTATGAAAATTGAAAACTATCGGATATTTAGAATAATCCAAATAAATAATCGATAGTTTTATCGAAAGTAAACTTTTAATGTGTGTTTTTTTTTTTTTTACATCACAGCACAACCTTGAGAGAATACAACGATTTTATATTTTTAATAGAAATCCTCATTCATTCGCAATCAAACTCCGATCTGTCAATCAAATTATAGTGGAATTTTAAATAAATTCAACTTTCGAAAATTCCTAAACCTTTAAATAATTTATTAATATAATTATTGTATAGATATCTATAAGACACAAACAATTTGACACATGCTGCATTTTAAAAATTCACATCTTTTACAAAACCAATTGTCCATGTCCATCTGTTAACTGCGCAAAACTATTTCAACACAACAAAAACATTAATCAACCTCTGATCAATTCATCATTAATTGCGACATTTTAAATAAGTACACTTAATTAGTTGCGTTTAGAGTACCTATAGTTTTTGCTACTGGAATAGAATTAAAATAAATTGTACCGATTGTATGAATTACATGTTTTTAATTGCTTCGGCATCATGCAACTACTCCTAACCTACGTACATCCGTTGCAAAACCACATCTAGATACAAAACACAAAAATGATTTATTTTATTTAATCAGAAATCGCATGATTGTCACCATCATCAAGATATCTCCTCAAATGGTGTGATGGTTGATGATTATCAACTTCATCATCATCATGATGTTGCGGTTGTTTGTGAATGAATGTGTGTGATGCAGAAAATCTCTGCGCAAACTAAAGTGCGAAAGTTAAAAAAAATAAATAATCAAAAAAACTAATATTATATGCAACAAACCAAACAACTTTTAAGCGACATTTTCAGATGTCATGTTAAGTGTCATCAAGTCGTTTGATGTGCCACTTTGTCGGCTTCTGAGATAACAAGTTCTATATCATCATACGAACTCTTCGATGGAAAAAAGAGTGTTATTTTAAGAATTAATTTCTTGTTAAATTCAAATCTTAAGGAAGACAGAATAGAGAATGATCTGATTGTAGGAAGTTGAATGTTGTCTTGAAAAAATTGCAGCTGATTGGAAAAATCATAGATATTTGAAATTTAACAGTTGCTCATTCTTCGAAAGAACTTGGAACTGATTCACTGAAACACTCCAAGTCGCTTGAAAGATGTCATTTTGTTCATGGATTTAGAAATATTCTTCAAAATGTTTGCTCCACTTTTTTCTCTGATAGTTTCATATTGGAAAATAAAACGGTGAGTTTTCAAATTTTACCAACAAATATTTCGATATCTTGAACACAATTTATCGATTCTTAGTGTACGGATGTGTCTTATTTTGAGGCAATTTTCTGCAAATTTATAAGTCAATCTATTTCAATATAATTTAGCAACTAACTAACCACAACTGCGGTGAAATTCTTTAGAATATTTTCAGGTAATTTTGAGTCATTATTTATACATTCATCTTATTATATCGAAATTAAATTAATGTTGCAAAATTTACTATCGAAAAACAATAATAATTAGCTGTCTTTGAAAACCATCATATCCGCGGTTTGAGGTGTTGTCAATTATGTTCCAAAAACCACAACCAATAATTTTCTTATAATCAATTTAAAAATCTCGCGAATAAGTCAATTTAGTTTAGGAATTATGGTTCGTGTACCCAGTGCCAGATTTGGGTTTTTTTTTGTTCTCCAAGAATTCAAACTAAAAGGATAAGCAGTTTCGAGATAAATAAATTAAAAATAAATGATGATGAAAAATTACTTTTTCGAGAAAAAAAAAATATTTTTTTTGAGAACTATTTTTTCTGTAAACGATTTTCTTGCAACTTTCCATATTTACAACAAAAAAAAAAAACGAAAATATCGATAAGAAAGCGATTTTTAAAAAAATATTTTGTATTGCGATCTTTATTTCTGAAAGCGACATTTTTGTGACTTAAAAATTTTGGGTGGCAACGTTGGCTTTGGTATAATTTATTACGTTCAAACAGCAGAACGCAATTTTTCGATAACATTCCGATTTCGCTCTCATTGTTGATGATATTTTTTCAATTCGTATCAGCAGCGTTTTAGAGTTACGAGTATCACACCCAGCCACAACCCCTGACTTTCTAAAATGCTTGCAACATAAATGCGTCTAGTTGTATGTTGTCAGCTTAGAACCCACCTACATATTTCTTTCGATAAACTTTCCCTCATTAACAAAAACTTATTCAATAATAAAAAAAAACAATAATATCAAACCTTATTTCCGGCTCTCCCAATAGTCATAGTATTCCCAATAGGCGGACAGCTTTGTCTTTTGAAATCCTTTCGTATAGCCAATTCATACCATGGTATAATCGGTTTACTCCTAAGCGTCGTTTGGCATCCTATTTTAAAATCCAATGGATCCACATATTCTGGGGCAAGAGTAATTACACCACCATCACCGCCATTGTCACCATCTAAAGCCACAACATCATATAAATTCCCGGCTGACTTATTTGTCCCATTGACAGAGAGTAGCGAACTAGTCATCCGACCACCCACCGTGTGACTGCGTGTGTGTCCTAAGGTGTGATATCGTCGATCACCGCTCAATAGTACAGGCATAGCCGAAGGCACAACTAGAATTTCATCGGCATCCCCACATCCGCCATCACCATCACCATCACCACAATCACCATTGCCAACATCACTAGAAAGATCTGTCTCCTGGGACAAACGATTCTGCCGATGCAGATGTCGATGATGCAGATGGCGACGTTCTTCTAATATCTCTGCACTAGAACTTCGATTGTTCATATCGAATGGCTGGTAATAGTTCGTTTGGGAATTATAAAAGTTGTAACTTGTCTTTGGTTCGTTATTTGTACATAAATCCTTGGAATGCTGCTGCTGATGGCTGGAATTGGAGTTGTTGGAAAATTGTGTGGTTGCTGTCGTTGTTGATGTTGATGAATTCGCTGTAGAATTCATAAATCTCTTACTATCCACCAGCGAGTGGGCTCTTTTGTACTTGTTTATTGTGCTGGATCGCATCGCAGGACGGTGTCGTTGTTCGATAGCCGATGCAGACATATCTTGCATTTCGAAGATATTTCCCGGCGAATAGGCTTCCAATTCGTCAAATGATTGCGAAATACTACCTCGTGATGGGGCGTATTGTGGTGATTCTGGCTCGGAGAAAAGGAATATGTTGTCTTCGGGCGGGTAGTCTGGAGTTTTTGGTGTTGCACTACTTTGTAGTGAGTCCAGGGAGAATCTAGAGTTCTTTTTGACATTTTGATAATCCGGTGCTCCACCAGTACTTCCGCCCATTGCTGACGATGATGAAGACTCAGATGGCGGACGAAATGTCGAACAGGGTATCAGGGAACTTGGACTGGAATACAATGGCTCTCCATCGATGGTTGGTGTCTCGACTTTAACTCCAAGCGGATGATGCTTAACGACATAATCAACTTCGTTGTTATTGTTGTTATTATTACTGCTCATATTCGCTGCACTGCTACTACCACTGCAACTGCTACTATTGCTGAAGTCACTTTTCAACGATAGCGTTCGCGTTCGTTCGATTTGATCGGAGGCACGACTTCGCGTCCGACAAAGACCACGAGTTCGTATCGTTGCATAGCCATCGTGAATTTGTGCATGAGCCTGATGCTGTGGTGGACGCACCACAGACATGACTTATTATTAATTTTTTTAACACTGTTTTTTTTTTGTTTTTGTTATAGTTCTTTGGAAGTTCTTGTTTTCAACATTTTTTTATTGCACTTTTGAAGAGATTTTCTAAATAAAAAATTATGGAGAAGATGATTTATTAAATTTTGTTTTCCTCCATTTTTTTTCAGGTCACCGATCATCAGTGAATTTGTTAATTAAATTGTCGTTAATCATAATAAAAAATATAAATTATTGTCGAGTGCTGTGCGACGACAAAAGATGCACGGCTGCATAGAGGCTATATCAATGTGTTAAGTGATGAATGCAAAAATAGTAAAGATGATGATTTATGGGATTTCGGCAGTTTGGAGAAGAAGATGAAGATACATATATATATATTTTTTAAGAAAAGGCACAATTGGAGTTCAAAGGTAGAAAAGGCGATAGATAATTCAGTCAGTGTAAGGTTGTGGTCACTTATTAAAATGAAATGAATTTATTTGAAACACAAAAAATTTGGAGCATTGGATACAAATTCATATAAAAAATATATTCACATAATTTTTCGAACTTTGATTTGACAGATACGTAGTTACATTTTCGAATGAGCCTACCTCACAAAGTTTTTTTTGAACTTAGATTTGACATTTTCGAATATGCTTTGATTCTTGATTGCAAGCAAAATATAAAAGTGATCCTCAACAATATTTGGTGTTTTCTTAATTGGAAATTCGAAATTATTTTCCAAATTCGAACAAGAAATATTTTCATCGAGTCTTGACATACATACATAAAATTGTTGGTCACATATTTGAATTTTTTTTTTTGAACGGAAATTGCAAGGAAAATATAAGTGGGAACCTTGTTGGTGTTGTTGGTGTAATTTTTGAATTAACTTTGACAGTTATTTCGGTGTTTATTTTAATGTCCAATTTAATTATGACGTCAAAATTGTTCTTATTTTTAAAGAGTGTTTCAGTTCGAAGAAGAAATTTCATTCACACCTGGAACGATTCCGAAAAAAAACAATGCAGAAGCAAATATCTCTTCATTTCAAAAGAAGAACTGTCATCAATTGAAGAGAAGCAAAGCTACAAAGTTGTTGTGTATTTCTAAAATGTATTATATATTATCTTTGATTTCATCAAAAAATTCTAAGAATCATAAAGTATTAAAACGATAACGTGGGCAGTTTGTTTACTGTTAAATTCTTCATAGTCAACACACCCGTTCTAACAACACCTTGTTACTTTTGCCCCAAAAACTTCAATCAGTTTTCCAAACCAAACAAAATAAAATAAGTAGATCAACGTCTTAATAATCCATAGAAATTGACTTATTCCTCATAAGCCCATTCCCCGAAAAAAAATGTCAGCTTAAAAAAAAAAAAATGCATAATGCATTATTTATAATCAACCACAAACGCTGACTAAATTTTTCAATTACATCATCACCAACTTGGTGTTTAAAAAAAAAAAAACAACTAACAAACAAACTTCTATAAGACTTCATTATGTACATTTGTGCACCCAAAGTGACACCATAAATCTCACGACTTCATTTATTACCAAAATCAAAAGCTAAGAGTCGAAGAAAAAAGAAAAAGAAACAAAAAGTATCTGAGTTAAGCTTCAAAGAAACAACACAATTAGACACTACAACGCCATGGCTTGTGATGAAGAACACCATCACACCAAACAAAACAAAAAAAGTAGTTCTTCAAGACTCTATACGATACAACGGACGACGACGGGATCAAGTTTCAAATCGATCCAAAAGATTAGTCAAAGCCAAAATGAATGCAACAAAAGAGTCTTTCTAACAACATTTAGAGACTTCAGATTTATAAAAATACAAAACATACAAAAAAAGTAGGTATTAAACTTGGTCGCCCACATTATTCATTCCATAGTCGCGTCTGGCGCAATGTTCGCAACGTATTGCTCGCGTTAAGGATCTCAATATATTTATACATAAACTGGGTATAGAATTACCTCCTACTACTCCCATTCTACAAGCCAACCAATCCAATTCGATAACTTAAAAACGATAATCGAAAAAAAGTTTAAGCGTGACACTATTAATCTCTATCCGTTCCGTTCAGGAGATTTTCACTCCATCTTGAGAGTGACGAAATCGAAAAAGAAAAAAATATAAAAAAGGAATTCCTTCCTAACTGTATATTTTATATGTTTGCTTTGCTCTATACGCGAACATGCAAAACTCTATTGTCGTTTCCATCGATCATGTCAAAGTCAAATGTCAAATGCTATCAATCTTCGAATTGGTGGTGACAGTTGTTGTTGCTGATGGTTATACAGTGTGCACACTACTTTATTCGAACTGCTGCTGCAAATTCGTCGGTTGCATTCAGCACCTAAATTCATTGTCACCAGCAGTAGTTGAGTTTGGCAAATAAAAAGTAGGGAACCTCAAAAGCCAAAACTATACATCGGGTCTTGAAGTTTTGGAGGAGGTTTTTCATTTTTTGTTGCTTAAATGGATTGCATATCATCATCACCTAGCAAGGAGAGTAGCAACTAGCAAATGTGGCGATGATTATGGCGTGCCTTATTGGCGCGGAACAGTACAGCGCTTTTTTCCTTAAAGTCATATCCGTATGGTCTTTGAGGTGTTTGGTTAAAATTTGAATATCTATGTATGTATATAGGTTTGTTCGTTTTTATTTTGTTTGTTTGGTATTTTGATGGAGGAGACTTTAGAAATTATTTGCACACTCTTTTGTTGGGATCCGTTGGCGTCGTTGTTGTTCGAAGACTATCATCATACGATAGGAATCTTCTTCAAAAGGAAAACTTTCACATTCTTTTCTGCCGCATAAAATTGAGTGTCTGTGATACCTTTGCTTCTTAGCCAGCATGATGGGGTTTTTTTTTATGGGAAAATGGGGAAAAGTTTATTTTTTTTACACAAACGAAAAAGTTTGAGATTAAATTGGAAAATGATTATAAAGTTGACCGAAACGGTTTCGCATTTTCGCATTTGTGGTCAGATATTTTTTTTCGAATTTTTTGCATCTCACAGATTCACATTTTTTTGTCTTCAATTTATTATATAGTGAGAGTTTTGAATTACCTTCACCTGCGATGCTGATATTTTGACGAGAGAGGTTGTGTATCGTTAGTATTTTTTTATATGCAATAACAAAAAACAACTGATACAGGTCTCGTCTCGTCAGCAGTGTGTCACGCAGCACCAAATAATGTTGGGTTTATAATAGTTGTTGCGCTTCTTGCTTGACAGCATAAATCGCGATTAAATTACCTCTACCTCTGCTTGCTCACACGTTTGTATTTTGTTTTTATTTTTTCATAAATTGAAAAGCAAGAGTAGGCAATTGCCAGGCTCATTATGCGGATGTGAGGTTTTGAATTACATTATGTGAGTTGTTGCGATTTTTTTCCTTCTTTTTTTTTGGTTTGCAATTTTAAAATGAAATGCAGGAAAGTGATCGTTTAAACTTTAAGAGATCGTTTCGATTTTTTTTTCTCACATTGCCTTTTATGATAAAGCATGGTTGATTTTTTTTGTTGAAGAAGTTTTATTTTTCAGGGATTTTGTTTGCCTTGATTAATCATGTTGTATTTAGATGAAGAAGTGGGCCAAGCCAACAACCGGGGAAAAAAACAAATGAGGTTTCTTCAAATAGAGTTTTTGTATACAAATGTCAAAATAATAATTTTTATACATATACAAACGTTAATATTCTCAACTTTCTTCAGACTGACATTTGTTAAAAAATGAAGGAGCCGAAGTTATGGATTCATAAAATCAAATCAAGAAATAATATAAACTGACTTTTTGAAGAAAACAACCACCGTGTCGATGTGAACTTCGCTTTATTAGGTGCGTTTGTTTTCAAAATATTCAGTAATTTATTTCGTTTTATTAAAACTAAAGAATTTGATATCATATAAAAAAGCCTCTTATGCATCTCAGGAATGAAGGATAAGACTTATAAATAAGAAAATAGTAATAGAGCACTAAGACTTCTCATCCCAAAGACATTTTGACAGTTGGTTCATGACATTTTAGTCTAAACAAATTACATCTTAATTTTAATACCGACCTACTACAACTCAAAACCAAACAAATATCTCACATAACTCGCACACTTTTCAAACACTTCAAAGATATGCTAATTCAAGTGCCTATCCCACTTAATAAAAAAAAATATAAACACCAGCACAAAAAAAAAAAAATTAACAGAAATCGCAAAAATAATACCGTATTTTGTTTTTTCTTCTGCAGTAACAATTGCCAAACCCTCAAAATACGCCTTACACACTCATATCACGGAATATGGTGGTCCTGGGGCACTTTAATTCAATACCATACTCCAAACTCCACCATAACACTTGTCTTTTTTTACTCTGTGCCGCGCGACTTTGTAATTGCACCCAACCGAAAACAAACTCAAGACACGAAAAACCGGTCAATTTAAAAGCTGGGGCCACCACACACATGTTTGCTGATGGAGGAGAGTAAAAAAAATTAGGTATTAATTAAATATTCGAATATCAAAAATTCAACATCTTGCTTAAGGCTGCCATCAAAAGCAAAAAAAAAAAAAATAATGAGAGGGTGAAAGATTGTCTTGGCGCCAGGCGAATTCGCGCCACAAGACCACGACGGACGACTCACGACAACAAAATAACAAAATGTGTCAACACGTCATACGCTACGCTGCTGAGACTGTAGCTGACCGAACGACTAACCACTAAACTACGAACTCCTACGTGATCTTTTGCACTTAAGAAAGACGTAAGGAATATTATTTTGTTATCGCCATTTTCCGATATAAGATATCTACTATATGACAAAGCTAAATTCATGTGACGTTTATCGCATAAAAAAAAAAACTGGATTAACGGTATTAATATGCAGAAAATGGTGGCCCTTCACATTGTGTCAATATACTGTCAAGGTTTTTTTTTTTTTTTTTTCTATGACAAGTCATCGTTGTCATAGTAATGAATATGGTGAGAAAAAAAAATTTTTACTATACAAGAAAAAACAAAAAGGAAGTCGACTGTCACAAGTTAGTATTATGTTTTTTTTTTTTAGTTCTTATAAATTGTATATTTACGAGAATAGGAAGTGACAAGTCATCTGTCATTATCTCAAGTAGTTGAGTTGTATGAAATGTCAAAAGCTTCAATTGTCATTTTAATTGCGGCTATCATTTGAGTTTTATTTTTTTTTTGTTCTGGTTTATCGTGGGGGTTTGTCTTTTGCTTTCTTTACCTAATGAATGCAACATCATTTCCTTGTTTTGTGTTTTAACTACTTAAAAGCATGGTGGAATTTTTGCTGCCTATAATATGTGAACAAGTGTGTAATCATTCCATTAAATAGTGCTTTGCCTGTGCGCCCACCCCCAGTACAGAAATATGTATCACTATCTTATCTTAATGGGCTAAATGGTCTTTGGTTGATGTCGTCGTCGTCGGAAAGTCCTAAGGTCAATTGGTTGTTGGTTACTTGCAAGTTGTTGCACAAAGATATATATATTATATTGAAACAAAGAAAAACACTGCACACTGGAAAACTTCACTTTGTTGCACACAAGTAGTAATATTGAAAATGAAGACAAAACAATAAAAATGGAATTAATTTAATCTTAACGCATGCAATGCACAGTGTGTTGTAGATTGTGTTTGAAGTGCTATCGGGGTGTAAGGTAAGGCGTTGTTTATATGACTCACTATTGAAGTTGTAGGAAAAATAAATCTGCTAACATAAACATGACGCAATTAAGGGACAAATATCGGCACAGTAATTGAAAATAGATGGAAAAAGATATCTGTTGCAGTATTCATTTAAAGTTAAGCATTTTTAATTTGTTTGTAGACCTACCGCCGGCCGTATTGCCAGCTGCCGACGCACGCACGGTTGGGCCATTAAAAGAAAGAATAGGTTTTGTGACATAAGTGTAATTCAGAATTGTAAAATTCAAATGGTACATATGAACATCTACTCAAAGTTTCCTTTGTCTCTGGTTTTGAGAATTTTGTTTCGCTTAGTTAACGTCAAGTTATCGAAATACAAGTTTTTTTTTTGACACAAAAAAGAGAACTTAACAGTTAACACTGTGTTATTAGTTTCTAACACTAAAAAACGTTTATCCACTTCGGTTTTGAAAAAGTTCTTGTAACGAACCCCATATTCCCTTCAATTCACAAGAAGCAAGTATTAACATTTGAATATATTAGCAATACTTAGTTAATTTCATTGCTTGCTTGAACGATTATCGATAATTTTAAAAGCGTTTTGCTTGCTAAGTTGGGGTAAAGTAAGTGATAACTTTGGACCCTCGGATCCTTTATTCATTTTTCTAAGATTTGTTTTCGCTGAGTTGACGTTAAGTTTTAAATCCAACAGAATGAATAACAATTTTCTGTTCGCTTAGTAATGTTTTTAAAGTAATTTATTCACAAGAACGCATAAGTGCTCAAATTTTTCGATAAAAATTATCTCCTAAACAATCACTTCCTTCTATAGTACTGTTCGTTTGCGACATATTCACTAAAGTCAGGGGTTCTTTATAAATTTATTAACCTGCATAAATCAAATATGATTTCAAAATAATTTTATTTTAAATCAAAAACATTTCAAATCCAATTTATTAACAGCTTGGTGTTAAATCTCATCTCTTGTTAAATTTAAATGAAAATACAAAGAATCAAACACCAACATAAGAGATAAGAGTAAAAATTTTCTAGGGTACCTACATAATGTCACACTTAAATGCTATTCAATCGAAGTAAATAACACTAAGGGTTATCATCTCAGGCTTCAGCTCATTTAAGTAATTTTTCAAGAAACATACATTTTTAAACCACTTTATTCCTTGAAAAAAAAAAACATGATGTATTCATTATCGACGACGACCTCACCCTTCTGTTGGTTTTTTTTTTTTGTGGTGTATAATAATCATGATCATATACCGGATCATTGAAATTGAAACTATGATTGAAATATCCTATTACCAATAATGTTCCCATTGAAAATAAGTAGGAAAAAAAAAAAAAAACATCTCAATTTACAAACTATCATCAAGAGAGAGTGATCAATGAACACTTTAAAAGAATGATTATTATAATTATTTTGGAGGGGGAACTTTATTGAAAAAAAAAACACTGATTTTATTTTTGAAAATACATGATTTGGTTTTGTCTGATAGAAGTACATATACTGAACAGAACAAAATATTTTAACTCAATTAATCAACGATGGAAAGATAGATACTTTTTGAAGATCCAAATTCGGATTTTCAATTTATAATAATTAAAGATGAGTGGTTGTCTCGACAATAATTTTGGAATTTCATTTATTTTTTTTTTTTCGATGTGTAGGGTTCAGACAATTAATTTAGTTGGAATCAATGACTTCAGTGAGATCATGATGAATCGTTCTAATTATACAATAAACAAACGATAGTAAACGTTTTGACACAAAAAGACGCACAAATTATTTTTAAATATATATTTTGCCGCGCATAATTTAAAACGGTCACTCGTTTTCCACATTTGAGTCACATTTGAAAAATATTGGGATTATTAAATTTATAATTTCGCTTTATAATTTTTATTGGGGCAAATGAAGTAATTTTTATTAAAAATCAGATTTCGAAGTCAAATTGTGATTGTGACTGTGATTAACCAATCACTGTGATTTACCAATCACTGTGATTTTAACCTGTGATTGTGATTTTAGAACTTTTGAGAGAAAACATTCTGATTTCCCTTGGGTACTTTTTATGTTCCTCGAGGTAAAATCGTTTTTCGAAATATTTTAAACTTGTTTGTGGTTTTAATTTTGTTCAGAGTTCGATTTTTGACATAAATCACGACAAATGACCATGAACGTGAAATCGAAAGAGGCAACAAACCAAATCACATTTAAGACGATATTTATGAATCGATCACAGGTTTGAATCATGATTCTATACTTACAGATCGCAAATCACAGATTTCAAAAAATTTTAAGGAACGAATAAATTTTCAAAAGATTTCCATTTGATTTTAGTAATAAAAAGGAAAAAAACCAACTATTGAACTCTCTTTGATGTAAATTGAAACTTTGATTGGACAATCTAAAATCGATGTGAATGAAATATTTTGATTGAATTCGATGAACGATTTTTTAAATACTCCATTCACTTTTTTTTACAACCCTGTAGTAGGCATACTCCAACTTTCATTAAAGTTTTTTTTAGTCATAAATTGGAATTTTATCATATTTTTAATCAAATACTTAAACAATTTTTATTATGAATATCCTAAACTCAAAAAAAAATAAATGTATGTGAAAGGTTCGAATAAATTGTTAGTGTCTCACCTTTAATTTATCTTAAAACTTAATTAAGTAGTAGTTTATCAATAGTTTGCATTAATTAAGTGTTTTATATTTAATTTAATCAACTGCAAACGTCTGATTTCACACGCTTTATATTTTTTATCTTCTTCGCAACATGTCTCTTACTTTTCAACAAAGAAAAACAAAACTATATTAACTCGATTGTAATTAAAATTTTAAATAACCCTAAAATGAATGCATAGGCACGCATATAAAATAACCAAATAATTAAAATGCATTTAATATAACAAGAAAAACACATCGCGATAAGAAAACAATAAAATCAATATTAGCATATCTCCTGATGTCGGATCTTTAATTTCGATTTTAATCAAAAAAAAAAAAAACCTTTTATTTATAAAAGAATTAGTTATATAGGTACTTTTAATCCCTTTGAAAAAAAAAACTTTTATAACCTCAAACAAATTATGTTAAAGAGCACGTTTACCTCGTAAACGAATTTATTATGTTGATTTGCTATCAGGTTGGTTTTGTTTATTTAAAATTTTTTTTCTTGTCTATTTTTTATTATGTACATTTTCAGAAGCTAAAAAACTCATTGACCACATAAAATTTAATTTCAAACCAAGTTCATATAAATCATATTTTTTTTTTCTTCATTTATTTTAATGATACGAGTACAGAAAAAAAAATCTAATTTGATAAAAATGTTCGTTATGGTCGTAAAAGTCATATTAAGAGTTTTTTTTTTCTTGTGTAGTATTATTTTAAAAATTAAATGCATTATATAATTATAATTCTAGAAGACAAAACCACAAAATAAATTTCCTTGCCAGATGTATTGTATGTCGGGGAGTAAAGTGTGATGTCATGGACATGATTGACAAGATCATCAAGTAGCAAGATCTTGCTTAATAATATGTACTCATAACGAAAACCATAGATTAAAAAAAAGAACTTGATTATGATGAAACTCAAGTAGTGTTTTTGTTTTTGATTGAAAGTGACACCAACATAATTTCAGTAAGTACTACGAGTAGTTTAATATCTTGTAAGCTAATTTAACGTAAAAGTTAATTACTGGATGGATATTGATAAGTTGTTTTTTTTTTTGTTACTTATTGAACCTCCTACGTGCATCTAAAAGTGGTTCTCTTTTTTTTTTTTTTTGTTAAGCCTATGATCATGTTGCAAGTGCAGATTGAGATTGACTTTGTAAATTACCATTCATGTGTATCAGTACTTGATATTTGATAGTGAAATATATAAAAATAATCATAAATTAAGTCAAGGTTGGAGCAATTTATGTGTAGATTTAATAATGGTGGATTTAAGAACTTAATAGCTTTGTTGTTGACTTAGATTTATAAGATAAATATTGGACGTTATTTAAAAAAACAGAGTAATTTGAATATGTATATTTAAGCTATTTTTGTCAAAAGTAAAATAATTTTTTTTGCAGCCCGAAGACAAAAACTTATAACAAAAAAACTATTTTTAAAGTTAATACATTTTTTTTAGGGGCCGATCAGCACGGATCTTCGAATGCAATAATTACAGTTTATTTGGTTGTAAATTTTGAATTGAAATTTTGTTTTAAATTTTTGGAAATTTTCTTATACTAGGGTCTAAAGAATTTGGAAAATTTTGTTTTTTGGGGATTTTGAATTTTTTGGTATTTGGAGTACCTACTCGGTTTTTTTTTTGGGTTTGCGAAATTTTCTTGTGGGATTTTGTATTTTTCCGAATTTTGAGCATTCGATATTTTTTTTTGGACCATCGATTTTTGGGTTTTGCGGAATTTTTGGACTTTAAGAATACAGAGCAAGATTTGAGTTTTGGCAGAAGTTATAAGAAATGATTGAGGAAAATCCATTTCATTATTAAAATTTGGTGCTTTTCGATTTCGGTATTGTGTAGTTTTGATCAAAAATCACTCCAAGAGTTTGGCAATAAGGTGGTGAATTCTTATCAAAATTATTTTATACAACATTGTAGCAAGATTCGCCCTAAATGTGCTTCGTTTCGATATTTATTAACACCATAAGGTAAAGTTTGACAAATAAAATTAAGAGATGTTGTAGCCTTAAGATTTATTATGCAGATGTCCAATTGCATGACGAAAATAAGGATTAAAACCAAAAATTTATTAACAACTCCACCTAATCATTTTATTTCAATACCAGATGTTCCCAAATTGACCCGAAACAGACACCCGCCTATTTTATTATTTTTCCTAAGTAAGCATTCCTCTAGATAAATAAAATGCATTTTATACATATACGCCCTTTTTTCATTTAAGGGGAAACAAAATAAATTCCTAAAATTCTTGTTCATTCTCTGCCATACCGCCAACACCATTAGCTACCATACCGCACTTATGTAGTTTTGCTGTTGTTGTTTGTTAAAAGCAACTTCCATCAGAAATGAGAGATACATTATGGTAGTTGGCAACATTTTTTATTTTATGGCATTCACCAAAGTACCTAACACCAAACATAGAAAAATATACTGCATGCATGCATGCATGCATATATATAACATTCGAATCTATAACAATTTTTATGAGTGTTTGTATGTGTCCTCTGTTGTTCATGTCATTAAGAGGGTTTTAAAAGGCTGTTGTACTATATTTTTATTTGCTTTTTTTTCCTTTTTGTGCAACATTTATTTATGTTTACGGATATAGATAGACAAATAGTGCACATCACTCCTTATTGTTTGGGAGACCAACAAAATGTCATGCAAAGTATTATTTAAATGCATTGTTTGCATAAATTTAAAATCAGAATTAACGACTGGACATCTATGGTGAATACAGAAGAAGTAAAATATTGGTATTGTACTACAGCAGAAAAAAAAGGGTTGCCAATGCAGCAAGAAATGACATGTTTAAGAAATCATTTTATGATATGTATTAATAATGAATGTCTACTTAGTAAGGCAATTTTCATCAGGGGACAGTTCGAGTTTTTTGTCATTCAATCTTTTCTATGTTCTATGATTTCTGTTTTTTAATTGAAAAGGGTCTAAATTGAAGAGGAACTAAACTTTCTATAATTTAATTGTTAGTTTATTGCTTGGTAAATAATTTTCGCCAAGTTTTAAAAACACCAGAAAATCATAGAAAATATTGCGTTTTGATAAAACTGCTTGATAAAAAATTGGAAGAGTACCTGTCAGCTACACAAAAATAGTTTCTATGTTCTATGTTTTTTTTTTGCTTCAATGTAAAATAGGTAAAGGGCATTCTGTAATTCTTATATAAAAATGTGTACCTACTCATAAAGAATTTGCGTTCTTTTTATTAAGAGAATTGAAATTTTTGTCATGTAGAATATTTTATGTTTTTTTGTTGTTGTTTTGTTTTAAAATAGTCACAACTAATTAGCTACCAACTGTAATTCAGCATTAAACAAATTCGATATGCATAGATAATTTTAACCTCTTTTTCGGCCATTTAATTTATTTAAAATTTGAATTTTTTTTTATCTTATTTTATATTGCATTTATTTAATTAAATATCACATGGCAACCCTATTTATTCATTACAAGTCTATACAGTTTTGTCTGTTGGTCTTCTTCATTAAGGCAGACATGGAATAGCATGGGCAATGGGCTTAATTAACAATGTGTACCTACGCCGAACTACACACAAAATAAATTCGCAACTGTGCGGTTCATTGCTGTAGAATGGTATTCTGATGTAAATTTTATTTCCTGAATTAAATGGTACTATATTCGCGCGAAACAGCTGTTTTGGCAGGCTCTATAATATTCTTAAAATATAATTATTGTTTGGCATGTTTTCAATTTGTATCTGTCCCATAATGAAAAAAATATTTCTACAAAAAAAGAAGAAATCAATTTTTCTTTTCACCTGGTCATTGGCACCAGATGTGCTATAAAAGGTACTGGGAGGTCCTTTATTTTGCACCTTTCAATGAACAAAAAAAAAAGAAGATAAATATTGAACTCAATCAAGCGATTTTTCCTGTAATCCTTAGTTTGACATCTATTACACTATTAAGGGAATAAGATAGGGACAAAAATAGGGCATGTATGTAAGTTTTGTAGAAGATTTTCTATATATAGACAGGACAGCTATTGGCAGGATAATAGGATGTAACAGATGATGATGACGAAACTCATGATGAGGATGTAACAAAAAAAAACATCCTTGGAAACCATACCTAATAGAAATAGAACCAGATTGAATTTAATTATGATCCATATAGACACAGATTCCAGCTAGGACACGATATTTCATCGTGAAGGATATTTTTTGTATGCTCTTCTTTTTAAAGTAGTTTTAGTTGTAATAAGCCAGGATGTTATACATCATGCCGGCTGCTGTGAATAATAAGGTTTCAAAATTATTGAATTATGCTGGCTGATTGTGAGAGATGCTGTTTTAATGATATTTTATTTTGTCGTAAGATATACACATAATGATGTCAGATGCAAAACTTAATTAATGTTCAAGTAATAAGTCGTGAGGAGTAGATATTACGCGTATAAGGGATGATTAAAGCAAACAATCGATTTATTGTTACAGTAGTAAAATGGCAATATAGTGGAACATTGAACATACTTGTAGTGTTTTAAGAGCGTGTTGGATGTCGTGGTATCTGGTATATCATATATAGGGGCGGGTCTGCCACGAACATCGCAATTAAGTGCGTGCGTCAGGATAATGTGTTTGTACAACAATAAACTCAAAATGTGTTTGACATGACATTGTTATGGTGAATTGAAGTTCGAAAAGGGAAGATATTTGAGATAAAATAAAATTGACCCTGAATTTTGTTTTTCTCAATAGTTCCTGTTACATAAAATAAAGGCTTTTGTGTTATGTTTTGATGTGAAGGGATTACAAAACTTTGCTAAGATTTATACAGAGGGGTTTTTTGTCTTGAGTTTTTGATTATGTTCTGATTTACAAGGAAAATTTCTATAGAAAAGTTAAGTTGAAAAGACCGACAAATCAGTTAAATAAAATTTTCTATGCTTTTATAGTTTTTTCTATGTTTTCATAAATTAGTTTATTATTTAATAGAAAAGTCCAAGAAAATCCCAGTTTAAGTGAACCACCGCAAAGAGCATGTTTAGAGTATTTTCTTTGATTCTATGTTTTTCGGTTTATGATCGATTTTATAAAAAAAAGAAATGCAGCGATTTTGACTTAGCTTCTTGACTATTAACTTCTTCAAAAATATAGAGAAAATAAAGTTTATAAAAGGTTTAATTTATAAATTAACCAAAACATCAAAAAAATACGTTCTTTCTTACTTCAGAATATTTAATTTGTTTAGTCTATGCTGGATTGTTTATTTTTTTGATAGAAATAAAATGAAACCAACTCCAATACAGGATATAAATACAGGGTGAGTCATGAGCAATGCGACAAAATGCTAGAGCGTGTAGGTTGCGTTGAGACAAGAAAAAAATCGTATGGGAGGGGGGGTCTATTCCCCCCCGTTTAGCCGGGAGGGGCAATTTTCGAAAAAATTGACTTAAAATAGAAAAAAAATTATTTAAAATCAACGGCTTCATTCAAAATGCTATGCGATACCTTTTTGAAAAGCTAACAACTTTTTCTTTCATTCTGTGTTTAAATTAATCTATTCTAAAAAATAGTTTTTGAAATATTAATTTTCAAAGTCAAAATTTTGAAAAAAAAATGGAAAAAAAATATTCAAATTAATTTTTTTCAAAATTTTACGTAATTAAGTGCTAATTTTAATTTCAAAATTCAATGCTGTTATTAATTTTAATTCAAAATCAGAAAACCGGATGCAAAAAATTTATGTCGTTCTCAAGAAATTAAAATAATTCTAAAACTAAAAATAAAAAATTAATGATCGCTAAACTTTTTAAAACAAGAAAATGATGATTTGCTTTAAAAAGTCCTTTTATTTTTACTATATTTTTTATTGGAAGGACTTATAAATAAAGCAAATTATCATTTTCTTGTTTTAAAAAGTTTAGCGATCATTAATTTTTTATTTTTAGTTTTAGAATTATTTTAATTTCTTGAGAACGACATAAATTTTTTGCATCCGGTTTTCTGATTTTGAATTAAAATTAATAACAGCATTGAATTTTGAAATTAAAATTAGCACTTAATTACGTAAAATTTTGAAAAAAATTAATTTGAATATTTTTTTTCCATTTTTTTTTTCAAAATTTTGACTTTGAAAATTAATATTTCAAAAACTATTTTTTAGAATAGATTAATTTAAACACAGAATGAAAGAAAAAGTTGTTAGCTTTTCAAAAAGGTATCGCATAGCATTTTGAATGAAGCCGTTGATTTTAAATAATTTTTTTTCCATTTTAAGTAAATTTTTTCGAAAATTGCCCCTCCCGGCTAAACGGGGGGGAATAGACCCCCCCTCTCATACGATTTTTTTCTTGTCTCAACGAAACCTACACGCCCTAGCATTTTGTCGCATTGCTCATGACTCACCCTGTATATTCTTTGATTCTATGTTTTTTTCTATATTTTCATAAATTTTGTTTAAGATGTGCATAGCGTTTCTGACAAATGGTTTTAAATATAATTTATTGAAAATTGAGAAACTTAAGTAAAAAATGTGTGTTTTAAAGCACGCCTGCTAAGTTGCCAAACTTTGAATAATTCTCATATTTTGTCGACAAAGACTCATGTAAAAACAATTTTTCTACGCAAAGACTGACTGTTAAAAAATTCTTTAATTTAAGTCTACAAAAAAGACAAGATTTGTTTTTGCCCTTAAAATATTTTTTTGGGAATTCTATGTTTTTTCTATGTTTCATTGATTTAGCTAAAAGTGATTTTTTTTTAAACTATGGTAACGACAAGCAGTGAATTATTTTAATATAAAAAATAGTTTTCAAAGAGAAAGACTGAAAAGTTTATTTAGAATAAATACTGTAAAAGTAAAAACTTAATGTGAAATTTAACAAAACAAAAGAGATTTGTGTAAAACTTACTATTAAATTCAAGACCGCTTATCATTAACATAAGTAGTTTACAGCTAAAGCAGTACGACAACATTTTCTGAATAAAAATTTTCCAATTTAGGTTCTACACGATCTCGAAAGTGATTTTTGTTATTTTTGACACTTTTCGATTTCTCAAAAACTATTTTGACAAATGCCAAGATACTGACGGCTGGGTCGTTAAATGTGAAACTATGTCATGTTTTTAAGAAAAACCAGCTTGTGTCCTATTTTACTACTAAATTAAAATAAAATTCCAGAATGAAACTTTTTATTAAAACAACCAAACAATTTGAAAAACGAAACAAATATTCTCACACAGAAGACATCAGAACGTGTTTAAATCAAAATATCCCTAATTATTTACGGCTGTCAAATCGTAATAAAAAAAAAAAATCTTTAATCACATTAGCTATAAAGCTTGCTACATGGACATAAACAAAACCATACCCACCTACACTTTGTTTACATATATTTTTTTAATGGAAAAGTCACACTCTATTATTTATACTATTTGAATATAATGCAATACGAAGTATCCGAATGAACGCGTGTGTTAATATTATTTCCATTGAAAAAATAAAAATCTTTCGTTTAGGTGCATATTTTATGATCAAAATAATATCGATTTCCAGTCATATAAACTTACATAAAAAATTAAATGCTATTTTTTTTGCTTTGTTTTTTAATTAAAAGCCGCACTCGGCTAATAGGTTTTTGTAAATTACCATATTTACTCGATAATAATAAATATCGAAATAACTATTTATCGAATAAAAAAAAAAAAACCTACATACTATCTTGTTGCATTTAAAAATGGATTTTAATTTTAATTTGTTTATAGAAAAATAATCGATTTCCTGATTAAAACAAACGTCATTTCGAATGAGTTTTATTTTTTGTTTAAAAAAAGAGGAAAAGCAAACACTGACGTCACATTAGCACCTTAAAGTAATTTAATAAATATTCATGAATTACTATTACTGAGCGTGACGACCACGATGAAGTCTTTCACTTCAGCTTATAAGATATTTTTTTTCTAAATGAATACAAATTTATCTTGAAGAAAATTTCTTCCTGCTTGAAAGAACCTTCAAATGTAAAAAAAAAATGTAGAATGTAATTGAAGTAAAAATATTGGCATTTTAATTAGTTGAAATAATAGAAATGAATGCCTGCAAACTCAAGAACTCTTAACAAAGAGATATAGATAACCACATTAACTATTCTTTCTCACATCAGAGAGGGTGTATTTTCTATATATGCGTATAGCGTATCCAAAGATTTATCTACAATCGTTGTGTGTAGAGATATCTATGAAGTTCATAATAAATGATGGTAAAGATGTTATCGCATCTTTGGAAATTTTCAAAACATTCTGCACATCTGCTTTATAGAAAACAGAAGGTAGTTAAGGAATTTTTGTTGTGTGTTGAAGCCGACACTAACTACACGGCACACATGTCCTGCATGTGACCGCAATTTAATAAAAAAAAATAAATAAAAAAATTCTTCCTTTTCATTCAAGTTTTATTCGGTTCGAGGCATTCCTTGTAAAAGAGTTCCTGAATTGCTTCTCCTTCTAAATCTGTCTGTTGTGTCACTTGGGATTTTGAAACATACTCGTTTACATACCTCTGTAGGTTACCTACATTAAAAGTTCATATGGGTTCGGTATCGACCAGGTTTTATGCAAGGAAGTGTAAGCAAGTGTATACATTTCCTTGCTTGAAATTAAAGCCTCCTCTGATGTGCTTACAAAGTGTCCTTACAGCTTAATTATATTTAATTGAAGTAAAATTGAATACGCAATAAGACGATGACGAAGAAAGTGGGCCGCATATATGTAGGTATACCCTATATGTATAATTTAAAGATACATCAATGCGGTTCTCTGATGCAATGCAGGTGCAAAACAGCTGTAATAATTACATATAGATACTCAACTGACTATATGACTCTGACTTGTTCCTGGATAGGTACTCGTATAATTATCGCCTGGTTAAGTGCTCATGTCGGTTTACGTTGATAAATTACGTGCGTGTGTACATTAATTCTGTAAATTATATTTATCGGATATAGAAAGACTCCAATTAACGACACTCGTATGTCGAACTAATGCTTTTGGCGTTAGCATTTACGAGATAGGTATATTTTGTACCATGGAAGGTATTTTAGTAAGCTATGCTGTAAGCGACGATGGCAGACAATTAATTGAAAGGGATTTATTCAAGGATATTTTGTTATGGATGGATCATAGAAATGTGTTTTCTGTATAATAAATATTGTTTAAGGATTGAAATTAAAGTTATTTTGTACATATCAAGTAACAATTTTGATTTCGAAATTAAAGAGTGTTATGCCTATTTAAACTTTTTGAATGGATGTAAACTCGTTATTGGAGTAAATGCTGATATAAATAATATCTCAGATTTTGTCTGTAGCATACTACTATACTACAGTAAGTATATTCATACTTTTGAAGTAGCCGTGAGTATTTGCTCCAATAATTTAATACTTATTTGAGTAAATGCATATAAATTGTGGTATTTGCTAGAATATTAAAGAAACCTGACGTAATTGCTCCAATAAGTCAACCGTAATCGGAGTCACACTGATATACAAATTTTATCTGATTTTTATAGGAGTATTTGCTTCAAAAAGTCAATTTATCGGAGTAAATACTAAATGCTCATGCTCCATTAAAAATATTTAAATTATTTGCTCCTCCAATAAGCCGATCGTTGTTGGACTAAACGCTGAAATAACTTATTCTTGACATATTTATTGGAATATTTGATATTAGGAAGCAGCAACATACTTATACAACACAATCCTCAGATATGTGTTTGTGTATTTACTCCAAAAATGCAATCGTTATTTGAGTAAATGCTGATATAACTTATTTCTTAGAATTTTTCTCGCGTAATTGGAGTTTTTTCTCTTTGACTTTATGGTATATTATACATTGCAAGATTAGTAGTAAAATTGTTTTTTTTTGAACATAGCCAGAAAACATAGAATAACATAGAATTACAAACTAAACGTTTCTAATAATAAGAAAAAATATATCAATTTAAAATTTCAAAGATTTTAAATTCAAACAGCAATTAACATATAGGTTTAAAGAGTAGCTAGGACTCAGAAGATGTAAAAAATCAATTTAAAAAAAAACATAGAATCTCAAAAACTTTTAAAATAAATATATTGGTATTGAAAAGACATTCTTGATGCTGAAATAAGTTTGTTACAACTATCTTTTAAGCTTAAAAAGAGAAATAATAACAAATCCTAATATAAATCATCATCAATTTAAAGATATTAAAATAGGAATAATTACCACCTACCTATAATAATGATATCCAACAACAACTGCACCCAAAAAGCTTTCCTCTACAGAAATGTCAATATCCCCTTGGAGTCTATAATGTCTTATTCATAAATCTAACAATAAACTTTTCCACCTAACTATGTAGGTACTTGTTGTCTTGTTTTCTCAAGAAAATCACATTTGTAAATTCAATCACGATAACGTAATGACTTGTTCAATCAAGTTATTTGTTTACAAGAATAATTTATCAAATATATGTACCTACTTATAAATGGCAACAACAAAAACTGAATGCATTTCTAAATGCAAACCACGCAAAATGTATCTACAAGTTGTATTGCAACTTAAATACTCTTTCTCTTTAAGCCAATTTTTTTAATTTGAATCAATATCCAATAAATATGCTAAATAACAAAAAAAAAAAACAATAAACCTAAAAATAAAGCAAAACATCTCAAAAGACAAAATTGACTTTTATGAATTATACGTGAATAAGGTCATCTATCAATCGCAACAAGTTAAATCAGAAAAAAACAAAAGAGAAATGACGCGAAGAAAAAGAAATCAACTATTAACCATGTACCTACTAGATATATGCAAATAAAATATTTAATCAAAAATATAAATAAGTTTATGTAAAATTAAATATTTATATTGAAGGTTTTACATAAATTAAATAATTTTTATTGTTTTTTTTTCTAATAATAAAGATGTATGAGAACAATATTGATTTGTGAAGTTTTTTTTTTTTTTAATTTCAAAATTAATTTACATTAAATAAAGATTTATATAAAAATTTAAAACAAATTTTCATTAATCAACAATATTGATGAATAAATATTAATTCTTTTGATGTTTTGTTTCTTAAAGGCTTAATTAAAAAAATGTTTAAAATTCCCTTTATAAGGTGTTTTAGCATTTAATACCTACCTACCTACCTACCTACCAAACCATTGGATATCAATTAAAATATTTATTATTTTATGGACCTTATATGATTTTTTAATTGACTATAATAAATATTTTTCATTAAAAGTGATTAAGAAAAAAAAGAAATATTTTCCACCATAATTGGTCTGTGAGAGTATATCTGGCTCTATAGATTGTCTTTTAACCATACAGGTGGTTAAAAAAAATTGTAATGACTTGGTAATAATTTGGGGAAAAAAAACAGACACAAAAACGTTATGCTCCCAATCACAGCCTAAAGGGTTTGAACTCCAATTAAAATTGTAATACCAAACTATAAGACCAATAATATTTATCGCATATATGTAGGTACCTTTGTGTATCAACAAAATTGTGTGCAATTAACCCCCAAGCGAGGAAAATACAACAACAAAAAAAAAAAATATCTGATTAATGAGAAAAAACAAATGTGCAATAGAAAATCGTAAATACAATCGAAAAGGGTTGTTGGCCGCGGCTTTCAACCACTTCTATATTTCCATTCCATCATCATCATCATCATCATCATGCACCATTTAACATTGCAACACTCTTAACTCGTAGATACACAATGAATCTTTCAGATACATTAATTTTATATGAAGCAAAACACAAATCACCATCACAGCACAGACAGCACCCGTATCCAATAATTTTCGTTTTGCAAATTCACTGATGATCGGTAGTTGTTGGTTGAAGTTTTATGATCAAATTGTTGATTTAAAAAAAAAAATTATAATTTCTGCACACAAATAAACCGATTTTAATTGCTTTGTGCAAAAGACAAGCAAATCACAATCAAAAGATACAATCCACATAGATCAAGAAGAGACGACGACGACTTCAGATAAATGAACATAATTGTTGGCTTGGTTATTAAGTATTTTTTTTCCTTGTTGTTGTAAAATCATCAACTTAAAATTATTATCAATTCAACAAACAAAAAAAAACAGACGTCGTCGACGGTAGAGTCTATCCATTAGATACAAATTTGTATTCCCGGCAACAAATTAACAAAACAACACAATGGGCGACATGTTTTTTTTTCTTATTGTATCTTTTTAAACTTAAATCGCGTATCTAGACCTAATAACACAACAATGGGTCTCCGCAAAGAGACAATAATAATTATGTCTGTCTGTCCAGCAGTTGTACCACGCGTTTTTTTCTATACTTCTTTATAAATGCACTTGTCTTTGAATTGTAATTTTTTCAACCAAAAAAAAATTAATTTAACACAAGATTTGTTGTTTTCGATTGTAGGTGGTTTTTTTTTTTATTTTTCCGTTTGCAATTTAAAATTCAATCGTGCTGCAAAATAAATTACATTATTCTTTAATCCCATTGAATTGCTAATTCAACCGTAAATCAATTTCGAGACTAATCGAATCGTATTGAAATCAAAGAAAACAAAACAAGGAAACAAGTATATTTTGTTTTAAATTTCTTTTTAGACCGAAGTAAAAAAAAATTAAAATTCTATTTGTAAACCAACCGATCAGGAGAATCAATATTGTAAATTTATTCCATCAAAACTTGTTGAGTGAGTACGTTTATTGAAAATGTAAACAAAACTCTTTTTTTTTTCGTTTTTGTAAAATTATACCGAATTTCACTTGTTGTTTGTTTTTATTTTTTTTTTCTGTTTGGTGCCGATCGTATCAACCCGAATTTTGTGGCAGCCGTGTAACGGACAGTCTACCACATTAAACGAGGTCTTTTCTAACACTGATCGTTTGTTTATGAAATTTTAAAGCAAAAAGATACACTTAACGAAGGTTTTTTTTTTCTTCTGTGCGTTGTGTTGTGGTTGTTCTCTTCGAACGAATGAGATACACTTAACGATTTTTTTCTCTTTTGAATTTTAAGAAATAACAAAATGAAGAGTTGCACAAAATTATGTTGCAAGGAAGTTTTCTTGAATCTTATTAGAAAATAAATTGTATTTAAATTTTCTTCGTTCATTTTAATCAAATATTGTTTTCTATATTTGTATTTCTATTTAATTGGACAAATGAACATCGGAATTAAGAATATGCACTCATCGAATGTTTTATTATTTTTAAATTGGCTTAGGTCAAGTTTTGTTTTTGTTGCTGTGAGCAAATAATATAGGCATTTGTAATAATAAAATTAAGATCTCAATTTTTATTGTTGTTGAAAAATTAGCTAAGTATGTGGGCGAATTTAATTAACACTTATGTGGCTTTGGTCAGTAAGAAAAATATCCTTTTACTAAGGAAGAGGTGAATGTTGCACAAGGCAGACAACTTGCAAAAAATCCAGATAGAGTTCTGAAACAAAAAAATTGAATATGAATTCCAAAAATACACTGGGCGTATACGCACTTTTTATTTTTTTCAATTTTTTCTTGGTTACTAAGTACAGGAAAAGTTTTGCATTTGTAAACAAATTCGAATGGAGATTTAATCAAAAATAACGGTTCCTGACAAACAAATCAGTTTGATACCTCAACTCATTTAAATTTTTTTATTCAAAATACTGGCATTTCTTTTTTTAGGTTTAAAAAAAAAGTTGTATTGAAAATAAAATAATTCTATGTATATATAATTATATAATTATTTGAGAATTATTTTTGGAGTATGATTTCAACAAAAAGATCTAAAATATTTTGGACAAATTTTATTTTGAAATTGAAAAATTTGGGTACCTCCCCCATAAAATAAAAAAATGGTGTCTATGTTAGTTTTATGTAAATTCAAACAAAAACATATTAACGACAATACTCGAGCGTATACGCACTTTTTGCAAAAATATTTTAAGATCATTTATATTCAGATCTAAAATATTTGTTTCCTTAGTACATTCCTAATCCTAATCTTGAAAAATGGACCAAAAACAACGATGTCAAAATTTTGCTAAAACGATTTTTTTTTTGAAAAAAAAAAACAGCATTATTTGTGTACCTACTACTATCATTTACAGATTGTACCAAAGCTTGGGTTCATAACCTTCAAATTTTTAAGTTGAGAAACAAAATCTATGTATTTTTAATCTTTCAAAAAACATGAAATTTATAAGAAAAAATGTGACAGTAAACAATTTTTTCAGATATATCTTCGGATATTAAACGTTTTTGAGGTAGTAGTTGAGCAAATTGGGATATTCGGTTTTTTCTTTAGCTTATTTGCTTAGACTGATTGTGTAAATTAAATTAAACAGTTAAGTAAGCATTTGCTTTTCCTTTTTTATCAACGGTTTTTTGCTTTCTAGCATTACAAAAAGTAAGTTAAATTGATAACGGTTTTTGAGGTGAAAACACTTCATTCATATTCACATAAAGCTATTTAAATGTGAAATCTTGGTAAAAGCAATAAAACAAATACATAATTTCTCAAAATAATTCTACAAGAAAATCGGATTGATTTAATGAGGAGAATTATTAAGTTTTTTTGTATTATTTTAAGTTTTATTGAGCACCTTTTTTTTTAAATTTCAGTTACTTTAATATTAAAAACCAAATAAGGATTTTTTAATATTCAGCTATTTTATTAAATAAAAAAATTTACGCTGAGTCATATATAGAAGCCATTTGAAGGAACAGATAATAAAGTATAACCATTGTGATGTAATACGGTGAAACAAAAAGCCATTAAGGGACACCTTTTATATTAAAAAGAAATTATTTATGGCAAACCAAGTATTATATTTTGAATCAGCTGCATCTCAAATCTTTCAGCACAGTTATAAATTAAACTATAAAAATAGATGCCCCATTTTATTCTAATTTTAATTTGAGTTCATAACATAGGTACATTATTATTATTAATTGTCTACAAATCAATCACTCATCTAAATATATTTAATTTACTTAACGAAACATTTAAATGTATATTAAAAATTCAAAAACAAAAAAATGTTGCTTGAACTTGACAGACACAAAAAAAATATTGATAGGAATTAGAAACATGTTTACAGTAAAATAAATTTCGATGATACCGCTAAACTCATCGAAAAATGTTTTGTTCTTTTTAAAATATTTTATTTAAATTATTATTGATTTTCTGTTTACATTATTTCGCAATCACATTATTCTCAAACACATCAAATGAAATCTCAAATTTCAAAAACACAAACATGCCCAAAATTATGGACCCACAAAGGCACATTAATCAAAATAATCCACCAACCCGCACTAGGACTTCTTCAAAACAACAACGCACCAAAACCAAAAAAAACACTGTCATAACAAACAAAAATATTAATCCTTTTTCATATTTGTTTTTTTTTTTGTTCGAATTCAACACCGGCGAGAGGTATGCGACCAACTGATTTCTATTCCGTTTCATAAAATCAATTTTACTGACTAAAACTTCAGTCTAACTACCCATTTGGAATTTCCACAAAAATATACATATAGATACATCCACAGGATATAAAATTGTTTTTTTAAAAAAAACTATAACTGAAAGAAAAACAAAAAAAAATAAGGAATAAAATGACAACAACAACAATCCACGAAACCAAACGCGCCAGCATTCCTGTAAGTTCAGCCAGAAAGAGAGCAGTAGATATAAATTTGTTTGAATTTTGTGGCTCCACAAGGATACTAACTGTATACAATATCGTCTATCGGTCTAGGACGAAGGGCGGCTGATGGCACAAGGCGACACTCTGAATGGAGGGTTTTTTTTTTTTTTTGTGAAATAAAATATGATCTGGGTGCGGCGGACTATGCGAAGAGGGTATTTTATATTTAAGTAGGTATGGAAAATATACTCGTTAACTCGCCAGCTCATCCTAGAATTTCATTCACATTCAATGCTCTAACTAAAGCAATGTCGCGAGTGTAAACTATACACCCTTATTACTCACTAGAGAGGAGGGTGTGTGATGATGGTCTCCCGACGAGGACGACACACGCGGACGGGTTTGTTTTTTGTCACTCTAAGTAGACAAACACACACTGTCTCCTCTCGCTCTTTTATAGCCCCAGCCGAACTGACAGTAGAGCCGACCCGTGCAGTGCAATAACAATTTGTATAATATTTGTCTGTCCCTCGATTGTACTTGTTTTTAAACCACCCCCCCCCCTCCCGCTCAGCCCCTGCAACTCATTACCATTTTTTGCATAGAGAAATCTCAACTCTCAAAGACCACTCCCAGGGTTGCCATTGAAAGAAAGAATAACTGATGGTTATGCCGCGATCTATAAAGCTTTTCATGTTGGCTGATTGCCCTTTTTGTTTAATTCTGCATATTGATATGGAGAGACAGGGACGTAGTTAATTTTTTTTGAATATAAAAATTGGGGGAAATTAATGAAACTATTATTAAATAAAAATTGACAAATATTCCAGATAGTTCCAGACTTTAGTGTTGGAATTCATAATTCTGCATGTGTCAAAAGTTAACATTTATAGGAATTTTTTTAAGATGAGGAGGGAGGTGTCATATGTTTAAGATTTATTTTTTGTGGAGAAAGTTGAAAAGAACAAATAATTAGCCCTCACTATTAATTAGAAATAAAATTTCTGAAAATATAGAAGTCTTTGTGTATTTACCTTGGGGGTAATTGACCCCCCTTTTATTAAGAATTGGAGACTATTCAAAATATGTCCGATATTATTTGAAAATCTGTTACATTTTGCTTTTATTTCATATTCGAAAAGTCTATTCGTGCCGAACATGCGAGCTCGCAGATAAATTTTTATGTTTCGTTACATACCTGAAAAAATAATTGGGTGGGGGTATGGAGTAAATGGTCAGATCCAGTAATAAATTGTTTTAAGTTTATAAAATTTTGATCAGGTAAATATTTTTGAATAGGTACATTGAACATCATTTGAAGTGCAAGTAGAATCCCCCACCCCCCCTTCCCTATTTCATAAGAAATATATCTGTTAGATCCAGTCATTTGGTAGTTTTGTCAAAATTTCTGGTACACATTAAAAGTAATACAAAAGTTTAAAAACCAAATCCGTCCCTGGACAATGCATGCATATATAGGACAAAGGATTCTTATATATGGTCGAGTTGAATCGGATGTGTACATATGTAAGTACAGAACTAATGTACACACCCTGGTGCCGGCATTCCGTATATTTGTATAAACACAAAAGGACACTTTCTTGGACAGTTCCAAAAAAAAGGGGTTGGGTACATCTATATTATTATACTGCTACTAGTATAAAGGGGGGTGTGAATAATGGCAATGAAATCTCTCTCCGTCTGACTGGCGTCTACCCTGAAAGTCTTAATTTTTTGAGGGAAGTTATTTACGACTTTTATTTTACCTTCTAATGTTATTTGGGTATGATTCCAGAGTTTTTTTTTGGGGGGGAAGGGGGTTGTTTTTTTGTCCAACATAAAAAAAATTACCGCACCTTCGGAAAAAGGTATCAATTCAGAGAGTCTTCTTTACATGAGGTTAACATCGATTTTCAAAAAAAAAACTATAATTATTTTCTAAATACTATTCCAACCCAAGTAATGAAAACATCTTTTTTTTATCTATATTGCAACATGTTGATGTTTTTTTTATTTGTTATTGTTTACTTAAAGATTGTCGTCTTGTTGTAGTTTAACTTGTTTTACAACCTCATATAACGATTACATTATCTTTTGTTGTTTGTCTTAAATTAAGAAGAAAAAAAAAACACTTGAGTAAGTTGAATAGATTATTGTTTACATTTTTAAACACCTTTGATAATATAGGTCTTGGGTTACTTTTAGCTTCATAGAAATCATATGAATACGAGTATTTTTTATTTACCCATTCAGAGAAAGACCCAACAAGAACGATTAAGTAATAAGTAAAGCACGAGTTACATGTATGATTTAAAACAAATGAATAAAAACGTAAACTTTTGTAAAAAAGGGTTGCCAAATATTCTAAACTATTTAAAAAGAAGTCAAAAACTTATAAAAATTGTAAAAATATTTGTGAACATAAAAATATAAAAAACAGGAGTTAAAAAATTCCATAAAAATTCAATTCAAATAAAACTATCTAATACTGAATATTGAAATTAAAAACTTTCACTAAAGAAACTTTATCAAAAAACAACTTTAATGAATGGACCTTTAGCTATAAAAAGTATATAAAAAGTATAGTATTAGAATGTAGTGTCTTGTCGGCAATTTTCAATAATTTTATATTTAAAGTTGTTTTTTCATCATCAAAAGAAAACAGAAATGATATTTTTTGTCAACATTTTCCACATTTTAAGGATTTACATAAGTAAAACAGTCAAGTGAAGATAAACAGAAATATTCGAAAAAATCAATTTTTTTACAAATTTATTTTTTGAAATTAACTTTTCTTATGAATTTTTAACCATGAATGTACATAATTCAAAACTATACAAATTTCAAAAATTGTCATTTTCTCTTCACAATAGTACAGCCCTGTTAAAAATCATGACATTATTTTTTTTTAAAGATTTTAATGATTTAGTAAAAGAACTGAATAAACGGTAGCTACAACTTAAAAAAAAATTGCTAAAAATCGTGAAACAGTTTCAAAATCAAAAACCAAAAATCTAGTTCAATGGGAGGTACCGTTTATAACTGATTTGGGAAAAAAAAAGTTTTTGAACAAATAATTTTAATAAACAACAAAAGCCTGCAAAAAAAAAATTATCAAAATAATTACTGTCGTATTCGAGATAAATAAGTTTTATTGTAATGGTTATATGTATACGAAGTACCGTTATTTTTCTGTTAGTCTCTAAAAAATTAGTAAAAAGCAGTCTTATATAGAAGCTTAAGCTATCGGGCGCTTTCCGCTTTGTTGATAATGCCGAATGGCAACCCTAATTTTACTTCTTCATCTTATGGTTTTGTTTTCGAAACTTATTGACATATAATCATTTCTTCCACGTTTTTTTGTATCAGTTGTTAAAAATCTGTTACATTTTAAACTCAAAAACCTAAAAATGTGACACAAAAAAAAATTGGTTTACAAGTGTTTTTATTTATTTTTTTATTATTCAACCATATTTCCCTTGACTTCCGCTAACTTTGTTCAAAATCAATTGTCAAAAAAAAACCTCTTTGAATTCAAATTTATATTATTGATTTGTCAAAAAAAAAAAACATAAAACAACATCAACCAAACCAATTCAATTTTTGATTTGCTTAAATTTGAATTTATTGATTTCTTTGTTCTGAAAAGGGTAAAGGAACTTAAATGTTTTTATTGTGTTTTTTTTTTTTTGTGTTTCGTTAGACAATGTGGAGACAGACTGACAGAATAATGGCGATGGGATATTGTATTGGATTGGTTTGAAAAAAAAAATATATGCCACGATGACATATAGCTAGCGAGACTTATACAAATGAGTTGTAAACGCTCTTTATCTCAAAAAACTATGCGTTTTATAGTTTTTATTGGAATTATATTTTTTTTTTTATTGTTGTCACGTTTTAGCAATCAAAAGGGAGTTTTATTGGTCTGTATTCTTATTTTCTTTTATTAAGAGTTAATTGAATGATTGTTTTCTATTGTTTTTATTATTTCTTTTTATCGACACTTTGTTTATGATCTTATGATGTTTCTATAACGAAGGCGGATGGTTTTTATGTTGACAGTTTATAAGTTCAATTCAAGGGAACCCAAGGAGCATTAGTGATAGGCAAATATAGAAAATAAAATGTAGTAGGCATAGACAAAAAGAGTGGATCGTCAATTTATGGAGAGAAAAAATGCCGTGATAGATTTGCACAACTCCATTTTGTTGCGTTTTGTTGAGTAGAATCTAAAGGGTGTCCCAACAAGAACGCAAGATTTAAATTTTAAATAAAACGCAGATATTTAAAAAAATCGCGAAAACTTTATTATATCGTAAAGTAGACAGGATAAGGTTATGTATGGAACAACACATCGGGCAGATGGCCGCCGCAAATTGGGTATTGGAGAGACAACATGAAAATACAAATATTGCCGATAAAATCATCTTTAGTGACGAGGCCCATTTCAATCTTGATGGCTTCGTCAATAGGCAGAATTGTCGCATTTGGGGCGAGGAAAATCCGCGAGTGATTCAGGAAAAGCAAATGCATCCTCAACGTGTCACTGTGTGGTGTGGATTTTGGGCTGGAGGAATCATTGGACCTTTTTTTATGAATTCGGTATCGTGAAATGATAACCAATTTTTTCGTGCCTAGAATTGAAGAAATGAATGTGGAGCGGATGTGGTTTCAAAAAGACGGCGCCACATCTTATACAGCCAGAGAAACAATTCAATTGTTGCATCAGTCATTTCCCGGTCGTGTTATTTTGCGTTTTGGAGACCAGAATTGGCCGCCTAGATCGTGCGATTTAACACCATTGGATTTTTTTCTTTGGGGTTTTTTGAAGTCGATGGTCTATGCGAATAAGCCGACGACGACACAAGCCTTAAAAAAGGAAATTGGACGCTGCATTAATGAAATACCGCAGCATTTATGCAAAACGGTCATTGAAAATTTCATTAAAAGATCGAGTATGTGCCAGCAAAGCCGCGGCGGCCATCTGCCATCTGTGTTATTCCATACATAACCTAATCCTGTCTACTTTACGATATAATAAAGAATTCGGGTTTTTTTTTTAAATATGTATGTATCTGCGTTTTATTTAAAATTTAAATCTTGCGTTCTTGTTGGGACACCCTTTATTTATCTAAAAAAAAAACTTTTTTTTGTTGCGATTTCAAATCGTTCTACCTGTCAAAACCGTACAAAATGGAGATGTGCGAAATGGAATGGCTACGAAACTTCCTCGTAAATCTAAATCTCGCTTTTGAAATCTTGCATCTCAAAATCTCGCAATTAGAACATCTCGCTTTTCATAACCTCGCAATTTAAAAATTCTGCTTTTCAAAACTCGCAAACTGAAACTTCGAAAATTAAAACTTCGCATTACAAATAAAATATTCATTCATTGCCGCTTGCGAATTTTAATTAAAATAGCACATTTTAATTTACTAAAAGTACCTAAGAAACTAAGAAGAGAGATTTTGCGAGATTTAAGTGAGAGTTTTTAAAATGCGAGATTTATTATTGGGAGTATATTGCGATATGTGTACTTGTGAGATTTTAAAAAGTGGAAATTTGTGATTGAGAAATACAGGATTAATAATTTTCGAGATTTTGTTATTCGAGTTTTTAAAAAGTGTTTTCATTATTCGAGATTTTAAAATCCATCTCCTCGAAAAATAAATATATAAAAGAGACAAACTCTTCAAAGCTTAACTCCAAACCTACGTACCGCACTTTAAACAAACAGACCTTTTAAGACCTTACCCCTTTTTTTCAAAAAAAAAAAAAAAAAAAAAAATAAAATGTCATCAATACCTAAGTTTATTTAAAGAACACTTGATGTGATTTATAATTCACCATTAACATTCATCAAGTTCTAATAAGTTCTGCGGTATTATCTGATGGTTGATTGATGGCGCCATGCTTATTACAATACCCCACAGGTTTCTATCATGATATTTTTCCACAGTATTATGAACCTAACCAATCCCTCCTTGTTTATTTTTTTTTATTTTAATTAACAGTCAAAGAACAAATAATTAAAAAAAAAAAATATAAAAACATTCCAATCATCATCATCCACAAACAAAAACAAAGAAACAAACAAAACTTAAAAAAAAAATCAAAAGCAACAGCAACGCAGCAAAAGTATTCAATATATGCAATGTATCTGCATCATGCATGCATTCATGCATTTTGAGATCGCAACAATCTACTGCTGCATACAGCTTCTTTCTGGTAGGAGAAACCTTTCCTATGTACGGGAGTGTTGTTGGTTTATAATACCTTTGAGGGTTAGAAAAATGTTGGAAATATAAAACTAACGGTTCACTGCAGCAGAATTACAGTGTTGTTGTTTTTTTTTCTTACTTCGTCTGTCATACACACCGCCATCAATCTATTGGAATCAATAATGACGTTTTTGCAAGTAAAAGAAGAAATACAATCCAAACCACCATTAGAGCGATCAGCCATTCAACATTCAGCATCATCATCTTCATTATCATTTTATCTACGTTTTTGTATACATATGTGGTTTAAAGATCTATTGGCCTGTGTCGCCAATATTTTTAGCTTTATAATAAAAGGATCTTAGGAACGTACCTTTGCCGGTGGCATAGCTGTTGAATAAAGATGTTACCATACCGAAAAAAATATTATATAAAACATATTATTGAGTAGAGCTACTTGTGATAAATGACGACGTGAAATACACAGAAAAAGATTGTGGAACCTATTCATGCTTCATTTCACCAAAGAACTAACCTCCTGTAAAACGAACAATTAAAGTGTTCTACAACATTCCACTGCACACCTGGGTATGGAATTTTGTCTTACCTAAATTTAAAAATTTGAGGAAATCAAAATTTTTGTCTTAAAAAATGGTACCGAAACAGAATTGGAAATGAACCGAAATTTAATTAAAATTATTTTAAAAATAGTAGCTGAATAATTTTGACTCCTGAAAAGATTGCACTATACCTAACATTTGAAGAAAATCGGATTTTTCAATTTCAGAGTTTCATTAAAAAAAGCTTTAGCGGGAAAAAACAAAGAAGTAACTGTTAAACTTTTTTTTCACTTCAATTTTTTGAACTCACTTCTTTGTGAAGTGAAAAATGCAAGTGTAACTGAGGAACCCCACAGTTTCTAGCTTAAGAGGTTCTGCAACAGAATTAAAAAGAAAATCTTCACATCTTCTTAAAAAAAAAATTAATGATTAAACAAAATTGTGGAACTCAATGATTTTTCACTTCAAAGCAGTATTCAAAGTAAATGTGTAAAGAAAACAATTTTTTTTTCAACTTCAGAGGATAGGTACTCAAATGTCTTAAAACAAACACGAACTTATTCTTTTTTCACTTCACTTTCTCGAACTCAACCCTCGTGAAATGAAGAAAAAGTGTTTCAATATCTTTAACAGCTAGTTTCCCAATTGGAGGGAATATGAGATTTCTTCTTGATTGTGGAACTTAAATATTTTCCATTTCACTTTTTCTTTTTTTCCACAAAACAAGAAATTAAAGATCATCTCGAACTGTCTTGAAATAAAAAAATAAAGCATTTCTTACAAATTTAGCGAGAAAATTTAGTTTCTCTATCAGTTCACAAATTTCTCCTGTGGGAAAGAAATTAAACGTGGAAGTGAAAAGACTGTGAAACTAATTTTTTTTTCACAAGTGCTCCAAAGCTCCAAAAAATTGGGGAAATAATTGATTTTTTACTTCCAGGAGGTTAATAACCCATCCAAAAGTTTTTCACCTGTCCTTCAAGTGAAATTGATGGCATTTCACATTTCACGTGTTGTGAAGTGAAAATTGAAAGTCAAAACGCTTAAAAATTTTTAATAGATAATTTTTAGCAAAGTTTTGAAAAAATTTAATTTACTTTTTTTAAATTAATTTGTTTTGAAATGTTTAGATAAATACTTATGTTTAATTTAACTAATACACCTGGCAATGCCTTTTCTCATTGTTGAGCAGAAAACTTGATTCCAACAACAACAACAATATCGCAACACTGCAAATAGCTTAAAAATGCAATGCAATTCCAATTGCACATTGTTGATGTTCGGCGAACGCACTATTTACGGTACAACAGATGCGCTGCAGATATCAATCAGTGTTACACCTTACCCTCCTCTTCCTTCATTCCAATATAAGACCTACCATCATAGTGAAGAAGCTATGAAAAATGCACAGTATCTTCCACATGATGGTTGGTTGGTGGTAATGAATTCTTTTCTTGGGTTTTAGATAGTCACCTTCATAAGGCGATATTGAAAGGGGGGCGGTAATGTCGGCGGGTGGTATGGCGGCAGATATGGGCTCCAATGGAATTTCTCTTCTTGTGTTTTTTTTTTTTTATTCTTGCTTTGAAAACATTGTTTTTTTCTATTTTCCACTTGCATCTTAAATTGAAAGAAGTGACGATTAGACGAAGATAGACTTTTGCGGTTCATGTTAGAAAGATGATGGCAGACCGAACCGCAATGTCACAGCAAGGGATCCCTTTACACATAATAATGTACATATACATATATGTGGCCTTGGAAGAAGAAGACGAAGACATACCCATCATTTATACTTTATTTGTAACTCACATGCCATATTTTTTTCTTTTTTTTCAAAAAACTATAAGGAGGAACACACCTGGGGAGTTGGTAAGACAGCGACATCTATCGTAGATAGGTACATATATGTTTTCTGATATGGCGAAGAATGTATGTAGTAACAGTTAAAAGATTTGTCGACATACATTTTTTCGTCTTTATGGATGACTTTATATCCACTTGGGAGCTTTGTGTTTTACAGTAAATTTCACTGTCCTGTTTTTTTTTTTTAAATTAAAAATGTTGTACAAAGTTCCTCTGAAAAAATTATTAAACTAATGGAGACCTACATTGTAAATATATCAGTCAGCGTTTCTTGCTTTGACCAAACATACAAACTCTGCCGTTTATCTCAGTTTTTTACAAACACCTTGAATAATTAATATATTCTATACATTTAATATTATCTTGCTAATATGTTGGTCCTTTAATTTTTTTTTGTTTCGGGGTTATCGGCGTAGACTAGCAACTTCACATATCTCCACAGAAAATAGTCTAGCGGCGTTAAATCACACGATCTTGGAGGCCAATTCACGGATCCGAGACGTGCAGTTACCAAAGGTTTCCTTCGCAATAAATCAATTGTAACACGAGATGCGCCATCTTGTTGAAACCACAATTACGGTAGTTCTGTTTATTGACCTGGCCATTCAACCAAAAATGATCTTCATCGCTACACAAAATTGCAGAATTTTGAAATGCCAAACCAAAATTAACACAAATTAATTACAGCGGTTAAAATGGCCGACAGTTTATTAGTTCAGAGCAGCAGAGCCTTAACTGTCGTGTTAACGTGTTTCTTTTTTAGCTTAGTGCGTTCAGAGCTTCAATTTTGAGTTTTTTTTTTCGCTCTGAACATATTCAGAGCATGCTCAGGCACTCTCTATAAGTTCAGAATAAAAGGATAGAGCAAACGGAGTTCAAAAGCTGAACATGGAAATAAAATCTCTAAACACAAAAAATGGCGGATAAAAACAAGAAAATGACAACTAAGAATGAAAAAAGAACAAGATGACAGCTGGTGAAGTGTGTTTCTTAAATAAATCGGATCACTCAGAACAGAGCACATTCAGTTCAGAATACGATCAGAGTATTTTAGGAGTGTTCAGACTCTGTTCAGAGCTCTATTCTGAACTAATTAAGAAAAACGCCCAAAGTGTTATCAACTTAAAGTTCTATACTTCTAAAAACAACACCCTTTATGCACTTGACAACTAATATCATTAAACTCAACGCAAAAAATTACCTAACTATTGATGACACTTCAAAAAAAAAGTATTAAAAATTATGCTAACTACAAGATAAGCCCTCATGATTCTAGAACAAAACTATCTCAAGAATAGCAAAGCCCTCTCCAAGAAACAACTTTTCAAAATAAAAAATAAAATAAAACAGAAATAATATTAATTTAGCATCACATTAAGGCCACCGCATTTTAAATAAAAATAGTCTCAAATTATCAAATTCAAAAACAAAAAAAAAAAAAAAAAAACTTACGCATGTTACATTGTCTTATCTGAATTCTCCTCAAGGGTCAGTTTGGTTTCGTTTATTTATTTTTTTTTTTATGTAGTTGTTGAAAACTTGGGAGGGACTTTATTGAGTATTCTTCTCAAGGCGGAAAAGATAAGGCCACCAACCGTTTTCACATTGAAGTAGGTTGTAAAAATAAATACAACAAAAAAATCTAATAAAAATTTGTTGCTCGTTGAAAAAGGAAAAAAAAAAAAAATGACATCATGTTGAGCAAAAAAAAAAAAACAAAACAACATTATCTGTAAAGAACGTAATCTCCCATGTCCCATTCCTAATCCAAATTCATTATGTAGCCCATACCAAATCAAGGAAGTACAAAAAAATTTACAATGCCCATGCCTACCTACTGGAAAAAAAAAAAAAAAACTGAAACAAACGACAATACCAAACTCCAACATCAGAGAGAACTTACTTTCAATTGAGGTCAAGTAAATTGTGAGTGGTTAGACTTCCCCAATAAAATAAAATTAGCGACACAAGATGCTGGCGGATGATGATGATGGGATGAGATGGGATGGTTGATGGTTTTGCCCATAACAACGACGACGACGACGACGCGACGACTACGACGAGACGTACAAACGCATGGACTACCGATGCTAACTGTGTGCTGAGTGTATCTCACAATCCATTCAATTAAATTGAATTGAAATGGCAAAAGATGGTTGTTCAGATGGGGCAATATATAGCTCAAAAGATACCACTGCTGCCCAGCAATCCAGCTCTCCCAGTCATCATCATAATTATTACAACAAATAATTTCCACTCGAAACGAATACGATTGAGGTATTTAGGAAAGAGATGATGATGTTGGAGACAGGAATGCTCCAAATTGGCACACCCATCCATCCATCTGCTTTATGATCAGATTGTGAAACTTGTTCAGGAAGAGATGTTGGGAGGGAGGGAGGAGATTTTTCAACCCATTGCCCATGTCCATTTGGCGTCAGCACCAGAGTCTACTGGACCAGGTTAAATTATCCTCATCCTTCTCTCAAAACATCATCAAAACCTGATGTCATCGGCCAGGATGACATATCTCTCTCACTCCATGATGATCATCATACACGGATGACATCCAAGATGCGATGGTCTCTATAATTATGACACATCATTATGTACTTAAGGACATGACTGGTGATATGGTTGTTGGTTGGTATTCTGCAATATATAGCATCACCATCAGCAATCATCATCATCGTCCGTCGTCATCTAGAAATTGGTGACAATTTGTGAAACGCATCAGTGTTGACAGAAATCTCATGTTTTATGCTTGCGGTGCCCATAATGCCACAAATTCTATCCCGCACACTCTGATGCTGGATGCCCCTTTGGATATGTTGTCAACATCGCGCCACGCTATCGCCAATCCACAACGTGGATATGTTTGCGGCTAAATTAAGCCTGATTGGTGGGTGAACATCACACCGACAAACAGGAGAGATTAACCGCAAAACAACGGACACGTTTTGCGACATTGCGGCTGGTGCGGCATATAGCTAGCTGTGCAGCGCAGTAAAGACAAGACTTATGGTGATATTTTTTTTCTCCATTTTTGGATAACTATCTACAACTTGAATGCCTTCAATTATTTTCATTAAAATTCTTTTGCCTATTTTTGGGGGCAACTTTTTTTTTTTGTTATGGAATTGAAAATTTAGTAAAGTGAGCTTAAAGGGGGAAGAGGTTTTTGATCTTGAGGGAATTGGTCAATGAGCATTGTAGCTAACTGCAAAATATGTAAGTGCTATTAAAATAACAATTAAATTGGAGAAATTTTTTTACTGAATAAAAAAAGCAAAACAAAATTTTTAAAATATATTTCGAGAAGAAATTAGGACGAGAAAATTTGATAACTGAATTTTATATAAAACTATGTACACATGTACATACGTATTTTATTTTACAGTTTTTAAGTAATCACAATAATGGGATCTTACAAACATGCAAACAGTTAAATGTCGAAATAAAAATTTTAAGCAAATTGTCAACAGTAAATTGCACAAAAAATTGTTGTGGATACAAAATTTCGTCGACAAAATTTTTTCCAATATACACATGTACATACTAATTTGTCAAGAATAAAAATCGTAGAACAAAACTATGCCGACAAATTTCCAAAATTAAAATTGATTTTCAGAACTACTGCCAGACGTTTTTATTTAGAGTGTACACAAAAGGTTGTTCCTATTTGATTTCAGGAATTTTTATTTAAAAGTTGAAATGGTTCAAAACTAAACTCTTGTTAAACTAGAGATGCCAGATGAAAATATAACTAATATGCTACACTTTTTGATTTCTTGAGAATGTAATTAATGTATTGAGTGAATTCAAAAAGTAAGGTTAAACATCTACAAAGTCAAAGTAAAAAAAAAAATGTCAAAACTGAAAAAACATCAAATTGTCAATCGTCAAAACCAAAAAAGTAGGTGTAATTTGCCAAAATGTCTGCCAGATTCAAAATTAGCTCACTTGAATGCAGCTGATAAGCAAAAATATATACAGTTGAATATTAAGCAGTTTTTTAAACATTAAACGTACACAGATTAGATAATAAGGCTGCCAGATGAAAAAGCATCTGACATGCAGTACGCCAGACAAAGTATTTTATCAAAGTTCAACTAACATATATACTTTTTTAAGACTTTAATTAAAAAACAAGCTCAACATATATTTAACAACAGATAGATAGATTCCAGATTTTTACATATATGTACATATGTCGCTGCCAGATGCATTTGTAGAGTACATATATTCCAGATAAATAGTATATTTTTTGATTTTTTTTTTACAAAGAAATTTGTCGACTAAAATTGTTAAACTTAACAAAGACTTTTGAAAGTATATTTAAAAAAAATATAAGTTAATATTGAAGAAGATTGGTTAAGGCTGCCAGATGTGACAGATGATGGTAAAGCGAAATAAATTGTTGATTTTTGAACAACTTTAAATGTATCAACATATTTACTCAAAAAGATTTATGCAGTAATATAAAATCGAATTGCTGCCAGATGCATGGGTCAGATATCAGAATTACTATAATATGACTGTCAAATTAAAAAAACTTGCATTGCCAGACAATATAAATATTTTTACAATTTCGTTACAACTTGAATTCTCATTCTTCTTGATGCCAGACGCTTTTAAAAAAGCTGCCGTGCCAAAAAACGTATATGAATTTTTTTATCATACTAAGAAAGGGTAGACATTTTTTCAAAAACAAACTGGCAAAGAATTGATGCATCAACAATTTGTCACTTTGATATGTCTATAGGTTCTATTAGTTATTTGGAATATTTCCTTGGTTTGAAAATAAATGATTTTTCAACTCTATTCGGCTCTGGGAGATGATTCATAAGACATATTTTGTTAGAATAAAGTGAAAATGTGCCTAGTCTCGAAAAACTCTTTTAAATTTTTTTTTCAGGTCAACAAGACCTAGTCCTTTCCCTGGTTTTAAATTTTCTTTTCTGTAAAAAAAAAAAAGAATTTGTTATTTTTAAAACTCACCTGAGAGCTCTTGTCCAAAAATGTTGAATTAAATAGCCTATTAAAACGCTGTCAAATTAGGCGCGCTTGTTGAATTTTCAAAGTAAGTTTCGAGCAATCATTCAAATTATTTTAAACTTTATATTTTTAAAAAAATCAAACTTTCAAACGAAATATGTTTCCATTGACTTTTCTTCAAAGTCCATCAAATAAAAGACTTCTCATGTACTCTCAAACCTTCGCCAATACTTTGTGATCTAATTAGAAGCCTTTTAAAAATATACAAACATAACACACCAGAGAGAGGTCATCTAAACTTTTAATATTTAACCCAAACAACAAAGATACACTCATCTGAATTTCATTAAAATTAGTCTAACTTCAATAACCAGCGACTAACCAAAGAGCAAAAAAAAACTAATTTGTATATGAAACTTCCATCATCAAGGACGAAAATTACATACAAAATATTATACACAAAGGACAAAGTAAAACATTAAATTAATGCTCAACCAAGCTCGAAAAAGTCTCTGAACGAACAAATAACTTTATTTGTAGTTTGCCAAAAAGTCTGATAGTTTCGATTTTCGTTTTCTATGTTTCGAGATGGAATGTCTTCAAATGAGATGGATTGTGTATAATTTTATTTAATTTGTTTTTGTTGTTGGTACATAGTTGTTTAGTAGCTAGTTTAGTTTGTCTTTTGACTTTTGCTCTTTTCTATATAACTAATAAAGTTATTAAAAGTTTATTAAATGAATAATGTCTTTTGGGGGTTTTGTTAGATATAATTTGTATGAATAAACGAAAATTATAAAAAAAGTTTAAATGAACGGTTGTTTGGTAAATTTTCTTTTTCTTGTGCAATACTTAGCTAATTTGGTAAAAATAAGAAATTTTGATTTAGAAAGTTTGTAATTAAAATTTTAAAAATATCTTCGCAAAAGTGGTTTTCATTGTTTCATTGTTTTTTAAATTACAAGTTTTGAGATTTTTAAATTGACATTAAGAGGTCGTGAGCATCGAGTTTATTCAAAAAAAAAAATATGTTTTTAAGTTATTAATAGTTATTTAAAATATAAAAACAATTTTTTTATGTCAAAAAACCTACGGTTAAGCAGAAACGATACTGAATTTTCTGTCATCAAGTCCCAAATAGGTACTAACCCTTAAATATTCTAATTGGGAATTGAAAATATTTTAAGTACATAATATTACTAATTTTCTGCTAATTTATTTTAAAATAGAAAAATCAGGAAAAGAAGAAATCAAAAACATTGATTTTTTTAAATGTGCAAAAAATTAGGAGCGGGCTGAAAATTCACAGGAGCATTCAGGTGGATGAACATAAATCTAAACTTTCTTTAGAAGGGGGGATTTGAGGGTGCCACGCCTACTTTTTTTTTTATATTTCTTTGAATCAAAATTAAAGATATGGATGCGTATTTTAAGATTTATTTAAGATTTTGTGGATTATAGTTTAAGTATAATCCACCCATTGCCACGCCCACTTCTGTACATCTCTGTTGATAGGAAACGGTTTCAATGATTACTCTTATAAATAGAAAATATACTAAGAATTAGATTTCAGTAGAACCCTTCCACCCACTGCCATGCCCACTTTTCTTACATCTTTGGTTTGAGTAAAAAGCCCCAACGACAAAGTTGGATAACATTGTATTTTATAAGTAATTTTCAAATTTTGCAATACAGGAATTTTTTTATTGCCGATATCGTGACCCTAAAAAATCCCACAAACTAAATTATAAATGACCAAAGTCATTTAAAAGTGTAATATTACCTACTCGTTTTACTCTCTCAGAGGTATTCATGTTCAATGTTCATGTTCAGTACAATGTATCCAGTTTTATTTGGCATTTGGCCAAATATCCTGAGGTTCACCTTCCTTCATTGTTGTTGAAACTAATAATTTTTATGTGTGGGCTGGCCACATGTTATTTTTTGGGCTATAATACTTGTGGTTAGTTTGATGGCTAGTTGCAGATGTAATTTTATTTTTTTATTTCTACTGATATCGTTGCCAAAGGAAAATATGTTCAAAATTCATGGTCAATGCGAAAATTAAAAAAAAAAACAATTTGTTTTTATAAAGAACCTGCAATAATTTTTCTTGGACAAAATTAGTCAACTACGACAACTGAGGTATCTTCCACCTACTTCTTGGCAATGAAAAGTAGCTATACATTATTTTTTTGTTATTGCCATTTTTTTTTATTGTTGATTGTGCAGTTTTTCATTTTGTTTTGTTTGATTAAAAAATGAAAAGAATAACGAGAAAAAGACCAAAATAACAGAACAAAGGTTATCAATGAACAATGAATTTGTAGAAGAAGAAAAAAAATCCTGATCGAAGGATATTTCTTATAAACCATATCGAGGACAATAAACACAATGAAAAAAAAAATACGATACAAAAGAAGGAGTCAGTCATTTTCAGCAACAAAGAATCAGCGTTTTTATAACAAAAGCTTGTGGATATGGAAAGTTTCGATAAAGTGGGCAACGAAGAACGTCTGAGTACGAGTGAAGTATTTTATTTCTTTTTTTTTTGTACTTCCTTGACTCTGTTGTGAAGGATAACTAAAAATGTAGATGCTCTTTTCTTATAAAAAAAAAACAACAAAGTAAATAGAGAATGAGCAGTGATTTCTTGCACAACTGATGCAGTTAAACTACCAAAGGAAGTAGCATAGAAGAAAAGCACAAAGTATATTAAAGAGTGACATTGCGATAAGCATTAGGAATTACTTCTTTTACGAGCTATTCAAGAGTTAAATGTGATAAAACTGTAAATGTATTGAAGTAGTTTCTTTTTCATAAAAAAAAAAAATACTATGACTTGCAATAATGTAAAATATTTTGTAGCAAGACTTTACAAAAATTTCGTAAGTATTTCCAATAAAGTAGTAAAGCAAGTGACCCCAAGCAGAGGGTGTTTTTTTTTAGTGGGCTACACTTTATCAACTGGCGGCCATTTTAAAAGCTGTGATTTGTGTTAAGTTTTGTTTGGCATTTCAGAATGAATAGGCTGACGTCTAAACAACGCTTCCAAATTATGCCAATTTATTGATTTATTGAAGGAAAAGTTTGGAACCGCATAGTTTCACATTTCGGATCCGTGAATTGGCCTTCTAGATCGTGCGATTTAAGGACTATTTTTTGTGGTGATGTCTGAAGTCGGTAGTCTACGTCGATAAAACGTCGAAACAATTGACCACTTGGAGGACAACATTCGCTGCGTTATTGCCGATATACGGGCACAAATGTTATAAAAAGGGATCGAAAATTGGACCTCTAGATTAAATTACGTCTGAGCCAGCCGGAGCTGTCATATGCCAGAAATGATATTTAAATTACAATGCCAAATCTTTCGAAAAAAGTCAACTTCATGTCATTTTTAAAAATGCATCTTTTTTTATTCCATTTCAAAGTTCTGTACCCCTGAAAACACCTTCTCCCTCCAATAGTTCAGGGCGTAATTCGAGGTATATACAGGTGGACCAACAGATGGGTAAACAGACAGACAGAATTTCAATTTCAAAAGAATTTGTTTTAGCAGAATTTTTGAATCCATTGAATTAAGACCTGAAGAATGTATCGATAAACTGTAGATCGTTGATAATATTACTTCATGAAATTATCGATAAAATTAAAATCGAGAATTGTCGATGGAAAGCTACCGATTACATATGCTCAGAAGAATATACCGATAAATCGAGATGAAAGTTGTCGATATTATTTTAATTAAAAAATATATCGATAATCTTTGGGTCAGAAAGCATCGATAATATAATATATTCTTTTAGTCAGAATGCAACGATAAACAATAATTTGAAAGACTCCACGAATATGATAAATAGCCCATAGAAAGTTATCGATGGAAATTGCCAAGGCTGCTTTATACAATACTTGAATGTTGTATTTCTCCAATAACTCCTAGGCTCAAAATAAGTCCTCTAGACACAGATCGAAGTTTGGTGAGCCGGTTGATACTACTGATTACAGAAAACAAATTAAATTTTAAAATGGGTTTATCTCCAAAACCTGACGCAATAAAATTTTTCTGAGCTTTCATTTCTGCTCATCACAGCAAAAACCTTAGAAAAAACGAAGTTTTAGTTCCTGTTACAGAAAAACAGTAAAATTTTCTTGGACAGTCATATTTCATTTTTATTTATCGACGTTTTCAAACCAAAAGTCACAAAAACCTGTAATCCAATGGACATCACAACAGTAAAAGAAAAAAAACCTACAATCTACGTTGTTTTTTTATTTTGAATTAAAGCCAATTAGTACAAAATATTACTATAATTTATTTATTACGTTTCAAAACATCTTATTTTATTATGTTTACATATTATTGTAATATGGTTTAGCCCTCCTCGTTATTGTTGATTTTCAGCTGACGACGACGACGAAGATGGTGAAGCCGACGAAGATTCACTTGGAAATGGTGCACAAAATTGTTTAAATGTTGAATAACTACACTTTTTATAACAGCAAATTTTTAAAACGTGAGGTTTTATAACTATTCCAGTACTTCCAAAAACTTCAATTAATGGATTTGTAATTGTAGCAACTGTTTTTTTTTTTTTGAAAAAAAAACGTATTATTTAAATGAACACCTTCTCGAAATTAAAATACTCACATGGTGGTCTCAAATTTACTCCATTAACACAAATCTCCGCCAATTGATCATTAATAAATGTATGACAAGTTCTTTCGGCGTATGATAATGGAATGCCATATGACACCTGCAGCATTGCCAGCCCAAAAACAAGTAGACAAATTCTCCTTAATTCCAAATGTTTTTTCATTATTTTTTTTTCGTCTAATTCTTTTATATTCTCGTATACGTATTTGTTTTTTTTTTTTTCTTCACTCGTTTAAAACTATCTACACTTTCTATGTAGCTCTATAATTTAAAGTCAAACAAAAAACCAGAGCTTGACCTATTTTTCCGATGCGTGCTCTCGCTTTTGCTAGCGACTTTCAACTAATGTCAGATTCTTTTTTGCAGGCTATTTTATTTTTTTGTTTTTCGTTTTCATCCTATAAATGTTTTTTATTATTATTTTTTTTTTTTTTTGTTATATTATTATTTTTGAAGTATGAAGACTAAATATAATGTGGTGCAATTGGGTCGGGAATTTTTTCGTAGAATATACGGTCCCCACACATATCTTAATTGGAGATTAGACGTAGATTTAGGAACGTTTAAGGGGTTTGTTTTTTTGTATCTTTATTATTCGTTTTGCATTTTTTGTTCTGTCTCTTGTATAGATACATATATATTTTTGTTGTTCCTTTTATAATAATTATGTTTGGGATGAATTTTTATTGTTTTGTTATTTAAATGCATAAGACTTGGGTTGCTTCTATAGTAGATATTGGGGGCTAGACACAGTAACTACTTTGGAATTTGTTATTCGGAAATGAACTTTATAAATTTAAGAGAATAAGAAGCTGTGTACTATTTATATAATTGGTGTACCCAATACTAGTTTTATTTCGACGAAAAGTGATTACTGGCCTACGTATTATTTACTTGATTACATTTCAAGGTAAAAGTTCAGTTATTTATAGTATTTTGTTTATAACAAAAATAATGAAGAAAAATTTTGATAGTTTGATATTTGTAATTAATTCTTATAGTTTTTTTTTAGGGGAAATATCTGTTTCTTTTTTTTTTGTGGTATAATTTTAAAGTGCCAATTCAATTGGTAGACACACTTTTTATTTAAGTTCAATATAACGTTCATTGAATGACATTAATAAAAATGAACGGGAGCAACGTACTTGGTCTTTATGCGGTTCAAGGGCGGTTGATTTTAGGTGTTGAACTTCTGTTGAAAATATTATGAAAATATTATTAAATTTTTGAGGGTTGGTATATTGTATTATGGATTATGGTAGATTGTTGTGTGCTCTTCTCTGATATTGGGATGTGTTCATTGATGTTTGTCATAAAAACAAAAATAATTGACTGCTTGTTTTCCTTATTGTTTCACAAGAAATCGAAATATCAAACTAAAAATCAAGAAACAGTATTTTTACTTCTTCGTCTTTTTGTTGTTTAAGTCAGGCCACGAAACCGAAAAAATGTCTCTTGTTTTTGGATATGAGACACAGGGACTTATCTAGAGTTTACGTGGTCCTTCCAGTAAGGAAAATCATAAAATTGAAGATGCAAATATTAGGCAGCTCAAAGTTTTTTCTTCATTTTCTCACAAAAAAAAATATGAAATCAAAAAAAGTTGAAAAAAGATTAAAACTAGTCAAAAGAGAATAATTTCTTTCGATTTTTTAAATATTGTAGGAGCTATGTACATATGTATAGTGTATACATGCAAATATCTTTTTGAAAAATGGTCACATTTTTTATTTTTGAAATATTCAAATTCAAAACGTTTGCTCTCAGAATTCTAATTGTACAAAATTCAACATGAAAAAAATTCTGTTCCTCAAATTTCAAAAAATTTTAAAACCAATTTAGAAAGTTAAATAAAAAAACAGTACATATTATGAAAAATAAATTTCGTGTAATTAATATGTTAATCTGTACTATGCCGATCTGAGTGTACCTACACATTTTGTATCGAATTTTAAAATTTCACATTTTTTTGGGTTTTTTTACTTTGAAGACCGATCTCAGCTAAGTGTTGAACTTGGTAATTTTTTGATCATCAGTTTTGATGTTCTTTTATATCCGGCCTGAAAATTTTAAAGTTTCTTCAAGATTTTCTCCGGTCAACAAGGCCTTGGGTACAGAATCAAAAAGGTTCTTAAAAATCTAAACTCAAATGTGTCCTATAAATTTTTGTATTATTTTAAAATTTCGAGATAATACCCTCTTGAAAAAAGAATGCTCAAAGAAATATTAAAAAAAGAAACTCATAACTGTTCACCATTTGTTAATTAACAGCATTAACAATTAAAAAAAAAACTTGTAAATTGTAAACTCTATAAATTGTTTTTAAGTCATAGAAAACGTGACAACAATTTTACATTAAAATTTGGTCGTTTAAATAAAATATATTTTTTTTTTTTAAATAACAAACTCCTCTCTCTAAAATAAACAACAATCTAAATATTGGTGATAATAACCAAATTTCTTATTAAAAACAAAATATTTAAACAAAATTTATTCAAAGAAGTCATTGAGATGTTAACAATATTTAAATGTTCACAAAAATAAATGTTTGTGGGATTAAAAAAAAAAAAAAACAATTTATTCTCACCTAAATATTTAATTAAAATATTTTGAATACTATTTTGATAAATATCTTATTTTCAACAATAAGTCTCTTAAGTTAGGTAAATTTTAAAATTTTGCGTGGGTTTCGAGTTATACCAAAAATGTTTGAGTGACCATTCTAACGTAAGGGTGAATAAGGTACACAAAAAGGTGTCACAAAAATATAATTAATCATAAAAACTCTTTAAAAAATTTGTTCCTTTCTTCGCTAAATTTTCTGGTCTACTAAATCTAATATTAGACATTTATTTATATTTTCTCAATACCCCTTTTGTTATTCATATTAATCTATGATAGCGATGACTACAAACCAAAAAATTATGTCAACAAAACGGAACGGTGCAGTCGGGCGTATACGTACTTTTTTAATTTTAAATTAGGTGTGTTTTTAGTTTAATCAAATTCTTGTCACACAATTAACATAAAATGAGCCATAAGAAATTATTCAACCGAGTGGATTTTTGAAAAGGAATTTCTTTATCCCCAAATAGTGCAATTTAAGTATATTTGCAAGCCTTTACTTCTAAAATGATTTGTTTTATAGTCAGCACACCAAATCTTCGCTCACAGTATTTTTAAAATCACTTCGATTTGTAAGCGAACTATACAAAATTTTTGATATTATATACCACTGATAGATGCTACACTGGCTATATTAAAAAAAAAACTGTTTATTGCAAGCTCTACTTAAAATGAAAAAAAAAATATTAAAATTCTCTGTCGTCAAAAAAATATACATCGAACATATCGATATCGATAATTTAATATAAAAATAAAAAAAGGTTTGAAAAAAAAAAAGATTTACTCTAACTGCCTATAAGCTCTCAATAGATTATTGTCAACAACATTCAAACTGGCTCGTTGGTCTAGGGGTATGATTTCCGCTTAGGGTGCGGGAGGTCCCGGGTTCAAATCCCGGACGAGCCCAAGAGAATTACTTTTTTTTTATTTTTATAAAAATCAAAATTATTCATGGCTTCGATCGCTTTTATAAAGTTTAAAATTAAATAAAAATTATAAAAATATGTGACTTACATTAGTTGACAGCTGACTTGATAAACTCATAACTTGATCACGGGCATCAGTTAATTCACGTTTCAATCGACGAATTTCATTTGCTTGACGTTCTTCAGCTGAACCATATAAGGAACTGCCACCGGATAATAAAGATGCTGCACTTCCATGAACTAAAAACAAAAGAGAAAAAAAATTCTTGAAATATACATACACTCAAGCTTAAATAAATAAAAAAAAAATTACCATCATCATTCTTCTTAGGATAAGTGAGTCTATGACAACCAGGTAAATTAGCTGGCCCACCATGTGTCGGCGATAAAGGTCCGCCAAATCCACGATTAATTGGTGTCGGTGAAGTTGGCTGACTCCATACAGCTGGTCCAACTCCTACAACTTGGCTAACATTACCCCCAACTCCGGTTGCGACACCTGCTCCAGTTACATGGCCATTAGCACCAGGTGGCACTGTGCCCACGGGAAGGCAGTAATAAGGTTCAATTTCAACATCCGGCCCACGACTCAACATCGAGGGGTACATTTTTTCTGACTTTGTTGATCTGCTGGTGGAAAATAATTCATATTTTCTTAATTATTTTAAATATTTTTATTAATGGATTAAAGATAAAAGAGAAAAAACAATTAATATTTTTTTTCATTAGAGATTTTTTTTTGAAATATAAAAGGAAAAAAAGCAGAGTCTAAAAGCTTTTCAAAACTTAAAGAGCAAAACAATATAAAGAACTAAAAAAAAAGTATTTCTACTAAATGAGTTTCTATTCCTCTTTGTTGTGTTGTATAAATGTAGTTCTGTATTTTGATGCAATTAAATCTTTGTTTTCTAACTTCGTTTTGTTTGAATATTTCTTTTTGATTTGATTTGAAATCAAAGGACTTGTTTTTATAATGGGTTTTGTTTGAGAACTTAAAAGAAATCTGTTGACGATATTGAGTCAGGGATGCCTGTGAATAATGACGCCAAGAAAAAAACGGCTTTTTGTAAAGCAAAGAATGCCAAATCATCAAACAAAAAAACTGCTGAAAAGTGTGGAATTAACCAAATTTTTGAGTACTTAGAATTTTGAAAGCTTATATTTATTTTTTTGGTTTTTTTAGATTAATTCTTGGAATATTCTTTAAATCTTTAAATTTAAATAGGTGCTACACTTTTAACGAAAAAAAAAAAAATAGAAAAAATATGGGAGGTACCGACGTACCGTTCGTTGCCTCCATTAAAATCAAAAACGGATTATCTGGTTGTAGTCAAAATTTCATGCAAAAGCATCTTAAGTTTGTAAAAGGTATTCAATTCTTAAGTTAACCAAAAAACTTTGAGTTTTGAAAAAAAAATATAATTTTTCGAAAATTCAAAATTTAAAAACGTCTAAAAATATATATTTTTGAAATTTGTTGCAAAACGAATTTTTAATACTATCTCTGATAATTTGAACAAAAATCAATTTTATTTTCAAAAACAAAACGGTACCACCTATACAAATGTTAAAAAAACCTGCTCAATAATCTCAAATTCCTAGAAAACGTACTGGCTATCAATAAACATATCATTTTTTCGCATTCTATAGTGTAAACATAGGTTAAAAGAGTGTGCGATCCAGTTTTGCATATTTTTTTTTTTTTTTTAAGCAAATATGTTCAATACTCCTCCGCCTGAGAATCTTATTAGAGCTTAAAATACTGAAACGATTTTCTTTAAGCCTAGGAGTCAGGGCTTCTGAGTGATTTTTCATAGGGGTCATCGAATTATTTTAGCTCAAAAAATAACGGGTAGAACCTGTCACACAACTAGTAAGACAACAAAAACTTATTCTTCTCAGAAACGGCTTTAACAATTTTGATGATATTTTTTCTTGTTTACTTTTTTTTCTAAATTGATTTTCCAAAAACTTTTGCTAACCAAACCTACCATAGAACAATATTCTCATTTGATTTCAATACTTTTAACTTGAAGAATATTTTGTGTAAAATTAGATTTTTAATTCATCCATAGCTTTTTGCTAAAAATTCATTTATGTATTAATTTTCCTGATAAATACATTTTTGATGAACATTTTATTTCACTTCGCCATTAAGTCTGAAAACATTATCATTCAAATGGGAAGATTTGGAGCATGTTCAAGTCAACATCTTCAATCTAAAAAAAAAATTGATCATCATCGGTAATCGGGAAATCGATAAATTCCAGATTCGACATCGTGCGTTACGATGATGAACAGGCCTTTCGACATCAATAATGCTTCAAATTTTATCATAACCTTACCGACCGTAATCATCGCGTAGTGAGAAAAAAATGGCTACGTTTGAATTAAAACAATACTAAATAATTTTACGGAGTTGTTCGATTATCGTAAATGGCAAACTTATAAAGGGTGTCCCAACAATTTGGAGCCATTCGAAGTGTCATTGTTTGACATTTGAACAACGCATTTTTATTGTGAAATTATTTTACCAAAATGGTGAAAGTTTTGCGGCTACAGTTCGCAAATTGCTCCAAAGAGTCAACTGTAAAGCGATTAATGGACAAATTTGCTGAAACTGGGTCTCTCATTGATGTAAAAACAACAACGCGCCTTCGACCAGGTCGATCGACCGAAAATATCGCAGCAGTACGTGATGATGTCGCTCAAGCTCCATCCACTTCAATTCGACACCGAGCTCAGCAAATTGGTGTTTCCAAATCCACTATGCAGCGAATTTTGACAAAAGATTTGCATCTTTATGCATACAAAGTTCAATTGACTCAGGAAGTGAAGCCAGCTGACCATGCACAGCGAAGGGAGTTCGTTAATTGGGTATTGGAGAGACAACAACGTGTTATTTCGCGTTTTGGAGACCAGAATTGGCCACCTAGATCTTGCGATTTAACACCATTGGACTTTTTTCCTTGGGGTTTTTTGAAGTCGATGGTTTATGCGAATAAGCCGACAACGACTCAAGCCTTAAAAGAGGAAATTGGACGCTGCATTAATGAAATACCGCAGCATTTATGCAAAACGGTCATTGAAAATTTCATTAAAAGATCGCGTATGTGCCAGCAAAGCCGAGGCGGCCATCTGCCCGATGTGTTGTTCCATACATAACCTCATCTTGTCTACTTTACGATATAATTAAGAATTCGCGATTTTTTTTTAAATATTTGCGTTTTATTTAAAATTTAAATCTTGCGTTCTTGTTGGGACACCCTTTATAATGGCACCTCAAATGACAGCTGAGTTTGACAGATGTCAAATAACAACGTTGCCAACTTGAAACTCGAAATGACCATTTACCAACATTTTAAAAGTGACCATCATTTGATTTTCCATGAAATTATATCGAAACAAGTTTTAAGATCGTCAAATTTTTTCAAATGGTTGCTCTTGGATTTAAATTTGCTTTGCTATACATTTTTGTTGTCACTGAAAGTCTCAATTTTTAATGTTTCTTCGAAATACAATTTTCAAATTTGATGTGTTAAGTTATTCATGTGTACATATGAAATGGTTCCTAAAAATTACATAGCTGTATAAAATGAATTTCCATATAAAAGCTGTCCATTCATTTTTTCCCCATTTTTGTCATCATGTCATCAATGACAAAATTCACAAAATCCTGCAATTTCACACTATAACAGTACAAAATCTTGTCAAAATGTACGAACATCACATTTTTTACAAAAAGATATATAAATCCTATCAGTTTACTGGATGTCATTGTGTTATCGTAGAAGGAGTTTACTTCATGGACATATAGTTTGTTGTCACCTTCAGAAGAAACATACAAAATGTTTCTCTGTTGGCACATTTGCATAGTTTACGCCTTCCGATATAGAGTGTGAATCATAGCATCGCATCTTCTTGGGTTGGTCTACACATCATCACCGACTACTGACAAACCAAAAAGACCATGCTATTAAAAAGAACAAAAATCTCACATCCTTCAACCATAACATCCTTTACAGTCTCTCTCCCTCTCTCACTCTCTCACTCTCTATAATATGACAATGAATGAAAGCAAGTGAAAATCCCTTTTCTTGTCGCCTTGTCCTGTCTCTATCTCCATAATACCAAACTCACACGTCTATCGATTTATTGCAAACATCCCTTTTATAAATATATAGCTGTATAGGAAATAGCAAACCATCATCCTTCTACTTTTTTTTTTTTCTTATTTATAAAAAGGACCAAGAACGAGAAGATAGAATAGGTTGTAAATATTATCATCAGGACACCATATACTTTACATAGTATAGTTTGCCGACAGACTTCCTATTTCTGGTGCTATTTTGTATGGGAATTAATGGAATTCCCTTTAGTAATGTGCCAACAAATTCCACCACTGATATACATATATTTAAGGGAGAAGTCATTCTGTCCTTCGTCCTTAAAACGTCAACATTCACGCACATCAGCGCATAGCACAGCCTTAGAGCTATAGAAAAGCTCCGTTAGGTATACAAACAATACCGAATGATTAATGGGTCTAACATTTTGACAGAAAAGGCCGATGACGAAGGAAGAGAAGTTTTGTCCTTATTCTATTTTTATTCCTCTCCCCCCCCCCCACCCGTATCAAGTCCTTGAAATAAGATTCTTCCTCATTCAACTCCCTCCGGATACATTAATTTGAAATTTAAAGAAAATATTGGATTTTTTTTTGTTCGTCAATCATATAACCAATAGACCACTCCGGTTATGATTTGATCGTCCATTAAAACAAGACACGTGAACCAGCCCGGAAATTGCTTCCCCATCCTTCGACGACTGTATATCCTTACTCAAACAAAACATTCCAATCCATGAAATAAAATATCGATTAATATATATAAATTGAGATATTGAGGACATTTGGATTGCGGCTGTCAGTTTGCCAGACAATTAGATTTGAAAGGATCGACTCCATTTTGAGGGAGAAATGTGTTCCTTTATGAATATGCATACAACATGTGTGCTGGTTATCTTCCTTTTTTTGTTGTTGTTTTCATTATTATTATAATATTACGATTAAAGGAATCTTACAAGGACAAAATGCAATTAGCGTTTTATTGTTATTTGAAACGTGTCCTGATTAGCATGCCAGGGCGTGTATCTGTATCTAGGATACGATACGATACGACGAGCGACGACGCCTAGCCCAACTTCAAGTCAAAGGAATGTGTTCTGCTGGTTCATATTACGAGTATATAGCTTTGACGTGTTATCTAAAAGTTCATTTTGTTGTTTATTATACTGTTATTTTACTCTGCTTATGGTTGAATTCTAATGGATATGTAGTTTGGTTTTGGTTTCGAATTTGATTGCAGATGGATATCATGTATTTTGGTATAATTGCAGTGATTAAGGAAGAATGTTTTCAATATTGTGGTATAATGGAGTCATTATTATTGTTTAGATTAGGAAATTTATTTTAATGATTTTTAACTATGCATCATAGAGTTGATATTTTGAAATTGTTTAGGTAAAAGGGATGACTTTACTTAGTCAAGCATTGATGTGAGTTTAGAAAATTAGGAAATTTGGAATTCACAATCTTCGGTTTGAGAAGTTTTAGCGATTTTTTTCAATGATTATTAGTTTTTGATTTTTCAAACATTTAGTTAAAGTTGTACATGTCTCAAATCGCAATATTTTGAATAACTAATTAAGAATGTGTCACTTTAGCATTTATGGCTATAGCAGCGCTGGGATGGAACGCCTATTTTTGAAGACTAAAAGCTATTTTCAGCTACATTGAATAGTTGAAAATACGATATTTTGAAAATTTTGAGCAAGCATTTTTGAACTAATATTAAAATTTATCATCAAAGTTAAGTAAGAGTAAATGAAGGTTCAAAATATATTCAAAGATGAAATTGGCGCAATTTAGTGGAGTTTGTCTGGATGACAGGTGAGACGAGTGTTGCATTAAAAGTAAAATTTTAATCTTGAAATAAATAAAATTGTTATTTGATTTTTTAATTTTTAACAAAGAGTTTTCCAATAAGAGGTGTTATTTTGAATAGCCCGCTATTTCGGTAGTTGTCACTTTTGAAGCTGCAATTTTTTTACATTTGACAAGTAGAAACTACGCCATTAATAAAAATAAAACGATACACGCTTCAACAACGCATTGCAATTAATAAAATTTAACTATAAAAATGGTGAAAAATTGGCAGAAACAGTTCGTAAAACTTAAACACTTTTTAGTCGTCGTACTTTGTCGGACCGCGATTCAGAAAGTGGTGGAAAAAATTTGAGCTGTTGGTACAAGTTAGTGATGTAAAGAATAAAATCCGTGCACGTCGCTCAAGAACAAGTGAGTATATTGCTGCTCTAGCTTAAAGTGTTGAAGAAACCCAGGTTTGTACATTCCTAGTCGTTCTTTGGAGTTGAGCATTCCACAAACGTCATTACACAGTATTTGCATGAAGGGATTCTAGGAACTAAAGCCTGTCGATCATCAACATCTACGTGTCTTTGCTGATTGGATCCTTGAAATGCATGAAAATGATAAATGTGGCGCCACGTGCTACACAAGTAACGAAACCTTCGATCTTTTACGGGAAGAGTTTTCGGACCGTGTTATCTCCCGAAGAGGTGATCACAATTGCCAACCGAGATCTTGTGACTTCTTTCTTTGTCCCAGCGTCGTCGATTCAAAACTTAAAGGCGGAATTCATGAAGCTATTGAGGGCATACAGCAGCCACTTTGCGATTTGGTGATGGAAAATTTAATGAAAAGTGTAATCGTAGCTGTGGCGTTTATTTGGAGGATGTTGTTTTCCATTATTAATGGCATACTTTATTGAAATAAACTTCCGATATATAATTTTTTTTGAATATCGAAATGACACCTCTTATTGGAAAACCCTGTATGATCAAATATTTTTAACATGTACACTCTCGGCCCCAGCTTTATACAATTTTTTATACTCTAGTTTACTTGAGTCTTCATTTTAAAAAAGTAAAATTTTGAGTGAAGAAATTTAGATTTTTTTATAAATTTTTGAAAATTCAAAAAAAAAAAAAAAAATTATACAACGTGTTGATATTGAAATTGCACAATAACGTTGAAGTTATTTCAAATCATCGATTTTAATAAAATTGCGTACGAAGTTGCGATTCTACTCCATTTCATACCAGCTTCAGCGATGATAGTAACGAAACAGAACTACAGATGTAAATTAATAAATTTACTGTCAAATCGAGCTTGGTGGTGTTTATTTTGTCACTTGTGTTCGTATTATTGTTTTATAATGTTATATAATGTAATGCACGCTCAGTCAAAAATATTGCTGCTACAAGTGCAAGTGTTGTTGATTATTTGAAATTATCGATTTCCCGATAACCGATTACTTCCTTACTTAGACGATTATGTGGTGCCAACAAGCCACCTCACACGATGGCTTTATGTGAGAAGTTTCCTGACGTTTTGGCGACGTAAATAAATTTTTTAATTTCGACGAGATCGAGACGGAACTTCCAAAGTCTACGTAGGGTGCATAAATAATAGTTTTGTTTTATTTGCGTCCGATAAACTTCTTAAAAAAAAAAAAAAAAACTTTGGTGGGTTCACTATGGCGTATACGTACTTTTTTTAAATTACTTCTAATTGGTTATCGAAATGATGATTGAAGGTTGGTTAGAAAAATAAAACTATTCTTCCAATAAAATTCAATTCAATTCAAAGTATGTACTAATTTGTTTTTATTCGTGATCGGAAGAACAACCAACTCATAAATCAGGACCAAGAAAGATTTGTATTTATTCTAATAAAGGTCATGTAGGCGAGGCGTAATAATCTTTGCAAAACTTCCTAAAGCCATGCATTCTCGATCAATACCATGAACTTGGGAAAATATTCAATACAAAAAAAAATCAATAGAAAAATTATTGTAGGACAAAGAAACCCATAGCTATCCTTTGAAAGAAATCAAATCACTTTTAGCAATTTATCAAATTGGCTTTATTTTTTATTGAGATAGCTAGCAAAATTTGTATTCGAGTTCTTACATTTATAGGAAATTCAAAATTGAATGTAACTTGTTCATGTCCAGGCATCTGGATAAAATAGAACGTGTATCTCCTCTGTCTACCTCGAGTCTGTAAAGTTATATTTTTCAGAGTTATTGTACCATAAATGGTTCCCCAATAACTACGGTGCACGTAGGTATGGTTATAATTAAATTACAGGAAAAAAAACGTTCATCCTCCACCTGCATCCATGCAAAACTCTACAGAGTCAAAAATATCTATATGAACGATGTACCTGTTCTTGCAATTACTTTCCGCAGTAAAAGACAACATAACGTTATGTTGTATAGGTACAGTTACAAATAAAATAAAAAACAAAATGTCTGACAAAAACTAGCAGTAATTATCTTTACCCAACATCCTGTGTATTGTGTGCTGCCTCTTAAATCTAACTTGTGTATCCTGGCATATGTAGCATATGTGAACAAGTGTTTTTTTGTTTTTATGTTTTATAAAACTTTTTTTTTCTTAACATCCTTTTTGTTTATAAAAATAGTCCTTTTTTTCTGTGCAAAAGAAATGATTGTGATAGAGAGAAAAACTATTTGTATACACTATACTGCAGTAATACAAACAAAACTGACTGTATACCTGTGCCTATACCAAAGGACGAGAGGAGTGTAAAGAGTACACGTGTGTTGTTGTTTATTATGTCCTGGGGAGCACTTCCAAACTGGAACGATGATCATGACGTTGTACCTACATTTATATGCTTTTGCTCTACAGACTTTTTTAAAGGCTCTTTAATTTTTTTTTAGATATTTTTTTTTTTTGTGTAGTTATATTTTGAATGAATATAAAAGAATTCCTTCGTCCTCGTGTCCTTTTCTTTGTAGATACACAAAACAAGCATCAGTATATAGTCTATCCTTGAAGCATTATTCTAGCATCATATAGGTACAATAAAAGTAACCATGTACGTGAAAAACATTTGTCGCAAAAAGGACTCACAACAAAAATAAAAAAAAATAAATTCCTCTGCATAGAGAGAACTGTATAGAAAAAGAATGAATATAGTGATGCTTCAAAAATGTCCTTCAAAAGGATCCAAAATGGTTTGATTCTGATGTTGTTATAGTCGAGGCTAAAATAAGTGTAAGTTTATGTATAGTGTCTGGTGTAAGATTAAAAGCAACAAAAAAAAAACGAAGATGAAAATATCGTCTAATGGAACGAAAAGCACGAAAAGCTCATTAAAAAGCAAAGAAATTGCAAAAAAAAAAATAAGATTCGAGAAAAAAAAAGGAAATTACATTCCACACTTGAAGAAATAGCAAAAAGTAATATGGTACTCTAGTTGAACCAAAGACTGAAGGCAAAAAAAAAAAAAACTTAATATTTCAAAAGCAGACAGAAAGAGAAGGATTAATGTGTAATTTCCCAGCACACCAGCTTAAGAAAAAAAAAAAAAACAATATTAGTTTTATTTTCTGTCTGGAGGTGGCGCTGACTCTTACACAAAAAACACAAACACACACTGTACCTTGGATATGTCCTTTCTTTCAGATAGCTATACAGCGAGAGAAAGTGTTTTTATTGTTGTTGTTGTAGTTTTGTGGTTATTAATGGATTGTTTTTTTGTTGTGAGAAAATTATTTCGTTAGAACAAATGCAATCATCATTTTTCGTTTCTGTTTTTGTTCTGTCTCAAATGGACATAACACAAACATTTGTCTTGTCATTTTTTTTTTGTTTGTTTCTTTTACTATTTCAATTTATTTTTTTTTTTCTTAAAATTAATTTTCTTCTTTTCTAAGAGAAACTCACCTGATGCTATTACTTCGGTTTAATCTTGGACTTTGTATGTATGGCGATTCACCTCCGCCACGATGGATTATTTTGTGATTTTGATGACGACTCAAATTTGGTGATCCAATTTGTAAGCTTTCCAATGAATCACCTTCTGATAAACGACTGCCAGCGGTGTTACTGTGTTTCAACCACATCGCATAGGTGCTATATTCGGGTTTAACTTCAGCATAGGTTTGTGTATCGGATAAGCTGCCATCGATCATTTTGCCAGATGTTCGATTTGAAATGCTATGAAAGAAAAGATGAAAACATTCAGAAAAAAAATACACTTTCCATGTTTTTTTTTTTTGGATATGCAGGGTGATTTGCATTAAGTGTTCAAGTGACAAGTTTAGATCGAAGGAGCAATTTTATAAAAAAAGAAAATAAAAGAACGACACGGTAAGAGTTCCAAGTTCTTTAGCAGTTTATTTTGGCAAAAGCTACATTCTCTAATTTTTTTAAATAAAGATGTTTTACAAAATATTATTTCAAAAATGAATGCTCAAACTCAAATTTTGAAAAAAAAGAAATCTTTGTTTTTCTTATTTCAGTGTGGTTTTGTAAATATGTAATTAAAATTATTTGGTCAAATACGATTTTTCGAAAAACCGTTATTAACGGTACTTTCAATACAGCAGGATTCTTAGTTTTTAATTGTCTTATAAGCAGTTTGATGGATTGTGCTCAAAATTTTCGTGAAACAAGTCCTATATACAATCCTAAAAATATCCTTTATCAAAATTTACAAAAAAAAAATTGTTTAAAGATTTTTGCATAATTTTTTTTCTATTTTCAATAATTCTTATTTTGATGACTACCGGTCACCATTTGAAAAAAGTGATTTCTAGTAGTTCAGTTTTCGTGAAAGAAAGACCTGTTCATAGAATTTGTCTCACCCAAAAAATTTATATTGACCTGTCGATACTCTATTTGTGCCTGGCTACACGGTGATTTTTCAATCGATTGAAAAATCACGAGCGGTGACTACACAGTGTCGTGCTTATTCACGTTCCACTTTTCCATTTCGTTTTGAGTTTGACAACCAAAAAAAATTTATTTTAATTTCAATCTTTTTTCAAAAAAATAAAAATGCATGAAGATAACGAAGAGCTACAGTGTGCAGCAATTATTTGTGCATCAGCTGGTGTGATTCTCTTAAATGCGTTAAAGAAAAACAAGGATACTAAAACTAAGAAGTGGATTCAATCTTGGAGGCTAAGGAGAAGCACCCAGAGTTCTTTTAAGCTGTTTTTACTGAAATCCAATGCCTATGGTCTTCACTTTTGTAAGTGAAGACTCCTCATGGCTTTTAATTAAAGAACAATTCTTGATGGCAAATAATAATAAATAAATGAAAAGTAATAAACATAAAAAACTTTTGAAAACATTAATCTACACATTTGAAATTACAATGAATGACAAATTGACATTGTCATTGACAAGAAGCCAGAAAAAAAAAATAAACAAACGTCAAAAAGAGGAAGAATTTAGCAATGGAACTGTATTGCTTCACTTCTCATCCCTGTTGACTACAAACTGGCTGGTTAGGCGATTGAAAAATCACCGTGTACCCAGGCACTTTGTGTCGAAGTGGTGAAAAGGAATGTCTCAGTTCTTTTGCTCAAAACCTTTTTTTTTATGAAAATAGATGTTGTTTTTTTTATCATCCATTTAATGACATTTTTGAAAAACAATTCTCTATAAGAAATCAAGTGAACAAATTTTTGTACTGCTTCAATATTCGTTTGCAAAAGTTCCAATACAATTAATATTTAAAAAATGTTTAACCTTTGAGTTTTTGTCTGAGTCTTAAATTTCTTCTAATTTCTTTCTTCTGAAAATCTGGAAACATAGTTTGTTTTTAAAACCACTTTTTGGGCAAAGTAAAAATTTTAACCAAAATCCCTAAAATTCTTTTTCGAGTAAATTGGTTCAATGTGTAGTTGACGAACGAGTGGACAATGATTACTTTATTTTGATGCACAGTAGGATCACATTGGTAGTGATATTCTTTCGTTTGTTTCAAATTTTTTTAAGTGTTTTCATGGTAATTTTTTTTTTGTTCCTAGAGTTCAAAGTTAAATTTTCTAAGCTTTTCTTCCCTACAGCCACCAAGCCGAAAATAAAAAAATTAATTTTCATCCTTCATTGCTCTTTATCCACAAATTCAATTAACCAGCCATACGGCAACGCTGCATACGAAATGAAGTGTTTTAACACCCTAGGTGTCTTTATCACTCGACAACTTTGCATAGGTACATAAGAAGAAATCACCTTAGGACAAAATACACAATACCTTATGCCCTATCCATAAGTTCGTTCGGTAAGTACACACAAATAACATCAAATTGTACTAATTAAGTTCCCCTTTTAATTTATGGATGAATGCACATGCAATTTCCCGAAACATAATGAACTCATCGGACATTGTGATCAAATTGTCTATGTTATGTTCTATCTGTCTAGATACAAGGTGTCCACAACTTTTAATTACTTTTTCGTTCAACTACCCCAAGAGCTGAGAGTCAAACATCAATATAAGAGTATACTACTTGTTCCTTATTCCTTCAGCATTCAAAAACCCTCCTGCTGTTGCCACTGAATGTGTCACTAACTTACCGGTGTTGGAAGACATGCATATCGGTGCCTGGTTTTGGTAGACTATGCGATCCAGTGGCCAGTCGTTCCCTAATTGACTGACTAAGCTGTGTTGCACCAGGTCCTGTTAATGAGAAACTTCGGTGTTGGGCATTTGGTGAAATCTCTGTGCAAATTAATGGAGAAAAACATTATAAAACCATCATTCTCGGATGCGATGGAATGACACATCCAAAACAACACTCACTTGTCTGCATATCGTTGTTGCACGTTTGAGTTCCGCCGGAAACTTTAATTTTTCCAGACCTGGGCACTGCGGAGACATGAGCTGTTCTTCCAGCCTGCTGCTGTTGCTGTTGCTGCTGACCACAAGAATTGCCACCACCACCGCCCATCATCATGATATTTTGCTGTTCAGCAGTTGATGTGGCCGAGCCATTTGACCTTTTCACATAGCCAAAACTCGGAGGCACACCTTTCGTTCTACTACTGCCAGACGATGATGATGACGATGACTGGCCGTGATGTTGCTGTTGTTGATGTTGCTTTGATGCCGAAGTACTTCGTCTAGGCGATGACTTATCCTTCCTACCGGAAGTCGGACTTGGTGGTTGGGACAGTTGCTGTTGTTGTTGATGCTGATGGTGATGCTGTTGTGGTAAACCGACATTATTATGACCATTAACTGGTGGATCCGGCATTTTTGACCAATTATCACGACCATTGCGGGATGAGGACCGATTAGGGCTACCATTGGAATCCATTTTGGAACCGTTGGAACTATTTGAAGAAGGAGCTGTTGTACCAATGCTATCCAGGCTGCCCCGACTATTTCGGATTCTAAAAAGAAAAGAAAAAAAAATTATTTTTTTTTGCAATTATGGCAAAATATTAAAACCGAAGAAGTGTTCTTTAAGGTTGAAAAAACAAAGGTCGAAGGACATACAAATATTAAAAAAGTCCTTGTTAAAACAAATAAATCTAAACTTTTATTATTTTCCTTTTTTGAATCCTAATTTTGTTGCTTCTTCTTTAAGAAAGGACAAGCATAAGGTTAAGTACCAACCTCATAAACAAAAAAAAAAACAAGAAAGAAGACTTCTTAAAAGCCTTAAGGACATGACGATTTCTTTATAAACAACTTCTGTGTGTGTGTGTATGTACCTAGTACTTTTAACTTAAATAGTTGACGAGGTCCTTGTTTGTTTTTATATATTTTTTTTTTGTCATAAGAAGATACCTACATCTTTTCATGTGCTATGTCTTTCTTTTCTTTTAATTTTGTAGAATTTTTTTTTTTTAATTCTTTAGCTTCACGTAGGTATATTATATCATGAACGTGACTTTGGTTAAAGTTCTTAAGTGAAAGACAAGGAGATGGAGCAAAACAAAAAAAAAAATCGGAACGAGTCTTTAGCTGAAGAAAATAATGAAGAAATGAGAACAAATAATTGGTCGTATTGTTGTGTTTGTTTTAGGTGCATTTTTGTCACGCACCAAAAGGAGAAGTTTTGTGCAGTTTTTTTTTTGTTTTTAAGTTTTGTGAAGTTTTGTAAAGATCAATAAACGGATATTTTTATTTTGGAACAGTTGGATTGTTAAAGTTTCTTATTATGAATAAAAAAAAAGAAAAATAGTGTAAATAAAAGAAACGCGGCCATATATGTAAATCTTAAAGCGGTTTTCAATGGAAGATTCCAATAACACTTTTTTAAGTTAAAGCCTAAAAAAAATATTGTATTTAAACTACTTTCAGAAAAACTATTTAATCCATTTGCTAAATCCATGATGCGAAAAAAAAACAAGTCTGCCAGATATTGGGGTTAAGGTCATAATTCTGTAAGTGTCAAAGTTTGGTTTTAATGTAAATCAAAAATTCAGTTTTTTTTTTAATTCTGAAAAACAAAAATTCTGTATTACAAAATTCTAGATTTCAAACTTCTATATTTACAAAATCTTTTATTCGATAAAATTTTGATAGTGAAACTTTGTATGATTAGATTCTGAATGCACCTCAAACTGTTTTGAAAAGTGCAAAAAGTAAAATTTAATTCTCAAATTATGGCAACAAAAATACCAAATCTTTCTTTCGTACTCACTTTCTCTCACAAATCGAAAAATATTTTAATAGCTTTTTTTGGATTAAATCAAATCAATCAATACAAAGATTGTGTTAATTGACTTTACTTTGAGACTGTTACTTTTCAAATTCTATACCTAACTATACAATTGGCCGTAAACGATCGTAATCATATATTCCGTTAAATGCTTTTCCTGACAAATCAACTAATTGCCAATCTTTAATTTTTTTTTTGCATTTACACCACTCTATCGTGAATTACTCCCCCTAGCACATCCCTGTGCTGGCATGAGTGATAAATACTCAACCGCAGCCAACTTCATGGCGATGACATGAATTCAAACTGGCCTAATAACCTGTTTTAGTAGTTTAACAAAAAAAAAAGTTTCACCAGCGGGTTTTATAGCGGGAGCTGTCAAACTTCACTGCGAAGCCCTTCCACACCGTCCTACTTGGTATTAACACAATGTCAAAAAAGTATAAAAAAATGATACATGTGAATATTCAGTGAGAAATAGTATTTTAATTAAAACTTGCTTTTAAATTTTATTTGGGGGAAAATTGCTTTTTAGACTAGTGCACCGTTTATTAGCTTTCAGAAATAAAACTGGTGCAACCGAAAAATATGGTTTTAATATTTATCGCAGCAATAAACATTTCTAAATGGACCTTGAAACCGGGCATAAAACTTCTTCTTACTAGTAACTGTCAGAAAAGCGTCAAAAATGTTGCCACTTAATAAAACTTTACTAATTTAAAATCACCCATTTTCTCAAATAGAATAAATTTTTTCTAAATATGTTTTCTCGAATAATTAATATGTGCCAGTCTTTTAAATTACGTATTTTTTTTTTATGGAAAAGGCGATTGGTGCAACCAGCCATTAGACCTTTAAATCACTTTTTCTTCTTTTTAGACATCAAGGCGGCATCAAACTACAACTACTGGGGTGGATGAAGCTACACAGATGATAACCATTTTCTTTTTTCTCAAATTACACATTTAATAAAACGATATTGGACAATTTAGCCATCCAAAGAGCCAGCTATTAAGTACAAGTTTCCCAACCATATCACACCAACCACAACATCAACATCAGATCATAGCACTTTGAGCAGATATTATAATTCTAAAGTGCTTTTTTTATTGCATCTGCCTCGCACACGATCTCTTATCTGTCTTATAGAAGTCTTTTTTTTTATGTCTGTCTTTTTTGCCCCATCAACCCTTTATTCCTTTTTTTTTTTTTTAATATCCTGAATTATAATATTTTCCCAACTTCGTTAGCATTCAGCATTTTGCTTGCTCAATTTATTCACAAAGTTCGTGTCGCCTTTCAATATCCTCCTTGCAAAAAAAAAAAAAAAAAGCCAGCCATAAGGCACCATACTCAAACAATTCAGAATTATATTGGGCGGAAGGTTATACAAAAAAAAATGGGTTCTAGAGGGTGTTTCACTCAATTGAACTCATCCAAAACGAAGTGGTATAGAATAATTTGCGTGCTATTTTGCCGTGCTGATGCAACATATTATGGCCTGCCTGTAAGGGGAGGGGGTTTGACACATTAAAACTGTCTGGCTTATATATTCACACATTCGAGGATAAAAAATGTGACTCATTTTGAATTTTTTTGTTTCGACTTCGTAAATCCAATTTATTGCAATAAAAATAAAAATTCAAAGGCTTCCATCATCAGACAAATAATGAAATTAATCTAAAATAGAATATAGGTGGATATGGGCTTATTTTTTTTATACAACAACAATTATCAACTAAACAGTGCTGTCGTCACCTTTGGACAGAGAACGAGGTTAAGACGCACGTGTAAGTTTATCGAAAAAAACAAAACAAGCATAATTTACCTGAGTTGTTATCGATTTGAAAAACCAAACCTTTGCCACCCTTTCCTTTTGTACTACGTAGTAAGTTCAATAAACGATGATTGTGTACTTCCATATACTTAAATGGATATTTTCATAACTACATAATATACTAACCATTTCAGTGGGAATATATAATATCGATTGGGGTTTATTGAAGCAAAATGTGTAACGTATGTTTAGTTTTTTTTTTTTTGAGGTTAATTTTCTTTTTCGAATGCATGCTTTGCTTTTATGTGGATATAGAAGCAGAGAGAAAAAGAAATCAATAAATGAAGTAGGCCCTTGTGAGCTATTAATGGTGAACGAAAAAGGCATTTCCAAAGAAGAAGAGGCCTCATCGAAGGTACTTTTCGGATACAATTGGAAAAGATGATATCGTTATTATAAAGGACAAACTTTATGTGGGATGTATAAGGTATCCCGAAACGGATGCTTTGGGTAAAAGTATATTTTTTTGAAATGATTGTACAAATTGGAATGGAATTTATTTTTTGATCTTTTCAGGGAGGTTTTAAAATTTAATGATTTATAAAGCTGCATGAAAAAAATAGAAATGAAAATTGAGTTCAATATTAATCAAGTGTTAAGGTTTGTTACTTCTAAATTTCTAAATCACCCATTCGTATGAATGAAAGTAAAAATAAATGTTGAATGTAAAACCGACTTTACAGTATGAACATAATATAATTTAAGTGCCAAATTTGAGATATAAGTACTCTAAAAATATACTTGTGACTATAGGTCAAGTTTAAGATTCGTTAAAAAAAAAAACGGAATCGAGATAGTGATGAAACTTGCAATTCCGTCTGCCTATCCGTTGTGCTACAGCCTATAAACGGGTAGGTGGATGCTTTCGAAACTTGGTGTATAGTGTTTTTTTGGACCACACATGTTTTTGATTTTTTAAGACCAAAAATAACGGTGCCTTTGTAGATGTACCATACACTTTTTTGAAAATAGCTCCGACGTATAAAGAAAAAATCCATAAATTTAAATAGATGTTAGCTCACTTTCGATTAATGAGATGCCTCCTACAAAATCATTATGTTGATTTGCGTTTTTGTAAAAATGGTTCATTTTTGGGTTGGTCGTGGTGCGATGGTTTACGTGTTCGCCTGTAAACCTCATGGCCACAGGTTCGATCCCTGCCGTAGTATTTATCATGTTTTTATTCCATTATAATCTCTGATTGTCATTGTTGAGCCGCTGGCGCTGATTTATACTCATTACATGTTATTCAGGCATAACACTAACAACATGTGATTGAGTAAATACTAGTTTGCCCAACAAATATGACAACGAACAAAATAATGTGAATTATAAAGGGACTTAGATATTAGACACGGCATTTCTCCGCTTTAGTCCAGCCGCCAACCCTGGAGATAAAATGTGAGCCATCCACCACCTTCAATCTCAGTACCTCGCGCCACACACCTTTCCGCGCTGTGTTGAAACATATAAAGGGTGCACTAAAAATCCCCTTGAGCCCGCGCAAATTATAAAAAAAAAATTTGGTTTCAACTAAAATTTTCATGCAGAAGCATCTAAAATTTATAAAAAAGTTCTCAATACTCAAAATATCAAAACAGTTTTTCAGTTTTGGAAAAAAGATAAAATTATTTTTTTTTTTTAATATTTCAAAAATGGTTCGATGTATTTTTTTTTAACTTTGATACAAAACAAGTTTTAGTACGCGATGAAGATTGAAATTAAGACAGCATTAACAGTACTTACCGAAAAAATATGTAAAAAACCTTTCTCAAAAAATTAAAATTGATAGAAAACGACTTTGAGGATTTTAATAAAAAATTTAATTTTCAACACTCCGTTGCTATGTTAAGGTAATGTTCAAACGCCAAGTTAGTCGAAAAAAAATGTTCTTTACAGAAAATATTTTTTTAAATAAATGTCAAATATAAAATTTTGTCGAAAAAAAAAATAAATTGTCAAGAAAATTACAAGGCAAAAAAAAAATGGACAAAAATAATGTTGTCATTGAACAACCAAGTGACAATAGTTTTGAACCGCGAGAATAAAAATTAGTAAAAAAAAGGCGGCATTAATTGATTTTTTCCACAAGACAAACATTTATTAAAATTGTCGGTCTGCTTTAGAGAAATTGGAAATTTTTGAAAACGCTTTTTTAACATTTTTATGGGAGGTACAATAATTTTCGGATTACATTTTGGTAAAAAGTTGTAAGGAGAGCACTAAAAAACCTTAAAAACCTTTTTATACCAAATTTCAAAAATATGTATCGAGCAGTTTTTGAAATATTGAATTTTCAATAAATAATTTAATTCTTTTTTTTTAAACTCAAGTTTTTTGAATCCTTTTTATAAATTTAGAAACATTGAATAAAAATGATTATATGAGAGGTAACGGTACCTCACACATTTTTTGAAAATTAATATAACTCAGGTGATAAAATTGTAATGCTGGATACAAATATTTCTTTATACAACAAAAGAAGTATTATTGATTAAGAAAATTTGAAGTTTAAAAGTTAAAAAATGTTATTTGATTTGAACTTGCCTTCTTCACGTACATAAATTTTCTCGTATATGTATGGGTAGAATGCTGAGAAATTTATAAATTCCATTTACTTATTGCAATTGCAGTAAATAAAGTGCCTTTTAAGAAATCCTCACAAGACAAAAAAAAAAAAAAATGTTCGATGAATCATCCTTTCCTTGCATATAACCAAAGAAAAAAAAATATTTCTACAAATATTATCTCTCTTCATATCCATTAGCCTGAATTTCATTTGCTACAGAAAGAAAAAAATAAAGCATCTTTTCTATCTGACTGCGCTAAGAACTGCAAAGGAAGAAAAAGGGACATGTTTTATCTTATTACAGAAGAATAAATACACAAAATAAAAAAAATAAGAAGAAGAAAACTGAAGAACCATCACACATTCGAAGACGAAAACGACGACGATGTGACGCCACAAGAAAACAGATATTATACAAACATAAATATATCCTGTTTCTTCACTTTTCTTTTAGTCTCTTTAGGGAAGCAGAAGCAATAAAATATACTCCACGTTTGCAAATACATTTATAAACCCAAAATAAAGTAAAAGCATATAGTTCATATCCTCCTTATATCTACTCTTAAACGTATTTTGTTATGGTGAATACAATTTTCCACAGGACTAAAATCCTCTTTACCTATATTCCACATACATATACCCAAGCTATACAGTCTGACTGAAGGCAAGAAAAAGAAAAATTGCCTTCACTTTCTTTTTCGTAAATAATTTAGATAATATCCTGTGACTTATATATTTCTTTATAGCTCAGTGGCTTCAGCGCAGCGCGCTTATAAGGAAGCAAGGACTTCTCGCCAGCAATCCCCATCATATGGGATTTATATGTTTGTCTTTATTGATTTCTTCAATACAGAGTTGGTGTAGAAGGTATATCCTGGGATCCAATCCCGATCCTTGGAGTTCTATTAAAGATATCCTTCATGTCCTTTATTTTTTGTTTGTTGAAAAAGATTCTTATATGTTGGGAGTTTTATGTGTGTCTTTATACAGACAGAAAGTCCTAGCACTGTTCTCTGTCTCTCTAGTGTATTACCGTTTGTTTATTGTGAGATTAGAAAAAAAACATACAGGACGTTCGTTTTCTAACAGCCACCACAAAAAGGGGGTTTTGTTCGTTCAGCGAGTGCAAAAAAGCTAAATTGATTTGGATCTATCTGTGCTTATATCCACCAACAAAGGAGCAATGAACTTAAGAAGAGTTTCCTAACCTTTTACCATCGAGCGAGGACACCCTCTCTCGAAACAGCTGTGTGCTCTTATAGAACAAAAACGAAAAAGAGAAAGTTATGAGGATAATGCACCCTTCATTTAGTATCGTACCTATCAAACTGAGGGCAAAAATTATAACGGAACACTTTCCTCCCACAAACCAACCCAGCTATCACCGTTAAATTTCCCACGAAAGAAAATCGATTAGGGAAATTAAGCGAATAAAGGATTACACGCAAAAGGACTTAATAAAATGAAGAACAAGCTAGCAAAAAAAAAAAGCTATTTGTTTTATTTTGTGTACCTATATGTATGGCTGTGTGTGTAGTTGTAGTGCTGGCTGGTGTGTTAGTTTTTTGGGTTGAGAGAGTTCATTAAGGATTTTGTCTACTACTGCTTTGCAATTTTTGGGTGTCGGTATAAATTACGTGACTAATTTCTTAATTATCCGGGGAATTAACGCATTGGAGTTTTTTTTTATTATTTTGGGTGGAGATGTAGATACAAGATACCTTTTGCCTACCTACAATATACATACATATATTTCTGCTAACCGACAAAATGGGGGTAAAGTCAAATTGGGCGGTTTTTGATGTGAATGGAATATTTTAACAGAGTATAAAGCCCCGAACATTTTAATTACATCAAACAGCAGCTCGCTATAGTATAGTAGCAGCAGGAGCTGGAGCTGGAGCTGGAGTTTCCACTAGCAAGGATGAGAGCACGAAATGTTTGAATATAATTTCAGACTAATCGGATTTTTAATGACTTCTAGGAATAGTTAAGATGATGGTGGAATGGGGTTTTCTTTGAGTGTTGAAAACAAATAACTTAGGTGATGTGTTGCCTTAGAAATTCGTTTTTTTTACGTTTTTGAATGATGATCGAGAAGGTGGATGGAAAATGAGATTTAATTAGAAGCATGTCGTAAATTTGTATTAAATTAATTTTTGAACACAACAATTCTGGTAAGTGATTAAAGGAAAAAGTGTGATTAATGTTTTGGTTTCTTGAGTTTCTGTTAAACAAAAGAACATATGAAATGTTAAGGGGCTCCATTCGGTATTTCGTGGAAATAAGAATTTACTGCCCGGCAGGGGGTTGTGGTCATGTAGGAAACCGGAAAATTTGTTGAAATTTATAGAACAGTCTCCATTGCACCTCAATAATTGACGACAATTAACTATACTCTGGATGGAGTCCAAATTCTGCTTTCCCAAATTGATTTTTCAAAATTGTTTTACAAATTTCTGTTTTCCCAAATTAAGGTCTTCAATTTTTGTTTTAAAGTTCTTTCTTATAAAATTGTAAGTATTTAAAGAGATTCGAACGACTGATTTTTTTCCGAAAGTAGATTTAAAAATGTTGGTGTTGGTGACAACCGATTTGCAGAATTTCCAAAAATTGAAAAATGCAATTTCAACTTGATGTTTTGAACATTTCGTGTCTTAGATTCGACTTTCTGCAGTTCATACGCAAAGAGAAAGAGGGCGACAAAGTTCCAAGACATTAATAAAATTCAAATGGAATGTGGCAGATTTAAAAAAAAGTTTTTGGTATTAAGACCCCTCCCTTTAAACTGATTCATCCCTAATGCAAAAAATATTTAGCTTAAATTTTGAACACTTCATGGCCTATGCCCTATTTCACCTCTTTAGCTTTTACGATGGTGGAGCGCTCCAAAGTAGCGAAATTATATGTTAGAGACACAATACGAGCTTAAGGTAAGTAGGAGTAGATTTGAAAGGAGATGTCGGTGAACATTAGTCTTGAATTTCAGTACATCACAATGAGAGGGAAAGACAGAGCGTGGAAGGGTATTCCACATTCGCGTAGTACGGCTAAAGAACGAATCGCTATACTTCACAATACGACCGAAATTTGGTTCAAGAGTAAACTGATGAGCATTCCTGGAAGCGCGAGTATTACGCTTGAAACGTTTAAGGGGAGGAATGCAACTGGCTTTTTCATTAGAGCACTTACCGTAATAGTAACGATAAAAGAGTGAGAGACAGGAAACTTTACGCCGCACCGGTTTTCGAGTGACGTAAAAGTATCGATGATGTTCCTCTTTTCAATCATTTTGATGGCTTGTCTGTATCGTCTAGTATCTGTTATTGTTACATTTACGACAAAACTCATTTATCTCGAAAACGTTTTTGACGATTTTGATGAAATTATTTCTCTGGATTTTAGTTGAAAAAAAAAACCCAATCAATGAAAGGTATTATTGAACCAAATTTTTGGTTTTCTCGAATTACTATTGCATTTTTTTGATTTAAAAAAAATTAAATTTTTTTGAGTAGGTACTCAATTTTTGAAAATGGATGTTTTTTTATAATTTTTGTTTTTTAAAATACATATTGTTAAATACTAAAAATTCGATTACCTATTTTTTTTTTTAATTAAAAAAAAATCATAAAAATTATTTTTTTGAACAAAACACTTTATCGATAAAAAAAAATCGATTTGTTTCGATACATCAAATGTCATCTTCACTTTTGAGCACAAACTTCTTACTGGACTATTTTAGCAATTCAAATATGTAATATACGTATTTTGCTGTTTTTTTATATTTTTCTTTAAATGACATTCTTGGTTTTTGTATTTTTATTGATTAGTCTAAAATACTTTAACACAGCAGCAAGTTCGTTCATAATTTGAATATGTTTGCTCAACTAGTTCGTTCGTTCTTCTAGTTCATTTAGTTAGCGAACTAATTTGATATTTTTTTTTGGAAACGCCTTGTTGGAATTTATTTTACTCTTATAATTTTGTTTCGGCAGCAATTGTTGTCAATTTTATTTGTAGTAACACAAAGAACAAGGAAGTTGACATTTTTGTGAGTCACCCGTTACAGAAAATATTATTTTTCTTTCATAATTGCATCATGTCATAACTGGATTTCTTCTATAGTTCTTTGGAGCTCACTAGTTCAGTATAGTTCAATAGTTCTCTAGTTCGAGTTATAACTAGTGCACCATACGTACATGGCTCATCTGTTCTGCCTGTGGTTTTGGATTAGTGTTCGATAACAGATATCGATATGGATAAATTTTGTGGGCGTGACTTTTATGGAATTGGCGCTGAGTACACAAAAATTCACACTGAATACGGAAACACTGAACTGTAGAATTACTGAACCTGAACTAAGCGAACGAGGAGAGGTTAACTAGTTCACTTGAAGGAACTAGTTCATCGCTTCTTTATTGAACTAGATTTTTTATGAACTACACAAGTCTACCATTATTTTTAAGGAGTTCTGTTTTCAGCGATCACTTATGACTGCAATGTTTTAAAAAGGTATGTCTTAGGGGTTGGACGTGTCGCGATGGTATGCGTGGTCGCCTGTCAACCAAATGGTCACAGGTTCGATCCCTGCCGTAGTTCTATGTCATGTTTTTATTCCATTATCATTGATCATTGTTGGGCCGCTGATTTACACATTACATGTTGTTCAGGCATAACACTAACAACATGTGATTGAGTAAATACTAGTATGCCCAACAAATATGACAATGAACAAAATAATGCGAATTATAAAGGGACATTGATATAAGACACGGCATTTCTCCGCTTTAGCCCAACCGCCAACCCTGGAGATAAAATCTGAGACAAGCACCACCTTCAGTCTCAGTACCTCGCGCCACACACCTTTCCGCGCTGTGTTGAAAAACATATAAAGGGTACACCATTTCATTGAGCGCGCGCAAATTATAAAAAAAAAAAATGAAAACAGTCATTAACCGTAGTGGTTTTTGATTTTGATGCATGTCTGGTAGTGCAAGACTATTTTAAAATTAAAATTGCTAAATTTTAAATATATGTCTCCAATTCTCCAATCCAGAGATGCCGAACCCCACCTATCTTAAGAAATTTAGGAATCCAATAAACAACAATCATACATTCTTGAATACAGGTAGTTATAGTGGAACTTTCATTTACCTCTTACAAATCAAATCATATAAAATTTAAATTTCCATCTCTTTATAGAATGAAATAATTCAAAGCCACCAGAGAGATACAAACTACTCTATATCCAATAAAAGGATCCTTTAACTTTTTTTTACTGTCGCACAGAAAAAAAAAATTAAATCAAATAAAATAAAGTCTATCTCTGGTTGTCTGATGGTTTCCATGGAAAATTATATATAACGCATCCTTGCATAACTGAAAATTTTTATTTTATTTTATCTACATGCATTTATTTTCAAAATTTCAACTCGTTTCGTTGGTTGCATAGAATTTTCGTAAAATTGTTTGAATGCACGAAATGCAAACTAAAAAAAAAATGCAGACATCAAGAGAGAGCAAAAAAAAAAAAAAATAGGAATAAAGGTCTGAAAATTGCATTTTTCATTTCCGGACTATTTCGTGTGCAATTCTTATACATTCACGATGCGATATGGTTGAGTAGGGTGAGAATTTTCCACCAAAAAAAAAATAAAGCCTTTATGGTGCACCCTCTCGTATATATCTCGCTGATGGCATCTGTGTTAAACGAGGTTTGTGTGAGTTTATAGTTTGCGAATATTTTTCATGTCCTTTTTTGTTGTTGTTGCTTGCCTCAATGGCAAACAATTTATTTGGCAAAGTCATGCAAAGTATTTTTGCCCTACGGGTGAGTGAACAGGTGTATTTTCTCTCGCTCTGTGCATTTTGTGGTTCGTCTACCTGTAGTCCTTTCAAACCAAAAAAAAAAAAAAAAGCTATCATTATAGTTACACAGAGGTATACGTACAGATACATTATGTATTTCTATTTTCTTTTTGTTGTTGTTGTTGTTCAGAGAGACGACAGTTAAATTTAGACCAACGAACCCTTTTGTATTTTTTCTGTCTACCTTGTTGTTGGGACCCCTTACTTTAACCCACGAAAAAAAAGATAATCAAACAAAAAAGGATACTGTAAGCTTTAGGCTGAGAGTACCCCTACCCAGTCCTTAAAAAAAAGAAGATATTTAAGTCCTATAGATTTTATGTCCACCATCACAGTCAAAGTATGAGGTGAGTGCTAAAAACGAAGCTAAACTCGAAGGACCTTTATGTTTTCGTAATCGAAATAAATCCTAATCCGTATAAAAGCCTACAGAAAGAAACTGTGACAGCCAACAGAGCAACAGGCGTGCTTTTTCCCATTGTATGTCGTCGTTGGTCGTCGTCGACGAGGACGAGTTCCAGGAGGTAGGAGAAAAGAAAATAATATACCTACCTTAATAAATTGCCAAATTTGTTATATTCCTATCCTCGTCCTCTCTACAAATAGCTATTGTTTTTTTGTTGGCTTGGCTTTTGAGTCTGTTTTTATGTCTCTGGGATCCGGAACTTGATATTTATTTTTTCGTGTAAGTTTTGTTGTTTGTGTTTTCTTTGTTTTAGGTTTTTTTATTTTTTGGTAAATATTTTTATGGGTGAAGGATTCGGCTTCGGCTTTGGATTTAGCTTACGTAGGAAGGTGAATCAAAATTAATGTTTGTGGGGAGAGATTTAATTTATAGAAGGAGCCGACTTCTAAATTAAATTACTGCTTATTTTTTTTGTGTATTTATTTTATTTTTGTTTGTAGTTTGAACCGCAGAAAAAGTTAAGCATTAGTTGGAAGAATAAAAAGGTGGTAAGGTGTTTTTTTTTTTAAATAAAGTGAAAGGAACATTTGAAAGTGTTTTGGGACTGATTTTTTGGTTTTGTTTTGAAGAGCTTGTACATAATTTTTTATGTTGTTTTTCAAGATCGCATTATACGAATGGCAGAACTTCTAATTAGTAAAAAAACGAATACATATTTGTTCTTTTCTTAAAGTGTTTAGAATAAAAAAAAAAAAGAATGTTATTGAGAAAAAATAAAATTCAAAAATGTAGTATCCCTTACAACAAAAGGCTTGTAGATCTATAATAAATAAAAACTTATAGCTTTTATCTATAAAATGAGCCAAAAACACAGTTCTGAGCTAAAAGAGAAGCCATCTGGTATCGAAAAGACGGGTTTATGATTTTTTTCTAAACCCATGTTATCAGTTTTCTACAAAAAATATTTTTCTTATATATGCAGTTAGGTATAGAAAATCTGAAGTACTTTTGGAAACAAAAATCGGTATGCAAGTTTTAAGTATTATCTAACATACACTTTTTGATCTTTTTGAAAACTGAATATTTTGAAAGTGGCTGAATATTTGGTTCCATGGCATACACTGTTACAATTTTTTTTGATCAAATACCTAACTTTAATTACTTATAAAACCTAAAAAATAAGTTCATCAAAATCGTTTAGAACACTTGACATGTAACAGTACGGCAGGTACCGTTATTTTTGGAGCTAAAAAAAATTCAATTTCGCCTCTCGGAAACTACCTAAAATCCTAAATTTCCAAGTTTAACGACAATCACTTCAGGAGCTTAGGCTGTAGGTCGAGGAATCGAGGTACAGACAATATGACCGTTCGACTTTTTAACAAACCTAGAAATATTTGAATTCAAAAAATTTGTTCTGAAAACGGCTACAGCGATTTTGATCAAATTCTCGGTGTATTCTCGAAAACCACGCAAATGATTTATGTAAAATTTTCATTTTTTTTATACCTAATTTTCGCGCGCTCAAGGGGATGGTGTACCCTTTATATGTTGTTCAACACAGCGCGGGCGTGAAGGATAGGTTAGGATGGGAAGGAATTGAATGTATATGGAAAGGTGTGTGGCGCGAGGTACTGAGACTGAAGGTGGTGGTTGTATCAGATTTTATCTCCAGGGTTGGTGGCTGGGCTAAAGCAGAGAAATGCCGTGTCTTATATCAATGTCCCTTTATAATTCGCATTATTTTGTTCATTGTCATATTTGTTGGGCATACTAGTATTAACTCAATCACATGTTGTTAGTGTTATGCCTGAACAACATGTAATGAGTAAACCAGCGGCTCAAAAACATGACATAGAACTACGGCAGGGATCGAACCTGTGACCATGGGGTTGACAGGCGTCCACGCAAACCATCGCGCCACGACCAACCCCTTCATTAAAATTTTGAAAATATTTTATATTTATGTATGTGTCATCTAAGAACGTAGCTGCTGTAGGGTACCAAAAAAAGCGCCAAGCTATATTTTTAAACAAAATTGATGTATTTTGATTATATTTTAGTAAAATCCGCACACTGTCACGCTTCTTTTTCTTATTGCTTTCTTTAACGGAAATTGCATATTCCAATGATTGAGATCATATTTTCAAAGCACGTTTTCATGAACAAGAAACGAAATCTATGTACGTCCAGTTTTTATTTCATTGAAAGAGATTTTGATATAATATGGAATGACAAGTAATTCAAAACAAAATTCAATAAAATTCACCCACAGCCAAAGCCCACGTTTAAAATTAAATTTCCTTTTTTTTTTAATTATTTAAAAAAAATCATATTAAAAAATTTAGACAAGTGCGATAACATGTTTTTTGATAATTGCGACAAGAACGTTGTAACACAATTTGGGTGGTCCATTAGACTCAATCAACCTACATCAGATATTACCAAATGCCACACATGTTCCAGCTCTCAACCACCCTCAATTCAAATTGTGTCAGCAAAAAAGAATTATTATTCAAAAAAAAAAAAATTAATTTGATTGTGTAACACTTCATATGAATGACTTCCTTTAGCTAGTTCAAAGTTTTTGTTATATAAAAAAAATATACCCATATTCCCGCGCTAAACGGCCTAGTTTTTTAACTTGGTGTATGGATATCTCATCTGTTTTTTTTTTTCATCTATAGGAATATGAAAATAGGAAAAAAAAACATTTCCCACATTTACAAATTGAACTGCTTCAATTAAAAAAAAAAAAATATGGTTCTAATAATAAAACTATCCATGTGAACATTGTAACTTTAATAAACTAAAATGAACGAGCATATCCTTCCTTGTCTCTCATACACCACCGCAGCTATACCTTTCATTAAATCGGTTTAAAAATAAAATAATATAAAATAAGAACCTACGTACAATGTTTCTATACATATCCTGGTGCTCTCAACGTTTATCCGGGACCTCACCCCATCACTCCTTCTTTCTAACTTACCTTCATAAAAAAAAAAATATTCCTTACATGACTGAAATTTTCAATGTGGAATTACGTTTAAGCCCCGGCGCGCCGCTCCGTCCCTCAAACAGTACTTATTGCTCTCACACCGTATTCGCGTACATTGTTCACATTGCCAAGAGGTAGAACAATGTCAGACGATTGTAAAAAGGAAATAACTTCCAACTCCATTCGGCTCCTGCGAATATGGTGAATGCTCTCGTGCTACACGTGTGTTATCCTTTTTTTTCATTTTTAAGAACTTTTTTTTTAATATTTTTTTTCTGCTGAGTGGCGGCGCGGTATTTTTATTAAAAAATATTTGTTTCCTTTTTTCTCCAACATGAGTTTATTTTATTCAAAAAAAAAAAAGAAGACAAAATAAATATTAATAACAATAATCCACAATGAAGGAGAACGAACTTGAAAGGACCTACTTTTTGTCCAATGGTTATGCACGATAAGTCAATTTTGTAAATTTTTTTAAAGGACTTTTTATTCATTGTTATTTTTAAATCAAATAGAAGCCATGAAAAGAACAGAAGGGGGAACTTTCAAATTATCAAAAAAAAAAAAAAAAAATTGTTTTGAACAATAAATAACTTTTTAAGTTCTTAAGATGGAATTTTTATTTTTTTTTTGCAAAAAAAAAGGACTCTTGGTAAAATGTACATAAGTCCTTTTTGGTATGTATGATGGCTATATGGTACAACAGCCACATTGTTCATTAATCAAAAAGTTACTCCACTTCATTTTCAAATTTATTTTTTTTTGTATTATTCCCTGAACAAAAATGATGTTAGTTTAATTTATAAATTGCTTGAGATATTTTGGTAAATTACTTCCAATTAAAGAACAAAGGAAGAACTTTACACGATGTTTTGTAATTTTTCAAGTAAAAGTTTGAAAATAAAAAAAATTCCTTGAAGGATTGATACACTGCTGGGATATATTATGTTTTAAAAAAGTTTTTGATGTACGAAATTGGAAATAATTTTAATGCTTCAGAAAATTCCCATCGCAACTGTTTTAGTCGAAACTATTTATTTTACGAAATTAAGTTAATTAAAAAAGATTCGTGAGTAGGTATTTGAAAAATTTACACCAGAATGTGCAAGTCATGAATATAGCACAACAATTTTTTGATTTATAGTTAGCTCTGTACTCGTCTGGTAAATTTGTAATTTCCCACGTTCGAAAAGAACACTTTTTTAAATTTTCTCTCTTCTATAAAACATCCAATAACCTTTTTTTATTCTTAATCAGTTCTTAGATATTAACACTTAAAACAATAATTTACATGTTTGCAAATTTTATTAACAAATAAAAATTTCTAAATATCAAAACAGTACCGCTTTTCTTTAGCAAAATTTGCGATCTGATAATATTTATAATTGATTGAGTTTAAAACATAAATTCCACTATTTCCACTGTTGCTCAACAACTTTTGCGAAGATTTATCAAAAACAAAATTTCGCAGATTTGCAAAAACTTTTCAACATAAATTGGCATTGTTAAGGGATTTTCAGAAAATCGCATATTTTGCGAATAAACTGCTTCTTCTATTCTAGATTTTCATTTCCTTGTCTAGATTTTTGTTGCATAGCACTAAAGTGATACCAATATTGTATATTTTTGTAAAATATTATGGATGAAAATATGTTTTGCATAAATATGCTAATTTTTCAAACTGGCAATTTTTGTTTTTTTACAATTTTCTTAAAAATACAAGGTATGCAATTTTTCCCAAAATAGCCAAAGTGCTAAAAAATATCATGTTTATCAATAGGGCACTGGGAGATTTGGCAGAATTTGGTTGACACTTTTTCACTACGCAAAGTTTACTTGGCAATTCAATTTTCGCAGTTAATTACACATTTTAAATTTAATTATTTGGCATTTTTTTCGCAAGATTTTATTTTCCTTTGTTATGGTTACCCAACATCTTCATTTTGCAAATTTCAAATAAAAATTTATATCTGGCATTTTAATATTTTGCATTTCATTACTTCGCAATATTTGCGAAAGGGCTAGTTTAATTTTTATTCTTGATTAAACTAAAGGTAATAGTTGTACCATTTTATACTTGACTTTCGCTACCAAATAATGTATTTATAAAAACAATTAAAATATTTGAAAATAAGGCCAACAGCTTAAAATAGTATCTGCGAAAATTTGCGAATTTTTGCGAAGCTATTATATTTTTTTTTAATTTTCATAACAAAAGAAGCTGTCCTGTCTACTGTTTGAATTCGTTTTGCCATCAACAAAAATATAAGAAATAAATTTCGCAAATCTGTCGTAATTGGCGGTTCTAGATTTTGAGAGAAATTTTAATTTTTTGGCTTAAAATAATTATGAAAAATTAAAAACAGCATAAAAATCACAACTTCAGTTTTTTGAGATATTGAAATAAAACTAAAATTTCTTCGCAAATTTCAAAATTTTCGCAAAATATATTTTCAGCTCCAATAGTTACAAAAAATGGGTAGAATTTTTTATATAACTTTGGAGCCTGTCAGTAAAAGTTTTGTTTTAAATTGAACAAAAAAAATGTTTCATTCGAAAATTTAATAAAACTGCAAGTTTATGCTATATTATAAAAAAGTGTCAATTTCCGCTTTAAAAAAAAATAATTAACATTTTTTTCGTGGTAAGGTGGATTAAAGGATAAGTTAAGTTAAGATCTATTCGTCAATCTAATGAAGGATTATATCGACCATAATCAATTAGCAACTGAATTAATCATTTCTTATTTCTACCTTTACAACCCCAAAAACATTTGTTAATGACTCTCATCAAAATCTATCAACCGTATACAAACAAGAAAAAAAAAGTTCTTTTTTTTTCAAGGACCAAGTTAGTGAATATCGATTTACATTTAAATGCCAATTATACCCCAACAAAATACCATCACATAAATAAGAAAGAAAAAAAAAGAAGAAGGACAATCTTATCGTGCGTCTTACAGAAAAAAAAAAACACAAAATTAAGGATAATAGACATCCTTTGAATATTCATGACAGACAGGCGTCATTACCGATAAATTGAATTTCCTTTCTAAAAGCTATTGTATGTCCCCTTTGATGGCCTACTATAAGACTCTTAAAGGACACAAAAAAAACATCTACAATCAAATGATTTTATATTCTTTATCATACCATCATACCCCCTCCCCCCTTCCCTACCATAGTATCGAAGAACTGAAATAAACATATATAGAGCTTTTTCTAGTGACATAATTGTACATAACAAACTATGCACAATATCCTTGGGAAATGTCTTGTTGTTGTTATTGTTAGAATTGTTGTTGTTGCTCTAATATTCCTTTCCCTCGACCCGGTATAAAGCGACCTCGTTCTCTTCCGTGTGGAAAAAGCAGACATTGTGTCGCGCGCGAGAGATGTCAACCTAATTTTAGAAAAAAAAAACTGAACAAAAGATTGGCATAGGATATTGAGGGCATTAGGTTTTCTCCTTGCAAGGATATGTACATATTTTTTTTTTTCTTAAAAACAAAAAAAAAATAAATAATTGTATTTTTTTTGCCACGTCTTTGGTGGTATCCTTTTCCTCTCTGTGGTGAATTTTTCCTTTTTTAAGAATAAGATTGTCTCTTGTGGTTTTTTTTTTATTTCAATAACAATGATGATGATGCCACCAGAGCTACAAAAACGTAATAGGAGCGTGAAATTCTTTATTCAATTTTTATGAGATTTCCTTGAGACTTAACACACGCTTTTTTGTTTTCACCTTTTTTTTTCAAACATTTTTGAGTTAAGTCAAACAATGGAAAATAATAATAATTAAATCAAGAACTTTGATGACTATGTTTAAGTTTGTTAGCGGAGACTCCCATTCATAAAGAATAATAATAATTTATGTATTTAGATTTTGAAAGTCATTTCGATGAAGGTTCTTGCTATGGCTTGAAAACTTTATTTTCTTCATAAGTAATTCAATATTTATTTTTTTTTGAATAGTGAATGAATAATTATATAAGTGGTGTCCCAACAAGAACGCAGGATTTAAATTTGGCGCAATTCGAAGTGTCATTGTTTGACATTTGAACAATTATTATTGTTTGTTAGTAGAAGGTATAAGGTTAATAAAAATGGAGCGCTACACGAATGAACAACGCATTCTCGTTGTGAAATTGTTTTACCAAAATGGTGAAATTGTTTTACCAAAATGGTGAAATTTTTGCGGCTACAGTTCGCAAATTGCGATCAATTTGGGGTTACAATAATGCTCCAAAAGAGTCAACTGTAAAGCGATTAATGGAAAAATTTGCTGATACTCGGTCTGTCACTGATGTAAAGACAACAACGCGCCTTCTACCAGGTCGATCGACCGAAAATATTGCAGCAGTACGTGATGACACCATTGGACTTTTTTCTTTGGGGTTTTTTGAAGTCGATGGTTTATGCGAATAAGCCGACGACGACTCAAGCCTTAAAAGAGGAAATTGGACGCTGCATTTATGCAAAACGGTCATTGAAAATTTCATTAAAAGACCGCGTATGTGCCAGCAAAGCCGCGGCGGCGGCCATATGCCCGATGTGTTGTTCCATACATAACCTCATCCTGTCTACTTTACGATATAATAAAGAATTTGTGATTTTTTTTTAATGTCTGCGTTTTTTTTTGAAAAACGGGTCAATATTTTATCTGTTAAATTTTTATCGAGTCAAAATAAAAAAATCGGTATGGAAATACAAACAAATTACTATTTTGTATTTTTAATTGCTTAAACAATTTTTTTTTTAAATTAAACATTTTGTGTACCTTAATTGAAATTTGTTTTTTGAACAATTTCATTGGCAATAATATTGTTATTTTTCAATTTATTTGGCTAAGGTTTTGTTTTTATCAGAATGTTTTTATTTTGAATTGATAAATTTATTTGAAAATTGCCAAATAGGTCCTTTTTCTAGAATGAGGATTTTAAAGAATAACTTTAAATCATTCAATGTTTAAAATGGGATACTCGGGCGTATACTTGTTTTTTTCTATTTTTCAAATTGAAAATTTAACTTTTTCAAGCTAAAAGTGCCAGACTTAATACTTTCAAATATAAATAAATTTTATTTCATACGAAATTACATCTTGAACAACAATTGCTATCAATTGAATCTTTTAAAATAAAACGGAATAAAAGAATTTTAATTTTTGAAAAACATAGTTTTGCAAAGCAGAAAGTAAAAAAATCAGAATTTGAAAAAAGTAGAATTATGAAACCAGAATATCGACCTTTTCCCTATTTTTCGGGGCTACTAGTTCTATGGAATTAACTACGAAACTTGAAATTTTAAATACTCTTTAAGGGTATTCATGCAACGAGATAATTTTGCGCTTTGCAGAAAGATATAATTTTCCGCTTTACGTTTGTATGAGCACCCCATAAAAATTCTTGCATAAATGTGAGAAATAATCAGCTGTCACAACTAAACGTCACAAATTACTTCTCGAAACTTTATGAGGTTTATTTCTTCGCTTTCTGCATCAATTCTGTGAGATAAATTTATCTGGTTTGCAGAATATTTTTCCCATACAAATTTTGACAGCTCGTTTCTGCGGAGATAAAATTATCTTATTTCCGAGGTTTATCCGAGTTTTCCACCGTTGCATGAATACCCCTTTTATTTTTTGTGTAATCAAAGGAAATTTGAAAAAAAAATATTGGAAAATTTTCCGGTTCTCGTAACAAAGAGATGTAAGAAAATATATTTTTTTTCTAATAAATATACAAATATATAATAGTATACACTGGGTAGTGAATTTTTTTTTTATTTATTAAAGATTGAAGTGATTTTTGTCTTCTCTTTTTTCATTTACCAGCGCAGCGATTGTCATGATATCGAGTGGGACGATAACCTTTCGCTTCACCCTAAGGCTCCACTTTTAATTTTCGACGACCTTTGTAATCGACTCAATATTTGGTTAATTAATTTTTAATTTTGTTTAGTTTCGTTTTTTTATATTTTTTGATAAATAATAAAAAAAAAAGCCTGATGAAGAACGCATACACGCTCAAAACGCTTTATCGAATTGAAATAAAATAAATTGCATTGAATAAAAATAAAATAAGTAAAAAAAAAGACTGCTAAAGCAGCTTACATTAAGTGGAAACAGTGTTGAAAATATTATCAGACTTCTAAAACAAAAATTGACTGTTTTTCTTGCATCTCATTCCAGAAAAGATGGTTTGTGATACACATACCTAAAATCGCAAGCTGATTAGTTTAGGAGGGGTACGTCTCGCTTTACCGACAAAAGGAAGCCTTGAGTTTTCAAAGCATTAAATTCTACGCGATTTTTTAATCCCCATTGTACACTGTTGTCTAAGTCCGAATTTAATGTACCTACTTATCATATTTAGCCGTTTCATTTCCATGTCCGAAGAACAGGGATGTGACTCTGGAAACGAATATGAAAAGCTAAGAGTGCTATTGTCAGCGAAAAAATTTAATAGACAGAAGATCATTAATAAAAATGAGAAATAGGGTCGGAGACAAAACGGAACCCTGTGGCACACCAGCAATCCAGCATTTATGTTGTGACTTTCAGACTTGAATTCGTCTAATACTACTTGTACGATTGAACGATTCGAAAGAAAATTACTAATCCAACGAATAAGGGTTTCATCGATACCAAAAGCACACATTTTCGATAAAAGTGCAGGATGCCAAACTTTATCAATTGTTTTTCAAAATATAGTTTTTGTTACAAAATTGTAGGCCAAAATAACCTATACGCGTGTAAAATTTTAGATTTAATTTGATTCCAGCTGTCAGGGCACCCAAATGTTAAAAGTTGCGTTAACAATATTTTAAAACATAATTTGAAACTTCTTTAATCTGTAGTTGACATTATTTTGAAAAATTATAATTCTGACGACATTTTTCGATGGTTGAAAAATACTACCTCAAAATTTTCAGATCTTCGTATTTTTAAACGATGCATACAAAAAAGAAAGTCAGTTTAGTTTTCAATCAATTTCAAAAATAAGCCGTTCTCGAGATATGGATTAAAATACGTTTTACAAAATCACAACCAAAACGCACAAACGTTCTTTGTTTTATTTTTGAATTTAAGCTTTAAATTGTTGTGTGGCCAAATCATTGCAACTCTCTCTAAATAATGTGTTCAATTTTAATTAATATTAAACTAACGTTAGTTATACCCTTTAACATTTAAATTAAAGATTGTATACCTGCACAACACCTATACGCCTACATGCGGTTTATTTGCCATTTGTTTTATTTAAACATAATGCAGGTTTGAACTTTATTTTAATTTTGAACTTGAGCATTTAATGTTAATCAATTTATCCAAGGTACGTTTATAGGTTTATGTAAAACCGCCACCCACTCATATTGTATATAATCCCTTATAATAACATATTGGTATTTAAAACAATATCGATTAGTTTCCTCTGTGGTTATTTTTACAAATTCTGTGCAAATGTGATAACAACTCACACATTTGATCCTTTTCACATGCACATCTCCACACAACCATTATTTAAATACCCCCGTTAGTACCATAATGTTCTGCATGATTTGATTCAAATCAGAATTCATTTTAACCCATTCTTTCTCTCGAGTATCTATCTCTTCTATATTCTATGAATGAGTAACGTGTGTCTCTGTGCAGGATGAATGCGATGCACCTACAAAAGGACACAAAAAAAAAAAAATAATAATTTGAAAACGAAGTCAAATACGCTTTACAAATAAAATCCAATTTTAATGCATTCAGGACATTTTTATAGCTACCTACCTCGATATCTCTAAATCCTCTTTTTTTCGAGAGAAAAAAAGCATCCTTGTAAAATTTTTGTGTGTTAACTTCCAATCTTTTTCTCTCAATAGAGAATACCCTATACCCACCCATCCCAAGGGAAATATCAAAACACAAAAAAAAAAACGAGAAAGGATATTCTTTTTTTTTTAATTTTATTTTTTACCATTCAATTATAATCCGTTCACCTCCTTCGGGATTGCATACGTTCCGGGTTTCCGGAAGGATGTTAAACTTTAAAGTCCTCGACAAACAGATGCATCCTCCAGTACCTTTATGTTGTATTATAGGGGTACAGTTATATGGAATTATTATGCTGAGACGAGGATGTGGAAGAGAGCGACTCAAATCTCTGTATATTGGGAGTATTTATTATTCGATTAAATTAGACGACGACGACAAGACGACACAACGACGAGGATTATAATATTATAGTGGAATAGGTTATGTAGAAAGAGGATACAAAGCTTTTTTTTTTTAAGTGAATGCACTTTACTTTACATATAAAAGGATTTCTTTTTTTTTGCTTTTGAATTTTTTTTTTAGTTAGATATTAAAATTCCAAAAAAGGATAGTTATATATTTTATATATTTTTTGTTGTTGTTGTTTTATATACGTATCACAGTTATAAATATTTTATAAAATTTTTGAGGAAGATTTAGACAAAACACAAAAAATTAATAATATTAAAGCACTTGGACACATAAGCACACAACGACGTTTTAATTTTGGTTTTTATTTAAATTTGCAAACACTTAAGGACGACAGCAAAAAAAAAAGAAGCTACTTCACTTTTTACGATATCTTTTTATCTTTAAGATAGATTTTTATCTTTTTTTGCCTCTAAAAAGGATAATGAGAGCTATTAAAGTATCTTAAGCACTAGTACAACATTTATTATTTGCAGAATTTATTTTTTGTTTTCATGAATTTAAGATACAAGCAGCGATAAAAATTTAATTTGAGTAGAAAATAAAAAACAACAATGATGGGGCACTTTAAGTTTGGTCCTTTAAGGATGAATATACATTTTTTTTTTGTTTGTCTTCTATCGGTTAGACTTGGTCTCTCTCCTTCTTAGCATTTTGAAAGGGAGATTTATTTTATTTAAATATTTTTTTTTGTATTAAATTTTAGTTTTAATTTAACACCGATTTTTTTTTTTTGGATTTTTGCGAAAAGAGAATTTTTATTTTTTGTGGATAGAAATTTTTTTTGCGACCGTACCGCCCGATCGACAGACTACATTTTGGGGTGGTTTCTTTTCTGGAAAAAATATATTCGCTTTTTTTCGGATACGGTTTGTGTTATAATGAAAAAGTTTTCGTTTGTATATCCATGGTAGACTGTGGGGAATTGTTCAACGAGACGAGTTTTTATTTATGAAAGGTTTATTTTTTTTTGTGAGTTGGTTTGTGAGTAAATATATAAAATGAATTGAGAGTATTTATTTATGTAAGGGAGAAATGAACTGTGGATGAAAGCTTTTTGGATGAATTTTGATATGGGAGACATCTGTGTTAATTCAGTCGAAACTAGACATTATCAAGATACCAAAGTTGTTTGGAATCATTTTGTTGTTAACTAGGTATATTATAATTTTTGGTCGCATTTCATATGTTTGTTTTGTAATATGATTTAAATATTTGAATAAAATTATGTTTAATTAATAAACGTAATTTTTTAGAAATTTTTTTCAGCCAGAATTATGAAAAATAAATGGTTTACTAATAGAAAATTAATGATAAGAAATCTTTATTATCTTTTTCTCGAGATGGCTACTGCTCCAATTGTATTAGGTGTCCTTCAAAATTTTATGTGATTTTTTCAAAAATATATTTTTACCCTCATTTTGAAACGATAATTTGTTTTTAACTTTTTTTTTCACAAATAGAATGTTGATAAATTTTTTCGACAAATTTGGTTTTGGTCAAATTTTCATTTTTGGCCATTCTTTGGTGATTTGTTTTCGGCATCTTTTTTGAATGTTTTTTTTGCTCTCTCGTCCACACATTTTTTTCCAATTTTCTTTTGGGAATTTGTATTATTGTATTGTAGTAAGTTTTACTTCGCTTTAATACATATATATTTTTTACATACATATTTTTTAATGTTAAAATACATTGGAACCCCACAAAAAATGTCTAAGCGGATCACTGGAGTTTCCTAACTGGGGCCCTCTAAAAGTTAGTAAGCGATAAAAGGATACGGATATGACAGGCCTTTATTCAAATTTTCATTGCAGTCCGTCGAATCATTCAGGAGAAAATAAATAATAATGAAATACGGTACTAGGGGAAGTACCGTAAGTAACGATGTTTTTGGAACATTTTTGCAGGCTAAATTATTTTAATTTCTTACAAAAGCCCAGTAATATACTTCACTTGTGCTTCATATTTTGTAATTTTTGCTTTGAATACGTGCATTAAAAAATTATACTTAAAACATGGTTTTTAAAAACATTTTATAATGACCAGCAACAATAATTTCTAATAGTTGTAAATTTAAAACAATACCAAATTTCAAATAACCGCTAAAAATGTTGAGGTTATAGCAAAGACAATATAGAGAAATAAGCCTGTGGCATGGTGGTTAGCGCAGTGCGTAGGACTGTCAGCCAAACGTCTTGGTTCGATCCCTAGTCTCTTCCATTTCAACAGAAATGATTTTCACGGGCTACTGCCTCTTGCAAGAAAATGACAAATTTTTCAAGAGTATTACTTTCCAAGATTCCGGAGACGGTACAATCATGAATTGTACGCAATCTACCTTGAATCAGACGTAGTGACAAAAGTTAAGCTCGGTGGGCAGGGCACCTAGCGCGCATGATTGAAGAGGAACCGGCTCGGAAAGTCCTTTGTGGTACATTCTATGGTAGACTGCAGCGTTAGACCAGGACGCCCGAAGCCCTGGGGTGCGCAACTGGATGGCTTCGGCTCAAGACCGGTATAGGTGGAAAGACTTCTTGAAGGAGGCCAGGGCTGGACTCCGGTTGTCGAGCCGATGATGATTACTTTCCAAGTACCTCAAAATTTATTTATTTATTTTATAAAGTGGTGGTTAACTCTGGATTAACGGAATAGATATTTTTAACAGATTCATGTAGAACATTTTTTTTATTATGCACAATGGACATGCTGATATCGATGGTGACGCCATCTTAATTATGATAGCGTCAAAGCAAAATTTTCATCCTGTCACTTATCGGTTTCTCCACTAAAAAACTAAGTTAAATCTGGTTTAATTTCTTCGAAGAACTAACTCACGTCCAGTGGCATAAATATTTCTAACGTGGTTCAGCACTTTCTATCTTTCAAATTCAGCAGGTTTGTTGAGGTTTAGCTCTGGTTCAGGGTTGTGCTATGTGATATTAGTCTATTCAATACTTAAACTGGCGTTGAACCACTGCTAATCCACCGAAACCATGATTTTACAACTGACCCTCAGAATTAACTTAGAGTTAGCTCGCTACTGAAAAACTTAGCTTAAGATAATCCGGACCTATGATTTCAAAGTAAATATTTTTGTGTACGAGTACATAATGTAAATAGAAAGCAATGTAGGTATTTTACATTTTTTTAAAGTAAATATTGTACTTAGTTCCGACTGGCAGTACATTTCTACAACGCCCTAAATTCTTAAGTTATTAAATGTATATTCGTTAAAATCTTCACCCATTTATTTAAACACTTTTTGTTTAAGTACAGATAAAAATTCCTTAAATCTGAAAAGTCCTTTATTATTCTACACACCTACAACACAAAACCATATAAGCTCGTAAATATTATTTTGATTACTTAAATCCTCTTTATTTTATCGGATGGAATAATAAAGCATTATCATAATTCCTCATATTTCTACCCTGACCTTTGACTACACAACCTGACTACCTTACGAATTCCGAGAATAAACATGTGGAATAATGTATGAACATTTGATAAGTTCAAAATATTATCCTGCTTCAATCATAAATACCTTCCTACACCTCTAAATAACTTAACTTCCTTATCCGTATATGCATAGCTTGATGCTTTTATCAGGAGATGACTTTAATTTACCAGAAATTCATTCTCACATCTCAAAATTCACCACTTCTCCTTTTTGGAAGAAGACATGCGCGTGTAATTATTTTGCTTAAATGTCCTTTTTTTATGACCGACAATGTCCATGTTCACCAAATTCGTATAGAAACAACACCGAAGCAACAAATGATTTTCCCGGCAGGCAGTAAAACAAAAGAAAAACAACAAAACTCTCAAAAAACCAAACAAAAAATAACATCTCCTCTTTTTTAGAAGCTTTAACTAATAAAATATCTAACAGATACTTTATGATGATGGTGAGAACATTTAAGAGCGCCACATAGCAAATCATTTTATTCACTTATCTCTCTCTCTTTCTCTCTCTGTTAAAAAAGGCGAGGAGCTATGAAAACATTAAAGTTACTAATGGTTAATGTGTGGTTCTGATGGTTCCAGCAGTGGGTACAAGCTTCGCAGCCACAGCAAAGTATAAGATTTGCCTTGAAGGCAACTTGGCACCATCATCACAGCCAGAGCATTAAATAGCCACCATGACGAGAAGTAGGAGGTGGTGGAAGTTTGTGAGATTGAGAATCGTGGTCGCCTGAAGCGCCTATACAACACATTCACTTCGGAGTAAAAAAAAAACAAGACCACTCGCTAGAAGCTACACACAGCACGTAGGAAGTGACAGCAACATGACATACGATTTTTTGATAAAAATTTCTGCAACAAGTCGCAAAGTCTTTCGAGAGGATTGGACACGGACAGGGGCACACTGGAAATTGGGCTGGAGTTGAGTTGAATTAAGGTATTTTATTTTTTTTCATATGAAAGATAAACGATTTGGTAATATCCATGAATGGGAGGCAGGGAAATGTCAGAAACATTATTATTTACCAATAAAAGTATAATAAAAAAAGAACTGTGTTGGTTTTTTTTTACGATTTTTCGGTTACGATAGTATCAGAAGTGGGAGTTCATTATTGTTGAATGATGTTATTTTTCCCAAATTTTTATATAAAAGAAAAGGTTATTGGCTTACTGGCTTTTTTAGTGGGCATGTCACGAAAAAAAAAGATAACATGGAAGAATGGTCTTCAAGAAGAAAATTAGGTCTTTAAGAAGCATGGAATAAAAAAAGTACTAATCCTGCAACTGCATTGCCGTTGTTAAGGAACAAAAAAATTTAAAAAATAGTTTTGATCTCGATCCGATGAACTGTTTTTGAGAAAATCGGTAGGGAACGGTACTTCTCACAATTTGGATCTATTTTTTCATTAAGTGAACCAATATTTTTTAAAATTTATTTTATTTTTTTTTAAATCGAGCGGAAAACTATTTTCGAGAAAAAACAGATTTTCAAAAAAGTCGAGAGAGAAATGTATGGCAGGTACTGTTATTTTTGGCTTTTATACAAATATTAACCGTGTATAAAAAATACTATACACCAAGGTTTAAAAAATTCACCCAACCGTTTCGGCTGTTGCTCAACGGACAGACAGACCGTATTGGGAGAACCACTTTTTTCGACTTCCCTATCATAGTCATATGAAGTTTGATCCAAATCGCGAGTTGCAATTTTTTCACTAATCAAACAAAAAAAGTCCAATGGTGTTAAATCGCACGATCTAGGCGGCCAATTCTGGTCTCCAAAACGCGAAATAGCACGACCGGGAAATGACTGATGCAGCAATTGAATTGTTTCTCTGGCTGTATGAGATGTGGCGCCGTCTTGTTGAAACCACATCCCCTCCACATTCATTTCTTCAATTCTAGACACGAAAAAATTGGCGACATCATCACGCACTGCTGCGATATTTTTGGTCGATCGACCTGGTCGAAGGCGCGTTGTTGTCTTTACATCAGTGACAGACCCAGTTTCAGCAAATTTTCCCATTAATCGCCTTACAGTTGACTCTTTTGGAGCATTATGGTTACCCCAAATTGATCGCAATTTGCGAACTGTAGCCGCAAATATTTCACCATTTTGGTAATACAATTTCACAATGAGAATGCGTTGTTCATTCGTGTAGCGCTCCATTTTTATTAATCTTATACCTTCTACTAACAAACAATAATAATTGTTGAAATGTCAAACAATGACACTTCGAATGGCGCCAAATTTAAATCTTGCGTTCTTGTTGGGACACCCTTTACTTATAAAAATTTACAAATGGAGAGTTCAGGCACAGGCAAGGAAATGTTTAGACTTTCGCTTTGAAAAAAAAATTGGTGCACGACTCTATTTGAATGTTTTAAACATTTCATAAATTTGAAATGGGCATACAGGAAACAGTAGCCACTTTGCGATTTGTTGATAAAAAATTTCATGAAAAGGATTTTGCTGTGTAATTTGGAGGATTTTGTTTTCAATTATTAATAGCATACTTTCCGATCTTTTATCTCAAAAATGGAATTTTTCTTTGAATGTCAAAATAACACCTCTTATTGAAAAACCCTGTATTTTTAGATCTCAAAGTTCAAGATGAACTCTTTTTTTGCCTAATCTATCCCTTTTCCGAACTATTTAAAAATGGAAAACAGCAAATTTTCTCAGACTTTTAATGAAGCGTGTCTGAAAAGTTTCTGATTTTTCTTCTTTTTTATTTATTTAAAGATCTACTGGAAATAGACACTCGACGAACATTCACCTCAAACCACTTCATCCAACAAAAAACCTCAAATCTTTATGTCAAAAATCTCTTAATCGTTACTCATATCCTTATATAGGCAAAGTTCCAACTTCCCAGACAAACAAAATCCTTTAGATTAAACAAATCACAATAAAACAAACTTAAATCCTCGTGTGTTGTTATTTAACCTCTCTCTAATTAACTTTTAACCATTATAAATCCATAAACCTCCCCATCGTAGATCGCTTATCAAAATTTTATGTTTTGATTGCCACAAAACATTTACAAGGACCTGTCACAATATATATCTTTAGGTAGGTACCCTAATGCCGCGAGCATTTATACTCATGTCATATATAAATACACATAACATTATATTACCAACAATTACTTCCATCAACCAATTACAACAAAGAGAGAGCTAAAAGTGACAGTTCCCTTTGGGTTTATTGCCTCCATCAAAAGAACCCTCCAAGGGAATAATTATGAAGCAGACTGTGCGACGCGGTGCGGCGAGCGGCGAGGTGGTGGTATTTTTTTTTATAGGCTTGGAATGGGATTGATGGCACACGCGAAAAGTCGTCCCAATTCCCTTTGAGCAAATATAATTATCCGGCCAAACGAAGTGTTGAAAAATAAAATACAACAAATAATAAAAAAAAAGAAGAAATGGAAAATTAATTTTCCTCATTTTCACTCAACCATATTATAATTGTGGGGAAGGGATGGTTCACCACCCCCAGAGGAGTCACAGATATCATGATGGTGAAAAAGAAGGTCCAATCTAGATTGTTGATAATATGACCCCTGACCCTGCTGCTGCTATATCATTAAACTTTATATTTGCCAAATAAAATTATTCCACACAAAATGAGACCCAAGTTAAATGCATGAATTTTAATTGTGGCAATAAATTCCAACCTCAAAATGCGGGTAGGCTTGAATTTGTTTCCACTGTTTCTGGTAGCTTCTGCATCAAGTTAGAGTCACTATATCAATTTTTATTATTTATTTGTTTAATCCAAAATTAAGGCAGATATGCAATTTATTGGTGACACTTCAAGTTCGCCCACTTTTTTGTTTTTGTTTTAGATATGGGCACACACAAGTTGTTATTGAACACTTGTGTTGTGATTCAGGAAAAAATTTTGAAGTGAAGACCAAAAGTAGGTGCCTCGGTGATACAAAAATATGTGTGGAATAAAATTTTATTGAATGAATATATTTTTTAGTGTTCTTCGGGGAGCGCCTATACCTACTTAAGTCTAAATAAAGTGTAGTTGGTATATGCAATTAACCGGCTTTTCCGGCCTACCATGAAGCCAACTGCAGCCTAAGACGACGACGCGACGTGTGCCTGCCTGCCGCCCAAGTTTTGCTTTTTTTTTTTTAATGAATTATTATTGTGGGCACGACGACGTTGGACATGGAAAAACAACTTGCACTTTTGCAACAACAAAATTATTCAAACCTGTCTCATTGAAAATCGCCCACAAAAATTCTACAATTATTCTACATAAGTGGAAGTGGATAGAAAACAACAACAAAAAAATCAAACTTAGGGTGGATTTTCTGAGGTCTCTTAAAAATTAAATATTGTTTCAAACAAAAGAGCTGAGTAAGAGACAAACTTGGAAAATGAATATATGAAGCTTATTGTGGCGAGAAATTCGAAAAGTGGTGAGATTTTGTATTAATTTACGTTCCACAAAGTGGTTTTGATATTTGCTAAGGCTGAGATGCAGAAATAATACTCTAGATAGCGTTGCAGACGTTTGGTGAAGCTTCTACTTGTTGGCACAGAGTTGTGGTGAAAATTTAACTTTAAGTTCAATTGAAGCTTCAAAGTGGTTTACGAATATGAAGCTTATTTATTGTTATATGCATTTTTTTTTAAATAGCCATCATTAATTAGGACCAAATCATAGGTAGCTGTCGTTCAGGAGTCTAATTTATCCATTTTGTTAATCTCAACCAGCATTGGGCGCCATTTAATTTCAATTACAGGATTATTGTATTTGATTAAGCTTTTAAAAACAGACTACAACTTCTTGGAATGATAGATGATGGAAGTTTTATTCTCTAAAAGCAAGACATATTTTGGGTTTCTGGATATTAAAAAAAATACAATATTGACAATAAGAGTGAATGAACGTTTGATTCGAACAGCCATGTTACTAGAGAAAATTTTAATATTAATTTCTCTATGAATGTTCACAACAGAGTTGCGATAAACGATTCGACCAACAATTGTAGCAGATAAAATCATCGTTGATATTTTGGAAGCTCTTGTCTAATTTATTCTTTGAATATTGTTTTACGAAACTCAAAAACTAAAAAAGAGAAGTTATTTGAATGAGAAAAAAGCGCTCATCGAAGCTTTCATATGAATGAAATGGTGATATTTTCTAACCTCTATTGATGATTTCTATCTTTTTAGAGGAACCTGAAATTTATAGATGCTTTGGGTGATTTTCTATAAATACAAAGTTAAAAATATGATACAAACCAACGCACAAATTGAACATGCATTAATCATTTTCTAGAAATTTTATTAAACTCTACTTTTCAAAAAACGGTGACGACTTTAAATCGGGTACACTTTGACGTATACGCAATTTTTTTTGTTTGGTTATGCAAGTTATCAATTGATTTTGATAAAATTTTAACGCAGGTTAAGACACATAGCAGGAATGAAAATTTATTTCCAGGACGCTCCGAAACTGAACTATTTTAGTTGGGTTAGGATAAATCTTTAGAAAAAAATAAATATTTAACGTCTCAAAAAATGTGATCTTCAACTAAATCTTTTAATGAAAAAAAATTTAATCGTGAAAAATTAAATTTGTACTTCTTAAGTCAAGATGAATTTGTGAAGTTTTAATAAATTTGATGAGCAAAAATAAAAATAGATTAGATGTCATTTAACAATAGGTATCTCTGAAAAACGCTATTTCAAGTGTTTGGAGCAAATCTGTGGTGTTTGGTATAGACACGATAACTCCATAAAAAAAGTCCCCTTATACTACGCATTTAAACCAAGCTGGAGCTTAAACTGGTAGACCAGTACATATTAATTCAAAATAATTTATCTAACTATTTTTTAAAGTACATAATTTCATAACGTTTAAAAAGAAAATTTAATGCATTTACAAAAAAAAATCCAAAAATAGAATTTATCATTTTTATACCCAAAGATCACAGAATTTTTTCACAGAATACTTGTTAGCAAAAAAAATATTTTTGATTTGAAATACCTATGCAATATTTTTGCAAAGCATGTATTTTGACAAAAAAAAAAATTGGTCACTCTAAAGTATGATTCTTCTTCCCTTTTCAGACAGAATTCAATTCAATGTTGAAGATAGTTAAAAATGGAAAATAAGTTAAACACAAGGGAAGCAAAACATTCTTTTAAACACTCTGATTAAATATAAGTTTTTTTTTCATTAATATTTTAATTTAATATTAACGAAATTGAATTCTATTGAATTTCATCTAAAATCGGACAAGGTAGCATTTTTAAAAAGCACTCTATTATTAAAATTATCTATTTATTATTTTTTTTTTTTGAAAAAATATTTAAAAATATTTTTATTTGTTAAAGCCTAATACAGTTCTTTTGGGAAAAAATGTACATATGTGGTGAAGACAATTATTTGTTCGAAAAAAATGTATGTTTCGAACTTCACTTTTTTGCATCAAACAATGGCCGTAACATTGTTTTGCACGAAAAAAGCCGTGGGTAAAGAAATGTTTTTCACTAGGATTGGTTCAGAGTTCGATAAAGTGTCAATTTCGAAAACAATTTTGTACACCAATTGTAAAACTTTCAAGTTCAATTTTGTGTGCTTACAAAATTGTCTAACTGCATTTCGCAGGTATTGACAAATAAATTTAAAATTGATCAGCACAAAAACTTTTAAAATTCTGAGTTAAGCATGAAATGTGAAAAATCTACAAATTAAGATCGTTTTAAAATCAGATGTTTATAATTGATCACAATAAATTAAATTAAATTTTTGAAAAATAATTTTTTTTTGTCAATTCTCTTGAGTTTTTACATTTTAAAAACACCTTGTCAGAATATCAAAGTTCAAACAAAAAATAAAAGTGTATTTTGATAGATTTTTGAAGTTAATATTACGTTTTGAAAAGTAACAACAAAAATATTTACATAGGAACATTAACAAAGTATTCAATTTAGTATCAATTTTGTTTGCTAATTTTTTCTTGTTAAAAAACGTTATTTTTGTATTTCGGCATAGCTAACTCAGATTCAGCATATTTTAAAAATTAATTCAAAAATAAATTTAAAAAAAAAACTCTTAATATTTTCAAAAAATATTTGTAATACTTAAAAAATGATGAAAATTAAATTAGAGCTAAGCACTTTTCAAAAATTTTATTTCATGAAAAAGAAGAATTATTCAAAATTTAACTAAAAACTTTATGCCCCTTGAGCTTAAAATGTGTCTATCGCGGTCTTGGCAAATTTATCGATATGTATATGCAAAGTATTTATTTAAAAATTGATTATACCCTAATCCTGTTTAACCTTAACTTAAGTCAGATTTAAAAAAAAAAGATTCTTAAAAAAGGACATTATCAGTATTAAAGCGTTAGTGACCCTTAAAATCAAAATATTTACTTCCAATAAATTTCCAGATTTGGATACTATCTTCAAAATTTATTGAAACTAAGAATTTAATCGCATTGGCCTTTATCACAACTTAACACGTTTCACAGACATCTTCCACACAATTTAACAAACATCAAATCATCGCAGCGTGCGTTGTCGTTTTCATCGTCATCGTCGTCGTAAAATATAAAAGTCAACCACCCTGTCTCATATTTTTCGTGTAATAAATAAAATATGAGATGCTTCCTGTTTCAATGGGAAATGGATGGAAATGGGTGTACGTATGCGTGAAGCATGAGTTTAAAAAATAAAATGTCCTTTGGATTATATTTTATTGCTTTTATTGTCGTTGAACGTTCTAACATCTAAGGATGTGCATTAGTCCTTTATCAAAAATTGCAGTTTTCCCAGTCGCACAAAAATCAAAAAAAAAAAAAAAAATACCATTATTATTTTTTTTTTCAAAACTAACAAAAAGAACCTCCCACTATAATATTGCTATTTTCCAAAGGATATTTATATTGAATAAATCATTTTTAATTTCTTAACGATTAAAACGCCAATGTAACTGTGCTGGTGTGCGCGTCTAGTTTGTGCAATTTCTTAAAAAGAATTCTTCGTTCAAAAGGATGTGGGGTCCTTTAATAAGATAAGAGTATATAGAAAAATATGAAAACTTTATTAGATCCTTATGCATGTTGTGAATGCTGTACCAAAAGAAAATTCTTTTAACGTCTTGTCGTCTGGAAAAAAAGAATAACGCTAACAGAAGGTAATGACAGGTTGCAAGAGTGCAAAAAGGGAAGACCCTTTCACTAATGCACAAGTCCCGTCCGCGACACGATGACGATATGAAGACACAGACTTAAATATCGTATGGAGTGCTGTTGGCATGTGACTGGAACGTGTCATGAAGCACTTTTACACTCTTATTAGATTTTTACATGGCGAACAGCGAGCAGTGCACTGATCAGAATATAGTTAGTTATACTATTATATCCTTGGGAGTGTTGATACAAGTGGAAGGACTTTTGCTGTTGAGATATGGAAATTTCATTACATCGTCCTCATCGTTGTCGTCGTTGACACAGGAATGTATAATTGATTCATATACATATGTCACAAGTAGGTATAGTAGACTCTCTTCAAAAATTTTCCTCCTTTCTCTATAATACTTCTATTATAAAAGAAGTCCTTAATCCGATATTCATAAAGGACATTGCCATGGCAAATAATTATAATTAAATAAATTCATTTCCTTATTATAATAAAATCCTTCAATTTGGCCATCATTATTGACACAAAGATATTCCTAGTTTTCGTATAATTGCGTTTCGATTTTATCAAAAGGATTTTCGTCTAATCTCAAACCCCCCAGGGTAATAGTACCTCTATAGGAATATCTATCCTTAATCGTCACGTTGATCTGTGAAATTAATTCAACGCAGCATCCTGTTTGAAAGCTTCAACAGAAAAAAGGACAAAAAAAAAACTACGTCAAAGTCCTTTTTGTGTGTGGTTTGATAGAAAATAAGGATTTACCGCACAAATTCCCTTCCCTTCATCACTTATGGCAATTTCAAAGGACACATCAAAAAAAAAGGACGAAGAACACACAGATAAAAGAATAACTCCAAATTAGATACTCTCTCCGTCTCCCTATAAGAATTTTGTTCGAAAAGGTATAGAAATTCTTCCGGCAGGATCTTTAACAAAACTGATAACAAAATTACAAGGATTCTCCCCAACCCAACCCGTCTGGCTATATGGAACGAATTTCACATAGAAAATGAAAAATCAACAGCTGCCTGCCTGTTTTCTATCTGTCAGTCAATCTCTCGTCAGATTGACTTCAAATTTTTGACATATTCCTTTTTTTTGGTGGGTGGGATATGATGTCAGTTTCAATTCGATATACTCGTACAAGTTAAAAGAATGAAACTCTGGATATGATTTATAACTTCCCTATTTTCGAGCTACGAATTTAGCAAATTGCCTCAAGGGAAAAGATAAAAATTTTACCCATCCCATAGATTGAAGGAAGAAAAACGAGATTGGGTAAATTCGATAAATAAGTTTGAACTTATTTGGGACTGATTGGAAGATTTTATTTTGAATGAGGTTTTGAACAAAAAAAAAAAAAAAAATAAACAAAGTTTTGAAATGTCAACACTTTGGTTGGAAAAATATAGAGTTAAGGATATGTAGATGAGAAGCAAACTGGAGGGTAGATAAGTCATTGCATCTGATATAATTTTATCGTATTGACTCACTCAGATGACTTTGAGGTTAAAGGTTGTGTTTGGTTAAAGGATTTATTCTGATTGAAAGGATATTGAAAAACGTAGCAAAGGGAAAATATCACACAAAATATAGCCACTCTTATTTTAGAGTAGGTACATAGAAGATGGAAGTATTTTCAGTGCCAAATGTGATAAGCTGATTTTTTTCTTATTTGAAGTTTTTTTTTAAATTAAGTGTTTTTGAATATATACATACTTAGAAATTCAGAAATTGCTGGGTTGTGTTTATGCACCCGTTTAAGAAATTTATGAAAAAATACTTATGACTGCAAATCACCCTGGATAATTTAAAATTTTTGAACAGACGGTCATTTTCGGCAGTAAATATCACTTTTCTACATTTCTATATTTTATGATATTTAAAAAAAAAATTGGAGAATTCAAGGTAAACGTTTAAAATTTTTTAAAAGCTTTTGCAGAACAAATTTTTTTTGTATATTTTTTCAGACTGAAAAACTCCAGCATGAAACAAATGCAATGACACCTGCATTAAGTTGGCCTCAGACGTGGAGCAATCCAATAGCAGGAGGCCTATCGAGGTTTTCTGAGGTCAACCCGGCAAAACACACAAGTGGAGCCTCAGTGTGAAGCAGTTATTAAAGTTCTTAGAGACATGCACACCAATTTTGTTTTTCAAAATCTAACGAGGGGGGGTCAAAAAGTTCGCGGAATGGAGTGTTTGGAGAGGTCGTAGAGGACATTTGGTTACTTTATATTGTTTATACATTCATTAGAGAAATACAAGTATATATATCAAGTTTCGTTCGAATCGGGTCATTGTGCTTTCGATGTTAAAAACCGGTCAAGCCGAAAAAAAAATATTAAAAATTGAAAAAATTGAATTTCGAGCCGTGATAAAGTTCTTGACCAAACAAGGAAAAACATCGCAGATTATTTTGGATGAGATGTTATCTGTTTACGGGGACTTTTTTCCTGGCAAATTAATGATCCATAATTGGTATTGTCTTTTTTAAGCAAGGCAGAGAGTCAATAGATAGTGATCCGCGCTGGGGCAGACCGATTGAGGTGACTCCGGCAGAAACCGTCCAAAAAGTCCAGAAATTTGTTCGGTTAAAGAAGAAACAGAACTTGCAGAAATGGTTGGATTATTACCTTAACCCATTTTGAATATTTTACACGATCATCTTGGCATGTCTAAGGTCTGTGCAAGATGGGTGCCGAGAATGCTGTCAGAATGCTTCAGAAGCGGCAGCGAGTGAAGTATTTACGTGAGTTTTGGAAGGCCTATGTCGGGACCAGAGCTGAATTTATCGGCCGAATTATGGCTGGAGATGAAACTTGGGTTCATAATTTTGAGCCTGATTCTAAACAGAAGTCTGCATGGACCATAAAAACCATCCCAAAGAAATTCAAATTCATTACAAAGAAAAGGGTGTCAATATTACCAGAGGATACTATTCTAAACTTTTGCATCAATTGAAAGAAGCCATCAAAGAAAAATGGCCAATGGCTTTTGCACGACAATGCTCCAGTGCCATGTTGACACGGCTGTCATACAGGAATATGGGTTCGGAATATTGAATCACCCTCCTTATTTGGCCTTTTCTGACTATCACATATTTCCAAATTTGAAAAAAGAGCTTTTACCGACGATGAAGAAGTGAAGTCGGCAATTTCTGCCTATTTTGAAGGAGTTAACAAAACTTTTCTTTTCGGTGGGATAAATAAACTTTTTGACTGATCTAAAAAATGTATTCGACTTAAGGGAGAATATATCGAAAAGGAAAAATTTAATCTTGTTTAAGTTCACTCCCCTTCTCTGTCATTCCGCCAACTTTTTGACCTCTCCTCGTTTTTAAAAAAATAATTAATTTTTTTTTTTAAAAAATATCTTCAGTGTTCAGCTCATTTTGAGCTAATTTGAGCAATTTCAAATAAATGAATTTAATTCTTTTATTGAAGAAATTTTGTTTTTTCCCTCAAAAATACTTTAACATACGAGCAAGTTCGTGCGATCTTGTTGTGTATTTGATTTCTTTTAAAAGTCCCTAATGGTTTTATATTGACCCGTTCATGAGAATTTTTAGAAAATTCTTGAACATAAAATGAGAGTTGGATTCTCAAATCAAAGGAAGTCTTGAAAGATGGCCATTCAAATAGTAGTAGGTTCCTATATAGTTATATACATTGTAAGCTTTTCTACATTTACATTTATATACATGACATGTTCTTTTTTTTTTAAGGTCATTACCATTGTGAAATTAAAAAAAAAACTTCCATGTCAACTTTTGAATATATTTACAAAATTGTGAAGTAATTTTTTTTTGTTCGGGATTTTTAAATGCCCTTCCAACCTTAAAATTTTTCAATTCAATTATTAGAATTTGTTCAAAGCCAAGCTTATTATCAGTTTAAAAAAAAACTGCACGAAATGAGAACGAAATACATATTTATTTTTGAAAATATTTCAATTAATATTAATAACGAGTATGTATAATTACACCCGTTGCTCTTGATTTAAAATTAACAACAATAAACAAAGACCACTGTTGTTGCCCACAGAGAAAACTAATTTTTTTAACGTATGCGAATTTAATTTAGAAAATAATTATAATTTTTCTCTGATTTTATTCATGCGGAAGTAATTATTTCATAAATACATAAGGTTTCAAAAAATTTAAACAAAAAAGAACTTTGTTGTTTTTTTTTGTCCATTTTTATTTGCCTTTTAGTAGTTTACTCGATATTATTATTTCGTAATTATTAGGTTGAATATGTATATAGTAGTTGAAGTAGGTATAGGTAAATGCATAAATATGATTTAGTCATACAAACCTTCGAGCATCAATTTTACAAAATAAATTGCCTTAATTTGTTGTTTGCTCACAATTAACATATAGGTTGTTTGCAATAACCTGTGGCTAATGAAAACTAAATATTCAATTCTGCTCTGATTTTTGTTCTGAATTTAACAGATTTTGGTTTTGAATTCATAAATTTAAATTGGTATAATTTAAAACTATATTTTGCATTTCTGAACGTAACAGTTCTTACGCATATCAAGATCAACATTAAGTGTTATTTGTATTTCAAAACCCAATCCAGTGCCTCCATTTATTAAATCATCAAAAATACATTGCAAATATGTCACATTGGCCTAAAGACTTACAAATTGTTGCTTAATCCCCACCATCTGAACATCAACAACAAATGGGGTTATGTCTTACATCAATCAAAATTAAACTTAAAAAAAAACTTCTCGTTTCTGCATGATGAAGGCGATGAAATGTTAATTTTGTTAGTCCACTTGCTTGAGGTGACATACACAACACATATATAATCATTCTCGTTTTGAATACTTAAAAGAGTGGGAAAGGGTTTTAAAATATTCATAGCAAAAATTTAAGTCTCCTAAATAACAAACACCACCAACAACAAACACCTCAAACAAAACCACATAACAGCACACTTTACATTCTGAATATCTAACTAATGCCTAAAGGCCATACCCAACAACCTATTCAACTTTTAAATCTTTAAACGAATTCATTTTTCTATATCCCCTTCTATCCCCTTCTATATATGTACATGTACATATCCTAAAGAGATCGGAGGATGATGATAGCCCTTCATTAAAATGTACCCCTTTTTGGTTTGCTTCAAAAATTCATATTATACAAATAACTCATGAGAGAGTCACCACCATGAAGTTGCAATAAAATTTTACGAACCGATTTATGTTGAAGTGTCCCCAAGATGACACTCATCAGCTTTCGAAGAAGCCTTTAAAATGTGCAGTGTGTGTGTTCGAGAACGTATACAGGGCATAAATAAAATGTCATCCCAATGTGAATGGTTAGGCCATGATAAAAGATGGAGGCGGTGATGGATGAGAAATTTTTTTAAAATACCATTAGAAATGAAAATGGAAATGTTGCACAAGAGGCAGCCAAGCCCTTTGACATTCCATTAGAGCGATGCGATGATGATGATGATGAAGTCTTTTAGATAAAATTGTTGTTGATTTTATAACACATAGAATGCAATTTTTAGACACATTGTAGTCAGCACAAAATGGGGAGTAGCTTTTGAGAAAAGAACAGTACTGAAGGGAACTGGAAACGGATAAAAAAAACATGTGAAAGTTCAATACGACATTTTTTTTTTCAAAGACGAGCTTTAATGGCGTCTGACTGATTTGATAGACCGCGAATTCGTCCAACAAAGCCTACTATAGTCTGTCAAAGCTCTTCAAATCCAGAAATCTCACCATAACTTCAAAACTGCTGCTGTACAGGACCATGATCCTGCCAGTACTCAGACTCACGTATGGATCCGAGACTTGGGTGCTTAGCAAAAGACACTCCGACCTCTTAGCCGCGTTCGAGAGAAAAGTCTTAAGGAGAATTGTTGGCCCCATATGTGAGGAAGGACGATTCCGAAAACGATATAATCATGAATTGTACGCAATCTAACTTGAAGCAGACATAGTGACAAAAATTAAGCTCGGTAGACTCCGGTGAGCAGGGCACCTAGCTGGCATGAGTGAAGAGGAACCTGCTCGGAAAGTTCTTTGTGGTACATTCTATGGTAGACGGCAGCGTGGTAGACCATGCTTGCACTGGAGAGATGGCGTAGACTAGGACGGCCGAAGCCTTAGGGTGCGCAACTGGATGGCGTCGGCTCAAGACCGGGATAGGTGGAGAGACTTGTCGAAGGAGGCCAGGACCGGATCCCGGATAATGAATTCGTCATGCAATGTTTCCTATTTTTAATTTCATCAAGTAATCGAGGAACCCCAAAAAAAACCATCGTTAAGAAATTCCACTAGTAAAAAAAAAAACAGAAAACATCGAAGACCTAAATTCTACCAATTTCTAACTAACGACTAACGAATGGAAAATTATGAAGTAACAAACCTTTTTATGCAAAAAGTTTTTGGTCTCATGAAGCGCTTCACTGACGTGCTTCAATGACTTCATAACATCGAATTTGTCATGCGATATTTTCTATGTTTAAATTTGGTTGCTTTACTAAGTTTACCTGAAGAAATTCAAGGTACCTAACCAAAAAACCATCGTTAGAAAATCAACTAGAAAAAAACATAGAAAACATCGAAAAACAAAATTGTAAAATTCTAGCAATTTTAACTTATGACTAGTCAACGGCAAATTATGAAGAAAGAAACCATTCACTATAGGAAGTTAGTTGTCTGATGAAGAATTTTATGACAAGCATTACTGACTGTAACTCTAACAATTTTCAACTAACGACTTATCAACGGCAAATTAAAAAATAGTAAACAATTCGATACAAGAAAAGAGGTACTGCGTTGAATTAAAAAAAAAAACATAGAAAAAAATTGAATGATGAACTCCAAAATTTAAAATGTATTTTTATTTTTTGATCTGTGGTCACTAATTCTCTTAAGATTAGCAAAAAATACTTGAGGATTGTAGTTACTACAAGTTAACAATTTGTATATTGGATTGGGTACCAATAGCCTCCACTGACATAAACAACAACAAAATTATTTTTTTTTCTTTCCCGACAGCATATCTCATGCGATAACAATAACGACCGACGCCACACATTCCATTCAACCATATAAATTCCAAAATCCCCTTTCCAATAATGGTCAGCATCATACGCTATTATAGACTTGCAATGTAACAAAAACGTGTGTTAAACAATGAATCACTAATCTCAGATTCCTCGACACGAATGAATCACTTCCCTAACTCTCGCACGTCTGGACTCTCCGGACGCACGATAAACAAAGGATTTACTTTATCTATACAGCAGAAAAAACATAAATAAAAAAAAAGAGACAAAAGACTCACCGTTCTTCAATTGTTGTCGGCAACTGTGTTCTCGCCCTCATCATGGTGAGAAAATGTTTTCCACCATGAATGCCACCGCCACCCTCCGACAAATAGCCATTGTCAATATCAGAAAATCTCGATGGCGGACCAACACGTGTCCGCAACGCATCTCCATCACTGCAATAGCCCTGCCCAATGTCCGATTCGCAGAAATCCGCGACAAAGTGATGTCCTCGTGCACCGCGTGTCGGCAGTGTCACATGATGTGTGTTGTAGCCGCGCAATAACGGTCGCATTGGCATTACACTCACCGGCTTCTCTTCCTCATAAATGGTTCCGACAATTTTCGATGGCACCGTATTGAATTTCGACGAGTGATTCTGTTCGGGACTGCGAAAGTCCATTTTGCGACTGACCAGCGACGAATTGTTCTTCGACGTTGGCATGATCCTGCTGCTGTTTAGAGAAGGTGACGTCATCATGTAAGTCATGTTGTTGGGATCTTGTTGGTGATGATGATGGGGAGAACCTACAAACTGCTGTTGTTGTTGCTGCTGCTGTTGGATTCCATTCACTGATATGTTATTGTTGTTTTGCAGTTGTTGCTGTTGCTGCTGATGCTGCTGATGCTGGAGCTGCAACTGCTGAATATGCTGCTGTTGCTGATAGGTTAGATTGCGACCCAATGGACTTCCCGGTGACATCATCATTTGATCGGGAAGAAGTGCTATGGGCTTGACGATATGTGTCTTTTGAGGAGAGGAATTATTTTCTGATATGGCGGAGGATGTGCGGTTGGATGATATGTCACTCTTTTCACGTTTTAGGCTTTTGTCATGGGACCCACTGCTGCTGTTTGTGGAAGGTAGAGCAGCTGGTTTCTTATTGTCAGCTTGGACAGGTGGTGGAGGAATGGTTTTGCTGGTTCCTTTGATCGCTGCCACAGGCTTCGGAATACTTGTACTGACGCCCGGAGTTGTTAAAATAGCCTTATTCGGGGCCATGATCAAACTTGTTTTCGACTCCGATCGCGAATCGTTGAGCTTTGAGTTGAGGGAAGTCTTCGAAGACGACTTCGATGTCACCTTTTGATCTCCCCTTGTCAGAGATTTCTGTCCTCGGCCAATTGACGAGTGTCCTAGTTTTGAGTCATTGTCGGTATTACTTCGAGCTGGACTCTTCTCTTTCTTGTCGAGTTTCAGTTTGTTCGATGAAGTGATCGATGATTTCTGTGAGCCACTTAAAAGCTTCGACTGCTTCGACTTGTCCTTATTTCGCGCAGCCGTAACCGATACAGCCGGAGGTTTGATCTGGGATAGATGTCCATCATTCAAACTCAAACTGGAATCACTTCGTTCACTGCGAGCCGATGAGAAACCACTGCTCGAGCTGGTTCGCTTTGAAACCTGAGACTTGTTCGACGAACTATTGCTCGATGGGGTTTTGTCCTTGTTGAAGAGCTTCAGCTTGTCCAGCATTGAGTGCTTGGTGGCTGTTGTCGTTGCCGCTGGTCCATTGGCAGTGTTATGTTGTGGAATGGAACCATTTGGAAGATTCGGTGGTGGACCATGTGGACTGGTGGGAATTTTACATTGCGGCTGACGTAAGCTGAAATCACCGAAAAATCAGAATAATCATTTGACACCTACTCATATGACACTTACCCATTATTATTGCCGGCACCCTTGATGGTTTGGATTGTATGGTTTGAAGTTGGTGGACTCCCTGGACGGCTGCTTCCATTTATATCGACCCCGGTTTTTGCTAATCCCGGAATGGCTGTAAAGGGAAGAGAAACAAAAAAGATTTTTCTTTTAAAACCATCTGAGAGCGGGGGAAATATTGTTTGGATTTATATATTCTACTTTTTGTGACAGTTAGCTGGCTACACAAGAGAAGTGGTGCGAGAAATCAACCCTCATGTTATGTTACGTTGCGCTGGAATGATGATGATGATTATATTCATCAACTTCGCCAACGAACCGAAACGTATACATCTATTATTAATATTTCAATTTGAAGTTTTTAAACAAAAAGGAGGAGGCTTGGATATAATATTGAGATACTTTGCTTGTTCAGCTGATGTTTGAAATAAATTCCCAGGTGGCCTAGGATTTTATATGGGAGGGGAAATAATATAGTCTTAAAGGGCTGTGATTTAATAGACGAAGGTTTTGTATTACTTTATTTTGTTGTTGTTTATTTTGCTTTTGATGAAATATGTGGTTTTTTGTCAAAGAGAGAAGAGACGGAAGAAGATGTACAACAATGTGACCTTATTAAAATGTGTCGGGGCATGTAGATTCGTATTTTAACAAGAGGTGATCAAGAAAAATTCTTAAGTGCTATGTTTGGTTATGTAAATTATATCAGTCTCAGGTGGATTAGGTTTGAAAAAGGGGATTTAACAAAATAAAGTCGTTAGTGCGATGCGTTAGTTGATGAGAAGAACATGCGGAAATTGATGTGGGAATATATGATTAATGATTTAAACGGAAAAGGTTGTTCTTTAAATTTTTTATTGCGAAAAAAAAGTTAAATTTAAGTTTATCCTGGCAGTATGTTTTAAATTTTATGCGTTTTTTCTGTTTTTGAGTTCATTGTGGTGTTTCCACCTTTTTCATCTCAAATGAATTTTTCAATTTCGTAAAATTCTAGTATTTTGTAAGATTTCGATTTTGGAAACATTATTCTTTTCAATTTGTCGAAAAGAAAACTATTAAAAAATATTTATTTGTTTGGTCATTTATGTAAGTGTAAGTAGTTAAACTTTCACGGCTATCAGCTTTTAAAGAATAATTAATTAAAAACCATGATATTTCGATTTCTTTCTTGCAACTATTGGACAAGTTTTGGATTTGCAAGATAAATCGAACTCGAAATATAAATCAGACCTTACATATCGATGAAAAAGAATGCGTACCTCTGCAACTAGCTACTATCTCAAAAATGGCTCATACGATTTTGATGAAATTCTTCAATTTTTTCAAAAAAACATTCTGAACGGAAATTGCTATAGAACTCGATTTTTGGATTTGAATTAAATTATGGATTAAAGGTCTGACAAATAGCTAAATAACCCCAACCCTCTGGCCCGGAAAGTCTTCGAGCGAGGAACAGCGCAGTAGAGGAATACCGCCCCTCAGGTGGTAGGTGAGAGAGATTCTTAATCAACTTGGTGTACGAAACTGGAGACAGTTGACTGGAGAAGCATGTAGGCTAAGGCCCTAGTCCGTCTTGGACTGTACCTTAAGTAAGCAAGAACTCAATATCAAAATTTTATACTTAAGGGATTTAAAAAAAAAAACAATTTTTTTGGAAATTTAGTATTTCGAAAACAAGTTGATTAAAATTTTTAAAACATGGTAAAAAGTTCTTTTAACTCTATCTAGAATTTTTTGGACATAAATAACCTCTAGCATCTAAAATAACGGCACCTACAATAGCCATATACAAATGTTTTTGAAAGATCTTTAATTTCAAAAAATGGAAAATTTTGTATTTAGTTCTATGGACGGTTTTTTTCTTAACATTTGTACCGGTATTTTCGAAACCAAAATAAATTTGTGTTCAAATTAAATATATGAAGTATTAAAAACCCATTTTGTATCAAATTTGAAGAACATGTATTGACCCGTTTTGAATATATTTAATTTACAATAAATTGCAATTTTTTTTTCAAAACCCAAAATAAATTTTACATATTTTTGGATGAAAATTTTGATATGAATCAGATGAATCGAAAATCAAAGAAATGATTTTATGTGGGAATTCCCACATTTTGGAAGCTTTTTTGTTAAAAGTTTCGGTTTAAGTGAAAATCAGATTTTCCAAAAAGGTCAAAGTAAATTATATGGCAAGCACAGTTAAAACAAAATATAAAAACTCACTCGTTTAGAATTAGGCTCAAGACAGAATTTTGAGATTCACTTTTTTCGTGTTCGAATTTTTTTTTGCTGTAAAAGCTCCCAAACATATTTTAATTTATTATTAAGTACTCTTGTTTGCACATAGGCGGAAGTATACGTGTGACCTTTGCTACAAAATTTGACATTTTCATTAAATATTTTTATGTTTTTTAGCCAACCTCAGTCTTTAACCCTTCAAAGAAAATGAAACATATTCTCTTATCGAAACATAATTTATAATTTAATTTAATTAATGGTTTAAACTTTATCCCTTTTTTTCCTCCTTAAATAAACAACCTTATTTATTTCGATGAAAAATAAATCCTTATGGTTTTCCACCCACATCAATATCTTTCAACATAATAAATCGAAAACCGATGTTATCCATAAACAAATGTAGGCATACCAATCCACTTTAATTTTATTCGTGTTATTTTGTTGTTTGTCGGTTAACACAAACGGTGATCAATGGATCTTTGAATCAAAATTAAACATATTTTTTTTTTACCTACATACTCGTATATAAATCTTTTTTTTTTCAAGATAAAACTCAAATTACAAGCAATACAACTTTTTCCGCAAAATGACTTTAACCTTCTTTTCGGCTAAGAAGATAAGAAAAAGATAACACCAAAAAAAAACAGTATTTTTATGCAGATTTACAGCCACTGCATGCAAAACCTTAAAACAAACATGAAATTCCAGTCTTTTTTTCTTTTATTCAGAGCCACAGTTAGCAGGAGAAGTTGTATAGAGGAGGTATGAGTTGTATGAAACGAATTTGAAACACTTAAACAAGAGCAACGTGAGACATTCACCTAAATGACAAACGAGCTTTGTATAGCAAATTTCTGTATGTAAAATTTTAATGACACGACTGGGTCGCATGCAATTGATGACATCCAACATTGCTCAGTGGAAATAAGATAAAATTTTATTAAAATCGTCAAAGTCGTTCTTGAGAATTTTTTTTAAACCTCAGCAATTAATTCAAAAAAAGCTATTAACGGTCTTAAGCTCATAAAGTTTGGCATTTTTTCAAGAGGGAATCAGATTTGGGCTCATAAGGAGACTAATACCTAAAGGCTTTGTAACAGAAAAGTAAGTTTTAAAAAAAAAAAAATTAATTCCGGTTCTTAAAATCTAAATGATTTATATTCTATTTTTCTTTTATTTTTTAGGCCCATATACTATCCTTTTAGAGCAAGAAAACAAACAACTGAATGAAGACTCTGAGGCCAAGAAACGACGACTCACTCAGAGCATCGCACAGTTACAGTTCCTGCTGCTGCTGCACCAAAACCAGCCAGGACTTATATATTGTAATTTATATAATTCTGTGTGAATAAATTAATATATTAAAAAGCGCCATGAAACGAAATACAACCGAGACGATAGAGGAGGCTTTTCTTCCTGGTTTGTCAGCCTGTTTTTTTTTTTGTTGCTTCTTGCCCGTGAGTCAGAGCGGGTTTCTTGGAGCTCAACACACATTATGTAGAACATGATATATTTCGCCTGAATGTGTCTGGGACATTTGTTTCCATGTTTTTTTTTTCTTGATACGTATGTTTTTTTTTTGTAAGAATCCTTTTGGTGTGTCAGAGTTGGTTATTTGGTACATTTAAATTATGTCTGGATATGGTTAAGGCTTTTGGAGATTTCAAATTTCCCAATGAAAAAAAACTAGGTTAAATTTAAAGTATGTTGATATATACATATATGTATGTATGTAGCTGCCTATAATTCAAATTTCTGAGGAATTATCTATTTTTTTTTTATCAACGATATTAGCCTAGATGTCGATACTACACTAGACAAAAAAAAACTAAGGGAACGATTTTTTGTCGACTTTTTTTTTAGTGATTTTTGAAGAGCTGTATCTTTGTGCAAAATGGTCGTATCAAACCATTTTTTGTTTTCATACGATTCGTTCTGTTGAAAGAAAAAAGAAGTCTTTTGTCTTTGATCACCAGTATCTTCACAAATATGTAATGATGACATACACAATCTTTGGCCAGTTTCAAAAAGTTAAATGAAAAAATGTGAAGAAAGTTGGAAAAAAAATTCAATTTTGTTTTATTTTGATGATAGTTTAAAAAATCTAAAAAAGATCTACGAAAACACAATAAAATTTAATGCACGACTAGGTCGCACGTACTTGCTCATATGTGCGATAACATGTTGGTTTTAAAGACAAATCAAAAATATACAATGTTACCCGACTATCGATTATAGTCACAAGTAAAAATATGAAAAAACCCTGAAATTAAATATTTGAATTAATAAAATAAGCAAAACAATAAGTTTAATCTTCAAACTGAAGATGCCATCTTATGTATCATAAAAATACAAATTTTTCTAAAATCGTTAGAGCTGTTTTTTCAAAATATAATTTTTGATCTACTATACAGTTATTTAAGTGTTTTTATTAAAAAAAAGTTAGTATGCACATTTTTAGTATTTGATAAAATGCATTTAAAACAAAATTAAAAAAAAATATTTATTAGTTTTCAAAATATTCAGTTTTCAAAAAAAAAAAATTGATTTTATTTAAATACAAAAAATATATTTTTCGAAAATTTTGATATACGTAATATGTATTGTTAAAATTATATAGGACCTCCAGAAAAATTTCATCGAAATCCGTCCAATAGTTTACGAGAAAACCGAAAACCAAAAATCCGGTTCTATGGCAAGTACCGTTAATAACGGTTTTTTCAAAAATATTTTTTGACTAAATTATTAAGGTTACTTGACAAACCCGATTTAAAAAATTTCATCAAAATCGTTAGAGCCCTTCGAGATAATTTTTTTTTTGTCTCAACGGTACTATGACAGGTACCGTTATTTTTGGAGCTATAAAAAAAATTTCGATTTCCCTTCTAGGCAATCTCCTTAAAACCTTATGTCCAAAGTGTAAAGAAAATCGCTTCAGTAGTTTAGACTGTGGGTCGAGGTACAGACAGACAGACAGACAGACAGAATTGCGGGACCCACTTTTTTCGCGTTCTCTATCGTCGTAATGTCAGGTCTGATTAGTATGTATCTCGAGTTCGATTTTTTGCACGAATCCAAAACTTAACCTCGAGACGAGCTCCAGGCAATCAATACAATTAAGACACTTAGAACGCTTAAAACGCTCAAGGTGCTCAATACAAACAAGACTCTTAGAACACCGAAGACGGTCAAGGCCTTTAATAGGTAGGTATAAAATTCCAAAACGATTAAGACACTCAAGAAGCACAAAAAGCGCAAGACGGAAGATGTGTCGCAATTTCCACTACATTTTAGAAGTATAGCTTTGATTTGAAAAAATCATTTGTGGACAATTTTTTTTTGATAAGATTTTTTTGTCAAATTACTTTTTTACCGAATTTTTTACTTCTTGAAAATGTATTTTAGTTTTAGTGCTTTTACAAATAAATAAATTTGTGGTTCGATAGCCTAGGAAGAACTAGAGCCTAAGTGACTTACAACTCTCAACCATGAAAGGCAGCTGCCTGCGAAAAAAACATTTCTGTTTTTAGATGGACTAGGCTGGGAATTGAACCCAAAGCTCCAGCATGACAATCATACAGATTAACCATTATGACACGGGCCACTAACGAGTTCTTTTAAAAGCTTAGAAAATAATTTAACGAGAAAGTAATTAATTTTCTTATGTTCTATTTCAAGGTTTTTTCTTTAAATTAGTAAAACTTTTTTACTGGCGTGTGTCTGCTAGACGGCTCTATAAAGAGCTTGAGCTTGTGTGTCCCCAAAAAATAGAGTTAAAGTCCCGATAAATATCTCTGCCGTCGGGAATGTTAAGAGATTATTTGTACCACTTAAAGAGTTCGAAAAACGTATGGATTACCCGACAAAAGGGTTGTTCTTAATTTTTGATAGATTTTTTGGGATAAAAAAATTACACAACCCCGCCTCCTCCACGCTCTTGAATTTGGCAATTTTTTGCTCATTACTTTTCTCAGGTGTATATTAACGAAAAAAGGTTGTCTGGTTGATGAGAGAAAGATCCTCACATAACCAGCATTAAAGAAGCGTAGAATCTTCCAAAAGAACTACCCAAACTTTTATGCTTGAAAATTCTACGTGTACTTGACATTTTGCAAAGATCCCAAGCCTAAAAAAAAAAAAAAAATTACTAAAGTTTTCAAATCCTATACCCTCAAATCCTGATTTTTAGAACTAAGTAACTGAAATTAAAATGATTTTTATTCAGCACCTCCTCCAAAAAGTTGCGACAAATAACTTTCAATTAAAAATAACAAAAAATCGCATTTTCTTTACTTACTTGGTGTATGATTTGGTGTCGGTGGTAATGGTCTAACTTTATCCGGTGGACATCGTCTCTGAACCAAAACAGTTGCTGGTAATGGAATAGCCGTACCTCCATTTCCTTTTCCATAAGCATTCGGAATTTGTCTGCAAAGAAAAAAGAAAAAAAAGAAATCAGTTTTGTTATTGTTTCGTTGCAACTTATCTTAATTTTTATAAAGAACACAGAAGAAAAAGTTTCATTTTCATCCAGAGAAAAAAAATTAAAAAAAAAATATGATAACAAAATAAAAGACGAGACAAAAAAAAAAGAAAAAGAAAATGAATCGCAGAAGATCCCTTTTTAAGAAAAATATCCATTTCGTCTGGTTGTTGTCTGCTTATTAATTGTTGTCTGGTTGCTATAGTATTCCCAAAGAACCAGCAGTAACTAAACTACTTCTCTTCTACCCATGCAACTGGAATAACGTTATAATTGCAAATACTTTACACCTGCAAAAATATTGTTGGTGTAATTGAATTTCCGCACGCCATGCTCCTACGCCATGCAGTATACAAAACAATTCAAATTGCAAACAAAAGTTAGAGAATCCAAGAAAACATCCTGCTGCAAAAGATTTTTCAAATAGATTTATTCTAACTCAATTTATAAATCTTCTTCTTTCCCACTTGGGTTTACGTAACTGTGTGTCTTCTGATGTTGATGGGTGAATGCGTGAAGTAAGTTGATCCTTTGGTGTTTTTATCAAGGACTGTGACTGACTGAATGAAGGAGGAAGTTTGTTATCGTTAAGGACAATGTCGTCGAGTACTCAACCTACCTTAGCTATCGTCAAAACATCAAAACAACAAGGATTTCAGGATTTCATAATAAAAATCGCCTTTCAGTCAGCATAAATACATATTTTTCACTTTGGATTTAAATTACTAGAACAGGGATAGATGACACAGGATCAAGGATACTTTTCATCAGAAGCTATATCTATCGTTGGTTGGAAAGTGTCTACGAGTTGCCAAGGAAAAGTTAAAGAAGAAGTTCTTCTTTTATCATTTGTGATAGCGGTCTTGAATTATTTCAAACATGAGTCAGAGAAAGATGTACAGACAGACTTTTCAAAGAAACACAAAAATTGTCTTGGTTTTTTTTCTGTGATGGAATGTTGTGACCAAGGAGATCTGAAACTTGTAGAGATTCGTTGTTGATTTATGTGAAAGTTTTATTTTCAAAGAGATTGCATTTTTAACTTTTTGAGCTGAGAAGTCTTAAGTGTTCGAAGCTTGACTTTTTGAAGAAGTTTAAAGTGGAAGAACTTTTAAACGGTTTCTCCCAAATTCTTTAAAGAATAAAATAATTTTGAAAACATCACCAAAAGTTCTTGAGGAGATCTCAAATTCACCTTTTTTTTTAAATAGATACCATGAATATATTTTTTTAACTATAAACATTGTTAAATAAATTAATTTTTACTATGGATTTAATAAACTGGAGATAAGACCGGAGGTAGACAATTTATTACAAATCAATTTTTTTCCTTTGAATTCCATTTTGCAATAAATTCCGTTAAAATATATTCAAACAGTCAATCAAGTAACAGCAAAAAAAAAAAAAGAAATAACTTGGAACCCCCATTGATAGGAGATAAAAGATAATTATTTTAAAAAAATTCCGGCATAAACAATTCCAAAATCCTTGCTGTGTGTGTGGGTACTGTGGTGCTTAACGAATAATGAAATTAGCATAATTTATTATTCAATTCCGCTTTTACAAATCCCACACTATCAGCAAATGTGTCCGAGTGGAGTCACCAATGTCTGGTTGGTTAGTTTTGATTTTAGAAAAAAAAAAAAAATTGCAACAACCCATTTATGCACTTTATGTATGATAATTAATTTTCATTCTTTCTTTTTTGTTTTTGAAAAAAAAAAATTCTTTGACAGTAACTCACAGTAAATCTACATAGGGTGTTTTACTTGGACAAAGAACAACTTCGATGATCGATTTATTTTCAGAATCTTAGGGTTTTTTTTTACAATTCAGTTGGAAAACGTGGATTCTCAAAGTTCTTAAACTTCTATTTGGCAATTTAGTACATATTATGTTAAATTTGATTGAAAACTATTCTGTTAACAATATTAAAAGAGAGAGAAAATGTCTAAAAGCCATCCAGTAGACATATTCCGGTTCTATGAAAAAATTACATTTTTCAAACTTCTTAATTTAATGCATTTTTGAATAATACCAGTTCCAGTTGATTTGGAAATTTGAACTTGAAATTTCATATTTTTTGTATAATTAGAAGAAGTAAAATAATTTTTATCAAAAAACAAAAGTTGACCGAATTCAGATGTGTTTACACGTTTTCGTACTAATGAATTAAATTAAACAAAATTTTATTTTCTGACAATTTTTTTTGACCATTTTGTTCAGCATTTATTTTTCAACAAATATTTTTCTTCGGCATTTATTTTTACCAGTTTTCATATTTAGTTGTTCACTAACAAAATTTTTTGACGTTTTTTGTGTACCAATTTTGTTTGACAAGTTTTTTTTTGGAGTTATTTTCTGACAAATTCTTTTTATGGTATTTATTTTTGTCGACAAAACCATTTTTTCACAATTTTTTTTTTTACCAATTTTTGTTGAGGTAAAACAAAAATTTCTAATCGGTTCTTTAACATTTTCTGTTGAAAATTTTTTTGTCAATTTTGGTTAACAGTTTTTTGACAAAATTTTATGTTTTTGCAAATTCAAAGAAGACAAATATCAAATATGTTATAAATTTTATTAATTGTGCTTTAAAATTGTATTACAAATTATATTATCTACTTTCTACACAAAATGGCCGGCCACCCTTGGCTTTAACCCGGGCCTTAAGTCGCTTCGGCCAATCGAGTATGGCAGCACGCCATCGAAACATCTTATTTTCAGATGAGAAAATTTCCACCATTAAGGAAAAATTGAACCTCCAAAATGACAAAGTTTATGCTCGGAGTGCTCAGAAAGGAAAAGAAAAAATTGGCAGTGTCAAAAGGGGTCATCATTCGAGTTCAGTGATGATTTAATGGGGAGTTCCCTATGAAGCACCGCCAAGTTGCATTTTTGTGAATAAGGAGTAAAACCAACGCAAAAAATTACCAAGAAGGCATTTTGGAGAAAGTAGTAAAACCACTCAACATGAATCTCTTCAATGAACGGCATTGGGTATTCCAGCAGGACTCAGCTCCAGCCCACAATGCCAAATCCACTGAGTCGTTTCTAGAAGAGATTGTTCCTGAGTTCAGCAAGGCATCAGATTGGCCTTCAGGTAGGCCAGATCTTAATCCCCTGGATTATTCTTTTTGGACAGAATTAGAGCTGATGGCTTGCCACAAGGGACATCCGAATTTGGAAAGCCTTGAATCAAGATTTGTCCAACAGTGGCGAATTTTCCTGAGGAAAAGGTGCGTGCTGCCATAGACGATTGGCCGAAGCAACTTAAGGCCCTGGTTAAAGCCAAGGGTAGCCATTTTGGGTAGAAAGTAATTAATAAAATTTATAACTTATTTGATAGGTATCTGTCTTCTTTGTTTTCAAAAAAATATGTCTAACAGTATTGTTTTAAATCATTAAGGCCCAGTTTCTCAGAACTTAGTTAACTTCGAGTTAATTAAAAAATAAACCAAAAAAATAAACCAAAATTATCTTAGAAGTTCTTTTTCAGTGGGATATTTACTTTTACCTTAACTTGTCAAGAATCTATAAAAATCGATTTGTGACAGCAATTACTGACATAATTTACATAGATGGCGACACTATAAAAAGTCACCATATCGATTGCATTGAACATTGATTTTCTACATTAAACATCTATATTCAGTTAATTCAGAATTATTATTGAGTTTGTTGTCAAAGTAACATTTAAATACAAAGTTAGACATCTGTAATTCAATCTCAGAAAAAAATAAAACACTTTACCTTGATTCGGACTATAAACGAAAATCCTCCAACAGACATAAAAATATTATTCTTATTCCAAGAAAAAACTAAAAAATAACTTCTGATGATCTTTTTTAAACTCATCCGAAATGTCGAAGGACAAAAATAATCCTCCTTAAAACACCTACTTAAAAATGTCGTATTTTTAGATCTGATGTGTAGGTTTTTTTCTTACCTCTCTGGATATAACCAATCTTCATTTTGTCAACCCACTCACATAAATGTTTCAGAAACTGCAGAACAGAAAGATGTAAATACCAAAAAAAAAAAAAACACCGACTAAAAAATATACATACCCTTTGACATTGACAGCTTCTTGTAAACAAAAATGAAAAAAAAAAGTTTAACAACTTTAACTTGAATTTAATTATGCATATTTACGACCAACAAGAGTGCTATAAAAATAAAAATAACCCAATTTATTTCTTGCCTTATAAAACATAAAAAGAAAAAAAAACTTTAGACAATTTATCATAAAATATACAAAATTCTCCCACTCGCTTTTTCGCACAAATGTGGCAGAACTTTTTCATATTATCTACTCTTTTTAATTAACCTCAACTACACCCTGTAGTTTTGTAATTTTTAAAAAAAAAACTTTTCAGGCAATATAAAAGACTGAAAAAAAAATAATGATAAAACAAAAGTAGGGACTTCACGTGCCGAACCAAGTCCACAAGCAATGCAGGGAGCACAGTCTCATATCGCGACAAGAAAAAAAAAAATACTTCATCCGCCCACTGATGGCAAAGGCAACCATCACTATCATCATCGTGCCTGGAAGCCCCCGCACATACTCAATAAATATCCCAATCGATGACGGTGATGATGATGATGGCTTTTACACTCCCGGTCCTAGGCCTGGATGTTATGGTGTCTCCTCGTAGTCGTCTCTCTTCGTCTCGCCGGCCGGTCGGCCGTCTGGATCTGGGCAGTTTTCGTCATGTCCTCGAACGAAAAATTTATCGAATTCAATTGCAAATTGTGAAAATTTATTCTTATCTCGTCGTTTATCGCCTTCAATAAAATTCAAAACAAAAACAAAAAAAAAAAAAAAAAGAGAAATCATCAAGTAGTATAGCTACTTGAACAACAAAACTTCCCAAAGGGGCAATATTCCAAAAGGAACAACATGATTGAACTGTGTGCAGAAAGTCGCTCCTTCCGATAAAACTCCCATAACCACATTTGGGGGAGAAGAAAGTCCATTTAAAGTTTAAGTGCTGGTCGATGTACTCTTTGAGGTTTTTTTTTCCAATTTTTTTTTTTGTTGATTGTCGTGTTTTATTGATTGCAAATTTATTGGGCCAGAGATATTATTGAGAGTTGCATGGCTAATTGATTAAATGCAGCAATATGAATTGCACAAAAAATGTTTTTTTCTTTCTTGGTTTTTTGTATTTTTATTTAAGTGAATGTTGCACTTTGTGTTTGGGTACAAACCAAAAAAAAAAAAAACTTCAAAAATAAAGTGAAGAGGGTAAGTAGCATAGTGAAATTAAAAACCAATTACCGTTGATTTTAAGTCGACAATGATGAAAAGGATGGCAGAGCTGTCGAAAGTATTTTTACATTACTACTTTTTTGTATATAAATATTATTATTGTCTAAATAATAGAATATAAATAAAATGCCTTATTAAACTCAAGTTTATACCAATTGGATCAATGAATACATCTACTTTGCATTGCTAAGCTACGATCCAAATATAATTTATTAAATTATTCAATCTTAAATAATGGCAGTGGATATGAAACAAATTGTATTTATTGTCACAATTGGTATAAACTCGAGTTTAGTAGGACCAAACGTCAACAAATAACTATGAACATATCTCAATATCTTTAATTTTTCAGATAGTAAAGTAAAAATTTTCCCTAAAATTCACCAAGTGCAATTAGACCAGTTTATACCAATCGGCAGATGAATACATAAAACCTCTGTTTTTTATTTTATTAATGGAATCGGACACGGTAAAAAAAAACCATTAATTGATTAAAGTTTTTTTTTATAGGAACAAAGCTTAACTTATTTATTCAAAATAAACAATTTTGTATTAGACCAGTTTCAATCAAATAGCATTAAATGGGTTTATAAATAAAAATCTTTTGTATTATACATTAAGAATTGTTAAGAATACTGTTCGATAAGTGAAATTATACCATTTTATACCAATCGGCTTATATGCAATTTTTATTTTTTTGTTTAGTCATGGCCGGACGCTGACAGAATCATTAATTATTAGGGGATTTTGTTTAAATTTGTACTAATCTTGATTACTATAAACAACGAAACAACAAAAAATATAGGTATTTTATATTAGACCAGTTTATACCAATCAGTATAAAATTAGATAAAGGGTTACTGTGTTACTTGATGGTTATTGATTTAAATGACAAAAGGAAAATTAATTAATAAGTTATTACTTCATATGTAGAATCGGAGCAGTTTAGACCAATCAGCAAATGAATACATTAAATCTTTTTGTTTTGGTACCATTCATGACTGTAAAATCTTTATGTTTTGCTGCTGTTTCGATTGGACAATGACGGCATAGTATATTAATGAAAATAGAAAATGAGCTGAAAACAAAATGTAACTTTTTGCCATGAAAAATGAAACCAGTTTATACCAATTAGTTGAGCAATAAATAAAATGAAATAATTTCTTTGTTTAAAATGGGGTAGTAGCTTGATTTATTTATTTTATGATTCTCTATTTAAGATTTAGACCAGTTTATACCAATCAATAATCAGATAAAAAACATAAATTTTCTTTCTCAGAGCTAAGCAATAATTTTTTTTTTTGATTTTTCGGAAAGAAAAGTCGACAGCTCTGTCTAGTGCTTTATATAATTATGCTTCGCTAAATATGAATGTACTTTTACAATTTTGTATTAATCATTCAAAAATCAATTTGCACTTCTCAACAAGTTAGTAACTCATTAATTGGAATGGTCTGGCTGGATTTTGAATGGATTATTGCCAAGGTATAGGTATATTATGTACTCGTAAATTGAGGGTCTTTACCACACTGAAACCAACGTTTTTGATGTTGACTTCTTGGAAGTTCTGTTGTATTTGTGTTGCATTTACATATATGCAAAACTATTATATGCTAATCGAGTAAAAGACAAAACCGGTGGTGGTGCCTGTTTTGACGGAGATGTGGTAAACAGAAGATCTCGAAGAGATCTACAATTATTTTTTTTTTTTGTAATGTAATGCAATATGTTCAGCTTATTGCTGCAAAGGGTATAAAGATGATGAGGTTGAATTTTATGTTAATGTCATTGCCAATAAGAGAATCGTTTTGTATTTACTTAAAAAAATTAATAAATGTCACCGGGATCAATTGAATTGAAACTAAAGAAGAGAAAACATGAAATTAACCAAGTTATCGCAATGAGATGATTTTTTAATGAGGCTATGGTTAAATTGAACATGCATTTTGACAGTTGTGACATATACATCAGAACTAAGAAAAACTCTATACTTTCCAGCGTTTGTTTGACTTCATTATTAATTTTTCATTGAATATTTTCTCACATAATTGCTTTGAAATATGACATACATACTTTACCTAACCTATTTTATAAATTTATTGAACTGAATCGAAACCTTGCTTATCAAATCTTGTTTAAACAAATGCAAGGTACAATGTCAAAAACTAGTTTGACAAAAGAACCTAAGTCGAAAAAAAAACTTTAGTCAAAAAAAAAAATGTCGGAAAAAAGTTCTTAGAAAAATTTATCGATAAAAACACAATTTTTAAAGTCGCTTACAAATTAAATCACCTCATTATCTTCTTAAAAATTGGCAAAAGTTATTTTGTTAACAAATCGTTTTATCATTACAGAAAATATTTTGTTCCGTCTACAGATCAAATTATCTTATTATTTTACCAAAATTTTCATAAAAAAGTTTAAAAAAAAATTGTCAAAAAATAATTTCTGGAAAAATTTGAAATATATTTGAACTCCCTACAGAAAAAATGTCAAAAAAATATGGTTTAAAAAATATTCGTCAGAAAAAAGACGTCAAAAAAATTGAGGAACATTTCTGTGTGAAATTTCGTAAAATGATCTGCTTTTATTTTTTTACCAATTTTTATTTTTGACAATTGTAATTGATGCCTTTTTGAGCCAAATTTATATTCTTCCAATTTTTTTACTGTGCTTTTCTTAGAAATGGTAATTTAATAATTGGTTCCAAATTTTCAGAAATTCTATTTTTTGAGTTCTTTTAAATAAAAAGAAGCTGGGTGCGACCCACACTGATAACTTCCCATTTGTGATCTTGAAAACTTTATAATTAGTTTTTTTTCAAATAACTAAATTTTCTGCGAAACAAACTTTAGCTGTTAAATTCAAACAATCATTATTTTAAGAATGAAAAGCATTTTAATTATTTAAAGAGATTTACGAAATTCACATATGTACATATATTATAGAGATTGTTGATGCATAACTTCCAACCGTTTTTTTTAACGAGGTTTTTGTCAAAAACGGTCAATTAGATATTTGTCAAAATTTAACCTTTCATAAAAAATTGTACTATATATAAAATAAAATATTTTAGAAGGCACAATCGTTGTTCGTTCTCAGGATATTCGAGCTGAAATACAATTGTAACTACTTTTCTTTAGAATTTTTAACAGTTTTTGTATTTTTTCAATATCATCAATATCGTTACCCGTTTTTGAGAAATTTGAGTCGAAAGACAATTTATACCAATTTTTGGTAGAATTTTTTGTAGTTTTTAATTTTTTGTGAAAAAAAACTGTCCATTGAATTTTTTTGAAATTTTCACCAGGAGTCAAAAACAACATTTTTCGTAAAATAAAATTATTTTAAAGTTAATATCGTTTTTCCATCTAAGGATATTCGAGTTATAAAAATTTTTTTTTTAGTTTTTTTGATTTAAAAAAATAACGGTATATTGATTTTTTTCCAAATTCATATCAAATTTGTATGATGTCATAATGTGTCGAATAAAATTTATTTCAAGTCAATAGCATTATTTGTTCGTGAGATATTTGATCCCAACCAAAATTTTCACTTCTTTTTTAAACTGCTGTAGTAAAAAAAACAACTGATTGAATATTAATAAACGCCCTTTCAGCTTCTTTCGAAGTTATTATCTGTAAAACAAAATTTGATATTTGAGATATCGACGACGAAAAATGGTACCAGAACGTACGGACATACGAACGTACGTACACACGCACACACAGACATCTCTCTAAAAATGATTGATATAGGCTCTAGGGACCTTGAAACGTCGAGAAATGTCAAAAATTTCAATTTGACAAATCGGACCGATTACAATAACTCCCTATGGGAAGTTATAATAAAAGTTTAAAATGTCGCGTTCAATTATGTCTTTTATTTTCAGGACAAGAAGTATTTTTCGAATACATATATGTAAATACAAAATTTTGTAAGTTTTAATTTTCAAGCCAGTTCTTATTCTTTAAAATCAAATCTCTCTCAAAAAAAAAAAAATAATAATACTCAATTAGTCACCCATAGTTATGGAATAATCAGCACACTGGTTGCCTGCATTTGTTTTTTTTTTGTATTTTTAAACAGCTCCACGTCATTGTTGAACACTTTGGAATATTCTGTTTTAATTACTCACATCAAAACAAACCTCAAATTACAAAATGCAAAATGCCAAAAAAAGAAAAGGGCAAACTGCCAAATCCCTTGGCATTGATTCAACATACAAGTCTCATTTTTGCCACACTCCAGCCATCAACCACAATGCACCATGCACCGTGAGACATCTTCGAACTCCAGAATCTAAATTTACACATTTTTTTTAACGAGATTTCCAAAGATTTAGTCACACAGTTGTTGCTTTAGTTTGTATGCAGTATAATTTGCAATAAGGCACATAATTTGGCCCAAAACTCCTCGAGATTCAATAAGAATCAGTGCAGTCACTTTAGAAGAGGTAGCATCATGTGCATCTTCAACACATTAGTGTTGAATGGTGGATATCTCTTTGATATCTCAAAAAAAAAAAACATTCAAATATACCTTCAACTTCACTTTCAAAAATACCAAATCCATATAAATGAAAGAAATTGAAAATAAAGAAAAAAAAACTAATTCGCCCATCTGCACAGTTAATAACAAGATTTTGAATGGGGTGCGATGATATATGGGCTTCCCAAAATAGGACAAAACATTTTTGAAAGTGAACGTGCGAGCATACTGATGAGAAGGCATAGTTTGAATTAAAAAAAAAAACCAAAAAAAAACAACACTAAACATTCAAATAATTACTCAGAAATAGAGTTTTTAAAGACTGGAAACGGAGGTTTTTTGAGTCGGTGGGTATTATTACGAGGAGTGACAGCAGGGATGTTATAAATGTCAAACAAAACTTACTTTGGCAGAGGAATGTCTGGTCATTGATTCTGAATGTTGTATCGTTTATGTTTATGTTTTTTTTTTTTTTTTTTTTTTTGTAAGGAAGGTGAGGTATTTTGGAAATGTTTTATGATTTTTGTATTTTTGTCGAAATCATGTTGTTTTTTAGTTCATGGTGTGTTAAAAAACACTTTGTGTCATTTTTAATTAGCATTAAATATCTTAATAGAGAATTTTGTGTCATCGTAGATGTTTCATTTTAATAGAAAGTATAGGAGTTGTTTGGCTTTGAGCACCTAATTTTTTGAGTAATAAATGTCAAGGTTTATTATTTTTGATAGGAAATGGTTTGTTTTTTGATAATTGGAGATCTATTATAAATTTAAAAAAATAGAACAAAAAATAGGATTTCTGTTTGTTTCAAAATAAAAATGTATATAAGAGAAATCTTCTCAAGAAAACTTGTAACTATTATTAGACTAGCTGACCCACATGAGTCATAAATATTAACAAACATTTCACTATAAATTTTGAGTTTTGAAATCACTCGTCTTGTTTCAAAATTATACTTTTCCCAAACAGTAAAAATGAAATATTATTTTAAGTGGTTGTTTGAAGCCGATAGTTCCAAACCAATTTCAACTTCTCAACTCGATGTAAACGTCGCTGTCAACCTTAAGGTTGATTTTGTTCTCGTATTGTAACTCACTAACGTCGTCGATGGCCGCATTCGAGAGAAAAGTCTTAAGGAGAATTGTTGGCATCATATGAGAGGAAGGACGATTCCGGAGACGGTACAATCATGAATTGTACGCAATCTACCTTGAAGCAGACATAGTGACAAAAATTAGGCTCGGTAGACTCCGGTGGGCAGGCCACCTAGCTCGCATGAGTGAAGAGGAACCTGCTCGGAAAGTCCTTTGTGGTACATTCTATGGTAGACGGCAGCGTGGTAGACCATGCTTGCGCTGGAGAGATGGCGTAGACCAGGACGCCCGAAGCCTTGGGGTGCGCAACTGGATGGCGTCGGCTCGAGACCGGGATAGGTGGAGAGACTTGTTGAAGGAGGCCAGGACCGGACCCCGGTTGTCGAGCCGATGATGATGATGATGAACGTCGATGGGAGCCCGCAATAGATCTTTTTTCACATCAATGAAGTTTTTGATGGTTGTAACTTTTTTCGGTAAAAAATTTGAGAATTAATATTTTGTATATTTAACAAAACTACATAAAAAAACAATAATCACAAAACCAAATTCCGCAGTCCAAAAATCTCTAAATCAAAAATACCCAAACCGAAATCCGGTAGTAAACAAAAATCTACTAAACCAAAATTCATAAAATGAGATTTCAATTGAAAACTCATAATTTTAAATTCATCATAATCCAAAAATCACTAATCCCAAATTCCTAAAACCAGAATTCCTAAATTAACAAAAGCGAAATACAAATTTCATAAAATTAAAATCTAAGAAACAAAACCTTGAACCGGCAATCTAAGAATGAAAAACTTAAATCCTTAAATCAAAATTTAACTCATCAAAATTTTAAAACAATAGAATCCTCCATCTAAAATTTACAATAAGTACTAAACCCTACAAATCAAAAATATTTAAATCGTTCGTAAATCAACTAACTAAAAAAATGTACGAAGGCAGAAGTTAAAAACAGTCCAAACAGATTGCCAAAATCTACAAAACTTAAATGTCAACACTACCAGAATTCCAAAAAATAAAACCCATAAAACTATACACAAAGCTTATATTCTTGAATTATAAATCCCCAAACCTTAAACCACCCAACGAAAATTCCAAAAAAAAAAGCTACAAATCAAAATCCAAAATTCCCAATCCAAAACACAGTAAATCAAAGTGCACAAATTTAAAATCCCCAACTCAAAATTCATAAGACTAAAATTCCTAAATCAACAATACTCAAACCAAGATGCACAACACAAAGATCTACGAGACCAAAATTCACAAAACACTTTTTTTAAATCCCTAATATCAAAAACCATATTTTAGCGCTCAAAACGTCTGTAATATAAAGACCATTAGATTTGTGAATTTTGGTTGGTTTTTGGTCTTGGTGGGATTTTGAATTGTGGATTATAAATATTAACGATTTTTAAAAATGTTGCGATTATGCATTTATGGACTTTGAAAAACGGTTCCTACCATTTTGGTTTCAAAAAAAAAATAAAATAATTTTTAAAAACATATTTTAACCAAAACGTTTCATCGTAATAGGAGACTTTACTGTGAAATCTTGTTTAAAGCAGCAAAACAAATATATCTACAGAAAAATTTAATTGAAATTTTATAATATTTTTTCTGTAGAAGAAAATTAAATAAAGTGTTCAACAGTTATACAAAAACAAAAAAATTAATTTATTTAAATTCAATCCTTACAAATGCAAACTTCAGACGGAAAAACGAAATCATTATCTTAAATATGCCGTTAATCTTGTTAATTGAATTTTTCCGTATATGATGTTAAAACAAGAAAATATCCATTATACGGTTCATAGAATCGAAATAAAAATAAACAACATTGCAATAGTACAATCGTAACATCTCTATTTCATTGAAGTCCTATATCCCATTAAAAAAAATAGTAGTTGCTCTTTAATGACATCCCTTAACATTCTTCTAGAACTTAATCACCCTTATCAAAGCCTTACCTAGATACACAAACAAACAAACAACCATCATCAACATACAATATATTTAATGGAATCCTCTGGCTGAATCCTTTTAACATAGGAATGCAGAGCACACAGAGTGGCGAACCATCGGAGCACCTTTTACGCCAATCTGTATTTATAACACACCATATCCTTCGACATGATGATGCACCTACCTAACAACAACAACACAAAAAAAAGTCAAAAGAGGGCATAGTGCAAAAATACGAAAGATTAAAAAAATTCATACACATTTGTCAATAAAGGGGGCACATTCACACGATGAGTTCAAAAAAAAAAAACACTCTTCTCGTTTCATTCTGAAATAGCATCACTCTTGGCAAAGGAGTCATTCTGAAAATATATTTTTTTACTCTATAAAAAGCTCATACAGGATTTAAAAAAAAAAAAACAAAAATCCAACAGAATGTTAAAAACTGTGTAAACATGACTTTTTTTTCGTACTTTTGCATACTAGACTGTAAGTATACCTGCCACCTATAAATATTGTCATAGTCGTCTCTTTACAAGCAGACATAATATTTTTTTTTTTTTTTGGAAGCCAATGCAACACTCTAGCTTTACCACTGAAGCATCAGAAAAAAAAACGAAAGAGCACCATTATACGCCATCAGGACAACACACCGCACTAGGAATGCATAATACAGAAGTCGTCTTTCTACTATTTTATCCAACCAACCATTCAGCTATCCAGCATCAGCTTCAGCATCTCACCTCAATGGCAATTCCATCAGTCAACAGAAGAAAGAGAGGACAAAAAAAAACAAGGACTCTGTAAACAAAACACAAGTCCAAAAGGATGAGGAGGTGGAAGACATCGTGTTCATAAAATATCCCCTTCTCTAAAAAGAAAAAGTACATAGTGATGGGAGAAAAGAACACAAAAAAAAATATTGTTGATGGCCTTTAGAGTTAAAAGAGGACATTTTTTTTTTGTTTCTCCAGTTTTTTTTAGGTCTAACGCCTACACTTACCTACTCTCAACATCAACTGTAAACATAACATACTGTACTGTACATGGCATGCACTTTGGAGTTATAAAAAAAAGGAGTTCACCAGCAATTAGGTTGGATATAATTTTTGCAGTAACTCGGATATGTATAGGGACTGGCCTTAAAATGGTCTCCTTATAAACCGAAGAGAGTGTATAGTTATTTCGTCACACAAAAAACAGAGGACGGTATGTCTCGTTGGAGTCATAACATGGACAGTGAGGGAGATTATATTAGGATCATGGCGATTTTTTCACAATAAAAAAATATATTTTAAATACGAGATTGTTTCAATTATTCGACCAAGGTTTAAATAGTCTACAGGGATTAAATTGGCTAAAAGTCTTACATATTGTTTCTAGATTAACTAGATGCTTTAAGTCCAGATGGTTTAGATAACCAAGATTGTTAAGACTGTCTAAATGATCTGGATAATCTAGATGGTCTAAAAAGTAGATGATCCAATATTTTGCCTATCTAGATGGTCTAAATAGTGAAAATGATCTTAAAAAATTCGAATCTATAAGATTCAAGCTTTCTAGACATTCAAGATAGTCTAGGTGTACTATGTAGCCCAGACGGTCTAAATATCCCAGATGGTCTAAATTGGCTAGATCTGCATTTTCTTGATTTTCAAGATGATTTGGATTGTCTAGTTGTTCCAAATGTTTTAGATATTCTATTTTGAAGTGTGGAAAGTGTTGATGTTCTAGATGGTCTAAATTTTCTAAGTGGTCTTATAGTCTTCTCTTAGATGGTCTAGCCTGGATGGGCTTGATTAGATAGCCTATGTAAATTTGATGGTAGTTTAATTAATGGTCTAAATAAAAGGTACTCTTAAAATCGTTATTAGCTTAGATAGTCTAGATGGCATAAGTATAGCCTAGATGGTCTAGACCATAGATGGTATAAATTGAATAGTTATTGATATATTTAGTCTTAATAGTCTAGAATTAATTGATCTTGGTAGTCTGAATGGTCTAGATAGTCTTGATGATCTACTTAATAATCTATGTTGCCTAGATGGTATACATTTTCTAGATAGTCCAGTGAATTAAGACAGTCTTGATTTTTTAGGTGATCTAGATGATCTTAATCTAATCGCTCTTGGCAGTTTTAACGGGTTAAATAGTCTCAAAAGTCAAAATAGCCCAGTTGGACGAGCCCAAACATTGTAGAAAATTTTACTGGTTTAAACTTTGAAATTTGTAAAGATTTTAATAGTCAAGGTGGTCTAAATACGTAATGAAATGGTATAAATATTTTAAATGGTCTCAATAGTCTAAACGGTCAAAATTTTGTAGAGAGCGCAGATATTTTTGAAGGTCTAGATTGTCTAAATAGTCTTTATTTCCTAGATGGTGCAAGTATTCTCTATGGTCTAAACTCCCGGGGATCTATTTTTTTGTCCCCCAGTGTATGTTTTATAAAATCAAAAATTGTCCCTCCGTCATGATGATTGCATCCTAAAATACAAAGAACCAAAAAACCAAGAACCAAGAACCATATGATGCTCAGTGAACATTGACTAGTGAGTGACTTATTTGCGTTTTAAAGTTTTTCATTTTTTTTTCCAACTAAGAAAAAGTAAAGATGTTGAGAAATTGTTGTTTCCAACACTAAAGTCACAAAGTTAATTTTTAGTGGTGGTTTAAATATTACAAACAAAAAAAAAAACAAAGTTAAAAAGTTAGGTAGGTACTATAAACCTTTAGAGAAAATCCTGAAGTAGGTTTACGACTCCTCTTTCATACTTATAGACGGAAATACGACTCCATGTTAGCTAGCAGTATAATAGCCGAGTCGTTCGTCGTCGCGTCGGTCTACACCTTTATTTTTCTTTTTCATCCTTTTTTTTTTTTTCTTATGTACATCAGGATGTGTGAATAGAGAAGTTTGTTGTGCTTACGCATTTATGATTCCTCCTTCCAGCTCTCGTTGGTATAATAAGATTGTCTTTCATTTTTAATATGGAAGGTTTTTGGTTCGGTTGCAATATTGTTGGGTTATTACTACTAGAGAAGTTGTTAAAAAAAAAAATCTACTTAAGTTGGTTAGTTTCTTTCAATTTGTTGTTGTTTTTGTTTGTTGTTTTATTCAAGCTTTTGTTCCCTTTTAGATGTTATGACATTTTAAAATGAGAGTTTGTGGTAAAATGTCATTGACGTTGAGAGTTCAACACTGTTGACGTCGTCGTCGTCGGTGGTTGATTTATTCTGCAAAGTCAACCTTTTCAATGCACAGTAATTTTTCTGTTGCTACTGAAAAATTAAAATCATTTATAAAATCACTGATGAAAGTTATTTCGAGACAGAAGTTGAAAGGAGAAGGTTGTTGACATCGTCTTACTGTTTTGGATTTAAATCGATTGAAAACAATTGAAACATGATATATTGATGTTGATGTAGCCTTAAGGCAAAAAGTAATTCTTTATGGTATTTGTTCTTTTGAAAACTATAGTATGAATGAGATGAAAAAGCACTTTGAAAAATGTGTTCGGTATAGTTTGGGAGAAAAGGTTGTAATTGAAAGAGACTTTTCGTTTCGAGTTGATGAATTTGTCTTGACTGGTATAATTTTTTTATTGAAAATTGAGACGATATTAAGTTTATAGAGATCCATGCCACCATTTGAGTATGATTTGTTTTAATATATGTACCATAATTTGATCGCTTTATGCTTTCAATAAGTTTATACCAATCAGCGGAAATATGAAAACAAATTTAGAATATCTTATTTTCAATTTTTTTAAAAAAAAATGATATTTTGATTGCATTTTATGATTTTTATTTGCTAATTTAGACCAGTTTATACCAATCAGTAAACATAAATAAGAGCAAGCTTAAAGGACACCGATTACATTCGAAAAATTAATTATTAAAAAATGAGACGCAAAATGTGTTTTTTGTTCGACCGTTAAAAGTTGAGAAAGCAATTACATACTTTTAGGTGCATCTTTTGCATGTAGCCTAAATCATCTTTTGGTATAAACAAAAATATCTTGAATATTTACTTCTTCAAACATAATTCGATTATCTGTTCTTGAGATAATAAAAAAATTCATTGTTAGCACAGATTAGATTAACTGGTCTTTTTTAGACATTTTATACCAATTCCTTGACATAAAAAATGACAATAATGACATTTATTGGTATAAAATGAAAAAAAAATATACTGGTGTAAACATAGGGGCATATTCATAACCGTCTGACAAGTTGTTTCTTTGTCTCTTCTAAGCTAACCTAGATAGATAGATAGATATATTTATTTCGTAATAATGTTTTCAAAAAAGTCTGTGACCGCACATTTTACAATTCAGAGATATGATACATTTATCTTTCAACTGAAACATTATCTTGTGTGACTAAAAAGAATAATAAAATTTGAATAAAGTACATAATTGAAGGAAAATACGAAAAAAAACCTTCATTTGAAAAATTGTAAAAAAAAGGAAAAACAAAAAAAAAAATAAATAATAGTAAAAATTACAGAAAAATAACAGTTAAAAAAGATTAACAATTAATAAATAAATAGTAATTAAGTTAGAGAGAAGAAAAAAAAAAATGTTTAAAAAAAAATCAAAAAAAAAAAAAATAAGTAAATAAATAAACAAATAAACGAGGAAAATTATAACAATAAAGAATAAATAAAAAATAAATAAATAGTTAACAAATAAATAAATATGTAAACGAACAAATAAATAAATAAATAAATACATAAATCAATGAATAAATAAATAAATAAATAAATAAATAAATAAATAAATAAATAAATAAATATATAAATAAATAAATAAATAAATAAATAAGTAAACAAATAAACAAATAAATAATTTGAAAAAAAAAAAATAAATAAATAGTATGTACTTACAAAAAAAAGAAAACAATATTAAAGCAAACGCAACAAATAATTTAAACAGAAATTATCACAGTCTATATATTGAGCTGGTTTATGAGCAAATTCTCAGAGATATCACAGCTATTATTAAAATTAATTGAAAGTTTACGAATCCTTTCAAAAATCGATTCAACATTCGCTCTCCTGTGTAGATCTAAGGTTGAAGTATGCCAGGGTAGGTTAAGCATCATTTTCAAAACTTTGTTTTGTGATACTTGCAACTTTTTTATATGGTATTTAGCTGCTTTACCCCATATTGGACATCCATATAATAGTATGGCTTGAAAAATTACTTTATGAATTATTAATTTATTTTCATTTGTGAGCGAAGATTTTCGATTTATAAAGGGGTAAAGCATCTTAATTGCAATACTCATTTTTTTTAAAGTGTTTTGAATATGTATGCTAAAAGTGAGTTTCGTATCTAGGTGAATCCCAAGATATTTTACGGATTGCACCCACTCTATCGCGGGCAGAAAGCAAGCTTTTCTTTTTCGTGTAAAAAAGATTGCTTGCATTTTTCCAACATTGAGCTTAATTTTCCATTTATTATAATATTTTTCTAGTATTTTGATCGCATTTTTTAGATTCGTCTCAATGTTGAGAGCGAACTCATGCGACGCAAATACTGCAGTGTCATCAGCAAAAATTGCTGCCTCACACTGCGGTAGTCTAGGAAAATCAGAAGTATAGATATTATATAAGGCTGGACCAAGGACTGAGCCTTGGGGTACCCCAGAATCAAAACAAAACATGTTAGAAACACCACAATTGACATGTACCTGAAAACATCTATTGGATAAGAAACTTTGGACGATTTTACACAAATATAAAGGAAAATTAAATTGTATCATTTTATGTATTATTCCTTGGTGCCAGACGGAATCAAAGGCCTTTTCAATATCTATCAATATCATTCCCGTTGACTGTCCTCGTAGACGATGTTCTAAAACATGGTTGCAAATTCTTTTTACCTGATGCGATGTACTGTGATGGCGGCGAAAACCAAATTGTATATCAGGGAAAATATCTTTTTCCAAAACTATTTTTAAAATTTGTTCCTTTAGGATTTTTTCATAAACTTTACTTATGTTGCTGAGTAAACTTATTGGCCTATAGCTTTCAGCTTTATCTGGAGATTTTCCAGCTTTAAGTATAGGAACAACCATTGCTTTTTTCCAATCTTGAGGAAAATATTGACATTTTAGACATGCATTTATTAAAAATGTTAAATAATTTATTCCAGCTTTAGGTAAATTTTTTAAATATGCATTTTTTATTTTGTCTAAACCTCCTGTTTTTCTAGTTTTTAGGCTTTTAACTACATTTTTTATACTCTCTGCTACTACAAATGCGTTTAAAGGAGTCAATTCGTTCAAAGTGTCGAATGTTTCTATTGTATCACTTACAAGTTCATTTGTTACAAACTCGCCTAAATGCTGAGAAACCAGATGATTTTTTGAAAAATTGTCACCAAGTAAATTGGCTTTTTCTAAATCTGTGAAGAATATGTTTGATGAATCTTTCAGAAATGCTATTTTTCGATTTTTGTTTTTAGCTATCTTTACAATATTCCAGAAAGGTTTTGCATTCTTATCAAGAACTCTTAATTTTTTATTCCAGTCGTCATTACGATTGATAACCTAGAGTTTAAGTTATTCATAGACAATTTAGACCCGGGTCCAAGAGATAAACTGGAGCTCAAACTTTAAAAACGGTTGACTCTTTGCCTAAGTTGTTTTTTTCTATCTGTCAATAAACGGTTGACTCTTTGGCTAAGTTGTTTTTTTCTATCTGTCAAAAAATGGATTGGATTTCAATGGATTGACAGGCAATAGTACTAAAATTGTAGTAGAATTCTGTTTTTTAATAAACAGAGCTGCCAAATTCTTTATGAATAGCAGCTGTTTTTAAACTGTGTGTTAACTTTAGAATCGAGGCCAGTTGGACTCGGTTCTAAAGTTTGACTGTGAATATGCCCCATAGTCTTAGGCAAGCTATAATTAGCGCCATTAGTTTGCGTCTATATATTTTTTTGGTAGAGAGATGCAGCTGAAATTTCAACTCTACCTCTTGGACTCTATCTACGTATGACTATTTATTCTTAGAGAAAATACAAAAAAAGTGGTAAGTTGTGTAAAATTTTCAATGCTGCATCCAAAATAGAAGTTAAAAATACTCGCACACACGGTGATTTAAAATTAAATCTTTTATGCATTTCGTTCTGTAAATTTAAAAATCTCTGTTACAATTCCAGTTACTGGAAATAATAAAATGAAATCATGTTTCTCTTGGACAAAGTTTTATGTTAATTTAAAACGATTCATCATTCTCTAGATCGACTTTCAATTTGTTACAGACTGCAAGCGTATATACTTTGAAATTGACTTGCATAGTTTTTCTTTATACAAAAACTGAATAAATTGGTCACGAAATTATTTAGGTGCCTACATTGTATAGGTATACATGTGTTTTGTCTAGACCAAAAGAAGTTAACATGCAGGTGTAAATTATAGCTGCTTTGAAAACTTTCAATGTTCATAGTACATATAGACCTACAAGAAAAATCAATTATTTTTATGCATAACCATCAAGTCAAATGATGCAAATGCAGACTATTCGCTTTGAAATTAAGTTACTAATTTTTTTAAAAGGTTGTAGGCATTTTTGAAGTAAAAAAAACTCGAACGTTTTCTAAGCTCACTTGGACCACTTATTGTCATTGGACATGATGAAGAAGAGGAAACTAAAAATTAAAAATTCTGGAGCCGACGCACGGCCAGTTCTAGTTCTAAGAAACTTAAAATGCACGACGCACGTCGTGTAATAAAGTGGTTTTTGCTAAAATTGCCAAAATTACTTATGCTTAACAAATTTCATTTCTCAAAAATTAAAAAAACTCATTTTTTAAAATTAATTTTTTCTCTAAAAATGTTGACCGAAATTGCCTATATCTAGTAAAATTGTTAAAATTTGATGTTTCTAAAACCAATTTCTAAACAGATAATAATCAAAAAATGTGCAAAAACTTAACCTAAAAAATAATATTTTATTTATTTAACTTATTTTTCTAAAATTGGACTAAAATATGCACCCGGTTTTTGAACACGATATGTTTTTTTGTCCTAAGTTGGTACATTTTTAAATTATGATAAGGTTTTGAATTTTTGAGGAACAAGCTCCAATTCTGATGAATTTTTTGTTAAGCACTTGAGTCAGAAAGTCTTAATTTGAATAATTTCATGATGTTTTGAAAAAAAAAAAACCGAAACAGATAATTGGATTTTTTTTCCATGATTTTTACTGAAGATAACTTTTTTTTTAAATATTTTTTTCTACCAATTGTTTTTGTTTACAAAATTTGACTTCACTTTTTTGACAGAATAATTTTTTCGAACATTTTTTTTGGGAATATTTTTAACTTTTACTTGTACCAAAAAAAAATCATCAATTTTTTGGCAATCTTTTTTTCAAGTTTCTTTTGAGCCATTTTTTTTTCTATTTTTTGGATTTAATTTTATTTTTAAATCATCAAACAAAATGTTTTGTCAGAATAAAAATTGTAAAAAAAAAAATTGTCAACAGAATAAGAAAGTTGACCTTATTTTGAATCGCCTACCTAGTCATTCAGCTAATATTCCACTATCGAATTAAATTTGTTATTTTTAGTTGCTTCAGTTTTTGAGAAAAATAAGATTTTCCCTTGTCAAAGTTGCCAAAACTTAAATTATTAAAAAATCAATGAATATTAATTGAAAGAATGTAAAAAACATTACAGTAGTAGGTAAAAAAAAACTTCAAATACTAACTACCTTAGTACTTATTTCGACAGCTCTGATCATATCATTCAGTTTGTTTATTTCGTGAGATTTTGGCCCATAAATGAATATAACAAATCATTAATTAGCATCTTTTCTTGTGAACTCTTTTATATCACAGAGAATGCGATGATATTTCGAGAGTGTAGGTCGAGAAGAAAACAATCTCATCTGCTTTGCTTCCAACACCACATTAATGGTAGTTATCGCATCTCAACAAAATATATCAACAAACATAAATCGTTCACTTAAATCTCATTATAAGACTCTTTCACCATCAACCCTAAGCCTGTAGGCTATGGCAAAGGAGCAAGAAGTATCAGCTTTCAGTTTATGCTCAATTTCATTTGGGTTTTCTTAACGCGGGGAAATCGTATATGCGATGCGGTGCAGCCGCAATGTAATAGACAGATGTCACACAAAAGGGCATTCAAATGTCTCTATGACTCTATATAAATTTCTGGCTCTTGCACTGTGGAGCTGACGCTGGCTGATGCAAATGTCAAACAAGCAATATCTTGTTGCGCAATCCTAATGTTGTACTGCGCTCACTATAACGAACAGCGTGAGTTGTCGCGTTTATGCATATGCATAGCATAGCACATTGCATGCCCTCTAAGATAATGACTTATATGATTAGCTCCCAGGGCTTATGGTATGGTCCCGCGAAGAAGAAAACTGGCTTCGTTTACTCGCGGCGGCAAACACATATGGTAGCCCAGGCAGCTTGTGTTTCCGTCAACCATGACTGACGAGAAAGGGCGGGCGTAATTTGTAGTTCTTGTTTTCTTGATGAGGATGAAGTACGTGGTTGTTCTGGGAGTTTGTAAAATATAAAAAAGGACTACATTTGTTATTCTTGGGCGATAACGCACCAAACATCGCAAAGGGTGACCGGTCGGTGTTCGCTTTTATTTTATTATTTGAAGTGCATCACTGCATATGAATTCATAAACGATGATGATCGCGTATATGCTGATCGGCCATCGCGGGCCAACAGAAGGAGACCGAGAACCGATTCGATCATTATCTAGCTATCTATGTATCTTTGGGTTTGAGTGTTCAGCTTGTTTAAATAAAATGTGTTAACGAGGGACATTTGGTGTGTTGACGTGGTTGTCGGTCGTTTGACGATGGTGATCGCCAGATTGCATATTATTGCGGCATTTATATGAAGTTAAATAAGATTTCAAAGGGCATTTAATTGGTTGAAGAATTGTGGAAGAATGGATTTCTTGATGATTTGTCATTTGGTATTTTATCACCGATAATAAGGTTTATTGTTTATTGGAAAAGATAAACTACTTCGCTACTACTTTAGAAACAACTGATTTAGGTTTTGTAAGTAGGTAAAATTTGAGCGACAAATATTTTTTTTGATATTCAAGATTTTTCAAAATTTTAAAGATACACACTACTTATTGACTACATGACTTTTTAAATATTTTGGAAAATTTGCAGAATAATCTTAAAAAATATTTTTAACTACCTATTATCTTAGATTTTTCAAAATTGTCAAAGCCATGTATAAATATTTTTTCATTATTGGATCCATTTTGTCGATAAATTTGAAAAAAAAAATGTGAGGAGTAATATTGAAGCTAAATTAATCTAATTTGGCTTATGGCCAAAATTTTTTTATAAAAAAATTGTTTTACATTTTTACTTCTAATCTGATCGATTCATCCCTTCTCATTCTTAAAGTTTGAAAACTAATAAGATAGTAAATTAAAAGACAAATAAGTTAGATTTTGAGAAAAAAAAAACCTAAAAACATTGCAGTTGTTTTGTTGTTTTTTTGTTACTTCTTTTGAATTATTTTTTTTTTACAAAAATTTACACCTCACAAATAAAGGAGAGAAATAGATTCCTTTTAGAATTTTTTTTTCTAAGAATCTGAATTATTACTATAGTTCATAGACTAGGAATAATTTTTAATTTGTAGATTTTTCAAAATCTTAAGTTTTTGGAATTGCGAGTTTTTGAATATTGAATTTTTGAGATATTACTTATATTCAACTATCTATTTATTTTTCTTCACACATTCAGTATTGAAATTATTATTGCAAACTTTTTTTATTTTATTCTGAAATATATTTTAAGCTACTTAGTTGGTTGTAAGCCGCCTAAGTCACATATTTAATAATGTTGCTCCGCTTAGGTGATTGAGTTTTAAATGTTCCATATGAAAATTTAAAAATGTCAAAAAATTGTAACTAATATTGTGTAAAAAAAAAATGTTTCGAAAAAAATCATAAAAATTGTTAAAACTTCGACGGAAAAACTATTGAACGGCTAAAAAATATATCTACTATTTTTTTCTATTCAATTTCCTATTAATCATTTTTGAAGAGATGATTGTTATTTTTTTTTTTACTAAAAAAAAGGTTGGAAAAAAATATTTAGGAAAAAATCGAAAAAAAATAATACAACACATTTTTCAAAGATTCTTCAATAAATGTTTACGAACAAAAAAAGAGCAAAATCTGTAGTTCGAGAGGGAAAAAGTATATAAAAATAAGAATATTACACAGAAAAAAAAGTTGTCATATTAACAATCGTCGATAGTCAACTTGAAATTTGGTCAAATTATTGCATTGAAATAGTCAATATAACAACCTGATTTAAAAAAATTGACTACTGGATAGTCAATAGAACAATTTTCGATTGTCAATTTTGGGTAGTCAATATGACAACAAAAGTAGTCAATAGAACAACTTCGGTAGTCAATACGACAATTTGTTTGTCATATTGACTACCAAAATTGACTATCGAGAATTGTTATATTGACTATTCGGTAGTCAAATTAAATTTCGGTTTTCAACAAAAATTGTCATATTGACTACCGCAGTTGTCCTATTGACTACCGCAGTTGTCATATTGACTATCGCAGTTGTCGTATTGACTACCGCAGTTGTCATATTGGCTATCGAAGTTGTCATATTGACTACCAAATTGTAAAAAAATTTCGGGTCCCAAAATTGACAATCAAAAATTGTTCTATTGACTATCGCGGTTATCGGCTGAAAATTGACTACAAAATAGTCAATTTGACTACCAAAATAGTCAATAGGATGACTTTTTTCGTTCTGTGTAAATAAAATAATAAATATATAAAAATCGAAATATAATTTGTATTAATTTTAATATTTTTTTTTTAAAAACGTTTTTCTTTGCAATTCACCGACATCTCCTTTCAAATCCCCTCCCACTTACCTAAAGCTCGCATTGTGTCTCTGACATATTAAGGAGTACAAAAAGTCCCCTTGAGTACGCGCTAAATTAAAAAAAAAAATTGTTTGACTATAGAGTCAAGTCATACACTTTTGCGTTTTTGGGAAACAATGGACACCCTACTATGCAAAAGATATAGATCCAAACATTTTTGTTAACACTTTTTTTAAGATTTTTGGTTTTCGTGATTTTTAAGTTGTTGTTGTTGTTCACAAAAATTCAGTGATATTTTTTTTGTATGGAAACTATGGACCATTAAGATTTTGAATTTTCGTTTTTAGAACTCAAAGTTTTCTAGATTTTGGGTTTCAGTTAGTTACTCGCAAGTTACACAAAATCTTTTTCGTTAAAAAAAAACTTGTCTATAATATATCGTCAAGTCATCGTTCTTCACATTTATTTTTTTTTTCAAGGCTAAAATTAAATTTGCAAGCCATTCTTTTAATTAATTATTAGCATATTTGGCAGGATGTTTTTTACTTGAGTTTATTTATTTTGGAACTTATAAGCCCGTTATCATTCATATAATAATTTTTTCTAAAGTGAAGTCTTCAAATATTTAATATTGTTGATGTACATTTTTTTTTTTTTTTTTTATTTTTCAAAAATTAAAAAAGTCCATAACATAAAGTTAATTAAAAGAAATATTTACCTCCTAACATCAGGCGAATTTGGCAAACTTCGACATTTTCGACTACTCTTACTGCCACCATGCGATGATGATGAATTTCCCATACTGAGACTGGATGATGTTGTTTTTCGTAAAAGATGTAATCCAATTAAAATTTGCCACTTTTATAAATACACATTTTTTTTTTATTATTATTATTACTCACTCACATCACTTTTTTACATTTTTAATATAATTTTCAAATATTAAATTTCTTTGATCATAATAATTTTTTTTTCTTCACATTTTCCTAAAGCAAACGGCAAAATGAAATTTTTGGCAATACACAAAAAAAAAATCATCTTAAAGAAAATGTCTTGCAGCAATATTCTACCAAAATTAAATACGAACACAAAAAAAAAATCCCATTTAATCCTCCATAACATTAAAACTCAATTAACGTTGCCTCATCTTCTTCTTCGGCCTTCATTTTCATTGAGAACGAAGGAACAACACAAAAATCTTTTACAAAAGAATTCACCAAACAACACAAAATAAATACAATTACACAAAATCCTTAGAGCAAATATTATATTATCCTTCTTCAATTAAATACATTTCCGCATCTAACGACGACGACGACGCGGACGGCCAAATAAAAAGCAAAATGGTCAACGATAGGATATTATTTTATGCAGATGTATTGGTGTTCTTTTTGTCGCGTCTTGGGATGGATGAACAACAACAAATAATAAAAAAAAAATTGTTTTTGACATTTAATTAGTATTATAGATTAAGAGGGTGCTGGGCTAGCTTTTTAGATCAAAATGGGTGTCCCTTCTGCACAAAAAAAAAGGACCAAGGAAAACCCTATTTGCTCTCTCATCTTAAAATTGGCCTGCTCCAATTTCATTAATCTAATTGAAAAACGGTGAACATTTTTGAAGAAAACAAATTGATTTTTCATCTGAAGTGGTCCATAGGAAGGTACCAGGCAGATATATAAATATATTCAAGGAGTGCCTGAAGCGGTGGGTCGCCGTCGTCGTCGTCGTCGTTGTTGGTCGGTAGTATGTATTTTAAGTTTGAAAGGGCGGACGGACAGTCTGTAGCTCACAGGGAGTAAAACCAAAAAGTCAATATGCAAACAAAAGGGGCAATGTAAATAAAAAGCAATGATGGACGACACATTCTCTGTCAATGGCATGCCTCTGGCTGACTCTGGGATGATATGGATGTGCTTGTGCATGTCCTTGGCCGTATGTTGTATTATGTTCAATCGAAGAATCAACAGTCGTCTGTGTGTGATTAATATATGGATGGGTGAACTTATTTTTTAAATGGACAAACACAGGGTGCTTCAATTGGTTTTATCTTTACTATAAAATTAAATCCTTCTTTTGAGGTTTTGGGATGTTTTTAGATTAAACTTTATTTGTGAAAACAAATTTTTAAGTCTTTCAGACCCAGAAGATATGAAAAAGGAAAATTATGGAAACTTCTTATTTTTTGCATGTACAATGCTGGAACGTTAAGAGATATTCAACTTCTTGAACAAAAGATATATTTATTTTATATGTATACCTGTGGACCTCTTCCAGACTTGCATTCAGATGTTCATATCAAGAGAATAGGTTGTTCCGAAAGCTTCCTACACCTAATACCTCCTGATTTTTGGCATTGAATATTTTTAAAGTGCTTAAACTCAAAATATATTAAATTTTCTTTCCCAATTGTATTTTTCTTCTCAAGATCTACATTGTGTTATGTGCATAGAGAGAATTATAACTTTAAACATTTTTCAGTATCTAATATCTCAGTTTTAAAAAATTGAAATTCTTTGAAGTGCTTCAAGAAAAACATAAATTTATTTTTGTGTTTTGAATTTGAAATCTTACAAGGACTTTAGTACCTAAGCTATAATATCCATACAGAGAGATTGTGATGTATAACTAATACCTCGCGCTCTATTCAAGTGCTTCAAATTTAAGATATACTTTGTTTTTTTTTTCTGATGTAGATTAAGGATTTAAACGAGTTCGTAAAGCCTCCTACATCTTATATCTCAGCAATTAATACGAGATATATTATTTCTCTTTGTAAGTACTTTTAAGTGTCCAGCACTTTAAATATCTCGTCAATTAAAATTGGAGATATTGATGTTTTTGTCTGGGCAAACTTGTTCTTTCGTAACTTAAAATAAAAATAAATTAAACTCTTTCACAATAAATCTCATTTTATATCACACACGTAGAGTATGTAGTTGCAACAATAATAACATAAATCACGAAAATAATATGACTTATCATAATAATATCTCTATATAATCGTGATTGACAAAAGAAAAATAAAAATATTTAAAAAATCTTGCACATCTTTTTTCTAACCTTCAAAGTCACAGAGTTATGATTCCCAGGAATATAGTAAATATTTTTCACAATTTAACAATAGATACAAAAACAAACCTCAATAATAGAAAGAAAAAAATTCTGAATAACTTATCTACCGAAGCATGCGCACAGGCTGACTGCCATCATAAAATCACAAGACACAAGAAAAGAATTTTCTATAAAATCGTGACAGTCCTACCTGCGTGATTTGCCTCTTAAAAAAAAAAATAGCATAATGCTATACGTTCACAATACAATATCGTAACCAGCCTAAAGCCCCTACCTTAAACAAAAAAAAAAAAAAATCAAGGCATTGTGTGCAAGCAGTCAGTCAGACATATGTATATCTCGCTATATAAGTCTCAATTGAATGCAATGCAAGTTAATAGAATTAACATTTATCCATCAAATATGAATTACACATTCTGACACTTTGATTGAATGAGCGCCGCTTTTCATCATCACGTTTCACGCATTTTTTTCAACATTCTAACTTCAGACGAAGTAACATTACCTACTTTAGAGTTGTGGGATTTATACCAGAATCAATAAAAAAAGGGGTCCACTTCAAAGGAAACAAAAATGGTTCATTCGAATTTTGAGCTTCAAAGTGTTGCAGATGAATAAATTCAACTAAAAGAAATTGATCCTCACACCAAAGAAGTTATTGGCAAACAATAGCGAAACAGGAATTGAAATGCGGCGAATGTAATTTATATACGCCGCGTCGAATGAGGTCCTTGTTTCCATTAAAGTTATTATGTGCCACACCACCATCACCTCTGTCACATGCATCAATTGCAAACAGGAAGGAAATGAAAATGAACAAAGAACTCCTTGTTGGCATCGTCGACCAATTTTAGGAACATCAAGAGTTCAAACTTGAGAATTCAGAGGAAAAAAAAAGGAAGAAAAACCAGGGACACGTGACTTGACAAGTCTCGATGGTAACATTAATCGCAATATATTTCCAATTATCCTTCTTAACTGTAAATTGATTACGTCTGTGTGCATATGTTAGCTACAGGAGAACTTGAATTTATTATTATTTATGTATCGACTCATGTTAGTGGCAGATTTGTTGCAACAAAACTTCCTACTACCACCCTCTGATAGTAATGTGAAAAGTTCCCAAAAAAAAAAACAGGACTAAAATGGTACATCCATCATCAACATGATGTCGATGTGGTACCGGTACGGTGGTGGGTGGTGGTGGAGAAGAATATCCTTTTACAACAGAATTTTTTATTTTATTTGTTTCCTTAATTTTAATGGCGTGTTGCAGTCGTCTTTTGGGTTGGTTGGGCGGCTCGACTGGTTGTGATGGAAGTAGAGAATTATACTTTGTATACACACAGTAAACACATAATAAATATACACAGGACTTTTAGCCCTTTTGTGTAGCAGTGGAATATTAAATTACAGACTTATTTGTTTTGCAACTAATGCCAGAGGCTGAGTGATTGCAAAGAGAGAAAGAAAAGGTGATGGATATAGGAGATACGTATATAATGAATTAGAGGGTGGTGGGGAAATTAGTTTGCAAAGTCTTAAGAAAAACACTGATTTTAAATGGAAAAAAAATTATTTTAAATAATGCATAATACATGTATGGAGTTATTAGACATTTTTGTTTTAATTAATCGAGGTATTTGTTTTAAACGGGTTATCAGGAGATTTTCGGGTTTTTAATGGAGATTTTAACAGTGTTATTTATAAAATGGGGCTCAGTATATGGAAATTATGTAATAACTCATTTTCATTCAAATTGGAGATATTGTACCTTTTTTTTTTAATTTAAGTTTCTTCAAAACTAATTGGAGTCTATTTCTTTTCTGTAATATTATTTTCTGTAATACTAGCATTGAATTACCGACAAGTGCATTGATAAGCTCAATACGAATCTTCCAATGAGGAATTTCTGTAAAGTTGGAGATATTGGGTAAAGATAAATATTTTAAAGGTTTTATCAATAGGCCTTCGGGTTCTTAATGTGGACTTTTCCAGATTAATTTAGTTTTTTTCATTAAAACACAGCTAGGAGATATTTTACCTATTTCATAGATTTGAGTTTATATAAAACTCATTTTTGAAAAGTTACATTTCGTAACAATAGAATTAGCGACTAAGGCATTGATGTGCCAAGTCCTCATTAGAAAAAACGTTTTTGGACTCATAACTTTTTGGAGATTTTTCATTTGGAAGTATTGGACTTTGCCGAGAAACCGTTTTATTTATTTTTTTGACTTTCAGTTATATTTTATGTTTTGTTCTATGCTGCCCACTTCTGTTATGCACCAAAAAATGTCTTTATATTTTTTTTTTTTAATTGCAATTGTAATAAATTTATATTGTGAAGTTCGAGGTATTGACAACAGTTTAATGACCTAAAATAAATTCATAGAAATATCTCTTAATCGGTAAGTGTAAAAAAGCTATAGTAATCTTTTAAACTAAGCTGGCTAATATGTCATTTCTGCTTTCAAGCTCTTTAAATGACTTAAAAAGTTATTAATATTTTGACCCACTTAAAAAGTCATCAAAACATTTAATCTTTTTTCCCAGAAACAACAAAAAAACAAGTGTTAGGGCTGACTTACGATAAATAACAAACCTGATCAAAGACTCCGCTAGGTAGCTAATTAATTTTTATTAAGAACTACCTACCTAACAATTTGTGTCGTCCATACATCAACACATAAACTTAAATCCTCCAAAAAAAAAAAAACTATTCCTCTTTTAACGTTTTATAAAAACAAAACGAAAAATAAAACTTCCCCCCAAAACGAAACACATTTAACAACAAAAAAAAAATATGATTAACTTCACCTCATTATAGTCAATAAAATGTGTTTCTTCACAAGAAAATCATCGGCAATTTGTCACTCGTCGGTGACACTTTGCCTTGTTTGGCGGGCCACACAAAAAGATTTATTTTCAAAAAAAAAAAAAATCTTTATTCCCTTCGAATAATATGAGAAAAAAGAAGAGCCTTCTTTTTTTTCTTCATATCAAAAGTCGATTCTTTTCCTTTGCTAACAATAATTTTATTCACATCCAATATTTCGGGAGAGAAATGGATTTTTTTTTTTTGGAAAAAAATTCAACAAAAGCCTCGAACCACGAAAAGTTTAAAGAAAGCCCCCTCCGTTGTATTCGTTGTCCTCCGGATCAGACGGCATTCTTTTGCGGATTTATTTATGGATGCACCTCCAGTGAAAGAGGAAACATCTTCTCATTGGATTTAGATTATGTGTCAAGCAAATTGAATGAATAAAAATTACAGTGGGTCAAAATGTTTGAAAATTTAAAATAATATAAAGAGTGGAATTTGGTATAAAATATAGTTGGGTAGATAAAAACAATTTAGTAAATCTGAACCTTTATAAACGTATACATATTTGAAATATTTTGTATAGAACGCTCTCTTTTAAAATAAAACATTTGACGTTATTGGTGAATTTTATAGAATCTCTGTAAAAAAAAGGCCTTATCACGTGTTGCATTCAAAAGTTTTGGAAAAACAAAAGAATTATACAACATAACAAAGGGAAATGGGCTACAACAAGGCTGTCATTTTAGTCCATTGCTTTTTGTTTAGTTTATTTTCTGTACTGTAAATTTGAAACAGTTTCAATCAGAATCAATCAATCTGTTTAAAGCCAGTGTACGTCAATACATCCACTATACACCTAGCTATAGCCTAAAAGTTTATGCTAAATTGCCTAAAACTTCTTGAAATTTCAAAACTTCCAAAGTGATTTGAGAAAATTATAATATTCAATAAAAAAAATTTAGAACAAAAATCTAAGTCTTTCTTTTAACTGTAGTTCAAATTAATTTGAAATTTGAAAATTCTGATGACATTTTTCAAAATTGCAAAAAAATCTCAAAAAAAATTAATTTCGTTCCACTGTAGATGATAATATGAGCGCCGACTACGACGAGACAAGGTGAAATTTCCTGGAATCACTTCACTTTGATTCGATTTGCCTCCTGGTTTGCGTATTCCTCATTCGATATGCGATGACAGTTGAAATGAAATTACACAAGAAACGTAAAAAAAAAAACACTAAAACTACAGTTTGTTGTTCTACATTTCCCGCATTCGATTCGATTCGATGATGATCCGACACACAATCTCATCGTCATCGTCATAGCTAGTACTCGTATAATCATCATGATGATGTCGATGATGATGTGCCTCTGTGCATCATCAACATGAGTGTATTGCGTGAACTGTTTACCAAATTGAAATTGGCATTAGACATAAGCCATGACACAGACAGAGAGTACCGCTACCGAAGTGGATTTACCTTACCTTAAGCTTAACCAACTACGACCTAAAGCTACAATATGGAAGAAGATGATGAACTTTCCAACGAGGGGTGGGGATTTTTTTTTTAAATTGGTATTATTGTCTTTGCTTTATGGTGCTTGATATGAAGAACGAAGGGATTTCCAACAAACAGAACAGAACATACATCATCAGAGTTCAGAGAGAAAGAGAGAGACTTCAAAAAGGAATATTTTGTCAATTTTGACATTTGAAACAGAGAAGAATACTAAACTACGACGAAGAGTCTATAGACTCTCATTTCTGATATCAAAGGACTTGAATTTCATGTTAGCAGATGTCAATTGAATTCCCGGTTCTCATTTTTTTTTTTGTCATTCGTTTTTAATAAAAGGATGAGTGTCAAGAAAACCACTTTTTCGAAAGGATCCATTTCGGATCAAATAACTTACTATTAGCATGTTGTTTGCTTTGGTTCAGCTGTTTTTTTGTTTGTTATATGAGAGACATACATCTGCCCTCCTCTCTTCACCCTTGTGGTGTCGTGTCGTGCCTTTGACACACGTCAAAAATTTATTCACACACGAGTGCGGATGGAGGTTCTAACCTTCTTCGAACACCGAACCGACAGAATATTTATGTTTTATTTTTTCGCTTTTTGACTTTTTCAAAAGATCTGAATTAAAAAAAAAAAACCTTTGTTGTTAGAGGAACAAACATTACATGTAGATCGTTTCGTTGTCAGTTTTTTATTATTATTATCATTATCGGTTATGGGAATAGGTCGAACAACCGATTTTTGTGTCACGGTAGGTTGCATTGTTTGGCAATATAATGTATGAATGAATGCATTCGGGGACTCCTCTAACATGTTTTCATTTGGATAATAATAAATAGAGACAGAGATATAAAGAGATAAAAGTTCGGAAGTGAGGTAAGTATGGTAAGTATGGTATGGTATGGAGGGTGAATTTGTTTGATTAATGACCAAAGATATGAGTGTCTGATTATGGTGCATTAGAAAACAATAAATTTATGAACCAGCAAATGGTGCGAGAGGTGGTTGAAGGGGAAGAGAGAAATCAGCAGCGGTTACTGATCAATTGAGCGATCGTTTCTTTGAAGGTTGTTGTTATGCAAGTTGGAAGTTATGAAATGAATCATAAAAGCTTCGTTCGAACTTATGAGATAAATATGAAAATCATTTAGAGAGTAGTTGGTGATGATAAAGTAGTAGATTATGATGATTTTCTCATTAAAGGTCTTCTGGAGAATTAACTCATATTTAAAATAGAATTAAAAGATTTTGAAATGCGGGTTCAAAAAATAATCTATTTTTAAGAAATCATGGCTACTTATTATAAAAATAATGTGTTATGATTATAACACATAAAATTGAGAGGGACTTTGGAAAGATATGCCGATCAACATTAATTATACCTACGAATTCTTAAACATAAGGAAGGAGAGAGAAGGATTTAGGGAAACGAAAATTCAATATTCGTAGTTCTACAGTTTAGGAATGAATCTCTATCTATTTATAATAGTCTATACAAATCTAAGGTGAAGGATAAACTGATTGGTAGAGAAGATGTTACCAGGCATGAAACAACCATAATGAAAATGTTCGCCATTTTTAAAAAATTAAAGGAGTAAGCTCAATTTGCTCGACCGCTAAATTCGTGGGCTAAATATTTTTTGAAAGTTTTCACCACTAAAAATTTAGTGTCGGAAAATTGTCCGAAATTTTGAATTACAAAAATTTAAAAAGTGTACATTTTTAAGGAATGCGTAGAGCTTTAAACTGTCTTGAATTTTTTTCGATGCACAAGCACATGAAATGTACATAGGTACATTTAGAAAGTTTATAAAATGTTGCAATATTAGAATATTCAAGCTAGGATTTATTATCTTAAAAACTTGTAACTTGTATTAGACATGAAAGAAAAATTAGCCAACAAACCTTCTCAACTTTTAACCCCTATCTTGCCTAATTTATTTTAGAAATCGGTTATAGAAAAAAACATGCAGCTTAACATTTTGAACTATTCATTCGAATTTCTGTAGTTCATATTCAAAAGGAAAGTGGCCGATAAATTTCCCAAATATTTGTTTGTTACAACCCAATACGAGCTTAGGTTATGGGCTGACAGTTGGTTTTGTTACCGTCACACTTATAGATGAATGTAGATCCATAGTGATACCTTGAAATATTGTAACTCTTTGAAATATTAATATTATAGTTCGTCTAACTATTTGGAGGTTTTGACGACGCGGACGTTCAGTAAGCTTTTGCTTGAGATTTCTGATAGTTCTTCTAGTTTGTTGAAGAAGTAGTTGCCTGGGGTTTCCTTCCTATTGTGACAGCGTGATGGACAATGACAAAGAAAGTGAGCAATATTTTCATGCCCGTCTTCGTCACCACAGCCTCTGCAAAGATCATCGGTACTGAGCCCCATTTTCTTTTAATGGTAGCCAAGTAGGCTATGTCCCGTTATAATGCTTATAAAGGATCTTAAAGAAGTTTATTAAGAATTAAAATCCCATCGGAACTTTTCTTATCGTATCTAGGCCATTAAATCACATAAAATTGAGAGGGACTTTAGAAAGGTATGCCGATCAACATTAATGCTTAAACATAAGGAAGGGGAGAAAAGGATTTATGGAAACGAAAACTCATAGCTCTACAGTTTAGGAATGAATCTCTATCTATTTATAAGAGTATATACAAATCTAAGGTGAAGGATAAACTTATTGGTAGAGAAGATGTTACCAGGCATGAAACAACCATAATGAAACAAGGAACAAACATTTCTATGGAGAAAAATACACTTTTTGAAATAGATATGTGAGTTCTATTATTTCAGGATATATTTAAAATAGTTCTCTGACAAGAACAAAAATACAATTTGTTTTGTTCGCTATTTTTAAAAAAATTAAGCTCGACCATTAAATTCGTGGGTTAAATATTTTTTGACAGCTCTCACCACTAAAAATTTAGTGTCGGAAAATTGTCCGAAATTCTAAAAGTGTACATTTTTAAAGCATCCGTAGCTTCTAATAATAAAATTTTGGTTCTACTTTCAATACAAAAATACCACAATACAAAAAAAAAATAATCGAAATCGGAGAAATCACAGGTTCTAAAGTTTAAAAAAATCACTGTTCGATCTGTCTTGAGCTTTTTTCGATGCACAAGCACATGAAATGTAGGTACATTTAGAAAAGTTTATGAAATGTTGAAATATTAGAATATTCAAGCTAGGATTTATTATCTTAAAAACTTGTAACAAAGTTCCCAAATATTTGTTTGTTACATCCTTTGTTTTTTACTCTGATTAACAGAAAATACATTTTTTTTAAACAACAATTATATGTTTTGTAAAAAAATCCATTACGAGCTTAGGTTACTTTAAAGCTAACCTAAGCTCGTAATGGATTTTTTTACAAAACATATAATTGTTGTTGACAGTTGGTTTTGTTACCGTCACACTTAGATGAAATATTAATATTATAGTTCGTCTAACCATTTGGAGGTTTTGACGACGTTCAGTAAGCTTTTGCTTGAGATTTCTGATAGTTCTTCTAGTTTGTTGAAGAAGTATTTGCCTGGGGGTTTCCTTCCTAGTGTGACAGAGTGATGGACAATGACAGAGAAAGTGAGCAGTATTTTCATGCTCGTCTTCGTCACCACAGCCTCTGCAAAGATCATCGGTACTGAGCTTCATTTTCTTTTAATGGTAGCCAAGTAGGTTACGTCCCGTTATAATGCTTATAAAGGATCTTAAAGAAGTTTATTAAGAATTAACCCTATCGGACATTTTCTTATCGTATCTAGGCCATAGTTTACTGGTATTAACACAGGTTTTTAGGAGATTCCATCTTTCGTTGGATATTTGAACTACAATGCTACCGACACGACGCGACGATTTGTTTCAGTTCGCATAGTGGGATTCCTATGCTATAGTCCATGAGAAACCACCACTATGTCCAGGATTCCGGCAGAGTCTTACATACCAAGAACCTTCGGCTCCCCGCGAAAGAAAGAAACAAGCTTCGATTGGATGTGAGGGGCAGAGATCGCTTTTATTGCTGCTTGGCTATCAATGAAAAAAGTAATGTCCGCATGTGATATCGCCATCATGGATATATATTTAGCAGCGTTTTTCACTGCCAGGATATCATCTTGGAAAACGCTTACGAACTTGCTCAATCCGAAAAAAAAATCGAACAACGAATAGTCTAATATTTAAACTTATTTTCAGAATTGAAAATTTTTTAATTTGCTGAGCATTGGCATCTCTGATTAGTACGAATAAACAAACTTACGCATATATGACACCTATTGGATATAAAATATGTATTCGAACCTCAAGTGAAGGAAGCCGTATATTTATTTTTATACCAATCACAAAACTTTTGCGAATAACTTCTATTTTATTTGCACCTGTGAATTCCTTAAATTTTGTATCTTAAATTGAAGGACTGCAATTACTTTAAATCAGTTCAACTCCATTTACCCGTAAGTATTTCACAATTTTGATCTGCATTTTATTGGTATAATATAAATACACTCACTAATTTATGGATTCTTTTAAGCAGCAAGGGCTACTGAAAAGAACAAGCAAAGACAAAGCAAAAACACAAAACTAGATTTTAAGTTTTAATTGATTGGTATAAACTGGTCTAATAGACAAAGGTGCTTAATAATAATCGTGTTAATAACAACTAAACTATATTTATTCTAATCTAAATTCATAAAAATGTCAATTCTGTATAAGAAGTAATGTTTATTTAAAAGCAGTTTGTTTAAAAACAAAAAATGCTTTAGGTAAGCATACAAAGTAAAAGACACACGAATAGAAAAGAATAAACTACTTAACTTCGAGTATTAACGATAAAATGTTCCATTAAACATTAAAAAGCTACTTTAGCTCTTCCACATAAAGATATAATATCCATCATTCTAAAAAAAAACTACTTCCAATGTTTCGAGTGGATAAAATGCATTTTTTATTAACGCATGAAATATTTCCATTAAATTCAGATAAAGGTATGTTCTATGCAACCTACTAATATACTATGTTGAATCATATGAAGCAACAACTAGTTTGAAACTTAAGTGTGCATCACTTTAAGTACCATCCACTCTACATCAAAACTCAAAAACGCTTCGCTTAGTAATTATGTCTGCTTGATTATGTTTCGAAAATAAATCAATAAATGCACTTCAAATATTTCCTTATCCCCAATTGGGATTAGAAAAAAAAAACAAAAATAATTTTACGCTAAATTTTAAGTTATTCATCATCGCCGACAAAATAAAACTACGATATGCCCTTAAATTCTTATTCCAGGAATAAAGCATTAGTCACGTTTTGTGGATATTTGATGAATCACAAAGGTTTTAATTGATGTCTGATTTTTTTTTCCCAAAAAAAGATGGTGGGGAATGGAATATGGAAAGGAGATTTGCGTTTTGGTCCTTTGATGAAATGTGATACTTTTTTGCAGTTTGTACAATATTTGATTGTTAATTTGAAAAAAGGATATTTATCACAAGGAAGGAATAAATGATTGGTGAGGTTTAATTTAAATGCTAAGAATATTAAAAAACAATTGTTATATTCTTAACTTTAGTTTAATGTAAATTTTGTATCGAAGAATTAAAAAAATCTGAAATGTGATTGATTTCATATGGATCAAGGGCCGTGGTTTAGCACTTTTCATCTCATAAATTCAGCATGTTAGTTGTGTTTTTGGGCTCTAGTTTGTGATGACACCCATTTTTACGCTTAAACCAGTGTTGAATAACAGTCGATTGTCGATTTCAAAAGTTGAACCGAGGATGAACCATCATATTACTGTACAATGGCCCTAATTGATCAGCTAGAAAATTCAATCAATGTGAAGAACCTAATAAAATCCTCAAAATCCCCATCACTCAAAAATCAATCAAAATCCATAAATGGAATAGAATTTAAAGAATAAAAAAAACATAGCAATTTACAAATCTCTTCAAACATACAAAATCGTCTTGAAAAGTTATTAAACTTCAATCTGATTCTCATATAAACACCCCAGACATCAACCTACTGCCTGTTTTTTTTATTATTATTCAGTTCATTGTCCTTTTACATTCTTCATCAAGACATGTTCTTGAATTAAAAAAAAAAAATATGTAGGATAAAAGATTTACAATGAAGAGAAGACTGACTGACAGACATCACAACACATTGCCACAAGACGAGAGGGAGAGAAAGAAAGGGTATATTTTTTTTTTCTACCGCAAGCCAATTCCATAAAAGCCAATGATGATGTGATGCTTGCCTATATCATCATCACATCATACACACAGGGAAAACCATAAAGCTTCTGTTACCTTCACTTCTCTTCCTGACAAGGATAATAATTTTGACATGAAATAACTCTCTTTTCATATTTAATTTAAGTCCTTTTGTGTTGTGGTTGAACGTATACAACAAAAGGATACAAACCCCTCCCCCCCTCACAAGTTAAAGTTCTTCTCCGAAAAACTCCATCAGGAATAAAAGTAATTGAAAGTTGTCAGACTCAAACAATATCCTATCTATCGAATACAATATCTGAGATTATCGATGACAACTCAAGGACCATCACAACAGAATACTAAACTCCTTCACAAACCATAACCAACTATGTACCTATACATAGTAGAAGTATGATGGAAGTAGCATCAAAAGTGATTAATGAAGAGCGTATCCTTTTTTGTTTGCTATATCTTCTTCTGTCCGCACTGAAGATGATATGGCATTGAATGCATTGAACCATAATGAACTTTGATAACATCGCTAGACATTACTTCTTTAAGATAATTTAATACACCTAAGGATGTAATTTAGTCTATATACCCGTTGTAATCCAATTCGAACGTTAATCCAGTGGAAAAACTCTCGCCATCGTTATCAACGTCGTTATTTTTGTTCTGATCAACTTTGGGTACTAAAAAAACACAATTAGCATAGCCACAGATACACTTTTTCACTATTAGATACTTTTTTGTATCTCAAAGATACAATTTTGTATCTTTTTTTTCGCTGTGGGTCGTAAATTATAATTCTTATCGTTTAAACCGAGAGTTAATCCTTTTTTCGGTTGCATTTATATTGCGCCAGAAAACAACCCGCAAAACGGGAAGATTCAATAGACACAGTTAACTGGCGCCCGGGTGAATACATAATTCAAATGATAATAATCATCTGCAAAGACCAAACGCGTGCCAAAAATCGCCTAATGAACCACCACTATACCATTAGTTAATTTTTTGCTCGATGATACACACTTGGAGACGGCATCGGACACATAAAACCAGTCACGAGACTTAGATTTCGATAAATAATTACGCAAAATTTGTTGCGAGATTTTTCGTTTTATATACGCGACACGTTTACCGAACGACGACATTCATCACGTTCGATGGTCGCACGAATACTGACGAATGACGATGGAAATATGTTTGATCCCGGTATAATTCTGGAAGTTGTGTTCGTGAGGATTTTTCAATTGCAACCAAACTACGCATCGTCATCGGTTGTCGTATCGTATCCGTCCTGTGTGGATATAGAATGTGTATAGAGAGATGGAAAAGATACAAAACAACTGAAGAGAAAATGCCGGCGTTTTTTTTTTCATGTGGTGTTGTAAACCGACTGTTGTCATAAACAAAAAAGCGCCTGCGGGGAGGTGTGATGGTGGGTGGTTAGGTTGTTGTTGGTAGGTATAATTGCATGGAACTGCGAAGTTGTGATGGAGAAGAAGTATGGTACTGGAGATCGACCGAACTGGGAGTGTGCGTCAAATCCAGTAGCCACCGACGAGACACACAGAACAAGAGAAGAGAAATTGACTCAAAATGTTAAAGGTGGAGGTGGATAATAATGGATGTTTGTTGGCTGGTTCTTGGACCGTTTTTTTTTTTTTTTTTTTTTTCTTGTCTACAGTAACTTGTGGATTGAACTGATGATGTATATAGATGGGGAGAGTGCGGCGGGAAGTTTAAGGTATCTGAGATGGTAAGTGTTGCATGGTATTTAAAGTTTAGTGCCAAAGTTGTAAGTTTTTTAGTGTTGGAAGATGTAAAGAAAAGATGGAGGGAATTTTCGGCATTTGGAGATTTAGACCGAGTGTGATTAGGTTGTGTGGATAAAAATAAACATTTTTTTATCCGAAGCTATTTTGGTACACCAATATAATAGACTAGACTTATAGATATGTATGTGGAAATTTCAATATTTAACCTCACGCAGACCACAACTCTATTAAGCCTTTTTAAGAAGCAGAAATGAGACTCAAGGTCATGAAACACGTCGGATATGGAAAATGAAGATAAGATAATGGATTATCTCACGTTCATTAAGAGATTTTCAATTGCATTTATAAGAACTATTTTCTTTCCGGATAAAATAAAACAAACATATTGTTTTGATTTATTTTTAAAAGACTATACTTTTCGGATAACAAATAGGACCTAAGTGATGAAACATAATTAATGATTTATTGCGGATGATGGATATAAGATAAAAAAAAAAGCTGGAAGAAGGTTTTTATTTAATTTTTAAAAAGTTTCTGTTAAACGGATAAAGGATAAAGAATTAGGGATAAAGTCTTTGTTATCAGTTGATTAGAAATAATTAATAAAAGAAGCTATGGGAATGTTTTGAACTAATCTTTAAGTAGTTTCTACTACATATTTGAATAAAGGATGATCAAAAAGGGAAAAGCAAAATAAATTTAATGTATGAAAATAATTTTAGAAAAACTGTCCGGATAAATGTAAGGAATTACGTACAAGAAATATAATTCGGTCACGGATAATGAATTAAATTTTGAATAGTTATGGAATTGATAATACGACATTATTGAAAAGTTGATCAAAGATGATTAATAAAGAATATGTAAAAATAGAGTGATGGTCTTATTGAATTTTGGAAACTTAACTACTTTTGGGATAAAGAACAAGATAATTGGGCTAGTGTGAATGTATATAAGATTAGTTGATCAAGGCTACAAAATAAATTCATAAAATTGACTATGGATAGTGGATTTTTATTTTAGGATAATAGATTGAGAAATAAGGATTGCATATTTTGAGTTGCAAATTATGAATTGCGGTGAATGTAGAGTAAATTAAAGTTATGAAATCTAATACGGACTGTGTTGTGTGTAACATATTGGGGATCTAGAATGAACTTGTAACAATATCGTAAATGTTTTAGTACCTACACAACTGTAATCTATAAAAATGTTTAGTTTCAGATTGGAGATAATGGATTTAAATTCACGGATAATGGATTTCAAGCCAATTAGAACCTCGGATAAAAATATGGATAACGTATTATGTACCAATCTTAGATTTCGGATAATAGATTACAGACTAAGAAGCAACTTACAACTATTTGTCGAGTTATAAAGTAACAAAATTTTAATCAATTTAATATTAAACGCAAACCCAGTAGGTAGCAAAATAAAATATCGAAAGACCATTTTTGAATTTGATTTGCATTAGAATTTTTATCTAATTTTATCCGAGATCAATCTTTGAGGTTTCCACGTTTTAATTCACTTCATAGTGTCAAAAATAAAAAAAAATCTGATAAAATATAATACGATTTCAAAACAAATCACAAATTACCTCATCTGCAAACACTATACTATTACAGTGCTAAATGGCTCAAAGTAAAATCTCATCCTCACCCACTAAACTTTTCACCAGAATGAACCATCAAACTCATTGTTGTAAGTTGTATCGAACAATCCAACTTCAGACCCAGACCCTGTTGTTGCTTGTTTGGTAAGTCTTCCCATCTTTTTATCTCAAACCTGCTGCAATCCCTTTCCATATAAGCGACGAAAAATACAAAAAAAACCACCTTCTAGGCTTCTATGAAAAAAAAGGAAGAAAGAAGAAGAAAAATACTTTGTAGCCTGTTGCTTTATGTCTGCCTGCCTCCCCAAGACGACATCGAGCAAGGCACAGACTGACATCAGCAGAAAACCATCAAAGCCAAAAATGTCCTTTCATATACGTCATCACTTGGGGGCATATCAACTTGAGTACACATAATAATATGATGGAGACGACCAAAAAAATTTGTTCTTCATTCCTTTTGGGGATTTGTTACACTATCTCGATTAGGACGTGTTTTTTTTTTGTTTTATTTTCAATCCACTTATAAAGACTTGTTGAACAAGTTCAAAGCCTTCTTTTGACAAATGAAACCTCATAGGTATAAAATTGCCAATGAATTTATAGTACCTACACATCAAGTAAGTGGAATATGTATGAAGCCCCTGCCTGGTAAGTTAGCATCGTGTGAACGTTTTCAAAAACTGGTTTAGTTACAGCTTGCCGCTACTATAACGCTGTGTGTTGCCCCCAAGAAACACGATAGATACAAATAGAATCTAGGAATTACTCGCACTAGCTACGTACGATATACATAAAGAGATAGATACAAAATACAAAGTCTGCTTTGCGGGCATAGATGGAAGTCCATTGCCAATCGATGGACAATTTGGTGAACCGGGAGAAGGGGGGTGGGAGCTGATTTAAAGTTGGCTAAGCCAATTTTGTGTGATCGCAATCATAATCACGTTTTACGAGAGAGTAAAAGTGCGCTTAAGTAGATTGAGCACGATAAGTAGACTTTAGTACTTTGAAATTTGTTGTTGTTGTTGTTATTTTTGTTCTTTATTGTTAGCGATTTTGCTGCGACTGCTGACATCAGGATAGGCGGCGCGGCGCGTTCTAATTGCTGTTGAGTTTTTTTAAAAATACAAAGCGGCGCGACCGCCACAGCTTATTTAGTGCAAGTTTCTATAATAGTGAGAATGTCAAAACACGATTCATAATTAGTTGGCTGGTTTTGGAGGGGTTAGAAAATAAGGATGTAAAGTCTGTTATTAAAATTGATTGGCAATTTATCAGTTGATATAATGGAAAAGTATTTTGAACTTTTGAACTTATAAATAGGAAGAAATTAATTGCTATAGTTGTGATGGAAGTTCGATATCGTAAGGTTTAATTAAAGTTTCAAATTAACAAGTCGATAATGATGTTGCTGTTGAAGTTTGTTTAAAATGGAGAAAAGCCAATTTTATTTGTATAGTTGAGGTGTCTATATGCCGTGCCTTTGATTGAGGTGTCGTTTGGTGGGGTTAGAGCCATAATAACAAAAACACCTCTGGTAATGTCTGACAAGACAATGCTAAGTTAAAAAAGTATTTGAAAACTTGATGTAGGTCATGGAGTTAGCTGAGCATACAGCTGTCTGGCGGTAGACATGACTTTTACCTAGAGGAAGGTAAATATGGGTGCTTGTACTTTCCATATGTTCAATACATTTGTGCTGATAGATACAAGAAGTCTTACACATCGAATTGATTGTTTTTAAATTTTGTTTTCTTGACTTGTTTCTGATTTTATTCAAGTGACTTGACGTCCGTCACTTCAATCAAATGTCAATTATAAATTCCTTTTGAGGTGAAATAAATCAAAACGAGAATTGAGATAAATGTTTAACTTGCTATAGGTAGTGCATAATATCTCTAAAGGTCGAGTGAGATCAGGATATTTGGATGTCGTCAAGAGTTAATTGTTGGTGTCAAAACTGAGAACTATTATTTTAAAAATTTTATTTTATAAATTCATTTTGCAAATTTTGTTCCCCCTTAAAGATTAAAGAGTTATTTAATGCTTTGGGACTTTTTTAGTCTTTCTATAAACGGAAGTATAATCTTTATTGGAGTAAATGCTGATATAACGATTTCTTTAAATATTGATTTGTGTATTTGCTATATTTAGGAAATAAGGAGCATTCAATTGTTATTGGAGTAATTACTGATGTAACATATTTATATTGTTATTTATTGGAGTGTTTATTCCAATAAGTCAATCATTGTTGGAAGAAACAAATCGGAGCTTTTTTTTGAGTATGTGTTTCAATATTAAAGAAGCATTCAGAAATTACTCCAAATAATAGTAGTTATTGGAGTAAATACTGATGTAAAGAAATAGAGAGTAAGTGCTGATATAAAATATTTTCAGATATTTATTGGAGTGTTTATTCCAATAACGCAACTTCCGATTTCATTCATACAAGATGCTACACACAGCCATATTAAGCCATAGTACTGTATAACACGCCATAGAATTTATAAGCAGGACTTTTTCAACTTCTATTGCACTTTTATGAAGAAAATTAAAGAGATCTTATAGGAGTAATTACAAAACTAAATATTTATACATATATATAAAAATAGGTTAATATGGGAATCGGATCCGGGTCCTGTCACACCACTCGTTTTTGAATTATGAATATTTAGATTCAAAATAATATTGAGATTGAAAAAAAAGAGTAAAATGATGTCATCATCATCATCATCGGCTCGACAACCGGGGTCCGGTCCTGGCCTGCTTCAACAAGTCTCTCCACCTATCCCGGTCTTGAGCCGACGCCATTCAGTTGCGCAACCCAAGGCTTCGGACGTCCTGGTCTACGCTATCTCTCCAGCGCAAGCAAGGTCTACCACGCTGCCGTCTACCATAGAATGTACCACAAAAGACTTTCCGAGCAGGTTCCTCTTCACTCATGCGAGCTAGGTGCCCTGCCCACCGGAGTCTACCGAGCCTAATTTTTGTCACTATGTCTGCTTCAAGGTAGATTGCGTACAATTCATGATTGTACCGTCTCCGGAATCGTCCTTCCTCACATATGGGGCCAACAATTCTCCTTAAGACTTTTCTCTCGAACGCGGCTAAGAGGTCGGAGCGTCTTTTGTTAAGCACCCAAGTCTGGGATCCATACGTGAGTACTGGGAGGACCATGGTTCTGTACAGCAGTTTTGAAGTTATGTTGAGATTTCTGGATTTGAAGAGCTTTGACAGACTATAGTAGGCTTTGTTGGAAAATGACGCCATAAAGACTAAAAATATCGTCGATGTTAATGCAGTAAGCATTATATCAGTGCGGTTATTTTAATAAAGGTTTTTCTTATTGGAGCCTAATCTAATAAATATATCAGGAAAGCGTTATATTAGTGCGTTTACCTCAATAAGGGCTTTCTTATAGGAGTGAAATCCAATAAATAAAAGTAGGGAGTCCCCGGCTGGTAAAACCGGAAGATCCTAGTTTCAATATTTAGGCTGCTATATTTATAGGATAGGCAATAAGAATTTCCCCATTGTTTCAATGTGTTTTTCTTTTATTCAAGAATCAAACCATATAAAGAAATATTATTGTGTTTCTTTAATCTTATGTGATTCATTTTTGCATGTGTCATATTGCATCAATATTTTCAACACAACATTTTGATGTTTATGACAATTCAGTACGTGAATGCCATCTACACCTTCCATGTACCTACCTACAATACAATGTGTCTCTTTAAAAAGAAACGACACAAAAATGACTTGCTCACCCTTCAGAAGCTGTCAGTTACAAACAAGAGCTCTTAATAAACATCATACAATTCACATTCATTCAACCCCTCCATCAAATACAGGATTCTGTATGAATCCTGATTTCATATAAGGACTCAAAAACACACCTCTCCATCACTAACCAAGACGATGAAGTCGTCTTATATTATTCGCCAAGTGAAGAGTCCTCTAAATGCTACAAGAAGTTGCATATAATATTTTGTATGAAAGTCTGATTATTATATCCTTTATCCCCCTTGGGAATAGTAATTTTGAAGTTTTTTAACAAAAAAAAAAACAACATGACTTTACTTAAAATTTTATGACACCATAATTCATAATTTCCTTTTCTTCTTTTCAAATTTTTTTACATATATTTCCTTATTTTGGTTTTTGTGAATAGCTCCATGGAAACGATGTAACGGATGTTTCCCTTTTCAAAAAAAAATATATGTATCCTGAATTTGTAATAATAATAATGACGAACTAACTACTTTCGTAATTAAATCCCCCGGGAACGGCGAGATCAGCAAACTTTCAAGTGGACATTGAAAAGGATTCCTCGCCTCTCAGTTGGAAAGTGTGTGTAGGTAGGTATATGTGGATATTGATGATTTCAAAAGATTCATCCCTTAGCAACGTATTTATTTATATATAAAAAAAAATCATAAACCCTCTGCTCTAGGTACGCATAACTTCGAAGGAATCTTCTTCATTCTATTTGGATTCCGCCCTCTTCCATCATCATAATATATAGAATTTTAACCCATTGCATCAAAAAGGTTTCAATTCGTTCCGTTCATAATATTCCTTATGAAATTTACGATCCGATAATAAAGCGTAGGATAATCGACAATGAAGGACGACGAATGGCATTTGGCATAACATAAACAGCATCCTTCTCCCCCTTCCCCTCTACACCCATCTTCTTACCGATTTTATGTCCGGTGGCATTGATGGTAACTTCAAACAAATAAACAAACAACAACCGACGAAAACCTAATAAAACACAGACATGCACAAACAAAATAGAGAGAGAGAGAGAGAAAGAGGACATAAAAGGACGATGCTATAAAGAGTGTGAGTTGAGTAACCCAGGAACCAGAATCCAGGACGAAAAGGATATAAACTCTAGAGAACGCAGCAGCAGACCAACGGTAGACAAAAATTCTAGGAGTTTGAGATTGGAAAAATATTTTCCATATTTGTTCAGTTACATTTTCGCATATGTAACGGAATAAAGGATGTGTGCTCTGCATATACCTACATTCAAAATATATACAGGAAGAAGAATGTTGGTTCCGTTGTGATTTTGAAAATGAACAAAAAAAAAAAAACATTTATCAAATGCTGGTTTCTACTCTTGAGCTAGGCGAGTATATTTTGAAGGACTCGGCATTGCGTTTCATTGTACTCGTACCCATTGTAGAATCCAGAGGAGTTCGTCGTCATCGCCGCCGCCGCCGCCCGGTCGTATATTTCCTTTTGGGTTCAAGTTACCCTGTGTACCTACATACATATGTATATGAATTTTTATGGAAATATCATAAAGAAGAAGAGGGTGAGAACGAGCGACGGACGGTTTAAATGTTTTCGGTTCAGGAGCTTCATATGTGTATGGACGTAACGGTACAACGGTATCCATTATGCGGGAAGCTATAAATAGGGTCTTTTTGGAATATAAGTAGTCCTTTTTTCCCAACAGTGGGTGATGAGAAAATATAGAAATAGAAGGAAAGGAAGCAAAAGAGATTAATTTTTTTTTTTTTGTGGAATACAGTTATAATATGGTCTGGATTTTTTTTGGCAATGAGTTTGCAGAGATTTAAGGAACCCAAGTGTAACTACATTTGGAAGAAAATACAATTGCGGCTCCAGCTTATTATAATGGTAAAGAGAGAATTCAGTGGGATTTTTGTTGAGTTGAATTGTATTCAAAATAAAGCTGCAGCACCTGGAAAGTCTTTTATCCTTATTCTAGGTACACGTATGTACATATACATATGCATGATGAACAAAAAAAAATTGAAAAACAATGGATATTCAATCCTTTAAGCTGTTATTGTATGTAGAATCATATGTTCTGCTTTTGTTATTTTTATTAGAAGTCTCACTATTCCATAACTAATGCTACTCCTACTCCAGTCAAAGCGTCTTGAAAAAGGGGACATGACCTTGCCCGCAGAGTTAGTATGTTTTTCCCCCACAGATCGAAGGAGGCTTAGACCACTTACTAACCACTTACTTATTTACCCTAAGTAATTGGTAAACATCTGTTTTTTTTTTTAAATCAAATACTTTTTGCAAAATATTTCTAAAGAGAAATCAGATTGATTTAATGGAAAAAAACTTATTTGAATTTCTAATAAGATTTTCCTATTATTTTAAGAAGGAAACCACTTAAAAAGAACATTAACAATACGAAAAACTTATTAAAATGTCAATCATTACAAAATGGAAATGCAAAGTTTAACGTGTTTAACTAAATTGGCGCAGAGGCAGAGTGCGATAAGAATAGGTCCCAGGGTAAATACCCAGAGAACGAAAAAGATACAATTTAATTTAATTTTCATTTCTCTCACAAATGGTCAATCAATGTTCATTGTACCAGGAAAAGCAGTCTTGGGCAGTGAAGTGTCCAGTTTTGATCACAGGACGAATAAATAGAGCAATTTTCGCTTCCCAAATACCGTAAATGTTGTCTCACAGACTTCAATAAGAAAGAGGGGCAGCTGTGAATGCTCAAACGGTAAAGCGGCGCGGCGTTTAGGGGAGAGTGGCCTGAGAGCAAGAAGAACTGCTTGTGTACCAAGACTCACGGTATACAGCACAAGCGACGTCGGATGGAATTTGCTCGCCTTCACCAAGGTTGGACGGACGCCGACTGGGCTAGAGTTCTCTTCACTGATGAGACCAGGTTTTGTCTATGCTCACCAGATGGACGTAGCAGATTGTAGAGAAGATCAGGTGAGAGATACTCTTGGGCAACAGTTGCCCAGCGGGAACATATCTGGGGAGGTTCCGTCACGGTGTAGACAGGAATTTCTATGCACGGAAAAACTGAGATGTGCATCGTGGAAGGCTCGGTAAACTCCAATTATTATATCAGCAACATTCTGGAGGAATATGTGTATCCGTTCGGACCATTTATTGGTGAAGAATTCTTGCTGATGCACGACAATGTTAGACCCTACGTTGCCAGATGCGTTACGGACTACTTGGAAGAAGTGAAAATCGATGTGATGGTTTGGCCTGCCATGAGCCCGGACATCCCATCGAACACGTTTGGGACCTGCTGGGAAAAAGTGAAAAGACAGCGGCCTGCTCTTCCCAAGGCACTCAGTGGGCTGAGCGAATTGTAGCTTTGATAGATGTTAGGGGAGGCCGGTACCCACTGCTAAGGAAACGAAAACTCGTATAGAAAAAAAATAATAATAAAAGATTACTTTCTTTCCGATTTTTTAACAATTTTACAAGGGGATTTTTATGTACTCTTTAAAATTTAGAGGCACAGTGCGAGCTTAAGGTAAGTAGGACGGGATTTGAAAGGAGATGCCGGTGAAAATTAGTCTTGAATTTCGTCACATCACAATGAGAGGGAAAGGGAAAGCGTGGAAGGGTATTCCACATTCACGTAGTGCGGCTGAAGAACGAATCATTGTACTTGACAGTACGACCGAAATTGTAAACTGATGAGCATTCCTAGAAGTGCGAGTATTACGGTTGAATCGTTTAAGGGGAGGAATGCAATTGGCTATTTCATTAAAACGATGTAAAGATTTGTTTTTTTAAAAAGCTTTCGAACTTCGAAATATTTCTTGAACTGATAATTTATCAGCGTTTCCATGACCTTGGAAAGAAGGGACGTAAGTGCAATTGGTCGGTAATTAGAGGGTGAAGAAGATTCGCCTTTTTTGGGATAGGCTGGACAAATGCTGTTTTCCAACTGCTCGGAACAAGCCCAGAAGAATAGGATAGATGGAAAAGCTTACGCAGGAGTTTTGCCAGCATGGAACAACACCTCTTCAGAACAATGGCGGGGATACCATCCGGACCAGCGGATTTATGAGTGTTGAGATCCTTTAGGACTCTCGCCACAGCTCGAGTACGAAAGAAGATTTGTCCCATAGAATCATTTACGCGCCCAAGAACTGGGGGAGTCATGACACTATCAGACAGCGTAGAGTTGGCGGCGAACTGCCTAACGAATAAGTTAGCCTTCTCGAGAGAGCTAGGGGAGTGTCATTGACAACGAGTGTTGGGACCGATGAAGATGTTTTGTTCCTTATGTTTTTTACGAATGACCAAAAATTTTTACTACCTGTGGGACATTGTAGTATTTTTTGCCTTAATTTTTGGTCATGCAAAAATTAGGTCCTTCGAATATGGGTGACTTTCTGTCTTAGCTCTAAGGCATCGGAAGCTAAACTCTTTAATCCTAATAACTTGTTTACAGCTCGCATCGAACCATTATTTATCTTTGGGTCTGATGCTCTTAACCCTATTCTTGATAAAATTTCTCATATCCAAAATAATCATATTAGTAATCATATCCGCGCTGGAGTCTACGTCACTACCGAGGAAGCATAGTGACCAGATAAAAGATCCTGAAAAAATTATTGAGGCCGTCCCAGTTGGCTTTCTTGTGTTGCCAAACGGTTCTCACAGGACCTCTTTCTCTAACTGAATTTGTTTGGCACGAAAAATTTGCTAAAATGATACTATGGTCAGATGTGCCTAGAGGCTCAATTTCTTACCACTATTCCTATTGGCTTCAAAAATTTTCAAAATTATTTATCCATTATTTTCTTACTTTTCTATATTTTGTATAATTTTTCAAATTTCTAGATTTCCTCAAATATTAACATGTTTCCAAAATACGAATTTTTTTCATATGATTTTTTTTCTTTTCCACTACATCTTCAGTTTTTTATTTACTACTTTTTTGCGTTGTTATAAATTTCCGTATATATCTCCATTCTCTTAATTTTTACAAATTCTTAATTTACTCATTTTCCTTATTACATCTCGAACTTCTTCCTTTTCTTTATTTTTGTTCATTTTCCCCAATTTCTCCATTTTATATTATTTGATCGAAGACAGCAGCGGCTTAAAATGTGAGCCCCCAAAGGCTGTCGTTGGTCGTTTAATAATTCACATCATTGAAAAATCATCTTCAGCGTTATTTGACATAACAAAAGAATTTACCTCAAAAGAGGAGACATTGAATTGTTATTGAAATTAGTTCTTGAAAGCAAATTTGAAACCAACCAGTTACTGTTAGAACTTAGTAAATGAAAAATTCATAACTCTCAACGAATAAAAATGAAACTTCAAACAGAGAAACTTTCGCCATTTAATTAGAATCGTGAAATTTTGTGTGTTGAAAACTTTTCCTTTAAAAAAAATGAAAAATTATAAATTTAATCGCTGCGCATTAATTTGGTTTTTCAATTTAAGTACACTCCCATACCCAGAACCTGAGGAAACAAAAATGATTTTAATAAAACCAAAAAAAGATCAACCTAATAAGCCCCTCTATTCACACTCTCAACTGCGGGCTTTTTTTTTGTATTTTAAATACTATAGCAGACTTGGAGTGAATGGTTTCCATTGGAAACAATATGCAATTACGATCTGCATGGTACTTAAAAATAATTGCTTCTACTCTTATACTATACTACGAGTATACATCCAGTACAGGACAAAAACACATAATAATCCCCTCTGTTTTTTTGAATTTCGAAAAAGGACCAAGGTTAAATGTAGCTGCTAAAGCTTATTAACTCAACACCAGAAGCGTAAAATTCATGCTTGGGCTCCCCCCTTTTTGTTGCTGTAGTAGTGGCTGGCGTACTCTGGCACTGATGTGGAGTTATTTTCGGAATGGGGATGTATAAAATTTAAAATCTGTGGTTTTTTGGGGTAAAATTTTACTAAACTGCTTATTAAAATTTGTGTTGTTTTGTCATTTTGAAACGCATGCGTTTTAACTTCTGTCTAGGTGTACCTATCTACAACGTACATTTAGTCGATATCCTGTCAACATTGTATTCCCGAAGGAAACAGCCATTTGGGTATCCTCGCCGCGCCGAGCCGGAGGATGAAAGAGAAACTTGTCGCAACATCATAGACGAAAACACATCAGTTGTTGTTTATTAAAGGGGTAATGTTGTTGCTGATGTTGATTTTGATGTGCTGTGTGTTTTCCTTTAATTTTTTGTTTGTACGAAGAAGAGGGTGGCGGGAAAGGGGTTTTAAACAAGCTTTTGGTGCGTGATGCTTTTTCCTCCAAACTAAAGACATAAGCTCTATGGATGTATCATTATTATTATTATTTTTTTTTTCCCTTAACAGATGTTACTATGACAATGAGACAACAAAATTTGTATTCATCAGTTTCCTGAGCAAAGTTAAATTTTAAACCCTAAGGATACCTTTGCATACTGTGTATACAGTAAAATATTCAAGATCTCTCTCTAATGGTTGCTGGTGATGTTGTCAATGCAACGAGACGTGTTTTGTTCTCGGAATATATGTATCGCCCACGCGAAGCACATCCAGGAGATTTATTTATGCGCTAGTCATCATTTAAGTAAGGGATCCTGGGAAAAAATGCAATGCGTTCAAGACATACATAAATGTGCAGAATGAAAGTACACAAAAATTAACATATTCGCATTTTGAATAGTAATGTGAGTGTTTAAGGACCTTTTTTATAATGAAATATGTTAATTTAGATAAAAAAAAAATAATAGAAGAAAAAATTTATCAGGAGTGTGATAACCTGTGTTACCTTGGACGGTTTGATATTTCAGGTGTGTTTTTATAAAATTAAAAATGATTTTTTTTTCCAAGAATAAAAATAATTTAAAGTTCAAAACCCTCGATAAAAATGCAGCTTGAGTACTTTTTTGTACTCAAGATAAACTGGATGTGACAAGGGGATATAGTTCATAGGACGCCCGAGAACAAGACAAAAATCGTACAAGAAGGGGGTCTATTTCCCCACGTTTTACTGGGAGGAGCAATTTTCTTAGAAAATGACGTGAAATGAAAAAATCACACTGGTCAACAAGGTTTTCGGTGCAGTAACCAAAACATAAAATTTTTGGTTTTTGTAACAAAAATAGTTAAAGTTTTGATGACCATTGTTATTAGTTAAACACACCGGAAACACTTATACAATGTTGGGTTATATTCAAGACTCTTTTCTTCACTTTACTTTTTAAATAAAGTTGTTCAGTACCTACTCAGTTTTCGTAAAAATAATTTTCAAAATTACAGTACATATATTAATTTCAAAGTTCTTAGTATACTTCCAAAGATATTAAAAAATTACAGAACGATAAACGTTAAAAGTAAGAAAATACTGAACCGGTTACCACTCTACTTATTGGAAGAACGATGGGTATAAAAATGGCATTATTCTAGAACTCGGGAAAAATGATCTTTGAAATAACAGCAAAGTTTACAATCCAAAAATTAAGGCTCTAAACAGGATTTTTTTTGTGAATTGAAAAACAATTTAAAAAAAAAATTATTTTTAAAATAATTAAAAGTCTAGCCCAAAATTTATTAAAAAATTATAAAAATATCTTAGAATTCTATTTAATATGAAATTCAAAAAAAAAGTATAGTGAGACTCCTTTATGTTGATATGGAGATGATAGATAAAAAAAATGGTGTCTTTATTTGTTTATAAAATAAGTAAAAAATGATTTGTATACGTAAACAATATTAGATTTAGGTATATTAGATTAAAAAATTATTAAAAGGAATAAGTAGAGTATTAAAAACATTAAAATAAAAATAAAAACACTTGAAAGGTTTAAAAAAAAAATCCGCTACAAAATTTTGCTAAACTGCACTTATAGTAACAAGGAAGCGAATATTTAATTTTTTTTTTATATAAATAAATACTTCATAAGTTTATTGAAATGTCTTTTAATTTTGCATTAAATACATAATGCAAAAAAAAGGGTGAAACCCTATTATAATCACAAGAAAAAATTATTTTGTTTTAAAAAAAGAAATAAATAATTTTTTTTGTAACCATAAGCGGGTTTTACTGCTGGTTCTTGGATCAATTTATTAAATACAAATGTGAGAGACTTTCTTATAAATTTTTAGAGTGCTACTTATTTTTTTAAAAATAAAACTAAAAATTAGTTTTTTTAATTTTTGTTTTTTGATTTTCGAATTTTGAATTTTTTTTCTATCTTTTTTTTCCTAAATTTAAAAAACAAAATTATCATAATCAGAGCAATTTCCCTGATGCATTCTTGAATAAAAGGCTTTCGTCAACTTCTACTAACTATGGTAACTGAAAACAATCTAGTTTTCAGTATTTGACTTTAAAAAAGGAGAGCATTGAATACGGATTACAAAAATTGCACAAATGAATTTTAACAAAGAAATTAAATTCAATTTTTAAAATATTGACTTTGAAAATAAATTTTTCAAAAACACGAATCGCTTTACAGAATGAATTGACGGTTGGTGTTTTGATTTTAAAAGAAGTTTAAGCATGAAAATGTAAGTGTTGGAGATGTTTTAAATTTTTTCCATTTTAAGTATTTTTTTTAGAAAAAAAATTACCCCTCTTGAGGGAAATGAGATTTTTTTTTAAGGTTATTTTATTGACAGCTTATGTAGACGTCGGGGAGGTTTTAAAAAATCGTTAGATTCCAAATATAAAAAAATTGAAAATTGATTAAATCGTTTTCAAAGTATTGAGTTTAATTTTGGCATGGAATACTATTTTTAATTTTTAATGCGGTTGCCAATAAACCGATCAAAATCAACAAAAACTTTTTTTAGAAATTGAAAAACAGAAAAATGGTTCTATTGGTGGTCGTTTTTGAAAAAAATTATTAGATTTATTTGTTATTAAAAAATAAATAAGTAAGAATAAATTGTGACTGGCCAGTGGCCGATTCTTCCGAAACTCTCTTTGATAGGTACTGGAGAAAAAAAAAATGGAGGCGGAACAAGATAGCATACTTTAAGGCGCTTATAAAAATGCTGTGACTCCAAATGCATTTGATGAACAAGTACCACATCTCGACACATAGCGTCAGTGGTCTAAAGTGGTGTAGTACGTAAGTGCACATGACTGCTAAGACTGAGCAATTCTGATATGCGTGGGTTCGAATCCTACAAGTGTTCTTCAAAATAAAATTGGATTACAGCTTAGCACCACTAAGGAGTCTGATGATTGCCTGGCAAGCATGAAATAGCTATAACTCCGGCCAAAATAAAATATAAATGAATTAATAAGAAAATTAATTTACAAAAAACAATTGGTGGGTGCCTTTAAGTTGTTGTTGTTGTTCACAAAAATTCAATTATTAGAATTGTTTTCTTTAAAAATCTACCAAAAAAATTTAAAAAAAATGTAAACTAAACTAATTTAGAGTTAATAAGGTCAATGGATTTTAAAATAAAATGAGTAGATGTAGAGGTGAAGTTGAATTTTTTCCTTATCAACAAAAATAACGGTACCTGTGATTATAAAACTTTCTAAAATCGAGAACGGCTCTAACGATTTGATTTTTTATATTCTTTAATTTCATATACAGATATTTTATTTTCGATTTTCATTTAAAACGTTTAACGAAACGCAATTATATATTTCAGCTAACTTACCTTTTTTTTATTTTCGGATTACTGAAAAAATACTGAATATACCTTCTTCCCCATTCGAATTTCCCAGAAGTCTAAAAAACATTATTTGTCTTAACAAAAATTTCAAAGAGCAATAAATAAAATTAAAATCAATCATAAAAAAAATTATTCTCAGCTAAGAAGTTTCTTCAAAAACTCGTCATCTAGAATTTCAGGTACCTAATCCAAAAGTCATAGTTAGTTAAGAATTCCTGTCATGTTTGCAAATGTTTTTCTATATCATAAATATATATTTCCACTCAACAAAAATTTAAATATAAAATTACATTCAAATAACCCAAACGACGATGAAAACGCCTCAACAAACCGTTTATCCAAACAATTTTATTTATATATATATCGAAATACGAGACACGAGATGAGAAACAGTAAGAAAAAAAATGCCGTTTATCTCAGCATTGAAAGTCTTGTATCTTTCATTTGATTTCACCTTAAATACAACACCCCATTGCAAGATGACAAACAATATTTCCCTTCTATATTATTTCAACAAGGAGACAGATTTTCTTTTATCCCTATTCGACTTATTTTACATTTACAGAAAAGGATCTTTAAATTCAAATCACCATAGCCACCCATGCTTTTGACTTTTTTTTTGTATAGGAGGTAACAAATGGGAGGCTTGATATGATATATTCCCCATCATCATCACAGTTGGAATTCGGTTTTGGGAAATGGTAGAGGATGAGGAACGTCCTTTCCTTTAACTTTTATAGGAGGTATGAAGGAAATATGAATAACAAATCGTTAAAATCTAAAATAAAATGCTTTACATGCATCCGCCTTCTTCATCCCTTCTATATAGCAAACACTCAATTATCAAAAAAGAAAAAGATTCAACACAAAACCACTGCCGTTGCTGCTGCTGTTGTAACATAAAAATATAAATACACGAAGAGGGTGGCAATGGCAATCCCCCCCTAACAAGAACCAGAAGATTCCAAGATTCGACTTCCTTGTAAGACCAAAGAATCCGACCCCAAAAAAAGAAGGCAAAACAGGAAAAAAAACTTTCTTTCTTAACAATTGTCATGCAACCCCAGACTCTCGATTTCTATGATGTTATATGCCGGCAAAACCCCCAAACTTCTAAGATATTCCTTATACCTATTTCAAAGACCATTAACTGCCAAAGCAGCTGCTCAGCAGCGTGCAAAGGCTGGTCGGGTCTGTGTGATGGGGTTTTAAAAGGAGCCAAAGCGAATTTTTGCAATAAATCTGCAAGTTATACGACTGTCTTTTGCAGGAAATAATATACAAGAGAATGAAAAACAAAACGAAATAACAACGCATCGAATTTAAGGGATGAAATAAGCTCCATCCAGACAAAAACCATGGCAACCCTGTCAGGATGAAAAAAAAAACAAGAAACACAAAAAAAAACTCAACCCTCTCTCACATTCAAAAGATGGTAAAATAATTGAAAACTTAAAAAGGATGAATCCTTCCTTTCGATACCAATCAAATCAGAAAATTTTCACAATCTCCCGTCAATTCAGGATGTCGAAATATCCTTTGCTCTGCTCACTGCATATCTAGAGATGGGTTTTTATATCCTGACAAAATGCATCCTCAAAACATTTCGATTGAAAACCGACAACAATCCGGGGTCGGTCGGTGTAACATCAGTTGAAACATGAAAAGGGATGGCAAAATGAATTCTCAAACCTTCTTCTGGTTTTAGTCCTTGGACTGGCATGGCGCTGCTCCTGGATATGAATGCCGTAAATAATGGGCGGCATGTGTGCTTTAAACACTGCCACTGTGGCAATGACAATTTTTTTTTTTTTTTGGTTTTTGTTGCTCGTAGGTAAATGACTTTCACTTGTGGCAAGGATGCATATAAGTATGTGGATTTGAAAATATGTATGTATGTACTTTATAACGGTACATAGAATATGTTTCGAGTAAACATGTGCTTCATGGCTGTTGATATAGATATTTTTTTTGAGGGGGGGGGGGGATAAAAGGACGATTTAAATATACAAAATTTTGTCGACTCCAGCATGAAAATTTTATGTGGGGGAGCATTATTTTCAAGGGCTCGTCGCTCTATATGGCTTGGAATTTGCAAGAGAAGTGACCAAGTACAAGGGCACTTTTCGGTTTTTGTAATTTCCTTTTGCAAAGATATAGATTTTTGGAAAATTCGTTTAAGGGAAACAGCAGCTATCAACACAAGTGGCTTAGAGATTTTTCCTTACATAATTGAGGTCGAAATTGAGTGGAGGTAAGTGAAGCAAAGTACATATAACCTCAAAAAATCTCCTTTTGATAGCTTGTTAAGATTTTTATCGAAGAAAATGGAAAAATTTATATTATTTCACAGTTTTCTTGTAGAAAAGATGGAAAAGAAAATTTTAGATAAATTTAAAATACACATCTAAAAAGATTTATTTCGTTTTTAAATCATTAAAGTTGTATCTTTTGCTCCTATAAATTGAATTGTTATAGGAGTTAAAGCTTTAATAATTATTTCTTATGGTATTCTTAACAATTTTCTTGTCGTTTTTAACGAAACTGAAATGTCCTCCGAAACTACAATATTGCTTGCGATATCGAAGTTAAAAAGTTATTTTTTGCTATAGTGCTTATTATATTCCTTCTAGATGGGAAAAAAATGTTATTGGAGTAAATAGTCATATAAGGACTATCTTAGATATTTTCTGTAGGGAAATGTTAAGAGTATTCTCCAATAATAAAGAAGCAGTAAGGTTTAATAAGAAAATTGTTATAGCACTTATTGCTGATACAATGCTTTACTCAGGTATTTAATGGAGTATTTGCTGAAATACTTAAGAAGCATTGAGTATTTTCTAGGATATTAAAGAAGCAGAGAGTATTTGATCCAATAAGAAAATGTTTACTGTGATACGCTGCTTCCTTATTAAAGAAGCAAGAAGTACGTATATCCTTAAATAAGAAAAAAATTATTGGAGTAAATGCTGATGTTACACTTATCGCATATATTTATTGGAATAAAATCAAGTATGGTGAGGCCTGTTTTATATTTTTGGTCATTGTAATTCTATTATACTTTCCCTTATAAGCTTTCTTTAAATTTACCTGGTAAACTGTTCTCTTCTTGTTAGAACAAACACTTAAATAAAAAGTTCTATTAAAAATAAATCCCATATATTTTTGAGGCTACTAATTATAGAAACATAACACTCCAATAAAAATTCTATACGATTAAAATGACTTAATATGAACAATATAAAAATATTAAAAAATATTTCTCTTTTTAGAATTCAACGCTTTAATTAATTTGAAATCTTCTTTAAAAGTAATACTGGCAGCACTGTTTTATTTTATACCAGTTAATTAGGTTTGTATATTAGCTTAACCTCTATCAAAGACACAATCCACATCCACAACTTATCACAAAAGTGTTATAAATTACCAACGAATAGCTTTATACCAGTTATTATTCTAGTTCATACTTGAACCTTTAATAAATGCATCAAAAATTGTTTAGAAAATTTGCTGTTACAAAGAGCTGAGAAGATTTTTTAAAATCCAATATGGCTTACCACCAATACAAGAATAACTTACAAAAGAAAGTTCTGTTTAAAAAGAAAATAGTATTTTTCACTTACCGATTTATCATGGCGTCATTTCCGTTTTGCGTCTGCTGTTGAGCTGGTATCACATTTGCATTATTTGTTGTGGTTGTTGAACTTTGATTTTGATTATTTGCTACAACAACTCCCGTCGCTGATGGTTGTTGCTGCTGTTGTTGTTGAATTTGTTGTTGAGGTGGTAATTGTGGTTGATGATGAATTTCAGCTTTTATCGAACCGGTTAAGCTTTTTGATTGTTTCGATTGTTGTTTGAATCGACTCAAGGCAAAGAAAAGCGCTAGAACTGCTTTCAATCGACCAGCACAGATGTCGTTGGTTGTGATTGACTCTAAACCACTAACAGCTTGTGTGCGAAGGACATTTAGGCAGGAATTTACGTTGTCGTACTGCAAAAAAATAGGAAATTGAATTGAATAATATTAAATGGTATGAAGGTATTTTAAAATAATACATTTTTGTTAAACATTCTTGATGGAATATTGTGAGTTTCCAGACTCATAAGAATAATTTTGAATCGTACAGTCGACAGTTTATGCTTTGAAATCTCTTAAAAAACTCTGATGGGTTTTAATGTATTGACAGAAAACTGTATTTTCACTTTTTACACCTCGAAAGTTTTATTTTTTTAATGATTTCAATAAGTCTCCATTTAGACACCTAAAATTCACAGCCATTTTATGTACTTTTTTACCAGTTGAATTAAATGATTTATTTTCCTTAAATTTTTTTTGTTGAATGTTTCTATCTCCAATTTTTAAGTATCGATTTCCCAAAATTGTTCTTTTTTCAGAAAAAAATAATAAATTTCATGCGTTTTGCAATAACGACCAAGAGAAAAGCGTTTCCAAATGGATTTGGAAATGTCAGTCCAAATCTGAACCAACTGTACATAGTTCTAATTTTTACTTTGACCTTTGTTTCCAATTTTTTAAATTTATTTTTAAATAAAGAAAAACGCCAAAAATAAAACAGAAACTTCAACCCAGTCACAAAAATCAACTGTCAATAACTTAAATTTTGTTCCCCAGTTAAATCTTACTTAGTAAAAGTTGTTTGTCGTCTACCAACATACTTTACTAGTTGGCAACACGGCGCGGCGTTGTTAAGCAGGCGCCATTATAGAACATTTTTTTCTATTTAAAGTATTTTGCGGGTTCATATAAAATTAAATAAAAATTGAAAAAAATTGTATCATCATAAATTTTTGTCCTTAGATTTATTATTTTTTTAAAATTAATTTTGTTAAAAATATTAAGAAGTTAAAAAAATAAAATTTTGCCAACAAAAATTGTCAGGAAACAATCAAGTGGAAATTTATTTTTGAACCGCCATAATAAAAATTGGCCAAAGAATAAATTAAGAAAAAAAATTTTTAACAAAAATTTGACATTTCGTCGGAAAAATTAAGTTTTTGCCCAAGTCAAAATCCCAAATCAGGCAATTTTTGGAGAAGTTTCATTTAAATTTAACTTTTAAAAATTATGGATGAAAATGGTTGCTTTAATTGAAGGAACGAACGTCTTCATTTTCGTTTGCTATAATTTGGAGAAAAATGAAATTTTTGTCGAAAAAATAAATTGTAGTAGACTATCATGCCGAAGGTCTGGGTTCGATTCCCAGTCTCGTCCATCTAAAAACAGAAATGTTTTTCCCCAAGCTCCTGCCTCTAGCGAGAAACTGATAAATTCTCCAGATTTTTCGAGCATTAAACATAAAAAAAATAACTCCTTTACTTCAGAAAACTGTTGACTTTGAAAGTAATTAAACTGAAGTCCCAACAAAGTAATCGAATACTCATCATCCAGTTCATGAAAGGTCATTTCGATCATCGATATATTATAAATTATAAAATCATCCAAACGGCAACATCTTTCCAAAAAGCGAGTGAAGTGACAATGACATTTCATTACCCCCGATGTTTGCCCCCAACAGCTTTTCAATTCAATTTCTTCACCAGAAAAAAAAAAAAAAACAAGATTCTTCCAACAACAAGAAAAAGCAATAAATCGGATTCAGAATACCGTGTAACCATGACACACTCCTTGTATAGAAAAAGACACTCAAAGCCATCATCAGAATCTCGGTCCTCCTCATCTCCGACAAACATACAATCAGTGACTAATTTTATTTCTTTTTCATTTTTTTTTTCTCTGAAGACTTTTTGGGGCCATTCTGCTGCTGTGTGATGGGGATATGTAGAAGAAACAAGTGTGGAGCTATATGGATTTTAGGGAATGCCGGTTCCAGCCCCAGACACAACCAGACGAACCAAATAATGCAAATTGAATAATAATTCGAAGAAGCGTGTGGCACAAGACTCAAGCAAAAGCAAACAATAATTCGAACATCATCAAAAAAGTTCAAGTTCAATTTTGTCTTCAAAAAGAAGAAAAAAAAAATACCCTTTGGAGCAATATGGGGTCTTTTCATTTTATAGGCCAGAGCCAGTCTCTTCTACAATTTTTTTTTTAATTGAGACATCAGTCTTCGACGGTATGTATACCGTTATGGCCAGATGAGCACAGAAAATTGTTGAATTTTATTGGTTTTAATTTTATGTTCCGTATCAGAATGTTATGACCTCATTTTTCTCCAACATATGAACATGAAGTAATCGTGTTTCAATTGAAAAAAAAGCAAACGCAAACGAGTAATTTAAGGAGGTAATTCAATCGTGAATTAGTTACTGATGTTTGCGTGAGTTTCAGTTTATTAGGTAATGATATCGAAAACTAAATTAAAAAAGGTATCTATTTTTATGTCTCAGGTTTCATATTATTGTAACGGAGTGAAAGTAATTCACGCGGTAGGTTTATTGGATATACATAAGTTAGTGATACTTCCAATCTAATGCTACCCACAACCCCAAACCGCCGCCTTGTATCGGGTAATTAATCAGTAAGTTGGGCAGCTCCAGTTACATACACATAACATATTAACAAATTATAACAATCAGATATAAATTTTTTTTTATTTAATTTGTTGAACAATAGGTGGGCAGGTTGGCAGCAGTAGGTTGAAGGTATTTAGAGGGTTTGTTGTTTAGAAATTGAGGCAATTTATATTGTTTGTGGTTTAGACTTTATGAAAAGATAGTTGAGTGACATGTTTGGAAACAATTAATAATAATGTGTAACGTTTAAGAGGCAATAGTATCGAGTATTAAATATCTATTATAACTATTGTGAACGAGAAAAAAAGGTTTAGCACATTCCTTAGTCTTAGGCTCCGTTTTTCAGTGGAAAATCATTCTTGGTATTATTTAACAAAACTTAAAACATAAAAGTAAGTTCCTTCATCTAATTTAATGCGTTAACTTTTGCATATGAAGAACATAGTTTCATCATGGCGAGTATTTTTTAATGTTGCACCGACCCATGTGGTGGCGCTGCAAAATTTTAGGTTTAGAATTTGATTTCGGGAGTCCTTAAGCATCGGAAGTTGGGAGTAAGAGCAAGAGGAGACCATTATTTCGATTGTCATTATTAAAAAATATCAATAAATATCGACTAAAGCCTCCACAAGCTCTCCGCAAAAAAATTGGAGCAAGGGTTGCCCCCACTTTTTAGATGTCGCCCCATTCGACTGCCACCATGATGGTATGTACTATGTTTTTCATATGCAAAGAGTTAACTGAATATTTGGCAGATTCATAAGAAAATTAATGTGGTGATTTCGATAGTAGCGCCATCTTAATTATGATAGCAAAACTTGATTTCAAAAAGGTCGCACATCGATTTCGATTGATTTTTGAAAGGTGAAGGTAAAAATTAATCCACCATACTTCTGCGTTAACTAGGATTAACTAACTCAGAGTTAACTTGGAATTAACTCACCACTGAAAACATTGAGGGTGAAGGGGTTCGTTTGTCTAAATATAGGAAACCCCATAGGCCTGTTGTAGGACCCCTAAATAAAATGTTTCGTATGTGAGATTAAATTTGCAAATTTCTTAATATCAAAGTTCTGTAATTTTGGATTGGCAAGTGTAAAAATTCGCACCCGAGATTAAGATCAAAATTGACTTACGATAGGATAGTCGAAAAAGTGGGTCTTGCGATTCTGTCTGTTGAGCTACACCGTAAGCGGGAGGGTGGATTTTCTTGGAGCTTAATGTATAGTGTGTTTGGGGATACAATTTTATCGAAAATGGCTCCGAAGTTTCCAAAAAAAAAAATTCAATAAATTTAAGTACATGTTTGCTCAATTTAAATGAAAAAAAGTGGGTTGTATCGTTATTCTTTATATGTATGTATGTAAGTATTTCAAAAACGGGAAAATTTGTGATTTTTTTTATAATTTGAACAAAAACAAACTTTAGTTTCGAAATTAAGTGTACCTACCTCCCACACAAATATCCAAAATTCCTCGAAAACGACACCTACAATTTTGATGAAATTTTTACTTGGACTATTAGGTACTATTAGTAGGGGAGCCCAGGATGCTAAATCGGGATTAAATCGAGCGTCATTGAGACCTACTGGATTGCGAAGCTTAGATAATAGGAAGAAAAAAATGTTATATCATATATACACTTTTACCAGTAGGGGGAGCGGCTATAAATTTTCAAAAATGTAAAAAAAACTGTTGCACGGATAGGTATACTCGAGCGCGTCAGATATCGATAGCATCCATATTTTACGTATTTTTGAAAATGTATAAATGTTAATCTGATGGTTTCCATGACGGGGGTGGTCGTACGTAAGGGTGGCCATTATTAGAATGTGCAAAAAAAATTCGCCATTTTGAAATACTCGAGCGCGTCAGATTAAGATATTTACGGTTCATCTATATACCCTAAACGTACTGTCTCATAATCTGAAGATTATCTGAAGGAATTCACCTAGTCTGACAGTTTTTTTTTTTTTTTTTGTTAAAGTCACTCATAGTCAATTTTTTATTAATTTTAATTCACATAATTTATATAGAAATCACAAAATAAATTAAGACGTTAAAAATACGTTGTAACAATACTATCTAGGCGGTCAGCTGTCATGGCGTCATCCCTACTACACAGTAACCAGGGTAGGGACGGAGTGATAGAGTCATAGATAGAGAAGAAGTGAGAAAAGAATAGAAACGCGGAGAGATGAATACAGACATCACGTAGCTGCATGCATTAAACTTTATCGATTAATTTTTCTTATGGAAATCGTCAGATTATATATTTTTTCTTTAAAATAAAAAAAAATTTAGCCACGCTCGAAAAAGTCGAGATGTCGTTTTTTTTACAAGTTTGTAACTCACCTACTTCTTAACGTCAATCAAAAATTGTCAGAATAATGGAATATACACTTTTTAGCATGTAATTAACTCACCCTACCTTAATCTGACGCGCTCGAGAATATCTGATGATCAATTTTTTTTACTAATCTGATCCTTTATCCTTGACGGGCGGCCACATATACGGGGCTAATATTTGGTGGAGGTATTTAGTCGGGTACAAGGTATCTCGCTGTATGTTAATCTGCTGCTCTTTAGTAACTCCCTCGGATATTAACTAGACCTAAAATTACGACGATAGAGAACGCGAAAAAAGTGGATCTTGCAATTCTGTCTGTCTGTCCGTCTGTACCTCGACCCACAGCCTTAACTGCTGAAGCGATTTTCTTCAAACTTTGAAATTTTTTATAATATGTTTTTAATCAAATTATTAATATTCCTTACAAAAACACACAGTTGTTTTTTTTTTGTTACTAAAATCGATAAAGCCGTTTCCTCTGTTATATCACAGGTATCTACTGTTGTTTTTGAAACTAGCACACAAATTTTAACGTTGTCTGTTGGGAATCACTTACAATTCACAATTTTAATTCCAAGTTTAAAAAAATTAGGCTGTAGGTCGAAGTACAGACAATCAAAAATACAGAAAGAATTGCGGTAATCACATTATTCGCATTCCCTCATAGTCATGTGCGGCTTGATTAATATCTTAAAATCTATTATTTTTACGAATAAAAAACTTGGTCTATATATTTTTTGTGGTCAAAGTCTTCTTTATATTGATTGGATTTTTAAATTCTTTAAGTAACTTTAGGGTTACTAAATAAATTGGGTGCTTTATCTTATTCAGAACTCATTTAGCTCAAAAATAATTGTGCTAAAGCTGACTTCATTGTCAACATAAAAAAAAAAAAAATATAAAGCAAAGAAGCGCACCCACAAATCAGTAACTTCATACATTTTTTCGTTACAAATATTTTTTTTTTATTTACTGAAATTCCTTATATTTCCTGACCGTCAAGTCTGCTTCTTCATTCCGATAGAATGAGGCTAAAATAACAACCAACAACAACAAGAGTAAACAACAAATGAAAAAAAAAACTATTTGCACTTCTAATTAATGAGGAGACCAGAAACTTTTTTTTTATAAATATTCTTCCATCGTGCTTTGAGTTTCATATAATTTTTTTCATTCCTCTTTTTTTTTTCAACCCAACTTTACTCCTTCTGCCAACAAATATTCAGGTGTGACCATGCCGCGCGTATAAGGTTGGTGTATAAATAATGGCTAATGGCAATTGCTTCATACATAGCCGACATCATTATGGCCGGGCGAATTATAAACTACCTATACTTTTACTCTACGTCTACCGTAACGACCAACTGCGACTCTGTTGCTTTATTTGTTTCGGTTTCGGCAACACTACAAATTTATATTTTTTTTTTTCAAAACACTCTTTGCCGGTCGACTTCGGTGGCCAAAAAATAAAACGATGGGAGGATGCATGCAGCATAAAAGCAGCTGCAGACTTTAGCTTCACATTAAAAAAAAAAACATCAAAAGGCTGAAATGGTGTTTTTAACTTGAGTATGAATACAAAATATATATTTTTGTATTTTCAATTTAAAAATTTTTTTGAGTTATTTTTTTGGGCCGTGCCCTGCTCATCAAGCAAAAGTTTAAAGTACGCAACAATATCCATTTCATGTGACATCACCCGAAAATGACTAAAATAAAAATAAACCATTTTTTTAGAGGACGTCGTCGTCGACGACGACGTTCCATTGGGATGGAAGAAGGTATATTTTTCTGGGATGATAAAATAGGGTATAAGGCTAAAGTTTATCATTAGGCTAAAAAGGCAACTTTTTTTGATAAAATTGGTATATTTAATCACTTGAGCTTGAACTTTTAAAGGATAAAGAATAGAAACATTGATAAGATTTAGGGAGAGGAAATTTGAATAGGGAAAGGTAGAGGTAGGTACTTTACAAATTTATAGCTTCATTGTTCTTGTGCTGAGGTAAAAAGGTAAGGGATATTTTTATGGGTTTGCAGCTGATAGTATAAAACAAAATGATTTTGTTAATCATTTGGGGAAGTTTTGTATACGGAATTTAAATCGATATTGGCTTTATCTTTGAATATATATTTCTATAGGGACCTATGTACCTATAGGGAAGTATTTATCGAAATTACAAATTTTATTATCTGTGCGGTTTTTTTTTGTTGTTAATTTAATGGTCTGTGTTCAGTGAGCTATGTTGGGCTGTGGTAATTTTTTTTTTTTACAGCCGAGGTAGAATTTCTTTCTGGTCTCATAAAAGAGACACATTCAAATTGAGTGACTTTTAAATATATATGTATTGTGTATCTCTAGATAAATAAATACTTTGTGTATAAAAATTAAACTTTAATTGTAGTTACAAAATGTGATTATTTAAACGTCATTTGTAGGTTGTTACTAATTTTTTCAGGGGCATTGTGGGACTGAACGATAGCGGAACTTTTGCCGAAAACTTTATTATTGAGCTCATTTCTTCGTATTCGATTAATTTAACTATGGCACCGATTGCCATTGTCGATTATCAATCGAATCGAAACTTTTCGATTGTTTCGATTGGTTTTTATATTTTGTATTGTGTAACTCAATTGATCGAGTAATGTACTAGGTATTGTGAATGAACCCACAGAATATTGTGAATATTTCTATGATGTATGTTTTGTTAACTCGTGAAAACATCATTTGTTTTTTCTGATTTTTCTTTTTTTTTAAATAAATTAAAATAACTTATTTGTATTTTAAAATGAGTGAAATTGAGTTATGGTTTAGGGATCTAACGCATCGATTAGAAAATTGTAATCGAAAAGAAATAACTTTGAAATCGAAAAGTTTCGATCACAATCGACATTCACAATATGAAATGGAGTAATCGACAATCGATAGTCGAAAAAAGTCAATCATCGATTGAAAAACCGACAACCGCAATGGGGGCCTATATCTATTAGGGCTGATGATTCTACCAGGGTAATCATCTACTCGGGTAACCGGGTATCATATAATAATTTTATTTAATAGAGTTTGATCAATGTCTCCATCTTGATGAGACATAAAGTTAATTACTTCAAACTTACTTATTTTACAAATGGCTGTTTAAAAAAGGTCTTGAATTTAATATTCCAACATACCATCAGTTTATGGACTTTAAGGCCGCCTATGATATCATAGCCAGGGTAGAACTTTACATAGCCAAGAGAGAATTCGGCATTGTATGATGACTATGACCAACCTAACAAGCCAAGTAAAAATAGCCAGATGGCTATCCAGACCAATCAACATCTTTAATGGATTCCGACTAGGGGATAGTTTGGACTGCCTCCTCTTCAATCTGGCGTTGGAGAAAGCAATCCGTGACTCTGGCAAGGCAACAAGAGGGACCATCGTCAACAGGTCCAGCCAGATGGCTTACGAAGACGACATTGACATCATCGGAAGGACCGAACAAGCTGTACAGGATTCCTCCATCCAGATCAATCAGGCGGCACAAAATCTGGGGCTGCACATTAGTGAAAGTAAAACAAGGTACATGGTGGTAGCGGAGCACGACTTTGAAGTGGTGCAATCCTTTTAATACCTTTGGTCAATAGTAGCAGCCGATAATAATATAGAAGAAGAAAGACGCGGGCGGCTGCTCAATTTTAACACAGCCTTCTTTAATCTGTCAAAGCTCTTCAAATCCAGAAATCTCACCATAACTTCAAAACTGCTGCTGTACAGGACCATGGTCCTGCCAGTACTCATGTATGGATCCGAGACTTGGGTGCTTAGCAAAAGACACTCCGACCTCTTAGCCGTGTTAAGGAGAATTAATTTAAATTAAATAAAATTGGAGAATTAAAATTAGCTCGGTAGACTCCGGTGGGAGGGCACCTAGCTCGCATGAGCGAAGAGGAACCGACTCGGACAGTCCATTCTATGATAGAGCGTGGTAGGCCATGCTTGCGCTGCAGAGATGGCGTAGGCCAGGACGCCGGAAGCGTTGGGATGCGCAACTGGATGGCGTCGGCTCAAGACCAGGATAGGTGGAGAGACTCGTTGAAGGAGGCCTGGACCGGATCCCGGTTGTCGAGCCGATGATGATGATGATGTGGTTCGCAACCAGTTCCTTTTTTGCTTTCTTTTTTTTGCTGCACCCAGGTAATCTGTTAATCGGGTAGTAGTAACCGGGTAATACCCGGGTACCCGGGTCACCTTGAGTCTACGCTAATTATAAAAAAAAGAAACACTAGGCGAGTTCAAAATGTATGGAACCATTTTGAAGTCTTTTTTGACGTCAAAGTGACGTTGGGGCTTATATATGATAACGTTTACAATTTTTTCAATGAAACAAGGAAAACCTTTTTCGGGTCAACATTTTTAATAAAAGTACATAATTCAAATACGAAAAAAACAACATCTTCAACAGAAAATTTTCAAAAAGTAGGAATAAACAATTAAAGAATTTAAATAATGTTAAAACAATAATTTAAATTTTGAAAGCCAGAACTTTTAAAACAAAAAAAGTAGATTTTTGAAAGATCGAAAGGAGATGCGCCATTTTTCTATGGAGTCTGGGCCCAGTGCGTTCACTAATGAAAGTGGTATCAAATGAAAGGTAAAATCTAGCACGTTATGTGGGTGCAATATTTCCAAAATTGTCAATGGGGTTTTCGAGATATTCGCTTTTGAAGTTGGTTAACTCAGAAAAAGAATTGCACTCCTTTTTTTTACTAATTGCTTATATCGCGCGATATAAGGCACGTAGGAAAATGACATTGGTATCAAATGAAAGATATTTTTTCTATCTTTTTAATGTATTCAAAACTTTTTTCCTACCAACAATATTTTTTCAAATATTTAGTATAAACTTCTTAAGAATTATGTTTTTTTTACTTACCTTTTGAACACAGATATCTTAAAAAAAATCAGTAATGACATCTATTTTTTTTTGCATTATTTTAAAGCTCTATATCTCACCTTTAATTTAATATAAAATTTAGTACTCATTCTCAAAAAAAATACTTACTTTTTAACAAACTTACTCTAAAAAACACCTTAACATGCTATCGGCTGCTATGAACTTGCCCGTTTAGCGCTTTTTAATAATTCTTATACCCAATTATGTTTTTTTTAATACTGACTTTAAGTCTTCTAAGCAACCTTTAAAGTAATTAATAAGAAACTGCTGTTTTTTCGAGAAAAAAAATATGCACATGTTACTTCTAAACAATAGTGCATATATCAAAAGCTTAGCGTTTAGAAGAAGTTTATCAAGACACATATTATGTTTAAATTTTTTTTTTCATCTTTATTGTTTTCAATATTAAATTAAGTACAAAAAGGTTTTAACTGAAACATCTTATCACACCTTCCTCATTGGGTTAGGGTTATTTGTTGAATTGATTCTTTCCAAAATCCGAAAGCAACCACAACATATCGAGTCAGAATCAGATATCTAAAATTATAATTAAACAAAAGTTTTGAATACATTAAAAAGATAGAAAAAATATCTTTCATTTGATACCAATATCATTTTCCTACGTGCCTTATATCGCGCGATATAAGCAATTAGTGAAAAAAAAGGAGTGCAATTCTTTTTCTGAGTTAACCAACTTCAAAAGCGAATATCTCGAAAACCCCATTGACAATTTTGGAAATATTGCACCCACATAACGTGCTAGATTTTACCTTTCATTTGATACCACTTTCATTAGTGAACGCACTGGGCCCAAAAGTGGTGCATCTCCTTTTTATGTAGTGAATTATTTTTAAAAGCTTAGTTATAAAACAAGAATTTCGGCCACCTCCAAAAATAGGAGCAAATACGTGCGATTTATAGACGGCCATTCAATATTTTTTCGAACTTACAATTTTAAGTCTCGTTCAGCTCTCATAGAACTTTCATACTCTTACACATCGATAAAAGAATGTCAACTTGTCAACATAAAGTCTACAGTCAAATGCTTACTGACTAAGTATTCTGTTGAAAACCGCATCCCCCTGCCTTCTGCCAACCTATTGAACATACCCCAGTTATTACGTTACACATGAAAAAGCCAACACGTTCGTTGTAGATATACGGATTTTAATAAAGTTTCTTCGATAAGTATCAAATATTTTCAATTTAGCACTTTGGACCTAACATACAATGTCCTTCCAGTCTACAAAACAATTGCATCAACATTCTCCATAACCAAGAACAAAACAAAAAGCATCAGCAATCTCCTTATCACTACGGTTCCAAACATTTGCCAATATTTGCCGCTGCTGCCGTTCGCCGTCATCTCGTTTGTCTCACATTAAGGATTTGGATCAAGCGACTTACTGACTGGTAGTAGGTACACATCACAGTAAACCCACCAGGCACACGCATTCCTATTTCTAGACTGACACAAGGATTCTCTCAATAATCCTGCAACATAAACCAATAACCAGGATCCGGACAACACATGCATTCCGCATGCGGATATATGTCCCTTCGGATCGGAAACCGTGCGGTGTCTGTTCGTTCGGTCGTAATTGAAAAGTTTCTCTAAAGCTCGACAGGAGTTGGTTGTGTGGTATTTTTTGTGATGGTATATTGGAAAAGTCGTAGCCATCAAGTCTCGGGGATCTATTTCTCTATTTTACTGTGAAAGGCAACATTCCCTTGGATTGTTTTTTTTTTTTTTTTCTTTTTGTTGACTCAGAATCTCTAAAACCGTGGTCAATATATTTCTGCATCGCTTGGTGAATCAATAAAATTTAATCGTCTTCGTTTGATTGCGGTTTTTTTTTTGTGTTCTTCTGATGACTTCTGTAATAAAAAAAAAGCAACAAATCTGGATTCGCAATAATTGTCCCACCCAGGCTATCCAGCATATTCAGAGGAATCTCTCATTTCATAAATATTTTTTTTTCTTTGTTTATTTTTCTTGTGCAGAATTATCGCTGGCACTTGACACTGATCCAAAGTAAAAAAAAAAAAAAAAAAAAACTGTGGGAAATGGGATCAAAAACAGGACGACGAGAGTTATAGACAAATCGATGATAGCACTCTTGGAGCAAGCAGCCATATCAGCAGGGAGTTGGGAAAAATCATATTTTTGTGGTCAGCTAAAAAATTTGATTCCCAACCGAACGACCAACTACGACGCGCTGGCAACGACAGTGAATGCGGTTGGGGAATCCGAGTACCCAAACATCCTTCGACTCCAAACAACGACGAACGTTTATCCCTTGGATATGAAAATGTCTTGCAGATAATCGTTTCATCGTTGTTGGTGGCACAATGTTGGTGGCACAATGTGCCATGCCAGTTGAAGCAAAATGCTGCCACAGATGGTGCAAATGAAACGCTTCGATGTCAATTGCTCAGAGTGGTTTCGAAGAACAGGAGTTGGAGGTGGATTTTTTTTGTTTGTTTGGAAAATGATACTCTTGTGGGTGATTGGACAGGAATTGCAGTGAGTGAAGTGAAAACACACACAGTATAGTCATAGTCGGTGGTAAAAAAAGCATATTAATTTTTTTTTTACTGTTTATTGTACTCTGCCATGCGGTTTATATTGAAATACATTACTTCCCTGGGAAAAAGAGTAACTACTGAGCTGTCGTCAGGCTATGTCAAATCATAGATGTACTATATACATTGGGTAGGTACACTTATAGTGAATTGTGTTTTAATTTTTTAATGAATAGGCATATCAAACGCGATATTGTTGGGGCTTCGGAATCGAGCGTCTGGACAAAAATTTGTAGAAAGAGTAAAAGAGGATTAAAGTTTAAATATTTTATTTTTATGACTCTTTTATGGCGCAAAATATTGCAACAAAAAAGCTTTAGGTACGCGTATGCTTGTATTAAAAGCATTTGGATTAATTTATTGGTACGGTATCGAATGCGTGTATGCATATTTTATGCAATGGCAAAACTAGGTGTACACAGTTTTTAAGTCCACTTTTATGCGATTTTCTTTTGGATTGCTGAAGTAAAAAAAAATATTGTATTCTTCCGGGAAGAGTTAGGTTTAAAGAGTCAAAATGCGCTTTATATTGTTTCCATTTTTTTTCATTCGGTCTTTTTTGATATAATAATATCGGTTTAATTATTTTGTAGAAAAATTTAAAAGTTATTTTAATTATTTATTTTTGTTAATTTATTAAATTATTTAATTGTTCATTTTCTTCTTTTTTGTTTGTTTTGTTACTTACGTTAACTCATTTATTTATTTATTTAATTATTGATTTATTTATTTATTCATTTATTTATCCATTTATTGATTTTATTTATTTAATTATTTATTTATTTATTTACTTTTTATTTATTTATTTATTTATTTTGTTATTTATTTATTTATTTTTGTTTTGTTTTTTAATATTAATTTAATTCCTTATTTATTTATTTATATATTTATTTATTATTTATTAATTATTTATTTATTTTTGTTGTTGCATATGAAATACATATTTAGTGATAAATCCATTCTGTGATATTATTTTAAGACTGATTCTTGTTTTTTCTTGATTCTTTAATATTTATTTTCTGTTAATTTATTCTTAAACTTAATTAATAAAAATGTAAAATATCTACTTGAAATTATTTTGCTTGCTTGAAATTAAATAGATTTGAGTAAATATCACCCCCCTTCTCTCATCTTATCTTTGCTCTGTTAAGTTTAGATACTTTTTTTTTTTTTTTTTTTATATTGGATGAAGGTTTTCTTAGTAGTTTTTCCTTCGAATACAATTGATATTATTTATAATTTGAACCAACTGTAATTAAAATTAACATTAGTAAGGTATAATAGATCCAGATCTATGTAAATTCAGCCATGTTGTAAGAAAAAAATGTATATTTTTACTACAATAAAAGATAAAAATAAAAAAAAAGATTTTTTTGTCGTCGCATTGACGATGAACAAATCTTAAGATTAATGTTTTTATTTTCAAGCAGACACCTACATATAATATAATCTGCAAAAAAAAGACAAGTCAAAATTTTTCAAAAAAAAATTAGGTACATTTAAATTTCTATCAATTTTTTTTAAGTTAACCAAATGTATCTCTTGGATAAGTTATTTAATAACTTTAATTTCACAATTTTTTGTCATCCTACGATTTTTTTTTGGAGCAGACATTTTTGATGTTGAATTAAAATTTCTAAAGCATTTGATAAAGTTTGGCATCCTGCTCTTTTATCGAAAATGCGTGCTTTTGGTATCGATGAAACCCTTCTTTGTTGGATTAGTAACTTTCTTTCGAATCGCTCTATACAAGTAGTACTAGACGGATTCAAGTCTGAAACTCACAACATAAATGCTGGTGCGCCACAGGGTTCCGTTTTGTCTCCTACCCTCTTTCTCATTCTCATTAATGATCTCCTATCTGCAACTAATAATGTATTAACTTGTTTTGCTGACAATAGCACTCTTAACTTTTCATATTCGTTTCCAGATTCATCCCTGCTCTTCGGAAGTAGCTGTAGAACTGAAACGGCTAAATATGATAAGTACATTAAATTCTGACTTAAACAGCATTGTATAATGGGGAATAAGAAATCGAGTAGAATTTAATGCTTCGAAAACTCAAAACTACCTTCTGTCGTTAAAGCGAGACGTACCCCCTCTGCCATTATCTATGAGTGGCACTTGCATCGCAGAAACTAATCAGCTTGCGATTTTAGGTATTTGTATCACAAACCACCTTTTGTGGAATGATTACATACTAAACGTCGCCAAAAACGCCGCAAGGTGTTTAGGTTTCTTTTGGAGATGCAAGAAATTCTTTTCTCCTTCTGATCTGGCTATTATCTATAAATGTACGTCCAAAGCTTGAGTATAACTCCGAGCTTGAGTATAACCAGCATCTTACTTGGACAGTATACAAAGACGAGCCTTCAAAATGATCGGAGACAGGAACATCATCGGTACTTTTACGTCACTCGAACACCGGCTTAACGTTTCCTGTCTCTCACTCTTTTATCGTTACTTTTACGTTAAGTGCTCCAATGAAATAGCCAGTTGCATTCCTCCCCTTAAACGATTCAACCGTAATACTCGCGTTTCCAGGAATGCTCATCAGTTTCAAGTACAATTCAAGTACAGGGTTTCGTTCTTAAGCCGTACTACGCGAATGTGGAATACACTTCTACGCACTGTCTTTCCATTTCAATGTGATGTACTGAAATTAAAGAATAATCTTCACTGACATCTTCTTTCAAATCCCCTCCTACTTACCCAAAGCTCGCACTGTCTCTGACATATAAAGGGTACATAAGATCCCTTGCAGTGCGCGCTAACTTATATAAAAAAAAGCTTTTTTTTTTGTCTTTGATCACCAATATCTTAACAAATAATGGTGGAACATAAAATTTAAGGCCAGTTTAAAAAAAGAGCTGAATTCCTAAGAATTTTGTTTGAAAAATTATGAAAAAAAAAACTTTTTTTCTCGGATTTTGGAAAAAAATGAGTTTTTCTGGTATTTTTGGAAATCTTTTTTAGATTAGCCAATATAAAACCACAATTGTACACATTTTACAGAAAAATAGACCAAACAACTTCCTGTAAATTTCAAATTGATCTGTCAAACCATTCAAAAAAAAAATAATTTAAAAAAAGGGAGTTTTCAAAAAACAAATTTCAAGCTATTAAAACAAAAAATGGCACGAACCAAAAATTTTCAAAACTACATTTTCTTCAAAATATTTTTCTGAGTTAATCAAATGCATTCGTTAGATAACTTGTTTATTCAGCTTTAATTGTTTAATTTTTCGGTTGTCCTACAAATATGTTTGGTTAGAGAATTTTAAACTTGAATGTCAAAACACATATTTCATCAAATTTTTGTGGCACACACAATTTAAGCACACTTTTGAAAACTTGATTTCCTAAAAAAAACTTTAAAACTTAGTTAAATAATTTTACTTATTTATTTAGTTGGTCATTTAACAAAAAGATCAAACAAGTTTTTTTTTAGTCTCTAGTAAACGTTTTTCTGATTCCCAAAAATTGATTACAATCCTAGCTTCAGTATAGTGTTACAGAAGAACATTTTTTAAATAAAAATTTTGAAAATTGATGATTTTTTGAAATTAATTTTATCATGCATACATTGATTTATAACCCCATAAACTATAACCTGCATAAAATCACGAAATCCCACCGAAATAATAAATGAAAAACATTTGGTACTTTTAAAAATTTTTTTTTTTTAATTTTGATAAAATATTTTTTTTTTTATTTTTCGCGTGGGTTCAGAAATATTTTTTTCAAAATATTTTTTTTTTAACTTTTTTTAGCTATATATTTTTTTTTCTGACAAAACGACACAAGGTGCACCACTGATTTACTATGATAAGTTTAGATAAGGTGGGACCTTAATTTAATTAAGTTAACATGACTTGCGAGTTTTTTGTTTGTGAAAGCTACAATTTGTACATTTTAAAAATTTTGCTTTCGCAGAAAAAAATCAAACAAAATAAGTCATAGCATCAACTTCAACTATTAGCTTCATTGATAAAATATTAAAAGTTCTCCCCAATAGTTACGATCCCTGTCACACCATTATTAAAACACCCAAAATACCAGGTAGGTATACAAATGGATATTTTTTTCATGAGCACCCACACGGAAGTATAATCTCATTTTTATGCATTTAGATCAAAAACTTATAAAACAAAAACAAACAAAAGATAAATATTACTGGAAAATTTGTGTTTGTTTTTTTATTTAAATATTTTTTTTTTTTTTTGTTTGTTGATACAATCCAAAACAAATTACAAATTATTGCGGAGCCACGACAAAAAACAGCACGAAACCTTAACTTACATCCATTTCTCTATGCGCTCTCAGCGCAATATAATCTAAATATGAAAATCTAAAAAAAAAAAAAATATAACACAAGATATATCTTAAAAAGGCGAGTATCTGTTTTTAAGTTCCCCCATGGAGAAAGGGACAACCACAACTGACAAAAATATAAAAAACAAAACCTAGACACAAAAATAGAACTCACAACAGCCATAGAGTCGTAGCTGGATTTTGTTTTTGTTTTTTAAGTATACTTCATTGATTCAGCATGAATCACGACATTGCTATGAGACTCTGACGACAGCCTTAAACCGACAACAACACACATTATAGGCCCATTACAATAGATCTCCCTCCCAACTCCCAAGATACAATGCAAATTCCAAGGAAGTATCTTTCTCTGTTGTAACAGAAAGATGCCGATAGATATACTGGTTAAAACTGATCATAACCCATAAAGATATTTCCCTACTGGCAAAGCATCAGACGTTGATGATGGAAGAAAAAGGAAGCTTTAGATATCTATAAAAGATACTTTGTAAGGCTTTTTGTTTGGATAACGAGATACAGATACCACCAATCCACGGATACCTTCTATATCTATCTATCTGTGATGGGATTAATATCCTCGCTCCAATCCTTCGTTTAAATTTACCTTTCAATTGCAAACTCTCGCAGAAAAGTTGCAACAAAAAAATACATAACTGAAATCTATAATTAGATCAAACATGGCAACATGGGCTATAAAGGATTTTGCATTCAGCATAGCTGCAGCCAGAGCTGCATCTCTTCTCCATGGTAGGTAAAAATCCGAGTGGTTTTTCTTATTTTTCCTTCGAACAAAAAACAAAAAAGAAGCAAATGCTAATCTTGAGTGCTAAAAACACTGGACCAGGGATAATGTTGTAATAAAACTGCACTCCACCTCCTTTGGATTTCCAACAAAAAACCAAATGAAATGGAAGAAGGTATCAGATGATATGAAACTAATGGTAGCACCTAGAGGCGACTCTCGCGCGCACATTTCGAAAAGAAAATTTCCATTTAAGCGATATTTTTTTTTTATTAATATTTTTTTTTTTTTTTTTCATTTCTATATAAATAGTTTTTTGCTCCCCATTTTGGCTTCGCATTGCATGACCAGCAGTTTTAGAACGGAAAACGATCAAGTACCAGAGTAGAGATATTAAAGCATAGATAATTTGAAAAGATACTTTTTTTTTATTCTTTTTTTTTTTATTTCGCCAACCATTTCCAAATGGGTTCTTTGACTATTTTCTGATTTTCCTGCTCTAGCCAGATAGAAGTGAACGTTTATGAGTGTTTAGTTGGAAGGGAAGCGAAGAGGAGGAGGATGAATTGGGTGGAAAGAGAATAATAGGTAACATGCCTTTTGTATCTGTTAACCTTGATCTGAATGTTTTGCGGATAAGTATAATTATGGATAATGGGTTTCCTGTGGGGCAACAACACATCAGTTGATGTTGTTTTGAATGGTTTTTTTTTAAGTTGTTGTTTTTAAATAGGGTGGTCGATATGGCTTTTATTTGGTCATATTTGGGGTGACCAGCCATACGTTTTTAATATTGCAAATCTTTATAGTGACGTTTTGCACAAATTTGGTGATGTTACTACAGCAACTTAAAAAATGGAGAATACAATGTCTAAGAATCGCTGAAGATAAAAACCCATGCGTATAGTGAGGTCATTCTAAGATTTGGCTTCGTTTTCAAGTTAAAACATTTTTTATCATTTGAATAACTTTTTGGCTGGTTTTCCAAACCCCAATCGATTATTATTTGGTTTTAAATATTTATAAAAAAATTGTTTTTCCGTACCGATAACTGTTTGCTCCCAATTTATTACCAAACACTTTTCAAAAGCACAGTCTTTTTTTTATTCTTTTGAAAATACATAACGCTTTTCTAACAAAAAAATGTTTTCAAATATTAGGTAGTAAAAAAAATTGAATTGAATACAAGAAATTAAAAAAAATATTTATTAAAAAAAATACGAATATTAAAAATAAAAATAATAATAGATAATAAATTAATATTTTCTGTATTCTAAATTTTTGTAAGTCTAGAATTTTGTTATTTAAAAATTCTGTAAGTCCATAATTTTGTGATTCAAAAAAAGTCCAATATTCTATATTTTAATATTCTGCTTTTCAAAATTCTGACAAAAAAAAACATCTATAATAAAAAGCACACATTTTGAAAAAAGTTTTTGAAATTCTGAATTTTGTTTTTCATCAAAAAATAATATTTCAATTGAAAATTAAATTAGAATCTTTAAAGTCTTCTAGAGGATTAACGCAGAACACTGACTGGATGGAATGACTGCCTTTATGTAAGGGATTTAAAAAAATCCCCTTGGTTGTAGCCCGACAAGTTTTTTTGACAATTTTCTCTCGAATTTTTTTCAACAATTTCTGGTTGAGGACAAAAAATTTGTCTACAAAACTTTTTTTCTAAATTCAAATATTTATCCTAGAGGTTCAAAAAGATTTTTTGACAATTTTTTTTTTGGCAATATATTTTTTAGTAATTTTTTTTTGGGTCAAAATTTTTGATTAGAATTTTTATTTTTTTTTTTAAATTTGTATTAGAAAACTTTTTTAAATTTTGACATTTTAGCATCAAAATACATACTTCCTTTGAAACACCCAAATTATTTAATACTCAATACCCTAGACTTTAGCAACGGAGTAACGTGAACAGAGCCAGTGCCCTCAAACAGTTAGTTAACGGTTAGAAAAACACATCACATTGACATTAAGGTGAGGACATTATGACAATTATTTATACAAGAGAAACTGTCTAATTGATTGGAAAAATTTTCAACAGTAATTAGAATAAATGAAAAATTACAAAAATTAGAATGTCCGTACAGTAAACAATGAAAAAGCAAAAAATTCAATATTCGGATTGTTAAAAAAAAAAAAGATTTTGCCAAAATGTTTTATATATGTAAATAAATAGATAAATAAATATTTTTTCTGTACATAAATTTTCTAGACAAAAAAATTAGCTGAACGATTTTTATAAATTTTTTTTTGTTGTGCATTGTGAAAAATTTTAAAATTTATATTTCTTACTTTCAATAGTTCACAAAGTGAATTTTCAAAAAAAAAAATTTATTTCTTCGAAAAAATACACTTGATAATTTTTTTTTAAGACTTCTTAATTTTTTATATCTTCCATAGTCTCTATTACGACTGAAAAGTCAAAATCATTTAAGCGAATCCCGTTTTGATCAAAAGAAACCCTACTCATTAATTTACACAAATTGTATCCAAACAAAATTCACCCAAAATATTATATTCCAGTTAATAGTTGTTGTTGTTATAATGTAAATACTTCTAGCCTGCGGTTTGAAATTGTATTAAATTACAAATCGTTTTGCTTGAGTTAATTTTCTAACTTATAATTTTGTCTATTATTATAAAAAAAACCCCTTTACAAAATGTATAGATAAATAAATTAAATGAACATTAGTATTAATAGAGAGAGAGCGCCTAAAAACGGCGAACGTCGTTTATTTCTAAACAAGCTTAATTGTTGTTGTAATTGTTTCGTTTACTTCTCGTTCGCCCAATCTAGTTAATTATTATATCAAATTACCCTGCCAACCCCCACATCCCTCACTATCTCTCTCTATCCCACGACTGTTACACTCAAAAACCTCATTTAATTGTTCCAAATCAGCTGGTTTTGCTTTTAGTTTCAAAATTCATTCGATTTTCTATAAGGGAGGACTTTCGTCTCTATTTCAATAGGTTCGAGTCGGGTCTTTGAAGCTTCAATATTCTTTTATGATTTACGCATCGCACCACTGCTGATGCTCTGGGGGGGAATGAGAAGTAAATAATTTATGATGAACGCATTACGGTTTAATTCTGAATCCAGGGGATAATTAAATGGTCGTGGCTGGTGGACTTGTTATAGTTGGGTGATGGTTTTTTAGTTCTAAAAACAACTTATGCGTTATGTATTTTAAATTATGGAAATAAGTCCATCTATAGCGCGGCGAAAAGCCATGTTCGTTCATATAATACAGTCCCTCTAGTTCCCATAATAATAACAATACACACTAAATGCCATTAAAATGTAAATTACTAAAATTGTTTTTTCCTTCTTTCTCTCCTCTCATATGTATAGAATTTCAATACAGAAAATTTGTACCCCCTATCCCACCCTCTAAAACATTCTCCAGCAATGTATAATTTTTCACCAAAAATTCATCGATTTTATTTTGCGATGAATTTGCAATTTAAAATATTTTGTTGGTTTTTACTTAAAAAAAAAAAAAATTATAGCATACTCTGCGGGGCAACAAGTGAATTAGAATAATTTCGTTTTAAAAAAAACAAAACAAAAAAAAAATAATTAAAAAATTATACAAACAAAATTGAAAAACAAAAAAAAAGCATATTTAAAATTCAAGAGTGGATTTTTTAGTTGGTTATGAAATCGAATTTATTTTCAATAGAATTGGCTTTTAGGGAATTATTAAATTGTTTGTTTTATTGAAATTCATAAGAGCATTGCATACTTTAGTGAGGATTTGGTTTTAATTGAATATATGATTTTTTATGTTAATTTTTTTTTTTTTGAAATGAAGTCGAGTTGATTGAATTATTTTTAGACTTAAAAATTAAAGTAAAATAAATAATTTCACATATTTGTCTATATTTTTTTTTTGTTTAATAATTACCTACAACAGCTCATAAATGTTTAACAGGAAAAAACTAATTATTTTATCATTTTCCATAATGTAATTCATGTATTCTTTATTAATGAGTTCAAGGTGAATGAATTTTCCAATAATAATTGTTGAGTGAGTACCACTGTCATTAGACATCAAACAACAATCCATAGTTAATGACATTTAACAAGCTGTGGAGAGACCATTATTTGAATGGTAATTATGTGGGTCGTCTGTCAATAGAGAAATTATACTTTTTACCAAACAAATAGAAGTGAAGATTTGTTGGGTTTTGTAAGTTTTTAGTTCACTGGCACAATAATATCTTATGGATTCAACTTTTTTTTCGTGCTAGGAAATTCTTTAGGGACTTTGGTGTACGTATTTGAAAAAAGCACTTCAATTATTTTACTGAAATAAAAAATAAGATAGCAGAAATATATATTATGATTCCTTTGTCCTGTTTTTCACTTTTTTTACAAAGGAAACATTTATACTCACTGTGGTGGTTTTAAGAAGAAATAAATCCTTTGATAATTTTTTTAAGTTTCAGTGACTTTTTACACTGCAGGTTGATGAACTTTGTTTTTTTTTTTTTGGTTTAAGTGTACACAATTTCATCAAAATTGGAATTTTGTATATTTGTCCCATACAAATGTGATGATAGTAAACTTGGGCGTATTATTATCTACTTTGTTTATATTTTTTTATTTTTAAACTGTCCTAAATTTTTCCTCTAAATATATACTAAATTTTTTGGAAATATCACCAATGCTTTAAGAGAATTTTTGAGAAGGATTTTTTTTAAACATTTGTATGGAAGATACCGTTACTAAAGTCTTGATTAAATTTTTGTTTTATTTTTATATTATAGGCATTACCCAAAATTTCATCGAAATTGTCGGTGCTATTTTTGAGAAATAAAATTTTTTGGAAATTTTTTCTTGATATTTGAAAGTTTTTTTAGTTATTAAAATTTTCAAAGGTAGTATTAAAAACCATTTTTGAAATACATAGGTATTTAATTTTTAAAAATAATTATAATTCTGTTTTCAAAACTGTAAAAAATTTGTTTTGAAAATGCATAAACATTTTGGTTGTTTGATTTTTTTTTTTTCAATTTTTGGTATTTTTCGGCAGTTTTTTGAATTTTATTTTTTGTTCTTTATTTTTTTTTCACAAAATTTGTTTGACAGCATTGATTAAAAATTTCTTTCATTTTTTCAACAGTTTTTATTTTGACAAAAAAATAAAAATTAAAAAGTTTTAGTTTTGGAAATATAATGTACATAATTTTTTGTTCAAGATATTACTACTTAAAAATTTATCAAATTAAAAATAAGCTTTTTTCGGAGTCCTTTATTTGACCCACCATATAATTGTTAACTGCTCTTTATATCGTTGGGGAATAAATTATTTTTTTTTTTACATTTTGATCTACTACCTACTATTTTGATCCCCTATCTCACGAAGAGACGTAACCGCCAAATTATCGTTTTTGAGATTCGGACATACATTTATATTTTAGGTAAACATATTTCTATATCATTAGACTTCCGGAAAAATGTCGTTATGTTTCTCATGAACAAGCGAAACCGACATTATGTGAGTAGCAGTTTTTCAATTTAATTGTAAATTAATTAATTAATACAGCGGTTTTGGTTACTAAGTCCCTTTATCGGTAAATAGAAACAGATTATATGCGGAAATACTGATGCAAGTAAAATTAAAACAATTTTAACATAAATGGATGATTAATTAAAAACATTCCCTGCTCTTAAATATAGAAATAATAGATGATAGCTACGCCTACGCTGGACAGAACCATAACTGAATAATTTTTTAAGAAACTCTCAAAATGTAACACAAATTTCTTTTCGGTTCTTTGAGACAAATCATGAAGGTGATTCAGCACATAGTGCTATTTCTTATGCCATGTATTCAAACTTGAGAGAAAAACCCAGTCTTATAAATTCAGGCCTCTGATACTTTCCGATTTTTTTGATCAAAAGATCATAGAGTATTAAATATTAGAACTGACGACAAGGGAGAATCTATTAAATGACCAAGAATTGCGGAGTTAAAGCTTCTAAAAGAAGAACCACAACAAATATTTTTCAAGAGTAGCTATTTAGAGGAGAGTTTCATTCATTGACATTAAAACGGGAATCAAATCATGCCACTCTTCACAATTTAAAACAATCAAACTAAACTAAGAATTCCAAAGCCAAAAACATAAGCTATTAAAAAATAATACTAATTTTTTTTTTGAAAAAGAACATTGATTTTGAGATTTGAAGATTTGAAGATTTGAAGATTTGAAGAAGAGGCATAAGTACGTTTTTTGTAAAAAAAAAATGTATAAAAAGTTTTTCACGATGTAAGTGATTCATCACTCAAAACTTGGAAAAAAAAAAAAAAAGTTCCACTTATTATTGCTTTCCTGTAAAATATCAAAAAAACGTCTGTTCGTGAGATAGGGGACACTTTTATAGTTAAGCACAGTTTTTGACAACAATTTTTTGACTGCACGTTTTTTTACATTTTTTTGGTGGACCAACATTTTTTGTTGACATTTTCATTATTGACAAATTCTGTTTGGGCGTTTTTTGACCTTTTTTATTATAAAAAAAATCGAAAAATATTTTTTCCATCCATTTAAAAAAAAGAAAGAATTACTGAATTTTTTTTTTTACAAAAATTTTTGTCGACTTTTTTTTTTTGATTTTTTGACAATTTCTTTTTCAATGGTTCCTTCTTACAACATTTTTTTATATATGTATGTATGTATTTTATTTTTTTGCAACCATTTTTATTTACGCATTAAATTTTTTTTTTGCAAATTTGTATTTCTTGTAAATTATTATTTTTATTAATTTTTTCGAAAACATAAATTTCTCACGATTAAATTCCGACATAAAAACTTGTATTCAAAAGGACATTGCATTGTATTAGAAAGATGATTGCAATAACTAGTCAATTTCATTTTCAATTTCCTTTTTGACCAATGTCGTAAATAGTCATTATTTTCAGTAATTTTTTTTCTATAAGAGCGGACTTTACCAAGATCTAAAGACTTTAGAAGTAGTCAAATTTCAATATGTAAAGTATATTTCAGAAGGTCTTTTAACCACCGTAAAAGTGTAAGCGGTTCAATAATGGTCGGGACTTCAATCACTTTTTTTTTTTCAAAACACCATTGAGAGGCTATTTATAAAAAATTCCAGCTTTCCATCGATTTTTTTTTCTTTTTCTAATTCTGATTTTCTCAAAGTTTAACTATTTTTAAAGTCCTATTATCGTGGGTTAATATCTCTCATTCATTTCAACCTGACATTTGGATGTGCAAAATTTTATAACTTCATCTCAAAAAAACAGAAACTATTATTAATGTGTCAAAATCAGAAAAAAAAGAAATCTTTTCCAACAAAAGTTACCCTATACCAAATTCCCCACGAGAGCCTAACAACTCAATTTCGCAACTTTTTCAACTATTTTTTTTATCACAACAAAAAAAAAACTACCTCTCTATCTCTATTAATCTTTCAAATGTTAAAATACCACCCGCATATCATCACCACCAGCAGAAGTTGTTGTTGTTAATGTCACACGTTTATAAATATACATCCCATACGAGTTGTAACTATGATGTAGTTACACAATTTAAAAATTGTAACATTCACAGTGCGCGCGAACATGAAACATCCAACATATAGCACAACAGGAAAACACCATGATGAGCAAGCAAGCACGGCCCGCGCAGCGGATAAGTAAGTACAATGCATAAAACTAAAGTAAAGCACCAGGTTGACAGGAAGGCTTCGTCATTTTGCCTATAAATACCAATCAGACTGACAGGTCGAGACTTACAGTTGACATTTAACTTTTGGCAACAACAACCACACCCGAACCTGAACTGGGGAAAAAGGGTTTAAATAAATTTTAACTCCATCGCGAGCAACTCACCTTTTTGGATGAGCGAACCGACATCATCGCATAGTAGGTACTCCTCCTCCTCTGGTCCTTCGCGCCGAACCATATACAAGCTCAACCTGAACGAACTCCTCCGGATGGAAAGTTCATGTTTTTTTTTTTCTTCCCTGCCATCACGACAGGCAGGAAACTTTTATGTGTAGCCACGGAACTCTGACACCGGTACGGGAATGAAAATGATGAAAATGAGGTAGAATGGGTTAGGGGTTTACCCCCTAGTAAGTTTTTGTGTCACATCAAAGTCGAAAATATGGAACGACACGTTTTGCAAAATGCAAAAATTATTCATTATACGAAAATGTGTTCTTTTTTTTTTGCCATCGTCAAAAAAAAACTAAAAAGTCGAAAAAAACATAAAAATGTATCTGAAAAGGTTGTAATTTTTGCGTCTGGCGTTTCTTTTATTTTTTTTTTTTCTGGGGTGTGTGCGCTGCTGAGGAAGTCAAAAAATATGTGGGCGCATAATTTGATCAAAATGCATTTATAAAACGCTTAAAGAAATCCCACCGCAGCAGCGCAGCTCAGCATATTGTTAACACCTCCGAAAAGTGTTTTTTTTCTTCTTTGAAGATGTGTCTTTTCGGAATGACATATGGAAATAGTTTTCAGTGGGGTTTTGATGGCGCTGCGTGGCGGTGGTTTACCGGAAACAGCTCGTACCATATGATTTTTCTATTAAATTCTAAATATGGGTGAGCTTCCACCCCCATATCATCAAGGCATCCCCACAGTGGGTGTTTTCTACCTTTTTTTTTGTCTATAAACAGAATCTGCAAATCTGATTTAAGTGCCTAAAGCAGAATCTATCTAGGTGTGTCTAAGAGTCGTCCTAATGTTGCATGTTATGTTCTTTATATGGAAACAATTAGCATGCGGATAGGAGGCGAGTTCTTTTGCAATTCTTTGAACTGCTTTTTTGAATCCCCCAAACAAAATGATAATAAATTGCAATCCGTTTTTATTTCGAGGTTTGGTATTCAAACATCAAACAACCGACATTCTATTTGACTCATTTTTTTTTATTTTGTTTGTTTGTAAAAGTTCATCGCATTCGAAGAATTTTGCATGAACGCAAAAAAAAATTATTATTTTTTTTCTAATTCATTATTCAAGGTAAAAAATTCAAAAGAGCGCAACAGCAGCGGTTCTTTTTTAATAGAAAGTTTTGATATTCATTAGGCACAAATTGTTGGATTTTTTTTTTTATAAATTATTGTCACGATTTTTTTTTAATAAATGAACGCTCAATTATTTTTTTTTTTGTAGGTAGGTAAGTAATTGAGTTGAATTAAAAAAAAAAAAAAACTGAGGTTGACGATTTTGGTATTTCAATTTAGGTATTTCAACTTGAAGTTAAGTGTGGACGTGTGTATTATTGTTGATTTACGTCAAATCAATTTATGTGATTGTTATGTTATGTCGTGCACAAATTAAATATTTTTTTTTATCATTAAAAAATAAATAAAATGATTCCCATGGATACCTTTGAGGTAGTGTTGTTTGTATCTTTACGTCATGTAGATTGCGTCAAAAATCAATTGGAATGATTTTAATGGAAAATAATATAGTATTCAAGGTGTTCTTGAAAAATAAGAGGTACATATATTATTTTTTAAATGGGTTTGTAAAAATGGTTGACAATTGTATTAATTGTTGTTAAGGATGAATAAAATGATGAATTTTATGATATGTCTACCGTATTATGTTGGGACAAAATATTTTTTGGTTCGAAAACGGGTCCAACAGTTATGATCAACTGTTTTTATGGGCTAAAGTAAGTATGAGTAAGTTAAATTGAAATAATCGTTGTGTTTTTATTTTAAAATATTGTGACCGAAATATTTTTGATTTTTTCATAAACGGTTCTAAATATTTCAACCTCCATCTTAAACGAATCAAATTACACGACTTTCAAGTAGCCACAATTTTGGAAAATTTTGACAGATGACTGGCAAAAAGAATTCACAAAGGACGGACATTTTCATTTATTGACATTTTATCTGTCAAAAAATAATGGCAACTTGTTATTTGTGTAAATCTGGCTTAGGGTATGCTGGAGCAATTTTCTTCAAGCCTAAGGAACTTAAAGTTTTTAGGTTATTCCGCAGAGGGGAAATTTGATTTTTTTAGCTCCAATAATAACGGTAACTGTCATATATGTAACTGTTCAGACAAAACTTATATATCTCAGAAAGTTTTTTTTTTTTGAAAGTATTTTTTAGAAACTAATTTTTAAACATTATTTTAATTTTTTGATTTAATACCAAGTTTTTTTTACTACTTTACTAAATACTGAAATATTTTTTTTTTCAAAAATCGCTCTAAAAATTATTGAAATAAAAATTCGGTACAGCAGACGGTAGACGGTACCATAACATAGTAGCAGATTTATTTCACTTTTTTTATTTGGGGCCAAAATTCCAAACTTTTCCAAAAGCCTAAAAAATTATTTTTGAAAATTTCAATATGAACATTATTATATTTGAACAAATAGTTTTATTTACTTGTACAGCAAAAAATTATTCAAAATTGTTTGAGCCGTTTCGTAGATAATTAATTTTGTATATCAAAGACTGCGTATGCTAGGTACCTGAGATAACCAAAAACAAGTTTTGAAGAAGATACTTCAATAGTTAGAATATAATATCGAGTCAAAGAAAACCCAAAGACGGAATTGTGGGACTAATTTTTCCACTGCTTTTTATCATCGATATTATGAGTAAATTTTTTTTAACAATCTAAAACTCGCCCTACATAACTTTTAGTGGTACATTTTGTTTAAGAATCTTATTTTCGATTTTTCCCAATACAATTTGAGATAACTGCAATAATTAAAATCTTTTTTTTGTTTAAACAAATATTTTGACTTGACATTACTCTTAGCCAAGAACTAACCTTCAGCGAAATAAATTTATATGTACAAAAACTTAGTAATCAGCTAATTTGAATTAATTAAACCAAAATACCAAACTAATTAAAAATGTGTTTTAATTATCGAAACGCGTTATTCTATATACCTAACTGTCAGAATCGATAAAACCAAAACCCATCCTATCAATTTAAAATATTTTTGTTATTTTTACAAATTCAGGTTTATTGAAGAATTCAAATTTCTCAAATAAGCATTTGGCTTTTATCTTCAAAATATCACAATCAATGAACTAGATAACAATATAGACGAATATATCAAAACATTTAGTTAATTGCTTAGCAAATAAGAATCACAAAAAAAAATCTCCCTAATTGTATCTGATTACTACGAGCATACAAATATTTGCTTTTCCATCAATCAAAGACGTACACTAGTTACCTCCTACCCAAACATCTGTTTATACCCAAAGCCACTTAATAGGGTCTTTGACTCTATTTTCGAATTTCAATTTTCTCAATCAAATTCGTCTATAGACGATTTTTTCAATCGATAAAATTTAATTGGCGAATTAAGAAGAGCACTTAAATATCAAAGGAACAACACACAAAAAAAAAACAGACTTCAAAGCTCTGTTAAATTCTATCAATAATGAATTAATTTGCTGTTTTTTTTTATTTAAATTAACTTATGGTATTGCGTTCTGATAAAATATCAAATTAAAATCAAACGTATCTGGTTTCTGGCGGGTTTATTAAAATACACAATTTTTCAGGTGGCTCTTTTTTTTTTTTTTTTTTTGCTAAGCGGTCATCACCTGAATATTTAAATAATTTATATGAAACCCAAACAAACACTCAATGATTGTATATTGAGGTTTACCTACATTACCAAGTAGAGTTTGGTTGGAGTTCGTAGAAATGGCTTCAATTGAGTTCCCAATATTTACCGAAGCGACATTGTATTTATAATATGGCATAGAAGAAGCGATACTTCTAATGTCTACAATATTGCTAATGTGATGGGTACGTTAGTTATCTATAATGTCACTGTTATGGCTAAATGGCATGGAAAAAAAATTGGTTGAAGATACAAAAATACTTGTTACGTTCGAGTAGGTAGGTATTCTTCAGTTTGTTGGTCTCTTCGGTGACTCTAAGTAGAATAGGTGAGACTTATTTTTTTTTTGGTGGACTTACTAGATTTTTAACAAAGTTTATTAAGCAAGAAGGTGATAATAGAGGAAGAATTTGAAGAGGACTGCAATAGTTAAAAAGACCTCCATTATGATGGCTAGGCCACGCCCACTGAATGAAAATCTCAAGTTTCCAATTTTATCTATACATAATATGAATCCCACGCAATTAGAACTGATCTATTTTTTATAGAGGTGGGTGGATGCCACGCCCCCTTAATAAAAATCTTAAGTTTTTAATTTATATTTTTTTATACCTACTAGAGTTCAAACACGATTAGCCAAATTTAATCATTTTACCACATTCGGAAGTACTTTACATAATTGATAACAATTCTGTGGAAATGGGTGGATGCCACGCCCTCTTTCATAGAAAATCTCAATTTTCTATATTTTTCCTTTGTATTAATTTATATTGACATTTATCTATGGCTTTACAAAGTTTCATGAGTCTACAGCCAATGGAACGTTTCAAAAAATTGATAAGTTGGAGAAAGTGGATAGGTACCACGCCCGGGCGTATTGAAAATTTGAAGTTTTCAAGGGGCGCTCCTTTTTAGACACTACAAGACCTTGAACAAAATCAAAACATTTACGATGTCGGGAAGTGCTCGATATTTTTGATAATGTGCCAGTCAATCAGTGAGTCATTTGTAATTTTTGAAGCCTTTTATTTCAGAAACCACTAATGCTTAAAAGGTGATCTTTTGATGTGCCTGTGCTGAAGATAGATCTGGACCCTAACTATCTTCAGTAACGTCAAAAACCATCTGATTATATTAGGGTGAAAAATATGTAGTACCATAATTTGGCTGAACTCTACCGTTTCCTTTGATCTGATTGTTCGCACTCTTCGCGGCCATCTTTGATTTTTATTAAATACTAGTTGGCATTGGCACCTAAGGTACACGAGTGTTGCGCTGCAATAACTCACTTATCACGAAATCACCACACAGGCGTCATTAAACATTTTTTGATTTAAACTATTTTGGGGGTTTCAAAGAATTTTCAAACAGAAATGTATTTGAATACGAAAAATTTATGATGCCAAATTTCGAAATATAAATTCATTAAAAATTCCGTACAAAAGTTTTGTCAAAAAAAGAATTATGTATTAGAAAAAAATGCCTAAAAGTGGAACCAAGCAGTTTCAACCGCGAGAGTAAAAATTGGTCAAAAAATAAATTGTGAAAAAAGTTTTGTTCAAAAAAAAATTTCGCCTCCTAAAAAAATGTTTAAATAATACATACATATACATTTCTATGCGAAAAAACACCAAAAAATTAAATTTGGTAAAAAAATTGATATAAGAAAAAGTAATAAAAAAAAACGTCCTAAAAAATTATGAAAAAAATGGAAGGCTTTTATTGGACGATGTTTTACAAGAGTAAAGTTGAAACACTTTTGAGCTTCCAAAATTAAACACTGGCTTTTAAATATAATTATTACAGAATAATTATTAAGAGACTATGTGCTTTTAAAGTAAAAGAAATGAAGATTTATTTAGAAAAAATGGTATGAGATTTTTCTTGGTAAAATCATTCAATATTCCGTCCACAGACTATTAACATACTTCTAATTGAATATTTAAAAAATATTTATATTTTACTTTTGAATATCATAAGTACCTACATTACAAAAGCACTCAACAAAATACTACACATAACTGTCAAAGTTTCCATCAATTTTAATACATTAAACGTTAACCTTTGAAGCTTGTTTTTTTTAGCATGACAGCTAGAAAAATATTAATCAGTCGGTTAACAAAAGCAGACATCATTAGTTGGAATTTACAACACAATACAAAACATCAGCTACTGAGGCAGTTAAAATTGTGGCTATTAGAGCTGTCAAAAAATAAAAATACGTTCGCAGTTTGTAAATCATTAGAAATAATAAGCTTCTTGTTTTGATGAATATGAATTATGTACTCGTGTACACTTTTTTGTTGTCACAAAAAAAAGTTTAAAATTCAAACAATAACATTTCGTAAAAGTAAAACTTCAGAAATAGGATAAATAGTTTGAAATTATGAAATTCATTAAAAACTTGTTAGCTAACAGCTATGATCATTGAATTATACAAGGTTTTATGTAATTTGAATGAAATTTACATATGAGATAAATTTGCTTCTTTTCTGTTAACATTTTATGGGGGACTGTTAAAATTTTAAAAATTTATAATTCGGCGGAATATTAAAATGTTTCAATAGGAAATTGTAGATAATATAAGGGTTGAAAGTTTCTAACTAAATGTTTTTAAAAACAATTCTAAAACTAAATGATTTTTCTCATATTTAAAAAAATATTTCTTTAATAATTTTTGAATTTTCTAATAAAAAATGTTTTCTTTTATTATACATTCTTAAAAAAAAATAAAATATTCAATATGTACCTACATGAAAATACAAAAAAAGAAATCGCAATTGTTAAATTTTTATAATGCAAATTTTCTTAATTTTTAATTTTTTCTAAAATTTGCTAATTTCCAAAAAACAAATTTCAATAGGTTCTCTTGTCATTGACTAATTTTTCGAAAAAAACCCGTAATATTCACAATAAAAAAATCGATACTGCTGATTACTGGTATTTGAATACCGAAAAATTTCTAAATATTGAATACATTGAATCAACTAGTATACCGAGTAAAAATGTGTGTAGTACCCTCCTTTCTTGTATTGAATACAGACGCTATGCACTCAATACATACCATAACTATATGGACTAGAAAAAATAAACCTAAAATCAGCCATCACATGAAAACTGTGGCCACCACAGAAAGTTATGTTATGCATACACATCGACATGTATTGAATGCAAATGATATGTTTTCAATACCTTCAATATTTTTAGCTTATCGCAGCTATCTCGCACATATTTATTTAATGGACAACAAATTTTTTGTATGTATTGACTACATCACTCGTATTGAAGTTATATCTATTGTAGGTATATAATTAAAAGATTATACATTTAGACATGTAATGATTACAAAACATATTTGTAACGATTACACATTTCATTAAATCTTACCTTAGCTAAGTTTTTTTTTCAACAAAAAACATTTTTTTATAAAGTTCGTCACTTACCTGAAAATAAAAAGAAAATATTTTGATAAGTAAAAAACTTTTTCTTATAACAAATGTATGGATAAAATAAATTTATAAATAATAATAATAATATTTAAAATACATTTTTACATACATATGTAACAAATTTATTATTTAATTAAATTTAATATTAGAAAATTTTTTATTTAATATTTTAAATGTATTCATAAAATTGTTCTTCATCTGTAATGAAAGACCCAGAAACATTTTCATTTACTTTTGTTTAGTGTGTTAGTTTACTGGTTCAAGATTGCCTGATTATAGCTATATCAGTTTCAGTGGAAAATCTGTCAAACATCATATGCACAAATGAGAATGTAAGATCTGGCATTTACCTACATTAGTTGAATTTCTTTTAAAATTAAATCAAAATCTGTCATTTTCTTCATACCTACCCAAAAAAAAAAAATACTCATCACGCCCACTAAAAATTTTCCCGTTTCGTCTAAATCTGATAATACCATATAATTTTTCCTTCATATAAAATAAAAATGAGACCAAAAAAAAAACAACTGACAAAACGTTTATTTAAAAAGATTCACATTATATATTTCATAAAACGTCAGCTGAATACGAAATTGTTATAAACACATCTTAGACGATCCACATGGGAATTTCCTTCATTTTTTCCTTTTATTTTTCCTCTATACACCTTACCTTCACCTTGAGCGCCAATGAAATGGCTTCAGTTCCTGTAAAAAAAGGCATCACTATGACCGTTCGTCGTGGGTTTTTTTTCTTTACCTTGAAAGAATATTGTTAACTTCTTCATGTAGCAAAAAGAACCAAAAAGCCATTACACCAGTCCAATTCACCACCTGCCCCCATATCCTCCTACACCTTTATTCACCATATTATGAGTAGTATAAGGTTCATTGCAAGTTTTTTTTTTTTTTTTTTTAGTTATAAATGTGTGTAAGGAACGTGCAATGCTGCTGCTGCTTCTGCTGCCAGTGCTGCACAGGTGAATAGTTTATGTGAGAAAATTAGGTGCTACAGATTGCAGCAGCAGCAGCAAAGCAAATGGAGAGGTATTAAGTCACATAAATTGCTTCCAATTCCTAAGTTTAGTATATGCCGTACATTATAATATCCATTAGGAGAGAAAGAGAGGGCACATTGGAAAGAGTGAGAAAAAAATCAATTTCAAATTCTATTTCATTTCATGTGGATCAAAGTGTTGGGTGCGAGATTCGAAGGCAACACAAAAAAATATATAAAGCCTTCTCTAAAAGATTTTTCTTCTTCTAGAAAATATTTTTAATGGAAATTTTGTAGGGGTGCGCCGAGCTAATACAGTGGGGTAGATTTCATTCCAGTCAACAAGCTGAAATTTAGTGTTAAGCCCGCCATCTAACCCACCAAAGTGTACGCCCACTGCCACGCCCAATTCGTTTGTAGATATCTTAGTTTCTCAGATTTAGCTTCAGGATTTGAATGAAATTCTTAGAATTTGTTTTATTTACCTAGCAATTATTTTATATTTATTTTCGTTACTTGGAAACTATTTCAATAATTTGATTTATTTTTAAGGGACATGCTATTAACAAAATAGGTTAAGAATTAGATTTGAATAAAACCTGCTCTTTACTGTTACGCTCACTGCCACTCCAATTTTCGTTTTGGTTTACTCAGAAACTTCTTTGCGAAATGAATGAAACTTTAATTCGTTTTAATTAAAAAAAGTAAAAAAAATAATTTCAAGTCAAATGTACCCACTGCCACGCCCACTTATCTTACATTTCGATGTAAGTTAAAGGTAACATAATTAGTTTCTTAAATTTAGTCATTGTTTGATCCAATTTTAAATCCAAAATATGAAGAAAAGTGGGCGTGGCAGTAGACGGTTTTAGTAGGATCTAACCACTGCCAATCTAACTTTTCTTTTAAATGTGGCTGTCAGTTGAAAGTAAAATCATTAATTTCTTAAATTTGATCTTGCTAATGAGAAAAAAACTTAAAAATTTATTTAAAATTGTTCAATCCGTTTTTAGAAATCAAAATATGAAGAAAAGTGGGTGTGGCAGTCGGTGGATTTTAATAAGATATTTCTCTGAAAAAAATAAGACCAACTCTGAAAATCTCAAGCCTTTTCGGAGAAAACAAGTTATAAGAAAAGCAAGCGGGGAATTTTATTTAGATTCTGTCAATAAGAGCATATTCTAGAATTTCATTCAAACCATTAAAATCGAGAAAAGATAAGTAAGTATAAGACAAGAAAACCAGTGATAGGCCCCATTGTGCATTTTAATTTAAGTAGATAGATATGTGCACAACAGCGGCACATGTGGAATATTGAACAGATTCTTTTTTGTACTGTTTTTGGTATCTTTTACTTACCTTCATACCATTTTTTTTTTTTTTTTGTAATTTTAATTCTTCCTGAAGGAAGCTCCCCATCATCAAAATCATTGCATATGTAGCTTGTAGCTTAGGTATATTATGTGAAATGGGAGCAATGAGGGAATTTTATTTATTTGATTTTTATCAAAACACAGGGAGTACAAAACATAAAATCCAAAAAAAAAAAAACAAATCACGTACATCGTATACAATCGACAAAATTGTTTATTTTTAATTATCTTTTCGTTTACATTGTTTTATTACAAATCCATACAGTGTAGAACCTACAAAAAAATATAACGATGTGTACTTTTGAAAAAAAAAAAAAATGAATGAATTTATGATATGACTTCGAAATTGATTTTTGTCGATACCCACCCTATTTTAAAATGTAAGGTAAATTTTTGTGATTTGAATTTTAATAAAAAGCTTCATCGAGGAAGAATTTTGGTATTTCAATGGGAAAAATTGTTAAAATAATTGTTATATACTCGTATTATTTAAAAATGATTTTTTTTTGAGCTATTAACATGAGTATTTCATAAAGCCCCAAGCCAGGGCTGAAGCTCTTATTATTTGCAAATTTTAGTGATAAGGTATTTATTTTTTTCTGAATACATCAATCAAATTCTTTAATTTTTTTAAAGAAAGATTCAAACGCTGCATAAGTTGCAAACATTACGATGATAGAAAAACGAAAATCTGTCTGCTTACTGAATAGATTTTTTCAAACTTAGAGGTTTTTGAGTGATCCCCAACAATAACTATTCCTGAATATATCTTTTTATTCAAAATAAATTTAATATAAAAGAAATTTTTTTTTAAAAAAAAAGGTCTTACAATTTTGGATTTTTTTTTTTAAATTCGTATTCTTCTATTCTATAATTCTTAAAGCTTAATAGAAAAGTGGTGTCATTATCGACCGACTATGCGAGCCATCAGAAAAACTGGTGTTTTAAGGCGTTTTAAGTTATCGATTTAGCGATAACCGATTTTTTAGACAGCGATTAGAGAGAGATTATGAAATGGACGATATATGATTCCAAGAAGACAGGGTCGCTTAAAATTTCACATTTTGTCAACGTCAATGGCCACTAAGATCATGCGATTTATAACCTTTAGATTTTTTTCTGTTTAGCTACGCAAAAGGCAGTTATTTATTTTATTTTATTTTATTTGCTCGAGTTTTAAAACAAACTGTTTTTTTTATAGTTTTTATTTATTTTAAAATTATTATTATTTCTAGATCTTGACAACAGCACAACATTCAAAATTCTACAAGTTCATCCTCAAACAAAACAAAAAAAATGCCCAAAAAATTAAAAAAAAAAATTGCAAGAAAGATAATCTGTCAAAAAAAATATCGCCAAAAAGGATTTGTAAAAAAAATATTATGTCAAAAGAATTTTATCGTCATCGAGTCAGCTACCGAGTCAATCATTCCATAAGCCTATCGGCCAGTCATACAATCAGTACTGTGTTCCTCTCCAAATGGATAGCATTGAGTTATTCCATTATTTTTGAAAGTAATTAATTAATACTTAAAAAAAAACACAAAAATTGAGTGGTCACATTTATACCAAACATCACATATGTATGAGGCTATCAGTGCAATAGTGGCGTATCCCACTTTTTTTCAAAAATGAGTTTTTCATGAAAATGGGTCCTTTAATATATCTATTTTAATCCAAAAATAGTTTATTGCAGCTATCTTCTCTCAAAACTAGATGGCACTCCAACAGGTGTTACTGCATTTTATAATTTGATCATAGTTTGAGTGCAATAGTGGCGTAACCTTCATACTTCTCTTAGAAACTGTTTTGCTTCGGTATAAATTATGAACTTTTGCTTCGGTATACATAACATGGGCATTGAAAAAGTTCACATGTATGTTTGGGATGAGTCTACAGGGTCAAGGGGGCCTCAAGAAATTGGATCTTGTCTTATGCATTATTTTAAGAACGTAGAACAGTCTAAAAAAATTATTATGTATTCTGACCAATGTGGGGGCCAAAATAGAAATATAAAACTTTCCCTGTTGTGCCAATTTATTGTATATCCCATCCCGATTCTATGGTTGAAGAAATGGACCATACATTTTTAGTTAGTGGTCATTCCGATTTGCCATGTGACCAAGATTTTGGTTAAATAGAATAAAAATGGATGAATAAAAAATTTTATAAGGACATCTTCGTCCCAAATGATTGAGTAAATGTCATTTCCTCGGCCAGAAAGAGAAACCCCTTGGAAATTGTGTAAATGACTTCATCTAATTTTTTTCCCACAAAATTTCTCGAAGGCAATATCACAAATAAGAAAATGTCCATTTCAAATTCCAAGGTCAAATGTGGTTACATTCGAAAAAAGTAAAACATTTTCAATTTTTTATAAATTTTCGAATGAAATTGATGAATGAAATTACCTCAAAGAGGTAAATGTAAAAAAGGGACAATCCGTTAATATTAAAAAACTCAACCAGCTTAAACAACCTAAAATAAAAATGGTAAAGACTTCATTGAACTGCTTCGATTTATTCCACCAATCCATCACTTTTTTACAATAATTCAAAAACGTCAACAAGTGTTCCCATCGAAATATTTGACGTTTTATCAGACGAGAAGTAAAATCATTAAAAAATGTACATATAATTTTTTATTGTTAAAATATGAACTGAGATTAAAAAAATAACATAATAAATTTGGCGTAACTTTTTTTTCTTAATTTTTACAGAATACCATGAATGCAATAGGCAATGAACTGAAGTTGAATTAAAAAAAAAGCTTGCCCTACAAAATATGTTTTTATTTTTCAAACTCTAACGTTTTTATATTAATCAAAAATGTCAAAGGAAAAATACAAAAAATGTTTAAAGAAAACCTGTTTCTCAAATCTCTCGTAGCTCTAAAGTGAATTTTATAGGTTACGCCACTATTGCACTCATAGCCCTATATATGCATGTAAATTTAACTGGATTGTATTTTGTAGTAGGTACCTTATTTTGTACCTTCTCCTTTCTTAGTGCCTACTTCCTTAAATCCTTCACGTCTTCAAAAATAAATTGGCCCCCATAAGTAGCCATCTACACAATATTATTTGTGCAAATAAAAATCCAATCATCACTGCAGCTCATTATAAATCAACAAGTGATCTCTCGTGTGCAGTCATAATAACTTTTCATACCAAAAAAAAAAAAAAAATGAATAAAAGATCAAAAAATCAAAAGAAGAGTAACTGAAACGATTTGTAGGCTCCCGCAAGCTGCGCAGCCAATGCAGTTGAGTGCACTTCGACGAAATGACATATGAGTGTTTTTTTTTGTATGCACTACACTGAACCACCACATGACTTCCAGATACTTTCAAATCTAGAAGTGGAGAGGAAGAAGAAGATTACGCCGGGCAGTAAGTAACACGAAAAAGTATGCCCGGAATTATTGTTTATACATTTTTCGCGGTGGCATCCATTCGGAGGAGTGTTGAACCGAATACGTGGGCAGGGTTATGAATGCGCACTTGATTGGATACGTCCTTGAGACAGAAGCAAATTATGAAGAATACATTTTTTGTGTTGTCTTAATATTCACGTGGCTTATGCGATTTAATGATGTGTGCCCGAGCAAGTACTAGTTATATAGTTATTATTATTAGAAGCGATACAGAAAGTGAGAGTGGGCGGATTTCCGCTCTTTAAACGGGGAATACTTTTGTGTTTTATTTCTTTTTTTTGCAAAAATTATGAGTGCGCTGAAAAGATGAAGTAAATTTAAATATTTGCCATTCAAATTGAAGAAGAGATGCATATGAACAGCAGAGCTATAACTAACTAGACACTAGGCGGGAAAAAGTGGAGATAATAAAGATTTTAGGGAATGTGAGGCCGAACTATTTATACTCGTACCAGTTTGTCTTACTATACTATGGGAAATTAATCATTGCTGTTTTCTAAAAAGAAATTGTTGTAATGATGGGCAGTTTTCAAAAATTGGCTTGAAATCCATTCGTTTTCTATTTCAATTGAAATTGATTTTTTTTAAATAGTTTTGGGAAATACTGTAATAAATCAAAAGTCGAACGCTAAGAACCAGATTATGTTTTTAGTAAATATTGAAAATAAATCTGTTTGAAGAATGGGCAATTCATTCCAAATATCCGCCACGAACGATTCCAATGCAATTGGATACGCCACTAAAAATGGAGTAATTTTTACTATCAAAGCAAAAGATAAAAACAATGAACTTAAAAGTTAGAGCATTAACAAAGACTGTGCACTTATTTACGTGCAGTCGGAGTTATGAACTTCCATCACTCTCATTTGTGCAGTTCTATAGCTCACTATAAATGTAGTGTTTTTTACTATGTCTCAAAAAAAATGGTGGACGTTAAATGCAATAGCCAAATAATTAAAAAAAAAACAGTATGCAATGCACTTGTTTTTGTGGAGAGGAAGCAATGATTTTTTATGACAAATAAGACCTATCCAGTTGGATAATCTTTTATATGCAGTAATTTTTACTCTAGTTGAAAAATAAAAGCAATAGGAGTAAAAAGTTACCACCAAATAATTTAAACAAAAAACAATATGCATTGCACTTACAGATGTACGTGCAGTGCAAGCTTCAATTTTTTGGGAGTAACTTTTACTAAGCCGAAAAAAACTCAAAATACTCAATTTTTAGTAAACTGTTCAACTGCATATGTCTAGTTCGTGGTAAAAAATTAAAGCTTCCATTGCACGTAAATTAGTTACTTTTTTGGTGACAGAGTAAAATTTACTGCTTTTACAGAGGACTTTTTAGTGGTGGATATTTGAACCTTACATTTTTGCTCATTCTAATTTCTTTATAATATACCTACATACATCGGTTTTCTAATTTTGGTTTTTTTAAACTTTGAGGAAAATTGACTGCAACTAATTGTACTGTCAAAAAAAATTCCAGAGACAAAATTTTGTCGAAAAAAATTCCGGTCACAAAAAAATAATGGGGCATATGCATAGTCGTCTGACAAGTTGTTTCTTTGTCTTATCTAAGCTAACCTGGAGTTTATGTTATTCGTAGACAATTTAGACCCTTGTCCAAATGATAAACTGGAGCTCAATCCTTAAAAACGGTCGACTCTTTGATTAAGTTGTTTTTTTTCTATCTGTCAAAAATTGGATTGGATTTCAATGGATTGACAGGCAATAGTACTACAATTGTAGTAGAATTCTGTTTTTTACTAAACAGAGCTGCCAAATTCTTTATGAATAGCAGCTGTTTCTAACCTGTGTGTTAACTTTAGACTCGAGGCCGTTGGACTCGGTTCTAAAGTTTGACTATGAATATGCCCCAATGTTTTTAAGAACAAAAAAATAAGGAAAACAACATTTTGTTAAAAAAAATCATCTGCAAAAGAAAAGCCAAATTTTTTTTCTTCAAATATAAAAACATTTTGATAAAAAACTGAAATTTATAAAAAAAAGGGTCATGTTTGTATGCGTTTAAGACACCCGCCCATTGAAAAATCATTGGCTATTTCAAAACCAAAAAAAAAAAAATTCGTCAAAAGAAAATGGCAACAAAAAATATTTAGGATGATAATTCATCCCAAATAAAAAATTAAATGTTTTCAAAAAAAAGTTTTACCTTAAAAAAGTTATGTTTCCAAAAATATTATTTTTCCAGAAATAAAATCAACCAAAAATATGTCCAAAAATAAAACATTGACAAAAATTTTTTTGACCTTGAATATTTGTCTACCCACCGCCACTGGATTACTACACCTTCTCTAGTCCAACCAATTTTTGCGAATGTGTCTCAAAGTTAATATTTTTGAGCACTGCATAACAGGTAGGTACAGGTGCATAGTCACTGGTGCTACTGCAATACAAAACTAAAAGAACCCATACACTTGAATCAAATCATGAAATAAATTCTCACTTTATGACATAGTTTGCGAAAATATATTGCATATCATTTCTTCCAAAAATCATAAACATTTCATCAATCGGATCAAAAACTATAAATTATTACAGTTGAGCCGATAATCGGATTTAAATTCTTCCTCTCCCATAAAGTGACTTAATTTATTTTTATCCCACCAAACATCTTCACCCAAAAAATTTTAAGTGATAATAACTCTTAAAAGGATTCCACCAAACTAAAAAAAAAAAAAATCCATTAGAATTATAATAAATAATCATCTGCGTATAATTGGTTGCCAGTTGCCACTGATGTTGAGATGATGCTATTATACCAAAGAAGTCATAAAATTCCACATGAACCACGAGACACACATCAAATTCTTGTCGCCATCAGAGAAGTTCGTTGAATCGGGATGGGATCTTCAAATTTTTTATGAGTCAATGTCGGTTCTCAAGGCACAAGTAGGCAGCTACTTGAAGGGATTCTCTTTTTTTGAAAAAATACCTCATGTCGCTTCTCTCTCAGCGCAACGTACTGACAACAAGACAATACGTGCCAATGGAATGACTTCATATCCAGGGGAATGTCCTTTTTTTCTGATGATGTTTTAGTGTGTTTTTGGGGGAAGACTATATACCAGTTGGACAAGCGAGATTTGTTTTTTGGGGAGTAATACACTCATTATTTATTCGGCTTTGGAGACTTCTTATTTTATTATTAATAACATGCGTGCATTATTATTCAAGCACGACCCATCATCATCATCATTGTCATATCGTCATCATTATTACATTATGTCTTCTAATTAGGTTGGGAACACGTTCCTGTTGGGTGTGGAAGTTATTGCCAATTAAGGGATTTCTTTTTTTTTTGTTATTTTTCATGTGATGTGTAACACGTCATTTTTTTTGGAGGTATTCGCTTTATGAATCAAGTCACTGAATAATTTATTGATATACTTGAGAACACCCAATGAGTTGGACAGTCATGGTAAAGTGCAAGATGCAATATTTATCCATCAGAATGGAATGAATGGGTTATAATGGATCTGTAATAGCAAAACTATGAGTCGGCAGTGACTCATCTAATGGAATTCCAGCTGGCATTCCTTTCCTAGAATTTTTTTTTTTTTTTTTGTTATGAGAAAAGAATAAATATTTTTCAATTTTTCTGTCTAATGAACCGTGTAGGAAACTATACTTCCATTGAAAATTTAATTGGATTAGTTTATTCGTCATGGCAATGAAAATGTAGGTTGATATTGAATTTAATGGAAATAATTAAATATGACAAATCGTCAAACAGTCCACATAGAAAATTATTAGGTTTAGGGTGACAATCAACATTTTTTTCATGTTTTAGTGGTTTAACTGACTGGAAGCTTGAGAGTTCATTATGGATTTTGAATTTTTAGGCTAAGTACAAAAATTTTAGATTTTGATAGAAAATTAAATTTTGTCAGCAAGAAATTGAACTTTTTAAAAATAAAATTGTCAAAAAAAATTCTTCAAAAAAATTTGTGATTCAACCAAAAGGAACCCCGAGAAGAAAATTCGTCAAAAAACAAATTATGAAAAAAAAAATTTATTGAAGTGGACATTTCTGTAGCAAAATATTTGTTGAAAAAATGTATGCCCCAAAAAATATGTCAAAGCGAAAAAAAAAATCAGAGAAAATCACAAAAAAAATAGTAAGAAAATAATATGTAAGTAAGCAAAAAAATTTTGAAGATTTGTCAAAAAAAAATTAAAACATAAATTGTCAAAAAAACAAAAAGTTAGGTACTTGTCAAAAAAAAACATTAAAACAGTGATTGTATAAAAAGCTTTTGGCGGTTCAAAAAAATTTCAAATCGATTGTTCAGTGACAAAAAAAACTTTCAGAAGTCTTTTTTTACAGAACATTTATTTTTTTTGATAAAAATAGTTTTTTCTTAGATGAATTTATTTTTGTGAAAAAGAAAATCGATAAAACACTTCACCCCAAATTTGTAGAAGCTGCCAATTTTAAGATTTAAAAACACAAATTTGAATGATATCCTTCATTGGACACAGCACGGAAAGTCTCGGTCTAGTTGTTCAACTAGCTAGTTGTTCAACTAGTAAATATATACATATTTTTTGGCCCTCAAAATCATTTTCGATCAAAATTTGTTTTCGAGATCATAGCCATCCTTTAATAAAACTTGACAGTTTATGACTTGGCTGATAAGTAATAAACTAAATTTTTACTCAACAAGAATATTTCGCACTAAAAACTACCGAAATCTTTAAAATTAGCCTTTTTTTGAGCCGAACATTTCAGGGTATCATGACCGAATTTAAGGGTATTATGACCGTTCAATCTCAGCCAGACTATAATAGTCGGTTGTGTATGGGCAGTTTTATTGCATTGATTGTTTATGAAGTATTGCATGTGGTGACAACTGGTGATTAAACTGTTTGATTTCGATCACAGTTGTTATTACGCGACCAGCCTACATATTTTAAGAACTAAAGTGCAAAAAAAAAAATTGGAGTTTTTGCGTCAATTCTTTGACTTTTTTAAACCTCCACATAAAATAAGGCGAAAAAAACTTAAATGTTTATTAGATTTTTAAAGTCGCTATGTCTTCTTTCAAAAGCTGGTGGTCCCGAGATTTTTGAGACTGCTTCTCACTTTCTAAGACTGTTTTTCTGAGTCTTTTTTAAGACATTTTATTTCTTTGCAAAAAGAATAGACAGCTCACACCAAAAAAAGACGGGTGTAAATGTAAATACCCAATTTTATGAAAATAAATAAACAAACACGTTTATTTTTTTTTACTTTTCAATGATGATGATAACAATCCAAATTTAAATTGCATCAACAAAAATGTTCAACATCGCATAGTTAAGCTATTATGAACACTACAAATTAAAAAAAAAATTGGAAACATCGTTTACATTTACCCCCTTTGACCCTAACCACAATCTTTTCGAGATCTTTTCAAGATACAACAAATTCGGTAAAAAGAAGTCCCTAGTTAAAAATGATAACGCGTAGGTAGGTACTTGTCGTCGTCTTTAATATTTAATTTTTTTTCAGCTTAATATACATACATATGTATCTACCTGTGTGAGTCATGTGAATTTCACATCTGGTACCTTTTACCGTAAATGGACCTGTCAGTAGGTACCCATATAGAATTTCCTATTTTCCTGTGTTGTTGAGTGTTTGCCAATCTAATGGCACTTTATTTCAATTTCTGTCTTAATAGCTTCCAATCCACTGCAATAGAATCAACAAAACTCACAACCGAGACCATAAACATTACTCACTAACTTGCAGCTGTTTGGTTAACTTGAATTAAAAGAAAGAACAATTTTTTGTTTATAAATAGTTACTTGAGTACTTCCTAATAAAGCAAGCAAGCCATCCAACTTAACGTTTTTATTGTCTAATAATTCTCAATAAATGATATCCATTACCTAACCTATATATCTACCATTACTTCGAATCGAGAACGGATATCCAAGGTTAACATATCACTAATTTCTTTCACTTGACTTCCTCAATTTGTTGTTCAGTGACATTTCAAATATATCGGTTGAACTCAAAGAAACAAAAAAAAATAAACTTTTCTTTTTTTTTCTATTAAAGAAACCAAAGAAAACCCAATCAACCGTAAAACAAGCAAATCAAATTCAATACAATATGCATGAGAAAGGCACACCCCACAAAAAAAAGAAGAAAAATCAAAAAAACAAATGTGTCCAAACCGGGTTGTGCCGTGTCACGTTCCATACAATATTATGTGTGCCTTCAAAAGGTTAAGGCCATGAACACACTAACAACAAGCCGTAAAAAAAAACACAGTTGAATGTTCTCAAAACATATTACACATGGTTTGGTTAAAAGAAAACAAAAAAAAAGAAAAGAAGTAAAAATGTCACAACGGCACAAGACTTTTCCCACATAAACAACAACAACAACAACAAGAAATTAATGCGCTGCCAAATGTATCTGTTAGGATCAACATTAATCTTTAGAAAATTTTTCTTTCTGATTCATCATGCTCCATGACTTGACTATATAGGAAAAAGAAAACTGTATCCTCATCTACTCGTTTCTGTTGTCGTTTGCTGATGTCCACCTTCCGGCATTAGAGAGTCTCAGTCTAGATCTGTAAAAAAAGGTATACAAGATGCGCTTCGTCTTGTTCTTCTTCATCTTCTCCATATCACTTTTGATCCCACAATTCAGCCTCAAACAACCTGGTCACAAATGGCTATCGGTTTTTTGTGTTTGTTTTTTTTTTTTTTGTTTGTTTTAAATAAAATGACGTAATCCTTGTGAATGCGAAGGACTATCGTCCAGCCTATCTGGCTTTAACCTACTTATTCAGAGATGTAGGTGAATTTCACCTGCAGAAAAAGACAAAATTTTTAGGGTAGAAACTTCTAGGTAGCTTTGGGAGATCATGTAGGAGTAAACAACAACTATGAGTGTCATATTAGCGAACCAATAATCATCGAGTTATTTAATATTTTAATTCTATGTTTTCTATGTTTTAATTTTGTTGCTATACAATTCGGAAAGCAGCACATAGAAAAGCGGTAAACACTTCGTATAGAATAGGTAAAGTTTATGACTTAGGAATTTACTCTTAATCTGAATTTTTCCATGCAATGTTTTTCTATGTTTTATTTTTGCTACTTTGTTATATTGGTGTAAAGGCACACAATATTTAGGTTAGATAAATTATTTCCTTTTAATTTGCCTATAATTAGTTTTAATATTATAGTTCTATGTTTTCTATGTTTTTTTTTCTACTAATTGAAAAAAGAAGAAAAGCAAAAAATTTCCACACTAAATCCAAACTTAGTAACAGCAAATTAAGCATAAGCTCTTCAATTAAGGAACCCCTTTTCCACGGGGTTGCTTCGCTGACGTGAAATTAAGTTAAAACAAAAAAAAACATAGAAAATATAAGGTAACAAATTTGAAATCTTCACAAACTAATTCAAGAGTAGGTTGTCTTTATCCAAACCCTTTGCTAGACGTTGTTTTGCTTACTTTACATTAAGTAAAAAGAGGAACAAATAAAACATAGAAAAACATAGAACGATAGAAATCGAGTTTGTCACAACTAATAAACGCAAAATTTAAAGCAAATTAACTAACAATCCACTTTTCGATCATTCCATGTTTTTTTGAAGCAGTTTACTCTACAAATATTGTAGGTTTTTGTAACTTATGAACACCTCAAATATCAAAAAAAATATCTCAGCTCAAAAAATTGGATAGTTATGTTTTGAATTTTTTTTTTGTTCAACCAATAGAAACCAAGATATTTAATACAATCGAAAATCCAAGATGGTGGTTCAAAGTGATATATGTGTTGCTAGTAAGTTGTGAAAAACTAGATATTGGCATTCTATGTTTTCTATGTTTTTTTTTTGCCGCTTCACTTCAAACATGTCTAAGAATTCTAAGACTACAAAGAGATCGAACGTCAACGGAAACGTTTTCAACAGCTTTTTTCCGAAATCCCTGAATCTATAGGAACCCGCATTTGGTGAAATCCCTAAATTTTTTGTCGACAAAGGATAGTAAAGTCACAATCGGGCAATAATATCAAGCACAAGGCGCACAACCATCACAGTGCGAGTTTTACCAAACTGACTTGTCAATTGCAATTAGCATATGGTCGAGATGGTATGATGGTGGATATCTATAGCCTTACCATAGTGCCAGCCAGCCAGTGTGCAAGCCTATCTTTGTCTGGTCGTACAGTGGAATAAAACGATTCTTCTTTCTTTGCACATTTATGTATGGTCGTCTATCTTTAAGAGCACCTACCTACAGCTATATATACGCGTGGATTATAGAAGAATTAACCAAACGACGACAAGCTGCTAGATATATGCAAAAAGAACGTGCCCCAAACCGCATCTATTTGTGGCTCCTTTTATGCCCAGGCAGGCCCACAAGACAACCGCGATAGCGGTGGCGGCGCATAGGCGGGAGGTTGGTCGGCTGCGACTTCGACTTGTGCCTGATGATACTTTTTTTTTTTCTTTTCCAACCAAGCGTGTTAGCTGACTTGCTTAATTTTTTTTTGTTGTTGTTGTTGCATTATGATTTGCGAATTCTTGAATTAATGTTTTCATCATTGACGCCAATTGACACACTTTTATTGCCCCGAACAACAAAAGCAAAAAATTAATCAGAAACCAAAAAAACTAAATAAATTGCGTGGCTTAACAAAAAAAAAAAAATAAGTATCTTTGTATCTGGGACATTGTGGGTGAGTTATTAGATACAGAATGATGAGAGCGAGGGTGGTGGTTGGGGGTGTTGGAGGAAGCTTAACAACATGCATAGTGCAGCTGAATCTGCGTTGAATTATTATTTGGCACGCCGCAATTTAATAAAAAACGAAAAATCATAAAAAAGAAATTCTTCTATATGAAAAAAGAGAGATAGATACAAACACAGATAGATAGATAGATTGGTTTATAACTAAAAAAAAAGAAGATTGATAATTTATATGTATACGATGTAGGAGAGAGACCCCACTTGTTAAGCCATTAAAGGAATTATGTATAATATCGTGTCGTGATAAAGAAATAATGAAGAAAAAAAAAACGAGGACAAACAGCCAATTTAGAGACGCAAACGTATGTATAATTGATTGTTTTGCATGCAAATTAAATTATGGTGATCGAATCAATTAAAGGAAAATCATGGGATGAGGCTTAGATACACTTTTAATGAAGTTATATTTGACAGAATGGGGAAATATGACTGAAATTAATGACAGCTTATTATAGAATTAATGACAATTTAAAAATGTGGAAAGTGGGTAAAATAAATTACTTAAAAGAGAAAAATACTACAATTTTTTCTTAATTTCTTTAACTATCGAGCAAGTAAGAATTTTAAAACATCAACTTTTAATTTTAAAGAGAAAAATTTATTTTTGGTTTGGACAGTTTGCCATAAAAAAAATTATTAGTCTTTACAAACTATGTAACTCCCAAATGAATTAGCTCCCTCTAGCCAATATTAACTAACTCCAAGCGAAATTTTGGGAGTTGGTTTTTTTGGGACTTAGTTCATTCTGAAATAAATCCCAATAAACGAATAATTTCAAAGTTTCATCAAATCCATATTCTTTAAATGCAAAAGTAAAATACTAGAGGTACCACTACTGGGACTTAGTTCATTCGGGAGTTAGTTCGTAAGGCTAATAATTTTAGTTAGGAGATCGAAAATCTCACTTAAACACTAGTTCGTAAAAAAATTGACGGAAATCGTCTAGTCACATTTTTTGAAGTTAAAATGGATTGAACAAACATTGAGGGCAACCAAATCTAAAACGATTTGAGGGTCATCAAAGAAACCTCCAAATACTTACTTTTTCGCAAGTAACCAGTCTACATCAAGCTATCAATGGAATAAGTCTGTATCACCAAGATTACTACAAAGTCCAGCCACATTCGCGTAGTACGGCTAAAGAACGAATCCCTATACTTGACAGTACGACCGAAATTGGGTTCAAGAGTAAACTGATGAGCATTCCTGGAAGCGCGAGTATTACGGTTGAATCGTTTAGAGCACCTACCGTAAAAGTAACGACAAAAGAGTGAGAGACAGGAAACGTTACGCAGGTGTTCGAGTGACGTAAAAGTATCGATGATGTTCCTGTCTCCGATTATTTTGAAGGCTCGTCTCTTTATACTGTCCAAGAGGCTTAAGTAAGTTGCTGGAGCACCAGCCCAGAGATGGGAGTTATACTCAAGCTTTGGACGTATATAATTTTTCTAGATAATAGCCAAATCAGGAGGGGAAAAGAATTTTTATGCATCCCCAAAGGAAACCTAAACATCTTGCGCCATTTTTGGCGGCGTCAAGTATGTGATCATTCCACTAAAGATGGTTTGTTACCTAAAATCGCAAGCTGATTAGTTTCTTCGATGCAAGTGCCACTCATAGATAATGTCAGGGGGGGTACGTCTCGCTTTAACGACAGAAGGCAGCATTGAGTTTTCGAAGCATTAAATTCTACCCGATTTCTTAATCCCCTTTACAATGCTGTCTAAGTCAGAATTTAATGTACTTATCATATTTAGCCGTTTCAGTTCACGTTCGAAGAGCAGGGATTTGAATCTGGAAATGAATATGAAAAGCTAAGGGTGCTTTCGTCAGCGAAACAAATTAATGGATTAGTAGTTGCAGACAGGAGATCATTAATGAAAATGAGAAAGAGGGTCGGAGACAATACGGAACCCTGTGGCACACCAGCATTTATGTTGTGAGTTTCAAACTAGAATCCGTCTAATACAACATGTATAGAGCGATTCGAAAGAAAGTTACTTATCCAATGAAGAAGGGTTTCATCGATACCAAAAGCACGCATTTATCATAAAAGAGTAGAATGCCAAACTTTATCAAATGCTTTAGAAATATCAAGTGCAATGATTTTTCTTTCTCCAAAACGATGTAAAGATTTGTTCCACTGTTCGGTAAGATAAACCATCGAGTCACCAGTGGATTCATTGCTGCGAAAGTCGTATTGCCGGTCATTAAGAAGCTTTCGAGATATTTCTTGAGCTGATAATTTATCAGCGTTTCAATGGCCTTGGAAAGAAGGGACGTAAGTGCAATTGGTCGGTAATTAGAGGATGAAGAAGATTCGCCTTTTTTGGGGTAGGCTGGGCAAATGCCGTTTTCCAACTGCTCGGAACAAGCCCAGAAGAATAGGATAGATGGAAAAGCTTACGCAGGGGTTTAGAACAAGGGCGGGGATACTATCCGGATCAGTGGATTTATGAGTGTTGAGATCCTTTAGGACTCTCGCCACAGCTCGAGTACGAAAGAAGATTTGTCCCATAGAATCATTTACGCGCCCAAGAACTGGGGGAGTCATGACACTATTAGACAGCATAGAGTTGGCGGCGAACTGCCTAACGAGATGGGTCTGATGCTCTTAGCTCTATTCGGAATAAAAGTTCTCATGACCAGTTAAAGATCCTGAAAAAGTTATTGACACCGTCCCAGTTGGTACAATTATAATTTTGAGATGAATGTACAGCATAATGCATTTTGTAGAAATATTGCAGCACTTTGACCGCCTTCAAAATACCCATACAAATCTCACATTCCCTGACTTTACAATCAATTTGTTAAAAAATGCATTGTTCTTCTGAGCAAAGTCTAAAAGATCTCTGATTTATTCAGAAAAACAATAAAAAACGATTAATTATTCAAAATTCTGCCTTTCCCTTATTTATACCCAGATTTATTATTTCCCCTTCTCCATCTTTAATAATTTTGAAATCTTCGATTTGCGTATATTTTATCAATCCAATTAACATAAACATAATTTAATCCCGTAACGAAAATAAAAACAAATCAACACATCAGTACCTACACAATGACTCATTTTTGCTCTTCATTTAAATTCGATATCACTCAAAACACATTTCTACTCCAATTTTATTTAAATTAACAATTTTCCACCTTAAAAAAAAATCTTCTCTCAATAATTTTATTCACCACAGCTCAATTATTATACACAACAAAAAAATGAAAATCGAAATAAACGTGTCGAAAGGCATTAAAGAAAAATTGTTAAAATAAAAAAAAATAAAAAAAACTAAACCTTTACTTTCAAGTCAATGACACCCAAAATTAAATTAATCGGATATAGAATCGGAGACCGCCACAAGTCCAAGCATAACACAAAACATAACATACCTACTAGAAACTCATCCTCATCCGTTAAGTAGACCTTTTTCGTCTTATATTTTTGTGGTTTAACCTATAATTTATGGCTTAACGACAGAGTGTCCGCCGCCGCCGCCGTTGCTCAACAGTAATTTATTTTTTTTGAATTTCCCGCCCCAAATCGACAAAGGCTAAAGACTAGTGTAAGTGAAATAGCTTTTTTTTAGCTGAAGCTGTTGTTGACGTCGTCGTCGTTCTCGTCTTCGTCATCAACATCATCGCCCACACACGTGTTGTGTTTACATCCAAAGAATTAGTCACTCTCTGTATTTTTTTTTCGTTTTTTGTAACAGTTCGACGCCCGCCGCGCGCCGTGTAAACATAAAAATGTTACAAATGACCGCTTAAGCGGTTCTTAAACGGCACCTTTGATCTAACAAGATACTAAATGCTCGAATCAATTTTATAATTTTTTATGGGGCTAGACACCTTAATAGTTTGTGAGGTTAGGTTGGACAAAAGCAGGTACTTCATGTGTTACAAACTTCTTGATCTTCATCTTTTTGCTCTTCAACGTATTTTTTTTAATCAGATTGATCTTCATATTTTGCTTCATCTTTTTATGGGATTTTTTATAATCTGATTTCTATTGGTTTCTCTCAATCTCTCCTTCTTTACACGCTTTTCTTCACTTCATTTTTCTAATGGTCTTCACTTCATTTTTTTTCATTATTTTACCTATTTTCGTTATTTTGACTCTATTTTTTAAATCTTAAACATTAACTTCTTTTTTATCATTTTTTTACATATATGTATGTATAATGCGTATTCTTCACATTTTTGTTCTTCATCTATTTTGTTCTTCATTGTTCATTATGTACTCCAACGTGTCAACATATTTTTTTTTTCAAGTTATTCCTATTCTTTATTTTTGTGCATCTTCGCTAGCTATTTTTTTTCTTTTCATCTTTTTTAAATAAGTAAATTTTAGAATTATATTTTTTCTCTCTCTCTCTGCCCTAATTTGAAGTATGCATTCGTCACTTTTTTTTTCAAATAATTATTAGCTTTTGACATGTAATCCGTTCTCCTGTTCTCTCTGTTCGAGTCTTCAGAATTTATGAAGATTCTTCATGCATTTCTTCTGTTTAATCTATTTTTTCTTCTTACTTTTCTCATAATTCATCAGCTTAATTGAACTCTTCTCCACTTCTTCGTCAATTTCTATCTATTTTTAAACCTTCTTTTCCTCTTCTTCTGCGTCTTCTTCTTTGTCTTTGTCTTCTTCTTCTTCTTCTTCTTCTTCTTCTTCTTCTTCTTCTTCTTTTTCTTCGTCTTCTTCTTCTTCGTCATCTTCTTCTTCTTTATCTTCTTCTTCTTCTTCGTTCTCTGCTTCTGTTGTTTCTTCTTCTTCGTCTTCTTCTTCTCTTTATTCGTATTCTTCATTTTTATCTCATTCCCTTTCTTCATCATTGGATTTCTGTTTCTCTTGATCAGTATTCTTCATCATACAATATTTATTTTATACGTCCTCTTTGCTTTCTTCTTCTTTTTCTTTACTTCTTCTATTTCAATTTGCTATACCTCTTTCTTTTCTTTTATTATTATTATTATGGGATATCTTTAATCTTCAAATTACTCTCTAACCAAAACGCAACTGTTCTTCGCTGACTATATTGGTATTAAATAAACATTGGAACTTGGAACTAGGACGGGCCAGTTTCTCGGGAGGTCTGGAAGGTGTGTACTATGTGGTTTTCAACAGACAGTAACCACTAACGAGCTAAAGAAAAGATGAAGACCACAGGAAGAAGTCAATGTAATATCCGTATAACTCCCAAGGTTTGTGCACAAGGTCGTACAGACCACCACATAACTACCGACATTCGTGCGGTTAAAAATTTTATTAAATTCATTTTTTAAATAAATTCAAAAAGAACTTAATGCAATACGTAGAATATTCTTAAATATATTTTAGCCAGGCAGACGATAATAATGATGGGTTGATTAGTTCGAACGGTGTTTTGTCAATTCACCCATTTTCCTAAAATGGTGTACCATCATAGTAACTCGATTGACTAGTATACCCTTCCACACGTACATATACACGTTAATTGAGTTCGAGTGCGTCGTTTTGAAATATAAATAAAATTCTCAACAACCGACACGACGAACTTAATATGTCGATGACACGTAAATTAATTGAAACGTGTGCTGTGTCGATATGAGGCTAAGCTGGACACCATTTATAAAATGATGGGCCTCCCAGGTGTTTAATAGCAATTCAGTTATAGATAACTGGTCAAAATAATATAGTTGAGGATTTCGAAAGTGCTATAATTGAATTTACTGGTTGGAAATCAAAATCAGTGTTCAGTGAGAATTGACATCTTTTACTGCATCAATTAAGTGAGAAGAAGCCCTTTGGGATAATTTTGTGTTTGGGAATTTGGAATTCATGACACACGCCATGAAATATTTAATTATACAGAATTACGGGAAAAAGTTTGAAAATATTTTTCTTTTTGTATTTTGTATGATTCCAAATTTAAAATTATTGTGTAAAAAAAAATTTAATTAATGTTCTAAAATTCTTGTCTTCAATTCACACAAATTGAAGCAACTCGAATTATCTTCTCATTGAAGGCCCGCAGCAAGAAAAACTTTATAAACCTTTTTGTTAAGAATTTTATTAGCTACATATTTGAATAAGGATGTTTTTCTGTAAAATGCTTAAAAAGCAATTTTGGGGACTTTTGGGGAATTTTTATTTTACTAAAAACTGTTAATTTCATAATTTATTTAATTTTTTTTCTTTATACTTTTTCACTTGACTAATTTTAGAAATGATTTGTTCACACTTAACAAAAAAATATTCAATTTCGCTTTCAAATTAAAAATGCCATACATGATTTTGTGGAAGATGTATGAGAATTATTGCTACCACAGTCATGTAATTTGCATTTCGAACATGAAATTAATACTCATTTCACACTCTTTAACAATTATTCTATGTCATTTTTTTTTTTAAGCTGTGAAGATGTATTGTTGAACAGCAACAAATAAACACATCAAAAAAATCATACGTTAATGTATGACATGCTTTTATTGTTAAATGACTTTTAGTTCCTTAAGTATAGGGAGTCTCTTAAAATAAAAAAAAAATTGGCTAGACACAGATGAAGATACATTTAAATGTTCAATTATGTAATTTATTTGGTAAGATTCGAGACAACTTAAGAAGTGTCGAAACTCTTAAATAAAAGAAAAAGAAATGTGATTTATAAAAAAATATTTCAAATATTTAAATAAGAAAAGTGCGTATACGCCTTAGTGTACAAACTCTGTTTAGGTTCTTTCGTAATTCGAGTTGAATTTTATAGATATGGAAAAATTCCGAAGGAAAATTTGTTTACAATTTGCCCTGAATGACTTTAATTTTCTGTTGTGCAAAAAAAAATTTATAAATTTCAATGAGCCGTTTACGCGAGTAAGTAGTATTAGTCAAAATTTTGATTTTTTTCTTTTCAAAATTCAGAAGGTTTTTTTTCATTTTTCAAATTTTGGTAAAAATTTAAAACTTTTTATAATTTTAAGAAGAATTTGCGTTCAAATTTTGATTTTGAGAAAATTAAAAAAAAAAAATATTTTATGGGTGGTAAACGTACCTTCCACATTGATATTCTTGTGCTTCAAAAATATAAAAGTTTTCAAGAAGTTATACGAAATATTCACAAATTTTTTGAACGTTTCTTAATAACAACAGTCCACGAAAAGTACGACAACTCAGGCGACAAATTTTAATGACGGATTTGTATAGAAAATTTAAAAACAAGCAATTTTTACTATGGGAAGGGGGGTCTATCTCCCCCCGTTTAGGCGGTAGGGGCAATTTAAATATGTACGTTAAATGGAAAACAAATAATTAAAAAATAACGGTAATAGTACTTACAACTAAGTTTTATACATTTTTTTAAAGCCAACACTTCTGTCTGTTAGCCAGTTTTTAAATCAAGACAAAACTATGCATAGTTTTTGAAAAAAATTGTTTTAAACTCAAAATTTTGACAAAAAAAGTTTAAAAAATGTTAAAAATGTAATTTTTCAAAACTTTAAGATTATTTACAATTTTTTTTTTTCTTAGAATTCATTGCTCAAATTTTTTTTTTTTTTGATTAAAAACTGAAAACTAGATGATCATGTTCTTGAGAAAATTGAAAATTACCAAAAAAAAAATATTTTAATTAAATTATTTTTTCCTTGCTTGAGTATTTACGAGTTGAGTTATCGTACTCTTGCCAACAGTCCGAATTATTTTTGTTTTGCTGTTTTAATTGCTGTTAGAATTAAATAATCTTTAAATCATTTATATCGGTTGGAAAAAAATTGTGTTTTTTTTTCGAAATCAAGCTTGTTTTGAATTTGAACTAAAACTGTATAAATACAAAAATATGGGTTTTGAAAATTTCCAATTTCAATGCATAAGCTCTAAACAAGTTATCTTGAAGCAGTAACTTAAGTGTAACCTTATTACGAATAACTTTATTTAAAATTGGATTTAACTGAAGAAAAATTATTTTATCAAAAATTTTAATAGGGTTCAGGCATTTACGAAATAATATTTTATTGGTCTCTCTACAGTTTGTTTATATATGTATTTGTATATTATATAATCTACTTAATCATTAAAAAATTCTTTAATAGCTTTTATCTACTCCGAAAATATCGTAAACCTACAAGACCCTATTTAAACAAAATAATATTTACCCACACTAAAAAAATCCACTTGAAAACGAAATTTTAATTATTTATTTTTACCTTCATAATCGTAAAAAATTCATTCACATCAGACAATCTCTCAATGGATTCCTTGACTTTTTTAATTTAAATTTCCTTTCAATTTAAAATCAATTTTAATTAAACCTTAAATCGACTCAGTTTACACACGTAAACGAAGACATCCAACAATAAAAAAAAAGCCAAAAGTTCAAATTATATCCTCTCCTCTCATTACACAGTACAGATGACATACTCTGATCATTCGCCAGCAGTGTAATTGTCACAAAAAAAAAAACAATCTAAAAACAACAACAACGCAACAAATGCGGTAGGTTAAAAAGATACAAAAAAATAAATAGTAATAAAAAAAACAAACCAACAAACATATGGCCATAGGTCAATAGATACGGATACGTAGTTAGGTAAAGAAATAAAAAAGATACACACATTATTGGGGAAAAAAATAACAACAGTGATATGTCGCGCAGATAGTTGACATGTCACACTCGCACCACAAACCAGCCGGTGGTGGTCTAAATTGGAAGAGATGTTAAAAGTATCTAACAATGGACATAAGCAAAACAAAAGATATCCTCAACATAATGTTATCTTTCAATGACCATAATATGTAAGGTCCCTCAACCCGGCCCAACTTTCGTGTAATAAAGAGGAAATTTTGTTGGGCTCGTGTGGTGAGGTAGGGATTATAGAATCAATTGGATAATAATGAGACTGAGAGGGAGGATGTTATTGTAGGACTCACCTTTTGTTACACACGATAAAGTGTTATCGTTTATTAGCTGTAAGTTATCCGGTAATGAAAATAATTGTCTTCTAAATTGTTAAGATACACCAAATGTCACTCTAAGATACAATAATTTTCTATAGATACTTTTTTTTTTGTAATTGATGGTCGTGCTTATCTTGAAGCATTAAGAACTATATGAAATGAAATCTACAATAATTAAGCAAAAACAAAAATTAGCACAATTTATTTTTAACTCATCGGATAATATCAAATTTTTTTTTGTTGTTTCATAAATTTCTATGAAATAATTGAACTCATTCAATTATCCTGAAGATGAGTAACAACCACTCATTCACTCACTAACTCACAAAACGCCTACAGACATCAGAAAACAAAACAAATATAATTTCTCGCGAAATTTAATTCGAAAATTGTTTGCGGAAATTCCATTCAGCGTACGAAAGATTCTTAAAGATACGTAAGATATCCATATATCTACTACAAGTTGAATGAATTTATAAGATACACTCAGCGACGACGACGACGACGCGTAGACAATTCAAGGCAAACTCACGACTGTTAACCGCTCAACAGTTGGTCGGTAACTGAAACTGATCTGAACAGATGAGTGAGTACTTAGTTGCCGGTTGTCTATCTATCTGTTTTGGTTTTTGAAGTTGTGTGGAGGTGGTTTTGGTTGAAAGTGATCCTCAGAAAAAAAAAAAAAAAACAACAACAACAACTATCTGTAAGATATTTTAAAGACTTCGATCTGAATATTATTTTTCCAATTGGAATGGAATGCACTAAGGCATTTGGAGAGCGAATTCCATCAGAGATACAAATTCAATATCAATATGTGGAACGTATGTGGATTGTATTTAGATATTGATTGGTTTGGAGGCGGAGAGAGGTGGTTTTTGGATTAAAAACAAATCCAACAAAAAAAAAACAAACACGAAAAACTTTTTAAGTATAATGTTTATAAACAAAAAGATGCAAAAAAAATATGGCAATGGCTATTGACACGATTTTGCATGAGTTTAATGTGGTGGACTTTATGTGTTGTTTATTTTTGCGCGTTTTTTTGTTTTGTTTTATTAAGTTGAACATATGTTTTTCTTTGGAAAGAAGTTTTGGGGATCGTGTTTTGTGTTGATATTGCGATTCATTAAAAATGTCATGTGTTAATGATTTGGTTTTTTTTTTATATTCATGTTTTTTGTTAATAATTTCATGATAATTTTTGTGGAGGTTGAAGCAAAAAGAACAAGTTTTGCAGTTCAGTGAACATTAAAAATAAAAATGTGCGAAGTATGTAATATGATCGGGATCAAACATCAGGACAAATGGATTTGGTTAATTTGACAATAGGTCAGTGACTTGTTTATATAATTTGGGAAAGATTAAAATAAGCATTTGGTTAGTAAACAAACAAAAACGTTTTAGACCAGTCAAGCTTCAGAAGGTTATTTCTGACAAAATAACCTGACAACTTTTTTATTTTTATAAAGACTGTTTTAAAACTCGTCTAAGTAGCGGAAGTAAGAATTTTTGTGTTGGCGAATGGTGAAGGGGCGGAGTAGAGGTGTGGATACAAGAAACAAACTTTTTGTGCCAATAATCCCATGATCATGAACAAAGGTAAGATGCCCCGCTGCCATTGTCAAAGAGTTTCCAATCGAACTAAGGGGCCATGAAGGAAGTGTCTTCAGTCCTTTGCTTTTATTACAATCCTTGATTTTCTGCTTAAAGTTAAAGTGACGGATATCACAGTCAATCAATTTTTTTTTGCCTACGGTAGAGCTTACATATTTGAAGATTCTAGATCTTTCCCAAGAGCACTTGATGTATGGGTGGAAGTTGTTGGTACTGTCATGTACCTACAAAGAAAAAGAACCGGGAGGCCTGTTTACGTTTTTTGAGGTCACTCCGACTAACCGCACAAGGGGAGCTTTAAAGTGAAGCAGTGGAGTAGGAGAGTTTTGGTAAGAAGGGTTTTAAATTTTTCCTCCTCGTGTCTTTTTTACCCTTAACTCACATTTTGGATTCCATTGCTTGGCTTAAGGTAGAAGTTTACTTATTTATTTATTTATTCAATCTAAGATATTTTATACATCCACAGATTTTGCTTATTGCTAAAATAAATATAAAGGTATAAATATAATATAAGTTTACATAATTGTGTTACATGTTTATGTTATTAATTAATAACATAAAAAAAAGAAAAGCTATCAGTAATTTTGAAGCAAATTTAAAATAAAGTTCTTAAACTGATATCTAGGCAAAAATAAATCCAAATCATCATAATACTCATTAAATATTCTACAACAATGAGAAATTGGCTCACGCCGCTGTCCATAATTAGTACTATGAGATATCTCGAAAATTAGCTGTCTCATTCTTAAAACTCTACTTGGTGCATAAATATTTATTAATGCAATTAAATCAATACAATCGATATCACTACAAAGAATGTCGCGAATGAACAACACACTAAACATTCTACGCCTCGACTCAAGAGTTTGCATTCCAAGTAACAAACACCTACTCTTATAGTTTAAATTGCTATCACCGGTCAACGGGAATTGCTTTAACGCAAACCTTAAAAAGTTTTTTTGAATTCTCTCAATCCGATCAATTAATTTTTTCGAGTCAGGATTCCAAATAATGCAATTGTATTCAAGTATTGGGCGAACAATAGAGCAATATAAAGCCTTCAAGGTATACGGTATATAATATAAATGAGTTCCATCAATATTGTAGTCATAAATTATTGGATTGCGTTTACGCGAGAATGTTAAAATAGAACCCTTTGATAAGTTTAGAAGCAAATCATTTTGTTTACACCAATGCAAAAAGTTATTTATATCTTTCTGGAAACTTATACAATTATTGAACTTGTTAACAATTTTAAACATTTTGATATCATCAGCAAATATTAAGCTTTCAGACACACATAACATAGATGGAAAATCATTTATAAAAAGATAAAACAGGGGTGGACCCAAATGGCTACCTTCAGGAACACCTGAATGTGCTATTATAGGATATGATTCCAAGTCACCAATTTTCACTATTTTCCTTCTACCAATAAGATAAGACCTAAACCAAGGGCGGACAGGGGCGGTTCAAGGAATCTTCAAACAGAAATGTATTTAAATGCTAAAAAACAGTGCTTAGTCAGAAAAAAATTGTTTAAAAAATATTGGTAAAAGAAAGGAGATTTTATTGAACCACGAGAATAAAAATTGGTCAAAATACATTTTGAAAAAAAAATTTTAAAAAAGACCGTCAGGAAATACGTTTAATTTTTTTTTCACTGCAAAAACAAAAATTGAAAATGATTATCGAAAAATTATTTGACAAAAAAAATTTTTGGTAAAAACAATTTTCAAAAAAAAAATAAAAAAAAAAAGAAAATTGAAGCGCCTATGTTACCATCATAACATATTTGTTATGATTAATTAAATAAAGCTACTTCTGTATATAACATTTAAAAATAAAAAATCGAAAATTGTAAAAAAAATGAATTAAAAATTATATTTATTATTTAAATCTAAAAAATAAAGAATTATTTTTCAAAATATTTTAATAGAAATTTGATTTAAAGAAGAAATATTGATTCAAAATTAATTAAATTTCGTATTATGTATTTAGTTTTATTTTTATTTAACCTTTGGAATTAGAATTTCCTATTGGGAATTATCACAAAGGTATGGATGGACTGTAGTTGGAAGGTCCTTTATTTAAAACTCAGAGGAAAAAAATAAAAAAGAAGAAAGGACACTTGGAAAAAATAATGAAATTAAATGTCAAACTAATAAATTAAAAAAAAATATTAGTGGGCCCATTTTTTTAGAATAGTCAATCAGATTTTCTCCATTATTTGAATACGGCCTTCTTCTTTGATAAAAATTCAGGAAATAATAATTATTATATACATAATAGATAAAGACATTTACAAATTGAAACTTTATAAGTTTGTTATTAGGAGATCTATAAGCTTTGAAAACGTCGTCGTTAAGGATTGTTTGAAAACGAAACAAAAACAATAAATATTTTTAGTCTAGTGAAAACTGAAACGATGAGAATTGGGGTATTCTTATCGTAGCTTTTCTACAAACAAGTCGTTGAAATTGAAATCCAACCTAGAAATTTTCAACAGCCTTTTTGATTAGAACTTAATATAAAGGTCCTTCTAGGCCCTTTCATACAAATCTTCTATTTCATATGGTTCTTTATTTTATTCTGACCAAATGCATTTTTTCAGTTTGTCAAAAAGTTCACTACCAACTACAGGGTCATGCCAAAATCCACATTTCTTTAGAAATACAAAGAAATAAAAAAATGGGTAGTACAAAGTCTACTTAAATAAATTCACTCGTGCACACTATTGTGTGCAATCTTATAGATCACAAGATAGTAACGTATAAACCAAATAAAAAGTTTTTTATTTTCTTTTTAAATTTATCAACAAATATTTAGAAAAAAAAAAATTTCGTCTAGCCAAAGTCTGGGACCAAAAAAATTCTATTTATTCGTGCATCAGAGTATAGGAAGGAGACCTTTTTGGCAATATAATATTTACCGCACTAACAAATCACACACTTTTAAGTTTTCTATATACTGCAGAGAATAAGTACCAGACCAGCAACTTTTGGGTGATACACATGTTTTGAATATTAATGTACCAACTTTTGCTCTATTCTCTTCCAAACTATACTATAAACGAGTACGAGTTTAACCGAAGCCTTTTCCGAAGGAAGCTCCACTATAATGTGGTCGCCATAGTCTTCCCAGTCTCCAGACGACTTCGTCTATGTCGATAGATATCAGAAGGAATCAAAAATCAGTTTATTTATGTTTTGTCTGGGGGTATTTATGTGAAGAGACATTGGCAAAAAAAAATATAAATACAAAATGCGTCAGAAAAAAAAAGAAATAAATACTTTGGTGTTTGATTGAAAGAAGACGAAGAAAAAAAAACAGGACTTTCCGAAGCTGTTTATTGTCTTTTTGGTTCAAATAATTTTTGGTCTAAGGAGTTTTATTTACTTCGTAAATTAATTCTGAACAGCTATAGAAAAACGACGACCATACCAATGCGACGTGACTCTGATTGTGACTAGGAACTCCTATTCCTTCTGCTGATGTGCTTTTAATTCAATTTAAATTGGAATTTTATTTTTGTGTTTTTTTTTTGTATATGAATATGGAAATATTTCTTTGCTAACGAAAAAAAGGGGTGTCCTTGTATTTTAGTGGGGCTAGGATGTTATGATGATATGTTGCTTAGCGAATGCAAAAAAAAGATTCTTCGCCAAAAAACAGCCAGTCAACCACCCAGTAAATATTGCTTGGTCGTATGTCCGCATCCGTCGACGTCGTTGTCGTTGCGTTAAAATGGAATAATAAAAGCTTCTTTATGGTGGAACGTTCCTTTTTTTCTTCTATTTTTGTCTAGATGGCTCTTATTGTGTTTTTTAAGGACTCCAAAAGGACTATAGGAATCCTTTTTGGGATGTAATTAAGACTAGAACAAAAGGATAAAAGAATTGTGGGGATTTTATTTTTTTTTTCTATTTTTGGAAGTCCTTGGAAATTCATTATCTCGATCTTCTATGCTCTTCTGTGGCATATAACTATAGCTTGAATTTTGGAGATGGTTTGAGATGAATGTTAGAGAGTTGGTTAATTTTATGAGATTTTTTTTTGCAGAAAAAGAATCAAGATTTTTTTTCGAAATTTAAGGTGATTTTAGAAAGGCTACAACTTCGTCAAACAGTTATCTTCAAATATTTATAAGAAACTTGCACCAAAAATTTGTACCTATTAAATATAGATTTTGTCCCAAGATATAAATTTGGTCAATCATTTTTGTCATGAGTAGAAATTTCGTCAGAAAACATTTTTCGAAAATACCACTTGAGAAAAAAATAGGAAAAACAATGGACATGCATACATTTTCTGTGTAATTTTTTCTTATGACATTTGTTCTTCATTTTTGGACACTATTTTCAAAAAAAAATTGTAATTGAAAAAAAAAAATTGGAAATTGAAAATTTTTAAAAAAGATGATTGGATTTTTCAAAATTCAATATTGTCAATATAAAAACCACTAATTTTTTTTTTTATATTTTATTTTTTATACGAAAAGTGAACTAAATTTTATTAAAATAAAAACTGATTTGCTTCAGTTAAATTATTGACAAGATTTTGATTTATGATTTGGGCGTTTTTTAATTGTTTGTATTTATTGGGCAATAATTTGAATTTCTGTTTTTAATTTTCAATTTTAATGTTAAATGTTCTTTCAGTTAAAAATTGAATACTAGAAAATAATGGCCAAATAAATATGGTCCTACCATTTGGAAATTTTGAGTCGAATTTTTTTTTTCAACGTCGAAAAAAATGAAAATGTCACACAAATCCACAAATCCACATTTTTCTCAAAATTTAAGGCCCAAATAATTTCAGTGTAAAATTTGTTTTGTAAAACTTGAAAAAAACTTGCCGTTATTCTTGAAAATGGTTTTTTAACATTTGTATAAGAGATACCATTATTTTCTAAAATAAAACTGAATTTTGTTCATTTTATTGAAAATTTAAGTTTTGAATATACTTTTTATAAATTTTAGATGTTTTTGCATAAACATTTTGAAACATTTTCAGAAAATCAAAAATCAAACAAATGATTCTATTGTAGGTAACGGTATGTGGGAGTTATGGATTTGTTTTATTAAAATTGAGACAGTTGCACAATGCACATATAAGGCGATCTCAAGGCAACCTAGTGCGCCGTTTGGATACCATAACTCATTTGACAAATATGATTGATAGGGAAAGATTTTCAGAGAAGCTTCACAGCGGAGTATGTTAGAGCCATTTGGTCGCATTGAGAGAAAAGACCAGATCTTTGATCTTAACTTCAGATAGCTCGTCGAGGTCGTAAAAGAATGCTTCTCCAAATGGAGGAAATGGATTACCGTTTCCCTTTCGCATTGGTGACTACAACTATAGCAAAACGTGCTGTGAGGAATGTCCAACTTCTCTGCATGAACTCATATAGGCCAATGCTGGGTACATACCGCAAAAACCCTGGCTATGTCTTGCCTGAGCCTACATAGAAGATCGTTTGAACGGGTTTTACTATAGGTGGGCCATATCTTCCTAGATGTAATGCAGTTGGTTAAATTGTTCCACCGTCGACTTGATTTTGTTTGATAGATAGAAAAGATTTTTCCCTTCATAGCATCAAGAGGAATGTTAACGAGTTCCGCAAGTGAGCTATATGAAGGGCCGATCCTTGCCTGGCTAGCTCGTCGGCCAGTTCATTTCCCTCGATACCACTATGGCCCGGAACCCACATCAGGGTGACAACGAGGTTAAAGTTCAAGCTTGCATGATCATAGCGACAGTGCTGGAGATGTGGCCAAGTTGATAGCTTTGACAGCTGCCTGTCTGTCAGTAAAAATTTCGGTTTTGGTTTGGGCTTTGTTTAAGTAGCTTACATTCCTCCTTTATTGTTAGCAGTTCAGCCTGAAAAAGCCGAAAGGTTTAAGCTACTTTTAGGGACTCAGAAAAGATCCCTGAACCAACACCACACTCCATCTTCGAGCCGTCAGTAAAGATGGTTGTGTCGAAACCTATCGTCACCATGTCATCTTCCCAATCTTTTGTGGAAGGAAAAATAACTTTAAAACCCTTACTGAGGCTCAAAGTAGGAGTGGAGTAGTCAGTGTTTGCCGAGATAATATCTGAAGGAATCAATTTCGTTATGTTGCCGTATGGTTTTGACAACCAACTGTTAGATTCTTTCAGTCCAATCGCGCTGATGCAAGAAATTATATATTTATTAAAAAGGTCGGGTCGTAGAAGATGCAAATAACATGATGGATGTGTACGTTCACAAGATCGTCGTCGACTGAAGTCCCCACTTTTTGCAGAAGGTTTTGCTGCAGGCGAAGAAGGCAACACAGGCCTTCTTAACCCGTTCATCAATATTTAATTTCCAGTTTAATTAAGGGTCGAGTATAACTTCAAAATATTTTGCGCTGGAAGACAATGACAGATTTTAGCCCTTAAGTCAAGGTAGCGTGAAAGGGAGTACTTTAGTTTTGGTAGTAAAGAGCATCAGTTCAGTTTTACTTTGGTTAACCCCTAGTCCACAACTCGTGGCCCGGTTGCTAACTTCAAAGCCAACTCTGTGATTTCACTAATCACAGAAGTGAACTTTCCTGACACCAATTGTACCAAATCATCCGTATAGGCAACCGCTTTCACTCCACATCTCTTTAATTTAACGAGAATTGTATTCATGACCAGAAGCCATAGAAGAGGTGAAAGGACACCACCCTGGGGTGCACATATAAATTTATTGAATTTTTTTTTTTTTTTAATTGCCCAGGTGTTTTGGAGAAAAATCTGATTTTCAAAAAAGCCAAAAAAAAAATGTTACAGGTACTTTTATTTTTAGTCTTAAAAAAATTTAAAAAGTAAAAATACCACACAGCAAGTTTCAAGAAAATCCACTCAACCAGTTAGGTTGTAGCCCAACGGACAGAAAAATAGGAGACATCATATTCATGTCAAGGTCGATAAAAATCTCCTAAATTTTTTTTTTTACGAAACTAAAACTATACATTAAAAAAATTTGGGAATTAAAAAATAAAATCATAAATAAATTTGTATCGCGAAACAACAATTGTTTACACTGGAAAAAAGAATAAAAATAAACATTTTTAGAGCTGGAACGCAGCAAGTAGGAACGTATTGTTGAACGTCAGGTTTGCATTTCATCTAGCGCATCATAAGGGATATCAAGGAGCAACCATACAGTGCGTCATTTAGCACGTCCGTCATAGCTCCATGGTATCTAGCACGTCAAACATCGCGTAATGTTGCTCATCTGCGTGCTAGGTCTAGTAATACGTCATACATAAAGAAATCATTTTGCACTATGTTTAAGAACCACCGAGAAAAACTAACGTTATCCTTGACAATGAATGTTTGTGTCTGTTAAAATCGATTTTGGTCTCATCAATAATAATGCTCTTGACATTCCTTTTTGAAATACGTCCTTAAAATCACTCTCCAAACACTCTCCCTCACAGTTTTCGTATTCAATTTCACCCTCAAAAACAACAACAGACAAACAAAAAAAAAAAAAAACAATTCAATCTATTAATTGAATTCAAAATTTGCATTAAAATCTTCAAACTTCCATCCGGTTTGGTATAGGCCAGGCCAACCGACTAACTCGACTTCGCCAACCACTTGGACGATGTTGTTTATTTTCATCTAAGATACACAACTTTGTATATTCGCATTTGTATAGTTCTGGAATCATCATACAAAACAAAAAAAGATAGTGCTTTGGAAGAACTGGGAATTCTATCGCTCTCTTTGAGTTACCTCCTTTTTGCTTTCCCAAGGCAATGTAGAGATGTGGACGAATAGAGCTAGATGGATGGATGCATTTTTTTTTTTTTTTGCTTATTTGTTTAGGACTTGAGGTCCAAAAAATTTTATTTTAGACGAGACCAACATTAAAAATGTGAGCTGTGTGTTATGGGAAGACCATCAGAGAGATAGAGGCCTATCCGCATCAGCTAATTTTTACCCTCTCTGTGGATTTAGACAAAATATATAAACAATTCTCCTTCCATGATGGTCTCACACCTCATCGTCATCCATAGAGCCCAATGGTGTTGTGTGTTTATTTCCTTTGTCTCATTTTTGGTGGGTGATTTTAATTTTTGTTTTAACAGACGGCAGCAAGGCGGCGCGGCGGCGGTGATGCCAAACCACGAAGAACTGCGGCGGGGACAGGGGACAGAGCGGCTGCTCTGCTGACTGTTAGTCTATTTACCTTTTGGAATTTCAAATAAGCAAAAGGTTATTAAAATGATAATTGAAATGCCTTTGCTGATGCCTTGTGTCATCCTCAGTTTCTCACCCAGCCAGAAACAAACATCCAGGGTTTCTCTCCCTGCGCTGCGTCCAAATGCGGAATATGAGAACAAGGGAGAACCAACTAGATTGCTAAGATTATTATACATTCCAAAGTCTGGAGACATTTTGCAATATTAATAATATTCTTGTTTAGATAGAATTTTGAAAGTTTAGCTTAGTCGTGTTTGTGTTGTTGTTGTTGTTGATTTTAATTAAAATTTAATTATATGGAATTTTGAATTTTGCAATGTTTTGTTTATCATTCAGGAACAAGGTATTTGTCATTTTTCGACTATTTAAAAGTTTTTGATTTTTTTTTTTGTTAATTTATTTCCAATTTGCATCTAAACAAGACAACCTACATGTAAAGCTATAAATCTTCTTTAAATGCCTTTAAATTTAAAATTTCGTAAAGAAAAAAAGATTTATATCATCAATTCATGGAATTCCATTATCAACCTCATTTCAAATATTTTTCTTAGTTTTTTTGAGATTTCGTAAAATTAATATATCTATTAACGTAAAATGCCTACTTAAAGCTTTTATTTTATGTTTCCTTCTTGCACATAAAAATTATGTGTTTATTGGGGGATTTTAGGGAATATCTACCTGATTTTTCACACTCTCTAAAAATTCGAAAGATATAGACGTAGTGGTATAAATAAACAGGAGAGGAAAAAAAAACTTTAGCAAAGGTGAATGGTGAAGATTTTGTTGATTTCTAAAAATAGAAACAAAACGAAAATATATATTTTGAAATGAAAACAAGTTTTGGGAATTGATGGTGCTTCTGGAAGCACAGCTACATTGTTCTACTTTATTTTGGTCGAGATGTGGGTTTTATATAGGTCAAATCCGTTGGCATAAAAGTACTTAGGAACCCGACTGCTTATCGCATGGAACTATTTTCGCATGTCTGATTTTTTTTTTTTTGATGGTATTTTTATTGAATAAAATATGTATGTATAACTTCCCAAGCAAATTTTTTTCGAAATATATTTTTGCATACAAAAATTTTCTTGCATGGTATTTTTATATCTATGTATTTTTAGCATGAAAGTTTTCTCCCATTCGCATAATATATTTCTCAAATGTTTTTCGGATGAAATTTTATTGGAATAACATATTCGTATGATATTTGTTTCGTACTACATATTTTTCGCATGACATATTTTTCGCATGACTTTTTTTTTGCATGATATATGATTTCCATTGCATTTTACATTTTACACATGATATTTGTTTTCATGCGATATTTTCTTTTAAGATATTTATCTGCGTATATTTGTTCGCACGTGGTATTTCTCGAATGAAATTTTATTTTCGCATGAAATATTTTTCGAATTAAATATTTTTTGCATGTTGTTCATTTTCACACGACTGTTTTCTTAAATGATTTAAGTAAACTTAATTTCACATGACAATTTCCGCGCATATTTGTATTGGCATGAGGTTTTCTTTTCATAGTTACACATAGTTAACTCTGAATATTTTTTTTCATACAATTTTTCCACGTGAAATTTCATTCAAATTAATTTTCATATAAAACTTGTTGTGTGACAATATGTTTCTCGTAAAATATTTTTCTCTCATAATACAACACTAGAAAAATAAATTAAGGGAATGACTAAAAAAGAAGTCGAAAAAAATCGTTCTCTTTTTTTTTGTCTAATACGAGTATATTTCAAGCAATAATGTATTCCGCATGATTTGTCTTTCTTTGATCCAAGACCACTACCTGATGTTTGCTATCATAAGATTACGAAAAAGTCCAGTTTCAAAATCTCAAGAACACAGTACACAGTACACTTGGGACGACCTATCACAAAGGTTGTGAATAGTTAATAGCATGGGACGCACCTAAATCGTAACCATTGGTGTACTGAGGAAAATGTGTTTTTATATCCGGTGCTGAAAGTATAGTCGGTCGGTCGCAGGGCTTTCCGAAGAATTGAAGCGCGATAATTTACTAAATCAACGCATTGGTCACTGAAGCAGAAGAGGCCGCTTGTATGTAAAGGGTGTCCCAACAAGAACGCAAGATTTAAATTAAAAAAAAAAACGCAGATATTAAAAAAAATTCGCGAATTCTTTATTATATCGTAAAGTAGATAGGATGAGGTTATTAATGGAACAACATATCGGGCAGATGGCCGCCGCCGGCGCGGCGCCACATCTCATACAGCCAGAGAAACAATTCAATTGCTGCATCAGTCATTTCCCGGTCGTGTTATTTCGCGTTTTGGAGACCAAAATGGGCCGCCTAGATCGTGCGATTTAACACCGTTGGAATTTTTTCTTTGACGTTTTTTGAAGTCGATGGTTTATGCGAATAAGCCGACGACGACTCAAGCCTTAAAAGTGGAAATTGGACGCTGCAGTAATGAAATACCGCAGCATTTATGCAAAACGGTCATTGAAAATTTCATTAAAAGATCGCGTATATGTGCCAGCGAAGCCACGGCGTGGCGCGCCGTCTTGTTGAAACCACATCCCCTCCACATTCATTTCTTCAATTCTAGGCACGAAAAAATTGGTTATCATTTCACGATACCGAACACTATTGACTGTTTGCGCTTGACCTGACTCATTTTCATAAAAAAAGGTCCCATGATTCCTCCAGCCCAAAATCCACACCACACGGTGACACGTTGAGGATGCATTTGCTTCTCGTGAATCACTCGAGGATTTTCATCGCCCCAAATGCAACAATTCTGCCTATTGACGAAGCCATCAAGATGGAAATGAGCCTCGTCACTAATGATGATTTTATCGGCAAAATCAGCATTTTCATGTTGTCTCTCCAATACCTAATTAACGAACTCCCTTCGCTGTGCATGTTCCATTTTTATTAACCTTATACCTTTTACTAACAAACAATAATAATTGTTCAAATATCAAACAATGACACTTCGAATGGCTCCAAATTTAAATTTTGCGTTCTTGTTGGGACACCCTTTACTCAGGTGTGACAAAAAAAGAATCGTCTATTACCAAACAACGCAAAGGTGTCCATAGCTCTAAACACCATGTGGTAAAAAACACAGACAGATCCCTGGTAGTTTCGTATGAGAACCAACTCATAAGGTGGAAGAAGCTTCTTCTTCATCTTTTAAATAGTGAAGTGTACAGGTCGACAATGAACTGCCCGAAGCAACATATTCCCGAATACGCATTGTACCTCTTAGTAGAGAAAAAAATCTTAACTGCAATCAAACCACTTAACACGTTACGCATACGTTACGTAAGCCTTATACACGAGTTCGCAAGTATTACGCACGCGTCATGTTTGGGATGCATAACGTTACGTTGCGTTGCGCACGCGTTACGTTCGTGCAAATTATTCAAATATCTGTCACTCAAAAACTATGATTTTGGGCTTATGTCTTTTGACCAGATTATGTAGATTTCTAACTTAAAACGCATGTTCTTGGTGAGTTATGTTCTTTTCGTTTAAAACTAAAAATTTACTAAAATATAACTCGGTCTTCATTTTTCACGGGACACACCATCAACTTATACAATACTCAGGCAGATATCCCGATGTCAGATAACTTTTCTCACGCGTCCATATCCCTCCGAACGCAATTTCGTCAAAGAGTCTAATTTAAATAAATTGGATAAGTTTAATTCAAAGGATGTCATTAAGATGCAAAGTTGATAATGCCAATCCCAATAGTCCTATACAGTAATGTTGTAATAACATAAGCATCTGTGAGTGAAGAGTTCTTCAATATTTTTTTTTTTTTAATCCAAACTAATTAATGCAAACGTGACAAGCACTTATGTATAAATCGTTACTCATTCAAAATTATCGCAATAATATTAAACGAAGGTATTAATGAAAGGCTCATATAGATGACATTTAAGGAGCAAGAAGTTATAGTTTCTGTGAAGATGAATGTGTGCTTCGATTTAGTAAAATGAAAATGCATCAGGTGCAGATAATTATCATATTTATGTATAACTAAGAGATGCTTGAGGTGTGCTGTAAGTGTGTAAGACTAATTGCCCGCAAGTTTGTAATTTATGGCTCTGTCAGTAATTGATTTGAAGGGTTTGTCAAGAGAGATTGTAAATTATTTATTGATTGTTTTGATGATGGTTTTTAGGGTTTTTGAAATGTTGCTGATGAATGATGATGAAATTATTCAAGAATTTAAGATGGGATTGTGGTTAATGGTAATGCATTAAATACATACAAAAAAAAAAACAAATACTTCTCATTTGAAAATATGGCCAAGTGGAAATTTAAGTTTTCCAGAATGTCTAGGTCTACGAAAATTGCGGTTTCGTTGCGGGAGTCTGATTTCTGACATAAGGTTTTGCTCATTAGCAGATTTGGCTCTAATTCGAAAGAGTACATTTTCCTTAATACCTCCGACATTGATGAGTTATACCAAAACTTATCATTTTCTTTTTACCTGTTCTTGCTTCAGGGTTATATATTTAAAATATCGAAAATAGAGCACTATGACTTTTTGTCTCCAATATCTTGATAGGGTAGATCTAATACCTCGTGAAAAAGAAAAAAAGTTATTTTGAACTTGTTGAAGTAATTAAATATTCTTTTACTTTGTTAAATATCTCAGAGCCCACACACATGTCTCGTAAGCGAATCTATTACAATATCTCTAAGGCCATATTTAAGCGAGATTAACGAATATCTTAAGAATAATAAAAAGATTAGAAATAACTTTTAACTTTAAGAGAAGAAAAAAGATTTATGTAACTAACAAAATACCTCGGAAATTGATTAATTACAATACCTCATTAGTAAGCGAGGTAAACCTAGTAAAGGGATGAGTTATTTTACAGAAATATCTCGTAACGTTCGTTGATAGTAAATTTTGATAAGAAAATACTTTGGAACTTAAAAAAATACCATTTTAGCTGATAAAACGCAATACCTCTTCAGTCATTACTATAAGGTTAGGTTAGGTTAGGTTTAATGGGCTGACAGTTGGTTTCGTTACCGTCACATTAAGATCAATGTAGATCTATTGTGAGACTCTGAAATATTGTAACTCCTTGAAATATTAACCTTCGAATTCTAAGGTTCGTCTAATCATTTGGAGGTTTTAAAGAAATTCAGTAAGCTTTTGCTTGAGATTTCTGATGGTTCTTCTAATTCGTTGAAGAAGTAGTTGCTCAGGGGTTTCTTCTTAGTGAGACAGAGTGATGGACAAAGACAGGGAAAGAGAGCAGTAGATATTTTCATGCTCGTCTTCTTCAACACAGCCTCTACAAAGATCATCGGTACTGAGCCCATTTTCTTTTGATGTTAACCAAATAGGTTATGTCCTGTTATAATGCTTATAAGGGATCTTAAAGAAGGTTTACTAAGAATTAAAATCCTATCAGACCTTTTCTTATGGTGTATAGGCCATAGTTTTCTGGTATTAACACAGGTTTTTTAGGAGATTCCATCTTTCGTTGGATTGAACTAAAATGTTACCGGCGCTATGGTATATGAGAGAGGGTTTAAGTGCTGAGTCTACCGTTGCAGGTTCATCTGCTTTTTCGTTACCTGGCACAGCACTATGGCCAGGAACCCAGCAGAGTTTTACAGTATGGTGCATAACCAAGAACCTTTAGTTCTCTTCGCGACAACAAGAAACAAGCCTCGACTTGATTTGAGTGGCAGAGATCGCTTTTATCGCCATCATGGATATGTATTTAGTAGCGTTTTTCACTGCCAAGATCTCAGCTTGGAAGCCGCTGTTATGGTCGGGAAGCCTGAATGAATTGGCTAGATTAAGGTTTTCTGAGAAGAAACCTGCACCAGTGTTCATTTTTGAGCCATCAGTGAAGATGGTAAAATTCGACTTTTTAGTGTAGGACACACTGTCCCAATCTGCTGGGGAAGCTGGTACTAAAAGATTTGTTGAAATCTATGTAAGGGGTCATGTAAGTCTTATACAGATGCTGTTGTCTACATATTTTGTTAGAATGGCAGCATGGCCAAATTGACTAGTTTTCCAGATACTGGTTTGACTGAGCCGAAGGGCGCATTTTGTTGCTGATTCTTGTACAAATAGATCTAAGGAGGGGGGGGGGGAGAGATTGCTTCCAAACCCGCAGTAGGAGTAGTCCTTATCACACTAGTTGTGCTAACACAAGCCATTCTTTGTAAGGGCATCACTGTACAAGATGAATGTCTATGGTGAAATACTTCTTTTTCAGAAAACTAATGTGAGTATATTGTACCTCGCTACCCCTTTAACTCTAGTACCTTAATAGCAAACTTTTTTGTTGAAATATCTTGTAATTTAATTTAAGATAATAGAAAAATACCTGGGAATACACCAAAATACCTATCAAGCCAAAAAATCGCAATACCTCCTTAATCCTTTTTTTCTAAAAAAAAAATTAATTTTCATAATACGAGATATTAGATTAATTCCTCTTTTTGCCTGAAAATAATTAAAATTTGGTAATATCTCCGAGGTCTTCAAAAATAACTTTGGTCTAATATCCCGATAATGTTATATTTTAAAGAAATAATCTGTAAGTACTAAAACTTCTTTCAATTCATTCTGATTCATTTAGGAGATGATACCTCTGTAATGCACCAAAAAACAAATTCCACCACATCATCGTGGTTTTTCATTCAACAGCAAAAGATAGAAATCTAATCGCTCTCTCCTTCAGAGTGGTATATGAGAGTACATTGAGTACCTTTCAAACAAAATCCTATCAATCTAATGCATTCTAGAGAGGATCCCCAACAACAATACACAAAATGCAAATGGAAAATACCTTCACTTCAAACAAAGGATAATTAAATGAAGTGAAGAACGTGGACTTCTCGCTTCATTCCACAGCTTCAAAACCATATCAATCAGTGTTTAATTAACATAAATTTTCAAAAACTGTTCGTAGGGATATAAATGTACTGAGAACATCGATGACGACATGTATTAAGTTCCTTTTCTAACTCACCAATTGTAGATGGTGGTGGATGTGAGTTTTAGCAATCGTACATAACGGTTGGTTGGCACAATGATTACGAAATGAAGGGCTTCCACTCGTAGCTATAATATTCAGCGAAATTCGATTTGTTTTGGCGTCGTGTTTAAATGGTGTTATAGTAAGGATGGTAGAGGTAAGTCCTTTTCACTTGAAATGCAGATAGAAATTGTAGGTGGTAGCAGAAGCAGAAAAAGAGAGAAAGGATATGGGAAAGGTGTGTGTGTGTGTGGTGTCGCCAATGGCAAATAAGTGTGTATATGTTTCGTATACATGAATCTTTTGCGGTTTTATCTAATTTGCCAGGAGCGCTTTTAAGGATTTAAACATGGAACTCTGTGTTTTTGATGGGTAGGTGAATTTGGAGTCTGTGTCTGAGGAGTTTTAATGCTCTTAAAGACGATGTTGCGTTACTTTAATTTCATGTTGTACATAGATATGTACATACTCGTATGTGGGAATGTAATTTGCAAGACTATTACAGATAAAATCTGTTAAGGATACAAAGATGCCCTCAAGGTTTTAGAAGAAGGAGTTGTACCAACAAAAGGTAAGGATATAAATGCATGCTTGATTTTTCATATTGTTTTTGTATTTAAATATGGAAATATGTACAAACACGAAACAGGAAAAGACTTTTATTTTTTTTATTTTAAAGATTTTTCAATTTGAATGATCAAAGTATTTTATTCTTTGTTTTAGATAAAGATAAATAGATATGTTTGATAATAAGTATATTTAGCACAACACTGATTGGATGATGAACCCGAAAATTTTTTATGGACAAAACTTTTGACAATTTTTTTTCCACAATTATTTTTGAACAATTTTACTGTTGCAGTTCAAAAATTTCCACTTAATTGTGCATTGACAGTTGTTGACGATTTTTTGTTACCACTTATTTTTTGAAACTTTTTATTGGTAATTTTTATAAATGGTATTTTTTTTGTTTTCACTGATTTTTGGAAATTTTTTCAACGATTTTTTATTTTTTTTGCATAAACATTTTTTTCGACAAAACTTTTTCCACGAAAAAACTCAAAAAATTTCCAGTTGATTTTTTGACAATTTTTTTTTATTGACAATTATTTTTTAAGACAATTTTTGTTGACATTCGTCAAGTAGTAGTTTTTTCTTCGACAAACATTTTTATGGACACAACTTATTTTTTGAACAACTTCATCCCTGTAGTTCCACAGATTTCCTTTTCATTGTGCTATGACAATTTTTTTTGGAGACGAAATTTTTTTTTCAAAAATTTTGTTTTTGTTAGCAAATTTTTTTTTAAAATAATTTTTTGAAGCAATTCATCTGACCATTTTTTTTTCCGACATTTTTTATTCCTCAATCATTATTTTTTACAAAACTTTTTTCTCAATTTATTATTATACATATCAGAAATTTCTTTTTGTTGGCATTTTTTTAAAAAACATTTCCGATTTTTTTAGTTTTTATTTTTTTTACAATAAATATTTGGCCAACTTTTATTCTCCGAACACGAAATAAATTTCCAATTGACAAACATTTTTTGACGTTTTTTCGACAGAGTTTTGCTTTTGAATTTTTCTTGAGCAATTTCTTTTCGGAATTTTTAAAAAATGTATTTAAAAAAAAAATGTACATTTTTATCGACACATCTTTTTAAAAATAAATTTCTGTTTGAAAATACCTTCCCACAAAATACTTTCAATCAACAAAAAAAAAGTTTATAATGGCGTCTGTTTGGCGACTGAACATACCCCACGCGGAGTAAGTTAACGTTACAAAAAAAAACACGGCACAAATTTCTTGCAAAATACCTACATATTTTTTTAAAAAAAAAAAAGGTTTGATGAAAAATTAAATTTTAAACTGAGATTCCTAATTCTAGCAAAACACCTTTTGTGAATAAATCTAAACATTAATCATTTTGTTTGAATTAATTTCCCAGACAGAAGCTCAAAATTGATTGATTTTGAATGAAGCACTTCAAAGAAAACCAACATAAACTAAATACTCCTTCATCCTGTCAGCACTAACTGAATTTTCATCCCTATAGACACTATCCCCTCGCCATCAGTTCCTTGTCAGTGGCCTATACTCTCTCCTAATTCCCAACATAATTAAATTAAATTCATTCCCAAAATCACTCAACAACAACAACAACAAAAAAAAGATCCCATCATCATATACAAAATTAACGACTGTCGGGCACGCAGTCGGTTTCATTTATAAGTCTGTCTGCCATCTAGCTGTCATCTGTCAAAACAACAAAGAAAAAAAAACACACACACAGAGCCCATCAGAGTAAATCTTACTACTTTTCCAAATGCAAAAGAGAGTGGGCATTATAATTTCCAACATTTCAACACAAAAATGTATCTGATCTTCTGGGACGTGCGGCCACATATTGAAACCATACTAATTCTTCATTTGCATCAATCCACCTTGTACACAGAAAAAAAAAAACAAATCCCCAAAGGAAACAAAATCTAATTTACAAAAATTTTCACTGCCACACGCTAATGATGACAGCAGATCTCATCCAACAGGACGGATTTTTAATTATGTTTCCAATGCGTTTTCCTCCTCCAACAACAACAACAACAACAAAAATACTAATTTTTTTTTTTAGTTTTATTTTGACGAAGTCCCAAATTAATTGGGCAATGGATTTATCAAAATTCAAAACACAGCACACACAACATCTCTATAGGACTAAATACAGATTATAAAGATGAGGAAAAGATTACTCTTCAAACTCATCCTCTATTTTCTTTAGAATATTGAAGATTATTTTGTTGAAAATTTGATGATTTATTAGAGTTTAATTTTTTTTTTGTGTGTGTTGTGCTGTTTCCTTTAAATTTTTATTGAATTAGTTGTTAAGCTCAGAAAGAGATCATAAGAAAATGTATAAACATTATGATGATGGGTCGTTTGGGGTTGTAAAATTTATTCAAAACATCTCGTTTTTATGAAGTTTGAACTTAATTATGCTGTAAACTGAGAAAGAAAAAAAAAATAGAAACAAAAAAATTTGAAAAAGACTTTTTTAAGATGAAATCCGTGCATAAATTAGTCAACATGTTTTTGTTGCATGGATTGTTGGTAAGAGCAATGTTTTTGAAGGGTTAAAATTATTATGTATATTTACTAAATATGTGATGATTCCTTTTTTTATTTATTTTTCTGAGCTTTAATTTGGCCACGGGAATTGTAATGTTTTCCTATTTAGAATAATTATATTGATTAATCTTTAAGTTAAGGTTTTGTGTAAAAAACAAAGAAACTACGAAGTTTCCTGGTTCCCAGAAGCTAAATACTTCTTCTGTGGGAATATAAAAAATATATTTTTTATAAGAACAAGCAAACTTAGTGAAAATAAGTGTCGCAAAAAAATATAACTTGAATAATTTAATACAAAAAAAAAAAACAATTATTTCATCGGAGAACATTTCCAATTCCATATTTGTTTTTTAAAGGTATAAGTTGTGTCTTTAAGGGAATTTATAAATCTTCCAAGAATCATCCTCTTCTTACGATATAATTCTCAATAATTTGCAAATTACTTAACAAATTAGACTAAATAAATGATAAAATAATTAACGAAGTCGGTGCACTGGAGCTTATCCTTGTTTTTTCTTCAGAAACTAAACATAAGCACCTCAATTTGTTTATGCACATTTATTCATTTACGTAAAATAACAAACAACTGTTCGGGTCTTTAACACTCTAAAAAGCGTTTAGTGCCGTAAATATTCCGATTTTTTACTTGCGACTATAGGTAGGTACTATTAAGACATGTTTTGATTTTGTGAAATAATTCGAACTCGAGATTTTGATGAAAATTGACATTACTATGATAGGGAAGTCGAAAAAAGTGGGTCTCTCGACGTACCTTTATTTCCCATAAAACCATTCTTTTGATCCTCTTTTTACAAAAACAATTCATTTGGTTGCAATAAAAATTTTTATGGCAAAGCATCTTAAATTTATAAAAAGTCTGACATTCTATGTACAAAATAGTACAATAAAAATAATAAAGTAATAAGAATAAATTGTGGCCAGCGCCAAACTCTTCCGTAACTCTCCCCCCTTTGATACAGACTACGATCTGTAGTCTATCGAAGTAAGGTATGGAGAAAAAATGGAGGCGGAACAAGATAACATACTTTAAGGCGTTTGTAAAAATGCTGTGACTCCAAATGCATTTGATGAACAAGTACGACTTCTGGACACGTAGCATCAGTGGTCTGAAGTGGTGTAGTGCGTAAGAGCACATGACTACAAAGACTGAGCAAATCTGATATGCGTGGGTTCGAATCCTACAAGTGTTCTTCAAATAAAATTGGATTAAAGCTCAGCGCCACTAAAAGGAGTCTGATGATTGTCTGGCAAGCATGAAATAGCTATAACTCCGGCCAAAAATAAAAAAAAAAAAAAAAATATAAACGAATTAATATAAAATTAATTCGTAAAAACAATTGGTGGTAGTGCCTTAAAGTTGTTGTTGTTGTTCACAAAAAAAAAAAAAAAATTTATAAAAAGTCTTCAAATACTTAAAATCATGAACAAAAATTTTGTTGAGTTTTGAAATAAAAATAAAATTATTTTTTGAAAAACAAATACATATTTCAAAAACATATTAATGCATATATTTGAAATTAAATACAAAACGGATTTTTAATACTATGAAAAATAATTTGAACGAAAATTGATTTTACTTTAGAAAATAACAGGTACCGTATATGTTAATGATGCTTTCAAAAATTTAAAATTGCTCAAAAACGGCACCGACAGTTTTGATAACATTTGTTTAGTGTAGCAATTATTATTAAAGGGTGTCCCAACAACAACGCAAGATTTAAATTTTAAATAAAACGCAGATATTAAAAAAAAAATCGCGAAGTCTTTATTGTATCGTAAAGTAGACAGGATGAGGTTATGTATGGAACAACACATCGGGCAGATGGCCGCCCGCGCCGCCGCGGCTTTGCTGGCACATACGCGATCTTTTAATGAAATTTTCTATGACCGTTTTGCATAAATGCTGCGGTATTTCATTAAATGCAGCGTCTAATTTCCTCTTTTAAGGCTTGAGTCGTCGTCGGCTTATTCGCATAAACCATCGACTGCAAAAAACCTCAGAGAAAACAGTCTTATGGTGTTAAATCGCACGATGCAGCAATTGAATTGTTTCTCTGGCTGTATGAGATGTGGCGCCGCACCGTCTTGTTGAAACCACATCCCCTCCACATTCATTTCTTCAATTCTAGGCACGAAAAAATTAGTTCTCATTTCACATAGTGGATTTGGAAACACCAATTTGCTAAGCTCGGTGTAGAATTGAGGTGGATGGAGTTTGAGCGACATCATCACGTACTGCTCCTATATTTTCGGTCGATCGACCCTGTCATCAGTGACAGACCCAGTTTCAACAAATTTTTCCATTAATCGCTTTACAGTTGACTCTTTTGGAGCATTATTGTTACCCCAAATTGATCGCAATTTGCGAAATGTAGCCGCAAAACTTTCACCATTTTGGTAAAACAATTTCACAATAAGAATGCGTTGTTCATTCGTGTAGCGTTCCATTTTTATTAACCTTATACCTTCTACTAACAAACCATAATAATTGTTCAAAAGTCAAACAATGGCACTTCGAATGGCGCCAAATCCGAATCTTGCAGTCTTGTTGAGACACCCTTTAGTAGAGTCTTGATATCGAGAGGTAAAAAAGCTGTTTTCGTTTGCATTATTTAAATTTAAATGTCAGAACAAAACTTTTAGCTCAAAAACTTCTGCATCGAAATATTTAAAACTTTTTTATTGGAGTAATAATATATATTCTATTTTTAAAAAATAAGCTTCTGGTGAAGACGGTTCACAAACACAAATGGTTTGTTTTAAATATTTGTATAAGGTACCGTTAATTTTTAAAATAAAATTGATTTTTGTGGAAATAAAAACCATTAGGTGCCAAAAATATCAAAAAAAAAATATCAAGATGTTTTGGAAACATTGAATTAAAAAATAAATCAGATTTTTTTTATTCAAATCTTAAAAAATATTTTCTTGAATTCTTTTTGTTAATTTCTTTCTAAAATTCTTCTGGAATTTTTAAATGTTCTAGAAAAAAACTGTTTTTTTAGAAAAGCTTAAATAAATAAATGGTCACATGGGAGGTACCCTCGTTTTTAGAAAACGAATTTTTTCGTTTTTTTGAGGAATACAAGACTACAATTCCTATAGTAAAAAAAATTTTATGGAATTTTTACAAAACATAAGTTTTATAAAATATACTAACCATCCAAACCTTTTTTTACTTTTTTTATTTTTTTTCGATGAATTTAGTTCTCCGGCTGTCTATTAATTTATTTTTCGGTTTCATTGGAATTTTTTTTTATTTTAAATTTCGTTGGTCGCTATTTAAAAAAAATTTAAAAAAAAACTTTCAATTTCAATGATTCATTCCAAGAGCTAACCTAAAATATTTGCATGCAAAATCATTTCATTCCTAAGAACTATTACTTACCATTTGTTGTTGATTTTTTGGTTTCTTGCACAAATCAGGTACTTTAAATGATGTAACAGCTTCGATAACATCAGCTAATAGTAATCCGTCTCTGCAATCTGCCGATAAATCTGTGACTTTTTTCTTCGACTTCGCCCGATCCAAATAGTAATTTGCCCAATCTGTATAGATCTGTAAAAAATACAAAACAAAAAAAAAGACATGATGAGTTAGGCAAATAGTTAATGTAGATTATCAAAAAGAATAAAAGATACAAAAATTGTTTAAAGTCCTTAATAAATTTTCTTTCATAAAATTTTTAAAAATTATTGAAAATAAAAATAAATTAAACAAAATCAAAGTAAAGTTATTGAAGTTAAATACTATAATATAAAACAAAGTAAAATAATTTAGGAGTCAAAATGCAACCCTGAGGTATTTTAGAAATAATTAATTAAATTTTTGTTTGTATTGTTTCAGAATGTTTTTATTGTTTGATTTAAAAAATATATATGTACTCATACATGTTGCTTGCATATTTTGAAAATTAAATAATCTTCAAAATTCTTTCAAAACAAATTAGTTTTGAAAATTCTTAGTAATGTTGATTTTCCATTTTGTAACTATCAAAATTATTGGAACTATAAGAATTTTCCCTATAAATTAGTTCATCCAGTCTTCTCGTTTATGATCTTAATAAACCAAACAATTATTACATTTTGTAAGAATTTTGATTGGATGTTTGTTGTTGCTGTTGGTCAAGAACAAAGTACACATCATGCCTTTTACCACTTCAACTTCTTCAATCTCTAGGTAAAACGAATTACTAGTCATGTGGTACCCACACATCATCATATTTATGGATGAACAACAAAAATTCTTCAATTATGCAATGTTTCATATATCCTTCAGCATACTACATATACTTCCCCCTCCTCACCCCCATCCCAGTTAAGATAAATGCATTTATGAAGTTTCAAAACCAACACTTTGTTGTTTATCTACCTCTGGTAGAAAAGATGAAATAATCGAGATTGTTTTTTCATTAAAAGCAGTCAGAGTCTTTATATAAAGATTGGAATGGGAAGGATAAGGGCTTAAACCCCTCCCCCTTTCCACCTTCAGCAATCTAAATCTGTTCAGTAAAAGGCACTTTCAAAACAACTCAGAAACAGATGTATCTCAATTTGCAATGCAAGAGTGTATCTTCTTTTACACTCTCCTCTATATATGTAAAAGGAAAGGATACACAGCAGATCCTTTGTGAAGAGAAATATTCAATTTTCAAAATGTGCATATGGTATGAAATGAAGACAAAAACAACACAAAACTAACACCATGACCACACCATGACTTAAAACAAAAGCCAGAAAATATATTTAAAAAACAAAACTCAAACCCCAAAGAAGAAAAAGATACTCTGATTGGCATATGCTATTATATAAGCTTTCAAAAGCTTCCAAAGGCAATCGTATCCTTGTGCGGTTGGTCTTTGGTAAAACGATGATTATATTCTGTAGTCCTTTCTCGGTAAATTCTCTTCTATGATTCTTCTATACCCGCTGGGATTGGGACTCTGGATGGCGTAAACAATCTCATATTTGGTTATAATCGCAATGTGGTGTTGCATCGTTAGTGATAGATTAATCGAAAATTAAATTCACATTTGTATATATTATGAAAATACCTAAAGCATTCTATGTATAGTACGTAGGTCCTTATTATAAGGATTTGTATATATTTTCTTTTTAGTAAAGGACATCGACATGTGGAATTAAGCTGTCCAAGAAGATCTGTTTCCACTGGGAATGGAAGGGTTTTTGGTAAGACGTAAGGATGCGTGTGGATTTGTAGAAGGATGAATGAAACAGACAAAAAAGAACGTTAAGAAGGCATTAAGGAAACGTTAATTGATCCAAGAGAAAACATAATTAGTGCATGGAGACTACGTGTATGAGCCATATGGTGTGCAGTCTGGACATTGATTTTTTAGTTTTAAAATACATTCTGTGTAAGATGGAATTTAAGACAAGAAATCAAAAGTCATTAGTCAGATCGTTTATCAATCACAAAAGCAAGCCAAAGGGTTTTTTTTTAAAGACGCCATTTTTTCATTTTGTCTTGTTAAGTTTTCAAGGCGCTTTCGCTTCTATGTATGTAAGGTTAAAAAAATATGCAATCATAAATTGATAGTTTAAATTCTTGTAACAAGTCAAGAACCAATGGTGTGAAAGTAGCCGTTCGCCGCCGCCGCCGCCCGTTCGGTTAGACACAGCGTTTCTCTGAAATCGGTTTTACCAGAAACTTTTTGACTTTAGGTCTGATGTACAAATTTTTTTTAAATAAGCTTAATTTATAGATAGAGCATGACATTATTACGTTGTTTTCAAAACATTTTTTAGTTAGTTTTTTTCCTTTCCTTTCATCGAAAAGGAAGAGTTTTCAAAAACTATTTAAATTAACTTTTTGAAAAATTAATGCAGACATTTTTTGAAAATTTTTATTTCTAATTAAATATTTCAATTCCAAATACCGTCTTACACATAAAAATTTATTAAAATTAGGAAAAAACATACACAAATGTACAAAATATAGAATTATGGCAAGCTATCATTAATATTTAAAAAAAAGTTTTACAAATAGCTTAATTTACCTACAGTAATAACACACAGCAAAAAAAATACCAAAATACACTTTTGAAAAATATTAGTGGAACGATTTAGTTCTTGGGGTTTTTGAAAAATGTTAACATTCCCACAACATAGAAGAAGAAATACGCGGGCGGCTGCTTAATTCTGTTGGAATTACTATAGTCAATCAAAGCTCTTCAAATCCAGGAATCTCACTATAATTTCATAACTGCTGCTGTCGGGGACCATATTCCTGCCACTTCTCACGTATGGATCCGAGACTTGGGTGCTCAGCAAAAGACACTCCGACCTCATAGCCGCGTTCGAGAGAAAAGTCTTAAGGAGAATTGTTGTCCCCATATGTGAGGAAGGACGATTCCGGAGACGGAACAATCATGAATTGTACGTAATCTACCTTGAAGGAGACATAGTGACGTGTTACATTCTATGGTAGACGGCAGCGTGGTACACCATGCTTGCACTGCAGAGATGGCGTAGACCAGGACGCCCGAAGCCTTGGGGTACGCAACTGGATGAGGTCGGCTCGAGACCGGGATAGGTGGAGAGACTTGTTGAAAGAGGACAGGGCCGGATCCCGGTTGTTAAGCCGATGATGATGATGATGAAACATTTCTCCTACTATTCATATTTCTAGTTTTCAAGTTTTATTTCAAATTACCGTTTCAGCAGAATTACAAAAAAAATAACAGGAGCCGAACTTTTTTCATTCGAAAATTTTTTGTTGTCCTACAATAATTGTGTTTGCTTTAAATTTTTGAACTCGAATGACAAAATACCATTTCATCTTTGATTAACAACATCTCAGCAAATATAAATGAAATAAAAAATTATTTTTGAGAAGGGTAAAAACAATTTTTTTAAAAAACTTTTTCAGATTTGCAAATAACTTAATCCATGCTGAGATTTCTGAGTTTATTACAAAAATGAAACCAAAAATAAAATTATGAAAATTTTAAAATAGATCCATTTTTTTTCTTTTTTTAACTCAATTTCATTTTCAAAATTAAAAAAAAAATCATAAAAAGTAGCTTAGCTTACTGCTTGCTCTACAATATTCTTTTAAATAAGATTTAAATATTAATGCGTTTCAAGCTAATGTTATACGAAAATTCAATGTTTGTTTTATTTTTTAGTTCAAGCCATAAAAAACATTTAAAGGAACAAATTTAACATTTTCATAACATCTTCAAAAGAAAATGGCAATTTTTGTCATCTAAAGTACAAAGTTTGAAAAACATTGATATATGTTAAGGTACATATAGACAGAGAGAGTTCCGGTAACCCATTTTTTTAGCGTTCTCAATTATCACATTTTATTATCTCCATATGAAGCCTAAAGAGTTCAAGTTCCAAAATCAAGGAAGAAGTTTACTAAAGATTTGAATTATTGTAAATTTTAATTCTAAATATATTTTAATGAGCTCATTTTATTCTCTGACAAGAATTTAATGCGAACTTTTTTTTAAGTTTTCTTAGTTACACTGAACAACATTGGCCAGGAAACAGGACAAACAAAAATTCGAGAACATTTTTTTAAAAATTTCCTTATTTTCTACCACATCAGAAAACGTTTTGTCGAAAATTTAGAAAACAGTTCTACCAATTTTTATTAAAATTTGTAATTGTAAAGTTATGCGTTTCAAGTTTTAACCGAAACATTTAAATGATATTCAGGATGTTATGACGGATTTTCAGAAAGTTGACATATTTTTGCGTTTTTACTTCAAAAATTGTTTTCCAAATCGTTAAGGTATCTTTTAAATATACTTCGCCTTCCAAAACACTATACATTCCAAAATTCCAAGGAAGTTTTTCTTTTTTTTAAATGAAGAATATTTTATCTTAGTCTAGACATCATATAATCACTTCAACTTCAACAAAAAGGTTAAAGTAATCTACTCGATAATTTTGTTTACTTAATTTACCTTTCCCTATAATGCGCTTACCTTTTTATAGTCACATCCGTTTGCAGAGACATTGTCATTTGATCCTTGATATCCAACACAACCGCCCAACATTTTGGACTCGATTAATATTTTTTTTCTAAACTTTGGAATCTTCTTTCATATCCGCATATACTTCACTTTTATTCAGTATTTACGAAACAATAATAGAAAGTCCTCAAAAAATATCAAAATAAAAATAACAATCTATGTACATTATAATTCCAGTTGAAAGTATCTGCCATTTTCAAGAAAATGCATATTTCTCATAAACCTAAAGAATGTTCAATATTTTAATACCAATTGAGCTGTATGATCCTTCGAGAGAATGGTCTTTCAAAACTTTTACAATCAACATCCTTCTTAAACATATTCTATGTACTAAAACGCATCACCCCCCCCCCCCTAAAGAAAAAATAAAGTAGTAAAACGTCAACCTCTATGAACATATCGAATTTTACTCTTTTTTCTTTTATCACAAGAAAATTATTCACTCATGAATAAATGAAAATTGTCCCCTTTTAACCTTCTTTCACCTCCCCCAAAAAAAAAACAAACCACTCACAGTTAATAAATATTTACCCTTCTCACATCGACATCAGAAGGGCAAAAGACCAAAAATATAAGGGTACTGCCATCCCCATCAGCCATCAAAAAAGCCAGAAGAAAATTTTAAGCTAGAATAATTTTTATTTTCCATCATTTGGTTTACTTCCTAATTGAATTCATAGTGTTGTCAGCAATTCAGCATCTTTCCCCAGCACATAGCATAGCTAACAGGTAACAAAAAGGACTATTTTAAGCAAAGCCTTGGCATTTATCGAGGTCTCTTTCGGCTTTTCCTTTTGGGTTGCAAAGTAGATAGATGTAAGTTCTTATTAGGGTCAAAGTTAAGTTATGTATGAAATTTCCATTAGTAAATCAATTTTTGTCTCTATCGTGTGTCGTCGTTGGTGTCGTCGCTGAATTTGGGATGCGAGTGTGATGTCGGTTTTTGATCAGAAAATCAGAATTTCTGTGGCTAAGGGGTTTTTCGGTTGGTATCGAATCCCAAAACGAAAAGATAAATTGGTTACGTCGATGTTATAGGGTTTCTTTTTTGATGGGGAGGGAGACAAGGGTGGGAATAAGGGAAGAAGTATTTTTAGATGGAAAAGTCAGCAAAATGCAAATGCTATTTGATTTGAGGATATAGATGACGACGGTAAATTTATGTAACATTTTGCCAATCGAAAATGCTTCGAATTCTTCTAGAAATCAGAGTTAAAGTTATCAGGGGGAAAAGAAACGAAACTAGTACAATTTAAATGGAATGAAATGTGACAGATCGCATGTTATTGTAAATCCTGGTATGTGGAAGTCTTCCAATCAAAGAAGTTAATTCTGGAAATTTATTGAGGTTTACTGGAATTTACATTGAAATTTTTTTATTTGGCAACTGAAGACAGATAGATTATCTGATTTCTAGAAATAAAAAATGATTGTTTAACATTGATGGTATATCCAGGAAGATATGGCCTACCTAAAATAAAACCAGTTCTAACGATCTTCTATGGAGGCCCAGGCAAGATATAGTCAGGGTCTTGCGGTCTGTACCGGACACTGGCCTATAGGAGAACATGCAGCAAAGTTAAGAGTTCCTCACACCACGTTTTGCCGTAGTTGTGGTGACCAACAGGAATGGGAAACAGTAATCCATTTCCAAATGTCCTGCTTTGACAAAAATGAGAATATTTTGGAAGGACATTCTTTATCGACCTCGCCAAACTATCTGAAATGAAGCTCAAAGATCTGAACTCTTTTCTCAATGCGACAAAATGGCTGTAGCAAACTCCGCTGTGGAGCTTCTGTATAAATATTTCCCCTTCAATCATAGTTATGGTATCAAAATGGCGCATTACAGCGCCAATTAGTTCACAAGTTGATCGCCATTTCTACCTACCTACATTGATGAGCAGTCAAATTAGCATATACGACCAGAACCGCATTTTAAGACTTAGAAACAACCAAATGGTCTAAAATTCCAGACATTTATTTAAGATGGGCTCAATATTAGTTGGTCCAGAGTCTAGACAGTAAATGGTCTAAATTTTTAAGGTTAGAATCTTATGGTCAAGATGGGTTAATTTTTCTATATGGTCTAGAATCTAAATGGTGTTAATTTTGCTGCATATATTTTCTAAATAGCGAAGCAAGTCTAGATACTTTAATGGTATAAATGGTATAAATTGTCTATAGTATACGATTTCTAGATAGTTTCGATGTAGATGTACTAAATGTTCTAGATAACCAAGCTAGCTTTGTAAGGCTGTATTAATGAAAAGAAAAGTCTAAATTTTTAAGATGGTGAACATTTTCTAGATGGTCTAAAAAGTCTAGATGGTCCAAAATTAAGGTTCTTCATAGTCTCGATTTGCATGATAGTCAAACTAGCATTGATAGCCTAAATAATCTAGATTGTAGATTTTTTTTAGATAATTCAAATTTTATAAACTACAGAAATGTTCTTAATGTTTAATATAATAAAGTTGGTACAGTTAGTGTAAACGAATTTTATGGTGTAAGTTTTGTGGTTATTCTAAATTAAATGATGCACTAAATGGTCTAGATAATCAACTTGGTAAATGTAATAAAATTGGCGTAGTTCATGGTCTACATTAATAGATTTTTATTTTATATAGTCTAGATAAGTAAACTGGTATAAATATTGTATTGTCTGAATAATTGGTCTAAATTTTCTAATTGGTTTAGAAGATCTAAATGTTTAGCTAGTTCGTATAAATTTATTAGATGGTCTAAACTTTCTAGATGTTGTAGATGAGCTGATCTAAATTTTTTTTATGTTTTCTAGATTTTCTAAGTTTTCTAGAATGTCAACAAGTTCTAAGTATGACAAAACTGGTCTAAAAAATCTAGACAGTTCAGATGGTCTTAATTTTGTACGTAGTCTAGATTGTCTAAATTTTCTAGATATTCTAGATGATTATTTTATCAACCAAGTGGTTTCAATTAAGTATAATTTCTAATTGTTTTCCGTTTATAGAAATTCTAGTTGAAATTATGACACTCATAACTCAGAAAATACTCTTTCAATATCTTCTAAAAATTGCCATTTCATGAGGTAATGAATGAGATTTTTCTGAGTTCTAAAACTCATAAACTCATGAGCACTCGATGAATACCAATCTACATTTTTGTAATTAGAAATAAGAAGGAATTTTGAAAAGGAAACTTCTCTGAACAATGAATTATATAGATTAAAAAAAAAAATAATTTTTAAATTTCCTCAAATAAGAAATAGCGTGGACAAGAAATTGGTCAGGTTTCTAAAAGCTTGGAACTTAACTGTTGTTTTCCTCTTACCAGTTCATGTTATTTTCAGTCGAAAAAAATAAAAGCCACTTGCATGAAATTGAGATCCAATTCGTTTCACCAAATTACCAACTGAGAATAAATTGCACACTTAAATTAACCACCCCTTCGCCCATGATATTAAACTCAATCGATCTTTTGCGCACAAAACCCAATTACATTGCCAATAAACCAGTCTAATATATCATAACCCATCTGTTTCGAAAACAATTTCCGATGTCCATTGACCGTTTTACAAAAATCAAATTACATTTCTTCTTAAATTCGATGTTATAGCCCCACATTCAGTCAGTCCACAGCATCACAGGAACACCCATCAGCCATACACATGACCGATTTGGCACGAGATCTATATGGTACATCAAAAAATATGTACAGTGATAGCAGGAAGGCCCAGAGAAGAGGGAAAGAAAACCTTTTTCACACACAACACAGAAGACAGATAAGAGGGTCAATAATTTTATTGATTACACATCCAAAAAAAAAAAAAATGAAGCAGCAATTCATTTGGTCACAGATGTAGATTATATTCATTTTCCATCCCTTCCCTTTTTTTTCCATCGATCATCATCAACCGCATATTCGTCTATGGGGTAGAACAATTTAACACACGATTATATTATATATGACAAAGTCAGTCATGTTATATCAAAGCATCCTTAACAAATTGGATTCGAAAAAAAAAAAAAACAAGTCCCATTCGATTGCCTTTCTACATTTTCCGATATCCGGTGCCATCATCAACAAACTCCCCGAAATAAAAATAAATAAAATGAAAAAAAAAAATTGCCCTTATGTTGTGTCATTTGACACCACATCATAGCCAGCCAGTGTGCGTAAAAAACACTTCCCAGTCATCATTGGCATATTAGTCGAAGTATCCCCTATCCGCATCCCCATTGTGTTTCTAGACTTCAAAACAACACCCCACACTCCAGGTTAAGTGTTTCCTTAACACACAACCCCGCAAATCTACTCCCCCTGCCTCTTCAACACCCAACTCTGAAGAGATCTCACTTCAAGCCATCAACAAGAGCAGCTGAAGGCTTTTAAAGGGAAAACAAAAATCAAAAAGGAAGTGGGTATACATATATCTCTGATGGCACACACCCACTCCTCCGGAGAAAAGAAGAAGAACACAAGAAGTAATTTGCCGAGCTCATACTCTACTCTTTGAAGTTCCAAACGAGGCCAAATTGGAAGAAGCATCACGATGCACGATGATGGTTGGGTTGGGCTGGTTATCAAAGCATCCATCTTCTTTCAGAGGATGGATACTTCCAGCGACATAGCATCTCGTATCTTAAGTAATAAAAATATATTAGATTCGATTGGAAGCAAAAGATGGGGTTGTTGTAGCTGCTATTCGATATCCGGTGCAGCAATATGGAAAGTGACAGCAGCCAGTTCGCGACTCACCTAGAATAGTAAAGTTGTTATGGGCACTTGCTGCTACTAACTCGGTGTCATCGAATTCAATTTGTTTAAAAGCCAATATGACGAAGTCTTCCATAAGGGCTTTTTAGTGGGTAATATAAGACACATACACCCCCCTCCCACCCCCGCACAAAATTCTCTTTAACATGAGCTATCTAAATAAATAAAAGTTCAACAAGGGTTGATATGAAAAAATATTTATACGTCAATGTCTTGTGAGATGGATTCAGAAAGGAGAGCCTCCTCTACGGAAGATGTCGATGGAGTGTGGTGGGAGATGGAAGGAGACCCGGATGTTATTGGGGACCATTGCCGAGGTCATATAACATGCTTAACATGCTTTTTTTAAAAATATGTGAATACGATATATTTTGTGTACATGGAATGGCATGTGGATATGTGATATATTAAAAATCAACCCCAAAGCATATGCAACGCATTCTAGAAAAAAAAAATGGTTGAGGTTGAGGGAAGTTGTTCATGATGTTATGGTTGGATTTTTAAAAAAGAATCTTATAGGAAAAAATAATTTGCGATGTCAGCGGAATTTTACACGATTTTGAACAAGAGTATTTCTTAAGGCACATCAACATAACACTCATGGGGGTTATCACAAAAAAAATTAAAATTCTTTAGCAACACATTGCATACTCTTAGGAATTTTCTCCTCTTTTTTTTGTATAATGTTATTTTTTTTTCAAGAACTTGTAATGAAGTTAATGTTCATGCATATTAAAAATTAATTAATTACAAAAATAATAAGAAATTCAACAGCCAGTCATTTTAAGAATGTTTTAGACGGAATTTTAAGTAGCAATGGCGGCTTTACAGACGACAAATAAGATTTAAATTTAATGGGATTTAATTTTTTCAAGATTGAGGAATAATATTTTAAATTAAAATTATATGAAAAAATTCAAATATGATTATGTCAGATTAATCAACAGTTGAAGGAATCCAAAGAAGGAAACATGTTGATATGCGTAAATGTTTTTTTTTAGATTTGTTGTCAAGAAGGCGAACCAGAACATTTTTTTTATATTATTACAAAACCAAACTCAATTAAAGGAATTAAAAAAGTAAGGTTATTAGTTGCGAGTCTCGAAAACGAAAAGATTTATTGATTACTAGAAGACCATCCGAATGAAGAAATCGAAATGCTCAGAAAGAATTTGCTCAAAAAATAAGACACTGTCGAAAAAATGGCAAAATAAAATCACCCAAGAAATTCTTCGAGCGGAAAATTTTTTGAACCGCGAGAAATATGCTATTTTTAAAAAAATGGTTTAAAAATCTGTCCATATTAACTTTTTTGTTTAAATTTATCAAAGCAAAATTGGACAGTAAATAAATTTTGATAATAAAAAATTGTTAAAAGTTCGGCAAAATAAAAATATATTGTCAGAAAATAACCAAGTAAAAATTCTTTTAGCCGCAAAGTGAAAAATTGGTCAGTTGATAAATTGCAAAAAAAATAAAAAAAGTTTTTGAAAAATAAAAGTCGAAAACAAATATCGAAAAAAAGTTGGTCAGAAAAAAATAGTTAACAAAATAGTCAAAAATTGATTTTTTTTTTTCAAAAAACAAAATCACAAAAAAGCATTCGTCAAAAAAAGTTCATTGCAAAAATTTTGAAAAAAAAAATTCATGTTGAAACGAACAACCAAGAAACGGGAGTAAAAATATTTCAAAAAATAAATTGTAAAAGTTTTGTCTCAGAAAAATGTTCGTCCTCAAAAACAAATGATTCAAAAAAATGCAGAGAAAAATTGTCAAAAAAATCTTTAAAAATTAATGTTGGTCAAAAGTTCTGTAAGGCAACTTTTTTTAACCGCCTACAGAATCAGTCTGTTTGGTTTCTAACAGATCGAAATATTTTTCAACAAACCAGAAAGACCTGGGTGGTTTCCTTGCCAAACGAAAAATAGAGGGCAGAGAGACTCTGGTCTGGAAAATCATCGAGTCTTTACTCGGAATACTTCAGTTTTTCTACAGGGGAAATAGGGAACAACAAGAGAGTTACAGTTGAGGCAATCATAAACAACATGATTGCTTCCATTTTGTTTTTCTTTTTGCATGAATTATAAATTGTGTAGACATAGAGAGCACGCTTCGAAAGCGGAACGAGTGCATCCTGAATCAAACGATGCAGTGGAACCCTTTCACACAGGCAGACATACCTAAAAGTATACTTGGCGAAGAACCGTCGGGGAAGAATCATCACAACTGGGGAAGAGTAAGAGAAAGAGGTGGAATACAACATCTACAAAATCTAGCGACACCTTTAAAGCTTTTTTTTCAACGAATTCATGTTCCAAGCAGAATTGAAAAAGGACTTTTTTTAACAATTTATCTAATAAAGTAATCCTGACAGCCGAAAAAATCACGTATCTCACTCTAAAAAAAGGTCCTTAAGCCTACAGTAACTTAGCACAACACAGACAAAAAAAACATGACTAATGAATGTTTACATCCCTCAAAAAAGTGACATATCACCTCAAATAATTCTTCTCCCATATCCAATTGAAACACATGTTACCTCTTATCTTCTATTTCTATCTAACTCAATGAAGCATACACTACACATTCATGTACAACTCAATTTAATCAAAATGATTTATCTCTTTATATATTTTATTTTTGTTGCTATCAAAAAATAAATAAAAAAAAAATACTTATAATACGCAAAAGTTTTTCCTAATTCCATTAGACACATACACAAGAACTTTCGTACTAAAAATAGCAACAACAAAAAATATAAAAAAAGATAAACTCATTCATAACCTTTTTTTCAAAAAAAAAATAAAAAAATAATATAAAAACTTCAAACTACATTGAAAACGTAAAGTGCTTTTTATTTCAAACTTTTATTTTTGCTGGTTGAACTGGTGTTGCTAGCACACCCAAAAAAAAAGGGTAAAAAGGTGGTTAACCGAATGCCCCAAAGGACAACTTCATACGCACTACGTCATAGCCTTTTCGTACATTCAGCCAACGACGAAGACGTGCTCCCAAAAATCAATTGTACCAACAATATTTCATTTGAGAAATTCTACGGAAGAAAACAAAAATAAACCCGGAAACCCCTAAAAAAAAAAAACCCCTCCCAACCGACGAAGAAGAAAACTTTCTTCCTTAAAGAGTTTGAAATCAACCCTTCCATTAAAATGAATCGAAGCAGTAACTTCTTGTTGGAAAAATAATAAATTTCAAAAAAAAAAGTAAAACTGTTGACTCAGGTATGATTTTTCATTTCCCCATCCCCATCCCCTTTTTGAAGAAAAAAAAGGTAACATTTCATCAGCTCGTTGGCAGACATCGTGAAGGCGGGAAATACTTGGGATTTCCCAACACCCCAAACGACAGCTGTTCCGACACAACACCAATCCACAACCGCCACCGCCAGCACCGCATGACTCAGTAATTGTATCTCCTCAACCAAAGGATTACACACAGCACACGGGAAGAACAAAAATATAAAGGGGTTGGAAGAAACAAAAAATATTAGTTTCCCCCAAAAATACAACATTTCTTCTCAGTACTAATAGATACTTTCAACTTGAATTATTCATTTTTGTTACATTAAATTGTATCGTAAGCCTTATGATGGAGACGATAAGCACGTTCGATGATGATGCAGGAACATATATAGGTGTTCCCCAAAGACCCGAAAACGACCCACGACTATACGAAACATTCCATAAATAGATAATCTATGCACGCGAATGGTTTTCGAAAAACCCTCGAATCAAAAACAAAATGTTTTAGAAATTGAAGATAAATAAACTTTTGTACATTAACCAGATGTTTCTATTAGACCACTAGAAAACTTGAATTTTGAAACTTATTTTTCTAATTAAAGCGGTTTTTTTTTCGAGAGACTTCACAAACGCCATTACTGACAGTTTTGAAAAACACACAAAAAACGGCGGCTACCGAAATAATTATTATTATGAGTAGTTTTCAAAAACCCATTGAATTATATTTCATTTAATCAATGAACGCACTTTAGTTGAATTTTATTTCTATCTAAAGATACATCTCTTCTGCTATGTATCTTCACTATGCACTTTTTTAGATTGGTCTTCATATGTTATGAGCTTTTTTTTTTTATTTTTTCTTAATTAACCCATTTTTCGGGATTAATCAACAGAACTGCGGAAATACTCTACACAACAACAAACGCGTATAGTATAGCTTCTGATAAAAGCAGGCAGGGTGATTAATTGCTTTTAGCGGTGGCGCGCGACCAATTGCTTCTCTGCCAGCCGTCTTTGAAGCACTCTAGAGGCACGATCTTGATACTTTCAAGAAATAACAAAAAAAAAACTAAACGAAACGAAAATGAAAATGAAAAAGTTTTTCAAACACGAAATGCGTAACGTTGTGCGAGATTGAAGAATCGTGAGATACTAAAAGATCTTTTGAGATATTCTTTGGAGGAAATTCAGGGAAAATTCTACTTCGGGAGCACAATTGGGGCGAGATCAGTGGGTTATATGGGAAAAAGAGTCTTGGGAGAAAATTGTGCATTTTCACTCGATTTCTCTGAGTTATTTCTGAGGGAGAGAAAGAAAATGAGTTGAACTATTCAATAGCCTTATTGGTTGGTAGTGGAAAACAATGATAGTGTTTAGAGATCAAAGAAGTTACAATGAACATTTTGCTGATTGATGGAGTTTTTAATTAAAAATACATAATTTAAATAAGGAACAAGAATGCTGAAGACAATGCTGCCAATTTAAGATTTATCTTGTAAGTCAGAGAAAAGGTAAATCACTGGTTAAACTGAAATGCCATTCTTTGTAAATCACTGAGGTTGCTCTAGCAGATTGCATATTAGGTGTAGTTTTCCTGTGCTCGATGGTTATCAGTATTATGATCCGCCAGACCTAATGTCCAAAATGTACTGAGCTTGATCATCATCATCATCGGCTCGACAACCGGAGTTCGGTCCTGACCTCCTTCAACAAGTATCTCCACCTATACCGGTCCCGAGCCGACGCCGCCATCCAGTTGCGCACCCCAAGCCTTCGGACGTCCTGGTCTACGCCATCTCTTCAGCGCAAGCATGGTCTACCACACTGTCGTTTACCATAGAATGTACCACAAAGAACTTTCCGAGCAGGTTTCGCTCCCTCATGGTGGTGCCATGCCCACCGGAGTCTACCGAGTTTAATTTTTGTCACTTTGTCTCCTTCAATGTAGATGGCGAACAATTCTCCGGAATCGTCCTTCCTCACATATGTGGCCAACAATTCTCCTTAAGACTTTTCTCTCGAACGCGGCTAAGAGGTCGGAGTGTCTTTTGCTAAGCACCCAAGTCTCGGATCCATACGTGAGTACTGGCAGGAGTTTTGAAGTTATGGTGAGATTTCTGGATTTGAAGAGCTTTGACAGACTATAGTAGGCTTTGTTGGAATTGAGCAGCCGCCCGCGTATTTATTCTTCTATATTATTATCGGCTGCTGCTATTGACCCAAGGTATTTAAAGGATTGCACCACTCCAAATTCGTGCTCCGCTACCTTGATTGTTTGATCAACTGTTCTTCTCGCATTCGATGCCACCATGTACTTTGTTTTACCTTCACTAATGTGCAGCCCCAGATTTTGTGCCGCCTGATTGATCTGGATGGAGGAATCCTGTACAGCTTGTTCGGTCCTTCCGATGATGTCAATGTTGTCTGCTTAAGCTGGACCTGTTGATGATGGTCCGTCTTGTTGCCGTGCCAGAGTCATGGATTGCTTGCTCCAACACCAGATTGAAGAGGAGGCAGGCCAAACCATCATCCCCTTGACTGACTATGGTTTTACATTCGTGTAAAAATTCTAACTCGAAATATTGATTAAACTTGACATATAACTATGAGGGTGGACTGCGAAATTCATGTCTGTCTGGTCGGTTCTAGCTTAAATATGTGTCTGGAAACTATGTATATTTGCCTTTAAACTTGATCCATTTTGGTTTTTTGGCATACCCAAGCATGGTTGTCTTTTTACTTTTTTTTAAACCAGAAGGTCCCTTACAATTTTTGGTGTTTTTTTTTTTGGAAAATTTTCATTTTTTTTTTTCAAAATTCACTAAAAAAAATTTAGTTTACTACATTTTTATAAAATTTTTGGTTCCAAAATAGAGGGTGCCAATATTCTACCAATAGAAACGTTTTTTTATATTATTAAAATGGTTTGAATGATTTACCGGAATTTACCGGACTACATAGGTTAGTTTAATTTTTTTAATTACAAGAGCGTGAATTTACAGTCACATATACATACATATATTGACTGCAAAGTCAATTTTTTTTTTTTGACATTCTTTTAAAGAAAAAAAAGAGAAGAAAATTTGTATCAACATTTTGTTTAATTTTTTTTCTACATTTAGCACACCATCAAAAAAAAAATTTGTCGATTAAAATTTTCGTCCAGAAAAAAAATTCCTAAAAATAATTTTTCATAAAATAATGTCGAAAAAAATTTGTCAAAAAAATTTTTTTTTTCTTTAAATTGACAAATTAACAAAATTGATATAAAAAAATTATAAAATAATTATAGACAAAATCGGAAGAACTAAATGGAAGTTTTTTTGAACGCCAAGAGTCAAAATTTGTCGAAAAAAAACCTAAATTGTTGAAAAATAAATTGCGAAAGAAATGTCGTAAAATAAAAACAGTGCAATTAAAATTGTCAAAATAAAATTTTGTAAAAAATTAATGAAAATTTAGAGAAATAATTTGAAGCTTTATATTATTTTTATTGTACTATTTGTACACAGAATGTCAGTTTATTAGACTTGACAAATCATATGCTGTCAATTTCATTTGAATTTTTGTGAACAACAACAACAACTTTAAGGCACTACCACCAATTGTTTTGTATGAATTAATTTTCTATTAATTTATTTATATTTTATTTTTGGCCGGAGTTATAGCTATTTCATGCTTGCCAGGCAATCATCAGACTCCTTAGTGGTGCTGAGCTTTAATCCAATTTTATTTAAAGAACCCTTGTAGGATTCGAACCCACGCATATCAGATCTGCTTAGTCTTTGTAGTCATGTGCACTTACGCACTACACCACTGACGCTATGTGTCGAGATGTGGTACTTGTTCATTAAATGCATTTGGAGTCACAGCATTTTTATAAGCGCCTTAAAGTATGCTATCTTGTTCCGCCTCCACTTTTTTTCTCCATACCTTACTTCGATAGACTACAGATCGTAGTACGTATCAGTCGATATCGATCTGTGAAGGTGTGAACATCATATTGGCTTTCACAGTGTATTTTTACTTAAATCGGAGTGCTTAACAAAGTATTGATCAACCCAGCTATTTTTAATAGTGCCAATAGCACAGTGGTAGAGGTGGCGGACCGCGAAGTAGAAGATCGCCGGTTCGAATCTCAGTCGGGCCTAAAATTTTTATCAGCTTTTTTTCACAACAGGGAAGTGGAAAACATTATTGAGTGGGATAATTCCCAAATGGAACAAAAAAAACTTGCTGGGGCATCGAAAGGTGTCCCAAAAAAAGCAAGTAGATCGCCAACGGTAGCAGCTACAGCTACAGCGGGATCATCGAAAGATGCCCAGCCATCATCAGCAACAACAACTGCAATGAAGCCACCAACGGCAACAGCTACGGTGACATCGGAAGATGCTCACAGACCGACAATAACAACAAGACCAGCAACGGCATCGCCTGCCGATGCTCTAATGAAAAGAAGGAGGAGCATTCGGTATACGCCGAATTTAGTAAAGCGTCGCTCTACGATCGCCTCAGCTAAGCTGCCAGCTACAGGCAAAGAGACGGCGCGAAAGCCAAAAAAAAAAGCAGCAAAAAAGTTGCAACGGCAACTAAACACCTCACCATCCGATGACGACATCGAATATATGTCCGAAGATGGTGAAGTACTGTACAGGTCCGGGTCTAGCAATAGATTTGCTGGCCTTACGACAGAATCGTCCTCGGGCGAAGAAGAAGAGGGTGAGGAGGAAAAGGCCCAGGCGATCGTCAACGAGCTCTATGACGAGATCGAAAATATCAAGAAGAAGATGGAACCTTACCTCCAAGTACTAAAAAAGAAGCAGGAGGCGAGCCGGCAAAAGGAAGCTGAGTTGCGAAGGCAACAACAGCAACAACAACAGAAGCAGCAGCAGCAGCAGCAACAACAACAACAACAACAACAACAACAACAACAACAACAACAGCAGCAGCAAAATAAAGCTGCTAAAGTAAAGGCGTCGGCAGCACCCAAGCCACAAAAACAATATCAGCCGTCCAAAATCACAGGGGCGGCACAGTCAGGCCCCAGTACATCAGGGGGCCCAAAACCAGCGGCGGCCGCAGTACAAAAGCCCCCAGCAGTACGAATCCCGGCTGCAGTACCAGCTGCAGTACCGGCTGCTCCTGTAGCAGCACCAGCAGCAGTACAGACAGCAGCACCATCAGCAGCACCAGCAGCAGCACCAGCAGCAGCACCAGCACCATCAGCAGCAACAACATCAGCAGCAGCGAGGCAGCAACACCAGCAGCAATCACAGCCAAAGTCGGAGAAAGTGCCACCAATTCGCACCTATAAGGTCGACCTTGCAGATATAAAACAGGTATGTAAGTCGGCCACTAGTAACAAATTTTATATTAAAATCATTAATGAACAACAAAAGAGGTATTCGGTTCAATGCTTCACATTGGCCGAATACAAATTAGTTAAAGACTGCCTTAGAGAAGCCACTGCTGAATTCTTCAGCTTCACTCCTAGGAGTGAAAAACCGAAAACGGTCCTGTTAAAGGGCATTAGTTCCTGCACGGAACCCGGAGAGCTCCTAGCTGAGCTCCGTCAGAAGGCCACCGATGATCTCGAATTCGTCGGGGTCAAGCCGTTTACCACGGTCAAGTCCAGACGGGAGGGGCAGAAACTGCCAATCTTCCTTGTAACTCTGTCGCCCCAAAGTAGACTGGAGAGTCTGAGGAATATTACTGTCCTAGACTACCAGGTCATACACTGGGAAAAATTAAAGAGGCATGACGACATGCTGCAGTGCATGCGATGCCAAAGGTTCGGTCACGCCGCGGCCAACTGTGAAATGCAGTTGCGCTGTGTGAAATGCGCCGAAACCCACAATAGGGGTGAATGCAGGTTAGACTGAGCGGGTCGATGACTTGGCCCAGCTCAAGTGTGTCATCTGCGGGAACGAGGGGCACCCTGCTAATTATCGGGGTTGTCCTAAGGTCCAAGAGATACGGGAAAAACAGGCCAGGCAAAAAGCCGAAAGTCAACCCGTAAGACAAGCTCCAACAACAAAAACCCCAATCGTTAATCCCAACGTTTCTTACGCCAACTATGCGAAAGGAAGGGTAAGCACGAGACAGGCTCCACCACCGGCCGCCCCACAGGTCCAAGTGCCTCAGGTGTCGGCGGGACAGCCAGACATTGTAGCCTTGTTGCTGAGCATTCAAGGCCAGTTGACAGGACTGCAAAGTCAGATCAAGGAGCAAGGCAAAAGAGTAGATTACCTCTACTCTTTGATGCCTGGCCTAGCGCAAAATCATGGTTAAGGGCGCGCTGCCGAAGTCGCGCCTTAGGATCCTAGGTTTGAATGTAAATTCATTGATTAGGATCGAACGTAGAGCCAACCTGTTCCAGTTGTTGAAAGACCACAGTCCTGATGTGTTTATGGCTAGCGAAACCAAGCTAAACCAGAAACACAAATTGACTCACAAAAATTACAATATCGTAAGAAGGGATCGACCCGGTTCTAATCAAGGAGGCGGTGTTGCAATCTTCATACGTAAAGGCATTAATCATAAAGTTATTTACAATAATGATTTGCGAAAGCTTCAGACCTTAGAAGTTTGCGTCGTTCGTGTTTCCCTCACTAGAGGCAAGCGCTTATATTTGATTGCGGCTTACGCGGCTGATGCTCCGCAGCCAACTAACTTCACCTCAGAGCTCGAGATTCTTTTTAGAGTACTTCAACTGAGCATGGAAGAGAACTTTTTTATATTGGCTGGAGATTTGAACGCCAAACATGGAGATTGGGGAAATAAAACAAATAACCCAAGAGGTAATCATCTTTTTAATTTGATGAATCTTTGCAGTGTTGAATACGGTGTCGACCTGCTGGCCACAGAAAGGCCATCATTTCCAAGGAGCGGCTCCTTTCTGGACCTTTTGCTGTACGACACAAGACTGACAGTTACTGACAAAGTGGGTAACCACCCGCGAAATTGTCTACAGACAATTGAGTACGACAGTGACCATTGCGGCTTAGCTGCCTTAATTCAAATCCCGAACGAGCTTGTGGAGCTGGATGAATTCGTCCCAACGCACTCTTACAACTATAGTAAAATGCGCTGGCCACGTTTCACCCAAGTTCTAGCAAGAGAACTCCATTCGGCGGTCATATCCCCACCAAACAACAGAAACTTGACAAACACAGAAATCGACCAAAATCTTGAACAGATGGACTCCATAATAAAACGAACAATGGAACGGACAATACCAAAGTACAAGGAACGCGACCAAATTAACGTCTACAGTAACGGGACTATAGAAGCACTTCACAGACAAAAAAGCGGACTACTGACAAGACTCAAAAACTTATACAGACAATTTACAGACCCCCACGACCAGGAGATTAGGATACTGAAGTCGTCAATAAAAAACGTCAACACTCTGATTAAAGAAAATTACAGATTGTCTGTTAATTTGTACTGGGACAAGAAAATTCGGGCCGTTAACTCTAGCGACCCGAGTATGTTCCCGCAAATTAACAAGATCTTCCGCAAAAATAATCAAAACGACCTTCCGTGTCTTAAGCTCCAGAGAACGACTGAGAACAGAGACGCACTTCTGACAGCGCAAATTAATCCGGAGGAAGCCGTCTTGGACGATGACTTCTTCGTGATTGAGGACCCGCAGGAGAAAGTGGAGACAATTGGTGCTGCTTTCCAGCAAGTGTATAAGGTGAATGCTTGCACTCGCCCGAACCACGACCTGGAAAACAGAGCCTTACTTCATCACTTCTACCTAAGGAATGATTTTACTCTTTGGCGATCCGAGAACCGTGGTTTCACCCGGTTTGATGACGATTTCTTAGCAAACGCTATAATCGCCGAAAGAACGGGTTCAAGTCCCTTGCTCATCACGAAGGTAGAGCTCCAGCTCATCCTCAATTCAATAAAGAACAAAAAGTCAGCAGGTGTCGATGGTATACCCAACATCGTGCTAAGACACTTACCGATTGAAGCTATTGACATTTACACCACACTCTTCAACAACGCGCTGAATAATGCTTATTATCCAGAGCGTTGGAAGACAGCGGTGGTGCATCCTCTCCCGAAAAAGGGAAAGGACAACTCCAATCCTTCAAATCTGCGTTCAATAAGTCTTCTTCCAAGTATCAGCAAGGTATTCGAGAAGGTAATCAATAGGGCTCTGGCTAAGTGGGCTGCGGACAACAAAATAATTCCGGATAATCAGTTCGGGTTCAAGGCAGGACATGATTGTATTCATGCCGCGTCTAAACTCGTTTCTGATATCCAATGGAACAAGTCCAAGAAACAATGCACGGGTGCTGTTCTGGTTGACTTAGAGAAAGCCTTCGACACCGTATGGTTAGAAGGATTGTACCTAAAACTCACCAGACTAGGCATCAGTAAACCATTATTGTATATGCTTTACGATATGCTCAATGGTAGAAAGTTTGTTGTCAAAAGTGGCAATGTAACATCTACCAGCGTCTTTGAAATTAAAAACGGCCTTCAACAAGGGGCGGTCAATTCGCCGATCCTCTTCAGCATTTTCACCAGCGATCTAATAGGTAGCATAACTAACGCAATTGCGTATGCCGACGACCTGATTGCGTACAGAACGGCTCGAAAGGTTGAAGTTATTAGAATTCTCTTGCAGCGTGACTTCGAGAAGATTCAGCGATACTGCGACGACTGGAAACTGAAAATAAATGTCCAAAAGTCGGAGACAATTCTGTTCAGGACTCCGTTGGCTAAGGCCACGGGAGATACATGCAAGAACTGGCGCAAGATGGTCATTGTTGGGTCTGACGGACAGCCACTTGCGAGTAGAAGTGTAGTGAAGTATCTCGGTATCTGGTTAGACCAGTATTTGTATTTCGACAGACATATAAGTACTGCTCTGACCAGAGCCCGAGGAGCCCTCGCTCTGACGAAACGGCTGTTTTATAGCAGTCGGCTTGACCCCAGAGTGAAGGTAATTTGCTACATGGCCCTCATACGGCCAATGCTTGTGTATGGTTGTCCTGTTTGGTTCAACATTGCCCCTTCCCAAATGGAGAAGTTTCGGTTGTTCGAGAGACAGTGTCTCCGGCGCTGTCTCGGTTGGTATCGCACACCGGAATCTTCTTATTTGCACTATTATTCTAACGAGGTCTTATACAACGGAGCTCGAATTAACAGAATTGACAATTTCGTGATAAAACTTGTTCGGGGTCACATAGCGAGAGCTATGACTTCGACCAACAACTTGATTTTCGGGGCGTTCTATCCGAACGACGACTACTTCGATATGGCACGCTTGAGCGGCTTTATCCCACCAGAGGCATTCCTCTATTTAGATAAATGCGGCCTGATACAGGATGAATTGGCAGTACCGCTTATCTACCACGTCAGGCGTAGAACCGTGGACCGGCGACTCACGTACGAACGAGACATCCTCGCCCAAGATGGAGCCGAGCTCCTACGGTTCAGTAGGGCTGTGCCCGAACAGGACCGTATTGATAGGAGGAAGCAGGAGAACCAGTTCTGGTGGCTCCAAAATGAAAGTCTTATGGGGTAAACCGGGGTGGGGTATTTTTGCCTTGGCCGGCTTACATATTGTTTTAAGTCTAAGGTTTAGGTTAAGTAGAGAGTAGGGACGGTGGCACTATAAAAATTATAAAAACTAAAAAAACAAAAAAAAACAAACAAAAAACAAAAAAAAAAAAAAAAAAAAAAAAAAAAGTATATATATATTAATAAAAATTAAAAAAAAAAAAAAAAAAAAAAAAAAAAAAAAAAAAAATTAAAGAAAAAGAAAAAAAAAAAAAAATTAATGGACATAGCTTTTGCCGCTGTGATTGCTCTAGTTTTAAGTAGTATGTAGGTAGGTTAGGGGTAGGTTTAAGTTTTATTTTAAGGACATAGTGTGTAAGTTTTGAAAAATTATCATTGGAGTTAGTTTTTTTTAAATTTTCTAACAAATAAAGACAACAAAAAAAAAAAAAAAAAAATAGTTCATAGGCCGAAAGGCATTAGTATAAGTAATCATGAATTCCTTAGAGCGCCCGTTTAGGGCCAGTAAGTTAAATTTAAGCATAGTTAAGTAGGCTAGTTTTCTGAATTTTGTCTAGTATGTAAGTAGATATAAGTTAAAAATGAATAAAATTTGAATTATAAAAAAAAAAAAAAATCGTAGTACGTATCAAAGGGGGAGAGTTTCGGAAGAGTTTGGCGCTGGCCACAATTTATTCTTATTACTTATATTATTTTTATCGTACTAGTACACAGAATGTCAGTTTTATTTAGCTTTATTTTCTCAAAATAGTTCTTAAATTAAAATTTCAGTTCATAGAAACACTGCCAAGACCCACCGCGAAATCAATACAATCTTAAAGGTTTGAAGCTCGAAAATTTCAAGTAAGCCACTACTGATTACTAGAGGATTTGACTTCAATATATTTCTTAAATCTCGTGCTTTATAATATCTATTTCCAATTTTAATTTTAACATTTGCTTTTTGTCCCCTCTTTTTCTGGAAAATATTTGCGCATATCATAGTCGTCTGACAAGTTGTTTCTTTGTCTCTTCTAAGCTAACCTGGAGCTTATGTTCTTCATAGACAATTTAGACCCGGGTCCAAAAGATAAACTGGAGCTCAAACTTTAAAAACGGCAGACTCTTTGACTAAGCTGTTTTTTTCTATCTGTCAAAAAATGGTTGGATTTCAATGGATGACAGGCAATAGTACTAAAATTGTAGTAGAATTCCGTTTTTTACTAAACAGAGCTGCGAATCTCTTTATGAATAGCAGCTGTTTCTAAACTGTGTTTTAACTTTAGACTCGAGGCCAGTTGCATTCGGGTCTAAAGTTTGACTATAAATATGCCCCATTACGTTTAAAAACCCATTATCAGATATTTCAAGAACGATGGTATTTAAGCTGTCGTTAATTTTAACTGTTTCATTAATATCAGTAAAGTTCACAAAAAGTCAGTCAGTTTAATTTCAATATTATTTTACGACAAAATTCTTAGCTTACTACAAAAACCATCAAATGGTGCCATATTTTTTTAATAGCTGAACTTAAAAATATTTATGAAAAGCAATTCAATAATTTAACAACACAATAAAGTACCAGATTTTATAATAAATGTTCCAACTCATCAACTTCGCACACAATTTTATTACCAACTTTCCAGCCTATCACCTCTCTCTTCCGCTTAATTAACCATCGTCCACATTAATAATTATAATGAAGGTATGTCTAGGTACATAAAAATGGCTTCCGAAATCCGCATATCCCAGTTTTTTAATTTTTCTCCTCTCATCCAAATAACTCGCCCGTAATAATAGCAACTCAATTAGCAAGTCCTGATTTCATTACTATATAGACGCATAATTATTGAATCATATAGCAATTTGAATGCACGTCATAACGTTTCATTCACTCTTCTCGTATCGGTGGATGATGCGGCGGCGGCAATGGTGATATGATGCTGATTGAACCCTCTCGGGAAGAGAGGGTTACCAGCTTAAATCCCATTTCATTTATCACATCACAGAGATGCACGGGATAAGTGTGTACACATTTTATATACCTCAGCACCTCTTGGTTGTTTCGTATCATTTAGTTAATTCAACTGATGCTCAATGTCGAACACCAACGAGTCTCGGATCTCTCTGAATTTGGCTTAAATTTCCTATAAAACAAAATGAAAAACTGTTTAAATTACGGTTAATTACATTTTTTCCTCTGCTTCTGGTATGTGCCTGATGGGTTTGAAGAAGGGAGGCTGGAAAATCCTCTACTCTTTTTTTTTTTAATGAAATGCAATTAATTAGTGAGCAAATCAACTCTCTACTGTGCCTCTGTTAAATAATAATTTTTGTGGATAAAAATAAACTTATTTTCCCTTTATTACATAGCTGAAACAGTGCTGATGTGCTGCTACTGCATCCGTACTGCTTCCTTCATAGGAAACATGACCATCTGTACTAGATCCGTCTTCCAGTTGCAGTACCTAGAGTATAGTTTTTGTTGGGCGCCATTTTATGTATATTTTGACAACTTGTTAAATATTCCTCGCGGTAGAGTCGTAAAAGTCGTGAATGAGTTCAAAAAACTTTAGCTAGACATCTTCCCATCATCATTATCATCATCATCTGTGGAGTGTATATTTTTCCATCCTAATCCCTAAACATTTTTCTAACCCCAAGTTGCACTTGCAATACTGTTTTCAAAAATATTACAAGTCCCCTTAATATTATTCAAAATTCCATTCTCCCTATGTCCCGCATCTTTTGAATCTATATCAAGGAAGTCACGCGACTCTGGCACACTTGTCGTGTCACAAAAATTGTGTTTATGCTTGCAAGCGTGTTCCCAATTTGGCATCGGTTTTTAGCGCACGCATCGCTTTTATCCATATATTGAATTGTGTATAGAGGTGCACCTCTTTCCGTAGGTCTCTAAACTCAAAACTAATGCCGTGTGTTTTTCTGAATGCGTTTACGCATCGTTTGGCAGTTTTCCCTGAACAACAACGAAGGATGAGTCTATAAATAACTCATCTGAGCATGACTTTTGTATACAAAAAAAAATAAAACAACTTTGACATGGCGGCGCACAGCAATGACGCAAAATGTTGAGGCGAGAAGAAATTTAAGACGTAAAGGTACTACAGAACACTCTTATGGATTGAAGTTTTTGTAAATAGTACATTTTTTTCGTTTTTTTGTTCTCTGACATTTTTTTTTGAAATCACAGAAAGTCAAGTGGAACTAAAGTGGAAGTTAGAGTTCTTTGTGTTTATACTAATAAATAATCGAGTTGACATTTTCGCTCAATTTAAATGGAATTTTTTCAATTGGCACTCTAGAGCCTTAATGAATATGGATGTGTTTCGAGTTGTTAAATACTTGCATAGACTACCTAGGTCAAGATTTGGAGAACAATGGAAAACGTTCTCAACTTCATCTGTCAAGAAGAAGACCACACCGATACCGAACATTAAAAAATAAAATAAGCAATGACGCGCTGTCATTAGAATTATTAAATATCCGATAGTATTGATATACAACCACAGATCGGTTTTCCAAACTTCACTTTCCGTCACTGTTCGGTCACTGTTTTATTGAGCTGTAAAGCCTTCATTAGATTTTGACCCAGTTTTTCAATGCTTGATTAAAGTTAACCCCAAGTTTACTCACCAAATATATTGACTCTGGAATAACCTCAATTTTATTTTGGGTTTTTTTTGGGCCCTTCTGCGTTCATCCGCCATTAAAAAATAACTTGTAGAGCTAGCTATCGATCATTTAATCAGCAGGATCAACCTAATCTGTTTTAACTCGGGATTAAAAAAAAACGGGGCTGGTGACATGACGAAATAAGATGAGACTTTTGTAGGTCTAGTCGCAGTATCTTCAATATCAAAAAATCTCAGTCCCGTCTGGTTACCGATCGCTAAACCTCGTCTCGGACTCGTCTTGGTATCGACTCAGCATAGTTTCGGTACAGTCTTTTTTTCGTGTGAAAAATGGGGAACAACAGTTTGAATTTAGAGACTTCCATTAGAAATGTGGGAGATACCGTTACCTAACTTAGATTCATCTAAATTTATAAAAAGTATTCAATACTTTAATTTTCAATCTCTTTTTCGAATGTTGAAAAAAAAAATGTCTAATTTAAACACTTCAAAAATGACTCAAACATGTTTTTGAAATTTGGTAAGAAACGGGTTTCCAATAATAATTTACTTTAGAAAATACGGTTACCTAATATTCAAATGTTAAGAAACCGTTTGTCAAAAATTTCAAATTTCTCGAAAATTTGTTTGCTTATTTTGTGTCAAATAATAGTTTCTGGTATATTTAGACTTAAAAACAGCAAGTGTGACCCATTAGTGCATTTTTTTCTTCTAAATAATCGAGTTTTCAGATTCTGCAAAGAGGCCAACAAATTTTTTGCGGTAGGTATCATTAGAAATCCAAAGCACGAGTGGAATGGAATGAATATGGGCAAGTAAAAACAAACCAGGGAACTGGACATTCTAAGTTATGAATGAGCTCTATGCGAACTAAAATGGAGTAATTTTTACTATGGCACAAAAAGATAGAATGGTAATTAAAAATAATCAGCAAAACATCATCATCATCGGCTCGACAACTGGGGTCCGGTCCTGGTTTCCTTCAACAAGTCTCTCCATCTATCCCGGTCTCGAGCCGACGCCATCCAGTTGCGCACCCCAAGGCTTCGGACGTCCTGGTCTACGCCATCTCTTCAGCGCGAGCATGGTCTACCATGCTGCCGTCTACCATAGAATGTACCACAAAGAACTTTCCAGGCAGGTTTCGCCATGCCAACCGGAGTCTATCGAGCCTAACTTTTGTCACTATGTCTGCTTCAAGGTAGATTGCGTACAATTCATGATTGTACCGTCTCCGGAATCGTCCTTCCTCACATATGGGGACAACAATTCTCCTTCAGACTTTTCTCTCGAACGCGGCTAAGAGGTCGGAGTGTCTTTTGCTAAGCACCCAAGTCTCGGATCCATACGTGAGTACTGGCAGGACCATGGTCCTGTACAGCAGCAGTTTTGAAGTTATGGTGAGATTTCTGGATTTGAAGAGCTTTGACAGACCAGAGTAGGCTCTGTTGGAATTGAGCAGCCGCCCGCGTATTTCTTCTTCTATATTATTATCGGCTGCTTACTATTGACCTAAGGTATTTAAAGGATTTCACCACCTCAAATAGTGCTCTGCTACCTTGATTGTTTGACCAACTGTTCTTCATCAGCAAATAATAATGAACAAAAAAAACAACGGTTGCATTTATGTTTGTACACCGGAATCTGCACCCAGTTTATTTATCGTGACTGTGTACTTTAAATAATATTGTCTCAATTGATCCTTAATTAACTGACCAACAGAATTAAAAAGCCAAACACTTCAATTTGAATACTCAACTTAAACCAAAATGAGCTTAACTTCTTCATCTGTTAAAACCGAAAAAAAACCTAATAATTTCACAATTTGTGGTTTTTTAAAGGTTTTAAAATCTCCTCATAAACGACCCTCGATTTTTCTTCTTCCCATTCCATAAAGACTGATTCATATTGTTAAGGAATTTTCTTCACCAAAAAAAAAACACTCTCTCTGCAGTGTTTTCTTAATTTTCTTATCGTTAGAATTCTTGAACTCATAAAGTGCCCCCATTCCCCTTTCGTTCTAATCTTCGTCCATTTTTATTACTTTTTTTATGACTCATATAAATTAATATCAAAACACTAAGGGCAAAGCAAATTATTTCTTTTACGACAACCATCACACTATACATAGCACCACAATTCAGAGCTGCCGTTTTTCGTCTTTGACTGCGAAGAAATGGGGCTTAAAAATCCATAAAAATAAACTGCTGACCATATATACATATATACAACAATGTTCAAGATATAATTAATATTGAATGTGATTATAACAGTATACATAGAAGAAAAGGTCCTTTTGAAATTTTAACCATAACAAAGGTTTATTTTATTGGATGTCCCTTAATGAATATTTCTATATATCCCCCCCTTTCCCAACATCATGCTCCTCCTTAAATGTAAGCTCAAAATATAAATTTGTTAATTATTTCAATTTCAAACAGGAATATCTAATAACACATAACAACAACATCCGTTTGTTTAACTATTCTTCGTTCCCATAAGGACTTCCTGGATTAAATTAAAACCTATAACAATATACACACATTTATCCCACATCCTCTAATTATTATTTACATGTCGAAGTCTCTAAGAAAACTTTTGGTGTTCATAAACTGTTCTTAAGGTTCCACGGCACAAAGTTCACAAACAGGCATCCATTTTGCAACAAAAAAAAAAAAACATATCCCAAAACTAAAACTTATAATCTTACCAGAGCAATATAGCCTCTAGGGTGTTGTCTAAACATCCTGTCTAAGAAATTTAATCTATATTCTTCCTTCTTCTTCTTCAAGGAAACTATAATAATAACAACACCAAACCATCACCGAACCAGTACCACTGCCACCGCCGCACACCGCCATCGGGGGCCACATTTTACTAATTGACTCCTTTCAATGGCAAACATTAAGTGAACAAACAAAATAGCTTATGTCAACTTTATTAATCTCGAAAATTATGTAAAATTCATTTCCTTGAAACCTCAGGATCTCCTCATCAGGCTCAGGACCAAGATGACAGAAATATAGAGGCGACTGTATAGGACCACCAGAAAATAACAACAAAGCAAAATTTCATAAACAATAAAAAAAAAAAAAACTACTCCCAGAACTATCGGGTTAGGTTGACGAGTCCTGGAAGAAAGGACTAAATCATGAATCGATGTGACACATGAAGGTGCCAACACAAACAACAATATTAATCGAGTACTATTGTATGTTGTGGTGGCCTGGACTGATGACAGTATATCCTGCACAAAATAAATCTCCCCAGGACGAAAGTTTCATTAAGACCATCTTCATCCAGGAAGGGGTATCTATATAGAGAAAGTCCTCTGTGCAGAAGCACAGAATGGTAACTGCTGATAATTGGATTTGCAACGCTTTATGGGAGGAAGTTCGACGACGACGGTGAGAATTTTGGGGAAGGATAACTGAGACTCGTTACTCTCTGCTGATGAGGAGCAATAAGTTTGATGTAAGGATATCAATTAAAAATTTCTAATGGAATGAGACAACGAAGACGACAATATCCTGGAATAGATGAGTGTTATAGTTATTTTAAGGAAATAACACAAGACTGTGCTCCTGTGGAGTTTCTCATCAAATCTTAAAAGGAGTGAGAATAAATACGCAATTTGTGAAAGAGGCTAATAAGGGTTGATGGAGCGTGGCTTCTTTAAAGTATGTACCTAAAAGAGAGATATTGTATTTCAAGGAGTTTTCAGCGTCAAACCACGAATATTTTTGAATTTTGTATATGTATTACGAGTATAACAGCCCGCCATAGTCGCATGTTGTCACCCAAAAATCAGAGGGTTCTTTGTTTTTGGTCTTGGGGATTTGTTGTTGTTGTTTTTGTTTGTTTCTGTCTGTTTTCTATATATTTAGACTTACCTAGTTTTTTTTTTTTTTTGTATAATCCTTCGAACCAGACTTCCTTAAGTTTATGACTAATGGCAAGACATAAATTCCAAATGTTAATCTGTAATTCCAAATGCAAATCCTTTCCGTCTATTCTCGATGTTAAGGAGGAGTGAGTAATAGCAATAGAGGTTTGGTTTTTTTTTTTTTTGTCGGGGGAGCATTTTCGAAAAACACAAAAGAGACAGAAACAGTTCAAAAAAATGGTTTGACAATTTGTATGTGTCAGTCATTTTGACTATATATGGGGAGGAAAGGATGAGTCTGGCAGGCTAAAATGTGAATGTCTTAATGTGTTTGCATAATGAATGAGTTTAGAAGAATTTTTTGAAGAAGCAGACAATTTCGTGTGAAAGGTAAATCTTAAAAGTGAAAGTGTAGAATCATTTTGTGAATGGAAAAGGCTTTAAAACGAAGCCATCCAAAAATTGACATTTAATTTTTTTTTTTAATTTTAACATTCCAGAGTTGTACGGTTTTTTTGGTTGATGGTTGGCTTTAGTAGATAAGTCAAAAAAAGTAGTAAAACCAAGTTTTTGTATGTGTGCTTAAAATTCTTTGCAGATGAAATCTGAAAAAAAAATATATTTTGAAAAGCTTCTTAATTTTTGGCAACACTCGCCGAATCTTTGAAAAAGTTATCAAAATTATTGGCACACCACTTTTTTTTAAATTATTAAACTATATATTTTTGACCAATTGTTTGACCAAAGTTTTGACTATTTTAATTTTTTTTTTTTTTTTGAAACAAATTTTTGCTTTTGAAAAAATTCCCAATTCTAAATGATTTTTCCCGGGGAAACATTTCCTTTTTCCCTTCTCTCATATTCTAAACGAAGAATTCTCGCGAATTTTGTTCCCTTTTCTCTTTTCCCTTATTATAAACTAACTTCGAATGTGGGAAAAAATTCTCCGAGAAAAAAGGAGGCATTCTAAATGTCAAAAGAAGGGAAATAAAAAATGTATTTGGCGCGAGTTTCTTCCCCAGAAATTTGTTGGGAGTTTAATCAAAATGTAAGTTTTTCTTTATTTTTCACAACAATAAATGTTAAAATTTAAGTTTTTTAGGTTCAAAACAACAAACAAGTGCCAGCTTCAAATTCTTCTATGAGTTTGTTGGAAGCTCACAGCGATATTGCGTGTTGATTCCACAAAGGAAGTAAGGAGGAGCTGTTAATGATTTGAATGATTTTAATTCATTAGGGCCACGGAGCAAAAATATTACAGAAGGGAAAAAAGTAAATTTTTCTAACAAAAGGTCGATGATTTAATATTAAGTGTGTGTTATTATTATAGGTGCGGAGTGATAAAAAAAATAATACGTCAGAGCTAAGGCTGCTAAGAATCTTAGGGCCAGAAATGGTACCGGCGGTGGGCCAAACCGGGAACAAAGATTTTCGGATTATGAACAGGATGTATATGACTTGATTGGGATGAAACTAGGTTGAGCCATACCAACACTGTCTTCGTTTCCGACCCCAGTTTCCTCCCTCAGCAAAGAAACGTTAACATGCACTTAATTTAATGATTGGTGGGATTCCAAAAACGCTTTCTAGTTGGTTCACAGGACATAACAAATACTTAAACGAAACCTTGTTTAGTCTATAGTACTTTTGAAACCAATGAAAAAATTTATTGTAAAAATTATGATGGGCGAAATTCGAATTAATTCATGAATGCTTACAACCATTGAGGCAACTCCAAGGGATTTGAACAATCTCTTAGCGATCTTTTAATAGCCCTTGGTTGTACAAGTTCACTTTCTTCTTGTTCATCACGTAAAATTCTTGCTGCGATTGAAAACATACCTGGTTTTTTAAATCTTTTTAATTGATGATAATTTTTTTCGCGAGTTATTTTTCCCGATTCGAAGGGAAAAATGTCTTCCCGGGGAATTCGAAATAGGAGAATTTTACTCTCGGGAGAACTAGTTTCTCGGGGAGTAATTTTCCCCAGGAATATTTAGAATTGGACGGAATAATTTATTTTGAGGACTAACATTTTTTTCGACAAAATTTGGTTGCTCCCAACAAAATTGTTTTAACCAATTTTTTTCTGGTACAATTTTTTGTTCTATAAAACATCTCTTCCACAATTTAATATTTCAACAATTTTGATCCTAGCGCATTAAAAAAAGTTTGACAGCAATTTTTTGTTGACAATATATTTTCTGAATTTTTTTTCAATAATTTTTTTTTTCTCTAAATACGAACTTTTTTTTGACAACTTTTTTCCACAATTTATTTATTCTCGTGGTTCAAAAATATTCCAATTGGCTAACAATATTTTTTGCCGATTTTTTTCCAATTTTTTTCGGAATCTTTTGTTTGTCAAATATTTTTTTTGAGAAAAAATTAAAATTCAAACATTGAAATTGATCAGATAAAATAGTCATTAATTTTGAAGTTGGAATGGATTTATATTTGTAAACCAAGTTATTTTACTGGAATGAGGCAGTAACGTGAAAAAGCCCGAACACCAAAATATCGCTCAAAATACTCTGAACACATTTTTTTTTGTTTATTTTTGTTTTCCTTGTTTCTTATAAGGCCAAAATTGTTTTGAAAAATACTTCTAATGTTGATAAATATCTACATAGGTTTTTGAAACCTACTGATTTTTTTCTAAAAATGATTTTTTGAAAAAAAAAATATTAATTTTCCTTTATGAAAATTCAATATTCTAAAAATGAATTAAATTTTTTTTGGAATTTTTTTATTCCGTCTAAATACTTGAAAATTGATTAAAAAAATGATTTTTTTAAACCCATATAATGATTCTGATTAAATTGTTATAAATTCATAATTTTTCGCTTCATCAGATGGCATCATCGTTTTCTAGCTCAAATTTTTTTAAATACATCAAAAACTTTTTTGTAAATTTTCCTTTACGAGATAATCAGTTTCCTTAGCCAAAATATTTGTTTTGTTTTTCAATTTTATGGTAGGTTTTCCATTTTAATCAAAAACAATGCACTTTTTTTAATATTTCCTTATCTTAATACCAATTTTCCTTTGTGATCTAATAAGAAAGTGATAAGGGCACTCAAAAGTTTTTTCCAATCACATCCCATCCATTTTAAATCACAGCCACAAAAAGATTCAAATCAATATTGAAGTGCGTCAAACGATTTTGACCCATATATTAATTCCATCCCCTATACTTGTGAAACACTTTTGCTCTTTCCTTTTTCCACATAAAGGAAGAAGAATCATCATACAAAATTGAATACCATCAGCTGAATAGCTCTGCAAACTGCACTTCATTTCCATAATAAAGGCATATAATATCAACATCTTGACCCGATTTTCAAATTGAGTCCTCACGTTTGCTGCAGATACATATATCTCTGATGATGTGAGGCAATCCGTCCTGCTGCTCATCCAGAGGGAGAGAAAAAGTCGACCATTTTTTTGTTTTGTTTCAAAGAAGAAGCAAAATATATGCCTTTGCCTATATTGCCCTTCTAACATATTTGTTATGATGATGAAACTCATAAATGTGCAAACAAAATGTACTTAACTTATGAAGCTCTGTATATGGTTCGTGTGGTGTTGTTGGTTTTCCACAATCACTCCCTGTTTATCTTTGAGAGTGCATAGTTGGTGGGGATGGAGCAAACAAAAAAAAGTAGAATAAGTCTTAAATGCATCCTGTTTTTATGCATAACATATAATATGCATCCTATATGAAAGGAAGCGGATACGCTCTTAAGCTGGAAAAATATTTGCGCTCCGATGAATACCATTCGATAAATATTGTTCTATCCCGTCAAAAGGATCGACACGACGAAGAAACATTATAACCAGAAGGACGAATATGCATTCCATCTAGATATCGGAGGTAAAGGATATTTAACAGTGGAAGGAAAAAAAAAATGGCTCCCAAGCCATCATGTGCAACAAATACCACTTCGATGCAGTTAAGTACATACATGCAATATGCATGCAGCAAGCATGCTAAAGGAAAGGATGTGCAGAAAAATATCCGTTTTTTTTTTTTTTTTTTTTTAATTTCCTTCTTATGATGGCTAAAGGCAATCCTTGGTGTTCTCTGATGGAAACTGTGGGATCTGCTCGAAATGTGTGTTTAGATAAAGAAAAAAAGGAGCAATATCCAAAAGGAATAGTGGACAACAAAAATTTAAGATAGAGGAGGGAGGTGAGAGGGGAGATGAGGTTATCCTTTTAAAACAGGATGTGTGGTCCCACTGCTCATATGGTTATGGGTGTTTGCTTCAATTCTTTTTTTTTTTTTTGCAAACTAAGGATAAAGTCAGGATATGTTATGATGCTGATGGGTATAATGGATGTATCCATAAGACCACATGTCCTTTTATCGAGCGCATGAGTGAGTGAATAAGCGCGCTCTTGGGACGTGTGTGTTTAAGCTTTCACTTCGGACCAAAGGACAAGATATATGCATATGCATGCAGCAAAGATATTTTCTTTCTGATTTTTTTTTTCTTGTTTCCAGGTTGTTCAATGAATATTTAAAAGATGTTCTAGACGTTCATACGACGTGTTTTATTTTTGTGGAGATTTCTGGTAGAGAAAGGTAATCAACATCTTGTTATCTGTGACGATTATCCGATTTATGGGACGTGTATTCTGTTCACATTCAAAAGCTTTATGCTTGCGTGATTGCAGATTGGATTTAGGTTGTTAGGTTGTGTCAGCATCCAGAAGATGCAGGTTAGGTTAACAAAAAATAAATATTAGAAGGAATTTGGTCATTCGCTAAAAAGAAATTGAAGCCCAATTTCGTAAATGAGGACATTGCAGAAAAATTGCAAAAAAAACTTGAGTGCAGATTTGTCTTTAAGGCCTCAGGTTAGTATTTTTTTCTTCTTAATTTTGGTGATGATGGTGAAATTGGAGAACTTAAATTTCTCAATTGTTTCAAAATTTAGAAAATGCGAGAAAAAAAATTGACAAATGCAAATGGGAGTGCCAAGCTAAAAAATTTGAAAAATCGTTATAGGAGTAAATTCTGATGTATGTAATTCATTTATTAGATATTTTCTGTGGCAGCCAGCGTGAGGTAAGTATTGAAATAAAACATTCTCCAAACATCGTTAATGGAGCAAACGCTTATATTATAAAACTTCAGATATCTTTATTGGAGTAAACGGCGATACAATCACTCTTCAGAAATTGTTATTGGAGTAAACGCTGATATAACACATACCTCTTCTTTCTCTCTTTATTAGAGTAACACACATTGTATATAAAACTTATAGTACTATCATCACGATAATATTTGAGTTGTCTGGTTGTGGTCGTCTGGGGCGCACTTGCATATACACAGAACGGGCAACCAGAAAATTAGTTAGTTGTGTGATCGCTAGGTGGCCGACGTGTGGAACGTGTTCATGAGTGTACTATGCATATTCATATACAATGGTAACACATAAAATTAGTTACTGGAGTAATGGTTGATATAATGATTGCTAAGATATCTTTAATGGAGTAAATAGAAATACTGATGTAATCATTCCTTAGATGTGTTTTTTTTTTTAGGGTAAATGTATTTGTTCCAATATAAAAGAAGAATAGAATATTGAACTTGGATTTGGAATTGGGCTTTAGCTTGGACTTGTTTTTGAACTTGGATTGGGCTTGGACTCGGTTTTGAACTTGGGCTTGGTTTTGAACTTGGACTTGGGCTTGGACTTGGTTTTGAACTCGGACTTGGACTTGGTTTTGAACTTGGCCTTGGACTTGGTTTTGAACTTGGTATTGGACTTGGACGTAGACGTGGAGTTGGACTTTGACTTTGACTTTGACTTTGACTTTGACTTTGACTTTGACTTTGACTTTGACTTTGACTTTGACTTTGACTTTGACTTTGACTTTGACTTTGACTTTGACTTTGACTTTGACTTTGACTTTGACTTTGACTTTGACTTTGACTTTGACTTTGACTTTGACTTTGACTTTGACTTTGACTTTGACTTTGACTTTGACTTTGACTTTGACTTTGACTTTGACTTTGACTTTGACTTTGACTTTGACTTTGACTTTGACTTTGACTTTGACTTTGACTTTGACTTTGACTTTGACTTTGACTTTGACTTTGACTTTGACTTTGACTTTCACTTTCACTTTCACTTTCACTTTGACTTTGACTTTGACTTTGACTTTGACTTTGACTTTGATTTTGACTTTGACTTTGACTTTGACTTTGACTTTGACTTTGACTTTGACTTTGACTTTGACTTTGACTTTGACTTTGACTTTGACTTTGACTTTGACTTTGACTTTGACTTTGACTTGAAATTAAGAAATTTTATTATTTGTTATTATGACGAGGAAAAAATAGTAAATAATGTTAATATAACATCCGTCCACTTTGTTTTTTTTTTGTTTTTGGAAACGGAATAACTGGGAAAATTCATGCAAATCTGAGACGCCGACATTTCCAAAAGCACAGGAATATGAAATGTGGGGCGTAACAGTTTTTTTTTTTCCTGGTAACAGGTAGAATCTTTACTTAATAAACAAAAGGTTTGAAAAGTGGTCATAACAACAGCCTCCCAAGAGCAATAACGTTCAAACTTCATTTTTAATTTGGTATTTAATATACCAAAACAAAATTCAAAATTTTAGCGCACCCATACTTTTTCCAATTACAATTCTTATTAACTGCACTTAAGAACTTAATTCGTAAAATTTCAAAAACACCAATATGATCGAAACATCTTTCAACTAAAATCTCCTTATTCTTTGTTTCAGGACGAACATTATGTTCCGTCTTTAAAATAAAAATACTCTGGGTTTCCCGAAATGAGTTTTAAAATTGAGACAAAAGTTCAGAAGTGTGATTTAGGACTTTAAATCTCATCTCTCCTAATTTTTTTTAACCAAAACTTTCCTTCAGCAATCATTATGTTAAAATTTAAACATGATACAACAACAGTCCTTATTTAAAAAGCCATGTAATTCAATACATCTGTTTTTTTTTTTAATGGAAATTGAATGCAAATGAAATGATATTTTGTTTATTCACACTTTCTTGTCAGATAAAACTCAAGGCATACGATCACAATGCCACTTTTAGGTATCAACGTTAATCTTATTGTAATTCTATTTTTTTTCCGCCCACCATTTTGTAGGCTTACCATCAAAATGAAACTCAAACCACCATTTCCTCCATCATCCCCAACCCCAGCAAATAGGTTCGAAATGGCCATGCTCTCCCCTAGAATTTCCATTAACGTCAACTTATATCTTGCCAAAGCTGTCACGGACTGTTATTCTATTTTGTTTTATTCATTTATATTTCGTTCACTTTTTGTCGTTTTCAACTTATCGTCAGCGAGTCACACTACGCCGCGCCTAGGGGGTCCTCTCTGTGTGTAACGGAACAAAATAAAAACCTCCTCCTAGCTTAACCATTAGCATCTTCCTGCATGGATACTATTTTGAAAGTTTCTTCCTGACTTATTGTGGTACCTGCTGCGTTGAAAGAGATGACAAATGATAGAGGCTTTTTCCCAAGTAACTTGAGAGTCAACCATCAATCCTCGCAGCGAGTTATTATCCAAATCCAATTAATTACAAAAAAAAAGGACGAAAACGACGTCAACGACGACGACAATGACGGTGATGGTGATGGTGATTGTGATTGTATAGAGAGCAAACCTAAAACGGATGAACGAACGACTGACGGACATCCAAGGACGACACTTAGTTCACAGTTTGTTGTCGTTTTCCACTTGAAATTCATTATTCACTTAAATAAATAGAAGAAGTCCTTTCGTTTCGAAGGCGAATTTCTACCTCTCTGGCATGATGAAGAGAAACTGATAAGAAACAGTGAAACAAAAATATGTACAAAGAAACAAAAATGTTAAAAGTGCTATGCAATGGTGACTAGACCGGAAGTAGGTAGTAGCTGTTCAACTACTATACCTTTGCTTTGCTCCACTCTCATTTACATTTGAAAGTGTTCGTGTTTTTTTTTTCTTTTCTTTTGTATTTTTGTAAATTCTTTTTTTTTTTTTTTGAGAAAGTGTCGACTTTTGTTTTGCTAGAAAAATAGAGAGGCAAAAAAAACCATCAATCTCGAAAACAGATTTCCTGCTGAATCACAACGCCCATATACAACCAAAGATTGTAACTTTTGCGAATAGCAAAAGCAACAAAAGTTAGAGGAAGAGCGATTAGAAAATAATCAGTTTTAATGAGTTTCGCTGTTGGTCTTTAATTCAATTAAAATACAAACTAATGGAAGTGGTGGGGGCAGAGAAAAGTCAAGAGTGAGACAATGAAAAATAAGTTTTCGAGAAAAGTTTTTAATGGTTTTTTTTTCAAAAAAAAGTACTTAACTAAATTAGAAAAAAAAAATTGTCACCTAATGATTATAAGCCATTTTTTTTTTAAATTCTCTGCTTAGTTATCAGATTAGTCAAAAAAAAAAAAAAAAAAGATTGACATACTTGAGATTTGTATTCACAGAATTAAAAAAAAAACGGGAAATTTGAATTAACACAAGATTCAATTTTTTGAATTTAAAAAAGTAAATAAATGGTCTACAGATTTGTAAATTTTCTTAATACAGAATTTTTCAAATGTTTAAATACAGAATTTTAAATTGATAAAATTTTGAAATGTATAATTTTTATTTTAAATAAATTATAAAAAACAAACTTGAATTTATGGAGTAAGGTAGGTACAGAATTTTTAGATACACAGAATTTTGTATTTTCAGAACTTAAAAATAAAGACTTTTTAAATTGCAAAAATATAGAGTGAAGAATTTGTAAAATATTTATTTTTAGAATTAACATAAATTATGATTCATAGGATTTTTGAAAAACAAAATTTCAAAGTGCAGATTTTTTTTATTTTTAGATACCGAATCTAAAATTTTTATTTTTAAGTATTTTATTCCAAGAATTTTTTTAATTTCAGAATATGTTGACATTTACGTATCTACTTAATTTTTGATTTCAGAATTTAGGATTCACAAGTCTACATAATTTTCTATTTAGGAAAATTATTAGTTTTACATACGGAATTTTAGTAAACATAATTTTTGGTTTACAGAATTTTGAAACAAACAAAATTTTGCATTTTCAGATTTGCAAAATTTTAGTTTAAACCAGGATTTTAAAATACGGAATTTTTAAGAACAAGTTTACTTATTTACGGAATTTTAAATTTTCGGAATTTAAGAATAGAGAATTTTGAAACACATAACTCTTGATTTGAATATACACTTTTGATATCGAGAAATCTTACGAACTTAAATTTTAAAATTGCATTTTAAAAAATTTAGTACCTGCACACGGTTTTTGAATACAGAATTAAAAATAATCAGATTTCTTTTTTCGTCTTTCTTAATTTCAATGGAAATATTTCTAAAATCAGCTTTTTCCATTCTTTTTTGAAAGTTAAGGTTTTTCAAAAATCTGTTTTTTAAACATTTTCAAAATATCAAACTTACCCACTAAAAAAATCGCAGCCCAGGAAAAAAAATTTATTCAAAAGATTGGAAATTTTCAACTATGAATAAAAGCAAGATATCACGCGAAAACCTTACCTAAGATTTCGTTTCCCTTTCTTTGAATCAAAGATAAATATAACAAAATTTATAGGCCTATACTACTTTTCAGAGATTTTTTTAGGAATGTTAGAATGCCCCTCTAAATTATTTTTGAACGCTGATTTTCCATAAGTATTCAAGTTTTTCGGTTTTTTTTAAAAACTTTATAGGTTACAAAGTTAATCTTATGATCATTTCTTTTATTAAAATAAAACTTTTCACAAAGAATTTCCGAAAGCAAATTGTTTTCGTTTAACTTTTAATTGGCATCATCATCTAACAGAATAAACTTTCTAACAATTACACGAAAAATTTGTACAAAACAAAAAAAAAACATAAATACAAAGCCCTCAAACACGCTTTGAATTTATTCAAAAAACCTTCGCTTCCACTTCTTTAACAAATCGAGAAAGCAATATTACAAAGTTTGTTTTTCCATTCTATCACAGGACTTCCTCGGTCGTCCATCTTTCTTAACACCCTTTCTGACAGGAATAAAGCTTGCCTTTCAAAAAAGACTCACCCTCGCCATGTTTTGAAAAAAAAAACTTATATAATAAAACATCACACTCCTTCATTCAATTATGTGCAATTGTCGAAAAGCCCTTTACAAACAAAAATAAATTCAACAGAAATTAATATTCCATTTTGAAATATATTATAAGCAGCTTACCTCATTTAGGCCGAACCAACCACCCTAGAGCCTACCACTATGGCTATAGCATTATAAATTCTTTTCCTCTTACAACCAAAATTATTCGAGCAAACGGAGAGACCAACTTCGCTTTCTAGCCAAGTGGAAAAACCTCACATTTGGCCATAAAAAAGATACAAAAATATTTTGAATGTTTTTCTCTGTGTGTGCCCCAGAAATATTTAAGGATTTAATTACTTCGTCCACCTCATCACACAAAAAAAAACCTTACAACTGAATTGGTGTGGTCGGCAGCGGTATAACGTCGTCGTTGGTCGGCGAGCCAAGCAAAAAAGAAATGAAAGCTTTTGAATATTTTGCAACCAGCCCCATATTCGTGTAATCTCTCACTCAGTCTCGATTTTCGAATGGGTGCTTCCAAAAAAAATACAGTCATCGCGAGGCAAAATGCCTTCGTCCTATATAGATACATTTGTATATTTACAAACTTGAAAATCCTAGGAAATTATTTTTTATCACGATTTCCGGATCGTTTCTGTGTTTGCAATGCTTTTTGCTTTATTCTCCCTCTCTCCTTTAAAGGGAAGGAAAACAAAAATAAGAAATAAGACTTCCCATTAGGACGAGACTACGAAAATAAAAAAAAAAAAAAAACAAACAGGAGATTTAAGAATTCTCAATGTTCATAAGTAAACAAAATATGAGCCTCATAACTCATAAAAGCCTGGTGGAACTGGAATGGCAGAGTGTTGAAACAATTTCAAGGAGTATGAGAGCCAAAAAAGCTAGAAAACTAGAGAGTTATTCAATTTATTTGTGACTTATGAAAGTCCTTTAGACATGCTAGACAATTTATCAAGTTTTTCGCGGCACCAATGGCACAGTTAAGTGGTCATGAAATGATGAAGATGAAGATGAAGAGGGTAGGACGCTGACTTTGTACCTGTTCTTTGGAGAAATGTGGAAAAGTCGGAAAACAAACAACAGCGAGTATTGAAATGAAGAAAAATTCCATGGTATTACAGTGAATTCATAGATAATGGAAGTTTGAAGATGTAGGAGACCAACAACGAGAAAAAAACAGGACAAAATACACTGAAAGACAGAGATAAAAAAGGAAATGAATATTCTTTAGTCCTTGTTGGAATTTCTATTGATGCCTTGAAGCTTACAATTGTTATCGAAGATGGGTATCTATTTATGTGTACATTTGTTGAAACATGAGCTCATTTTTGATATTCAAATAATTGTTGTTTTTGAGGGAATAGCGCGTTTTTTTAAATATTTTTTTTAAGCTTGAGGAAGTTTTTAATAGAAACATCTTTATGAAATGAGTTTCGTTGGGGTACATGCAATTTGATACCTAAATACCTAAAATAAAATGAGCATCGATAAATAGTTGGAGGACGCAATTGAAACTTAAAAACAATAATATTAACAAAAACAAAAAACAAAAATATTAATTCACTAATTTTTAAATACATAATACAGAACTTATTTTTTTTATTTGTGGCATATTATGATTCGTACGGTGTGGCAGCAAAAAATAATAATAAATAATTAAAATTTAAAAAAATTATTAATAAAAACAAAAATTAGTAATTTTTTTTTAAAAGTACGTATGTATATGTGACAGTGTACCATATGAAAGCGAAATCAGTTTGCACTGAATTATGTTAAATTATAAAAAAAAAACGTTCTACCAATTTTTTTTTGTTGCAATTTTTACTTTGGAAGTATTTTTTATAATAAATATATGTATACAGTGGCGTGCAAATAATAAGAAATGATTTCTCATAAAAGTTGTCTAGTTGTCTATTTTTGTGGTTTTTTTTCACCTTAAATTTTTTTGTTCGTCTGCTTTATTTTATCAATTAAAAAAAATTGAATTTATAAAAAAAAACCAAAAAGTGAAAGAAAAAATTGGGACCGAAATAATTTAATAATTGATATAATAAGGTAAACAAAAAACTTAAAAAATTTAAAGCCAAATTTTTACTTCACTATTTAAGAAGGAAGCAAGACAGACAAGACAAAATGATTAAATTATTTGCACGCCACTGTATACTAAATTACACACAGCACTAGTTGAATGATAGACCTAATGACTCAACGGCGGCGCCGCGCCGGTATATGCGCTTCAAAAAATGTTTTCCTCGTTATTCCATAACAACTTTTTTTTTATAGAATTTTTTCTGGCCAAATTTTATTTACAATTTTTTGGCTAATTTTTATTCTCGCGATTGGAAAAAAATTTCACTTGGTTTCTCCCTGATGAAAATTTTTTTAACAATTTTTTTTTGACTAATTTCTTATGAATTTCGACCAATTAGTATTTTTGCTGTAAAAAAAATCCCCTTGAAAAAATTGTACCAATTATTTTTTGACAAACTTATTTCGTCTTTTTTTTATTAATTTTTTTGTCTTTGAAGACGAAAATTTTTTTCCACACAGCTTTTTTGTCAAAAATTTATTTATTTTGAGAAAAAATTATTTATTAGTTTTCAAAAAAAAAATGATTTTTTTTTTAAATACAAAAAATATTCTTTTGAATATTATTAAAGATTAAGTACACAGTACCTCCTTTAGAAAAATTTTCATCGAAATCCGTCCAACAGTTTACGAGAAAACCGAAAACCAAAAATCCGGTTCTATGGCAAGTACCTACCGTTATTGTTTTTTCAAAAATATTTTTTGATTAAATTATACAGGTTACTTGACAAACCTTAATACAAAATTTCATCAAAATCGTTAGAGCCGTTTTTGAGATAAAAATGTTTTGTCTAAACGGTACTATGACAGGTACCGTTATTTTTGGTACTGAAAAAAAAAATTACGATTTCTCCTCTAGGCACCCAAAACCTTATGTCCAACGTTTAAAGAAAATTTCGGGACCCACTTTTTTCGCGTTCTCTATCTTCCTAATGTTAGGTCTGATTAATCGGCCCTATCGAGGTAACCGTCGGAGCGGAATTCTCTCCGAAATTCTACGAATCGTAGACATTTTGCTTCGAGGTAGTTCTCCGATCAGCTGATCGGATATTCTCTCCGACGAAATTAAATGCATGCTATTTGCATGCCATGAAGTACTTCAAATCGCTCTTTTTTTTAAATATTTTCTCCGAAGTCCTCCGACAAGTTCTTGGCGCTGAAGTTTTTCTTTTTTCCGATGACAGCTACTTCGAACCTAAATAGAATCTCCGACGAAAGATGCGTTGCGGAGAGAGTTCCACTCCGACGCACGGTTACCTCGATAGGGCTGAATATCTCGAGTTCGATTTTTTGCACAAATCCAAAACTTGCCCTATGGTCGCAAGTAAAAATGGTTACATAAAGACCTGCCAAGCAACTGAACATACCCTAAGCGGAGAAAAAGAGATATTCGACGTAATTTTATTATTTGTCTTCAAGGACACTATAAATGGGGTTATATCAAAAAACCCATTGAACAATGGGGTAACAAAGGTTAAAAGTTTAGGAACCACTCCCATTGTTTACTATTTTTTTTTTTTGACAACTATGTAATTTAGAAAACAAAATTTGACAATTAATTGAATTTAATTTTTTGATCAAATTTTTTTTTTGGCATTTGGTACGATGCATTTGTTTTTTGTATTAAAATAAATTTATGTCTCAAAATTTCTTGGAAACCGCTAAATACTTTTCAAAATGTCAATCAAATACAAAATTATAATAGCACCTACCAATAGATGGAAATTACCTCAAAAAGTCAGTCAATGGTAAAAAGACAAACGCAGGCAACTTAGGCTACAAAGAACATAAAAAATATTTATTTAGGAAGAACAAAGAAAAAAAAAGAAATATTAAATAAAATACAAAAATAAACAAAGCACATCCTACTTAGAACAAGAAATCCACACTTTCCGAATATAAGTGAAATAAAATGTTGTGTTTATATTAGTTTCCAAGAAACACTTCCTATGGCATTTGTTAAAATTTACATTAAGAAAACAACAAACCCTTTTACACCTGCCCATTGACCCGTGACCCTACCTAATTAATTTATTTTAATTTTTTCGTTTCTTTAAGTTTTGGCTTACACTTAACATTTTTGCCTTTTCGCTTTCGCTTTCGGCTTTTTTTTTCAATTTGCAAGAAAAAAAATAATAATTAGAATTGCAAATTTTATTTACACCTTAAACAAAAATGGTTTCCTTTTCCTTATAACACAAAACAAGAACAACAAAATTTTTAAGGTAAAAGAAGTTTAAAAGCAAGAACCTCTTTCTATATTATATAAATATGTAAATCATATTTTTTTTTGTATAACAAAAAAGGGTTAACATTATTCCTAACCTAAATAAACTTTCACTTATATTATCAAAAACCTTACCTACTCAGCTAAATATAATATTGAAGGAAGTTATGTGATTTTACCTCCTTGAGAGGAGGGTTCCCTTCAGAGATTGTTTGAATTCCAAACACACAGAACAAAACTTTGTCACCTTCTATATGTATATTATTCCGGAAGCTTAAACTTTATTGTCAACCATCAATAAACTTGCTTAAGTAAACAACACGTGTAAATATAGCCTGACACAAACACACAAACAAGGGTGTGTTCTTATAGACCTAAAACTGCCTCTCGTCCTTCTGAATTCTTAACTAATTACACTCTCGGTTTCAAACACAGAGCAAGCAACCCTCTCGCTGATTTCTTCGTCACTTTATCGTCCGTCGTCGTTCACCACCCTGCAAGACCCTTGACTTGGGTATTTTAATTCCTATGCCTGAATATTAGATATGAAAAAAAAAATCTTCAGAAGAATCCTTTTTTTTCTACCCCTAGCACCCTCTCTGATATCTCAGATCCAGCAAACACCATCATCGGCAATAGCAACGTCATCGTCATCAACGAAACAAATCCTTTCGCATAATAAAATGACATAAACAGGATAATTTTACCGGTCGGTGGGCACTAAGGACATTCCTTGATTTTTGTTCGTCCTTTCTCCTTTCGTCAGCTACAAAACAACGACCTTATGCAGGATATTTAAAATTACTAATAATTTTCAAAATTCTACTTGTCCTTGTAGGTTTATTACGAACGAGAAGCATCTACCCCTTAGATCTAAATGGGTAAATACTTTTCGTTATTTTGAGGATGAGTCCTGACGGTTTGGTTATGTACCTTTAGTGTTCTGTGTGATATGCGTGTGAAGTTTTGGTTAGTTTCCTGGCTGTGTCGTCTTCGTCGTGGTGCGTGTCCTGTGTAATATAAACATTTACACGTTCTGTCGCACTGGAAGTAGTGCGGGCAAAAGACAAATAATTTTTTTATTTCTAACCCACCCTGATATGTGAATATCCTTCAATTTAAATGTCATTTACAGGGATAAGGACGAAATGCAACACCGAATGGAATCCTATTTCCCTTTCTAATTTTATTCACAAAAAAAATTCTTGTTGATATGAAAAAACATTAAACATCAACTAAACAAGGATATTGTTCAATGAATGAAAACGCGGACTAAACAAACACAGAAACAGGACAAAAGGGGAATGGCAATATGCTACAGCGCGAGGGTGTTTTCTTCTAGCATTTTAATGCAAATTTTTCAACTCGAGAAATCCCAAAGGGAATGTGGAATGAAATTATATTGCCTGCCTTCTGAACAATCCACGCATTGTTGGTTCAAGTTTCATTTTGATCCTGATGACGGGGCACCCAGAAAAGGACGAACGGTGCTGACGACGAGTTAAAATTGCATTAGAATAGCGAGATGTTTGTATTTTGTTTGTTTGCATAACTGGTCTAATAATCCGTGAATCGATGGAATAATCATTTAGCTAACACACGCACAGTCGAAATACAGTATATAGGTATAAGTGGAATATAAAAAAAGGGGTGTTTTTTTTTCTAAAATAATGGTGGCTGGAAATGGAGATGTGTTTGCGTAACGATGTAGGAAATTACTTTTTTAACGAGACTAATGCCGGTGCAGGTGTTTTTTTTTTTTTGTTTTGATGCCTTTAGGCAAATGACACTGACACAGCGGGATGTTAATGATTTCAGAATTAGTTTTTTTTTTTTTTGATGAGTGATTTTAAGGTTTTTTTTTAGAGGCTTTTAGTGTTGTGAATTTGAATTCACAATCAGAAAAATTCCATCACTTCAGATTTTTGATATAATTGTGTGTTGTTTTTAAAATATTAGGATTACAAAATAAAAATTGCGTTTTTTGGACAAAAAAGATGCTCAAATCGCCACAGACGTCGAAGACGTTCAAGAACACAAAGATGCCGAAAACGATCAACGCCGCGCCGCCGGGGACACTCAAGACGCCAAAAACAAATAAGTTGCTCAAGACGCCGAAGAATTTTAGAAAAAATCTCCAAAGTAAAATCTTGTCAATAGTTTTGTTTAGTTGGGATGTTGCAAAAAAAAATGTATTGCAATTTTTCAACATTGAGCTTAACTCATTTAAAAACATTAAAAAATCTTAATACTAGATTTTACAAGACTGGTTTTTGAAAACAAAATCGTACAAAAACTGCAACAATATTAGGGTTTTGAAAAATCAGACTTTTCAAAAAAAAAATATGATTGACAATATGGCATTTTGAAAAATGTGGGCATATCTAAAACATGTGGACTATGAGATTTTGAAAGAGTTGAGAAAAATATCATAATGTAATCATACGAATATGATCACTGTAAAGAAGTTTTATTGAAATTTTGACTTTGAAAAAGAAAATTAATTTAAAAATGTCACCAAAATTGAGGAACTAATACCCAAATTTAAAAAAAAAACAATATTTGGGAGATATTTCTATCCTATAGTTTGGAAAATATGTTTCTAGGGGTATAAAAACAAATATTTAAAAATTGATTTGAGCGCTTTTGCTTTGGCCCAAAAGCTGACTGACATTTTTTAAACAATATTTGTTACCAAATGAAGTGTTGTTAGTAATTGAAGTCATACAAATTATTAAATTAAAATAGATGTAATCGTAAATTAAAATTATGTAAAATAAATGAATATTTAAAGATTATGATATTCCAGCCGCAATAAGTATAATTTCGATTTCCCAATAGGTATATACAATTTAATAATTTTTAAATTTATAAATTTCAGTTATGTAAATAATAATAATTGAACTCGGATTGTATTTCTGTTTAATTTAAAAAAAATAATTGATTAAAAAATATTTTTAAAAAAAAACCATAATAATAAAAAAATTTCAATAATAATATTGAATAATGCGCATTTGTGAGCTGCAAGCAACAAAAAGTATCATCTACATTTTATAATTTACAAAAGCAATACACTCAATTACACACAAATAAAATCTCATTATTTCAATTTCGGTTTTTTTTTTATTTTTTTGATACAAAATAACAACAAGAATTGATATCGGATTTAAAAAAAAAAGAATTAAAACGTAGTTAAATAAATATATATTTCATTTTCCAAACGACGTGCATGATCAAATTTAAATAAACATGCAACAGAAAAAAAAAAACACAAAATGCAAACATACACGGCGCAGCGCGGCGTATGTGGAATAAAAAATAACACAACACTCATATCCAACATAAGCGTATTAAAAATCCGTTTCCCAGGAAACTCGATGAAAATAAAAAAAAAAACAAACATAAAAATTAAAACACATATTCACACATGAAAATCACCATCAGGAGAGGAGAGATGTATAAATACATCAGAAGAGATAAATCCAGGATACCAAAAATTCTGCAAAAAAAAAAAAAAAAAAAACAATTGTGATAAAAACAATAATGAAAATTGCATTCACGGTTTCCAGGACGATTCCGTCTATTTTTGAGTTGAAAATAATTTATTATATGAATGTAGAGTGTTGTATGTTTTTTTTTTTTTTTATATTTCACATTTTTACTCTCATTTGTTTTTCATGTATGTTGCAACATCAAACAAACGATAAGAGCACGAACACTCGTTTGGGGATTTAAAGATACAACAGGATACACGAATGATAAAAGGATAGTTGGGTACAAGCTCTAGAGTAGGTATTGACAAAAAAAAAACAAAAAAAAAACATTCAAAACAGAAGATATTAAAATTTGTATAGCCATGGACATGGACACGACAGAATTTAGCTAAAAAAAAGATTGTTTATTTAAAAATGTGAACGTACATACGTACTCAAGCCAGGGACGGAATTATATAACGATTAGGGAATTAGAGAAATCCCTTGAGGGTTCTGAAGTACAATAAGCTTTTATGTTATGCTATTTTATCTACACTTAATATCGGGTAGTGTTGCTTGTATTATGTTTTTTGATATAAAAAAAAGAAAACCTTTTAAGGCATGATTCATGTTGGGCCTTGTTTTTTGTTTAATAAAATAATTTTAAATATTGTAAGCAAATGTCTTTTAGAGTTCAAAATTAGTTTAAATCTTTGGACAACAAAGCGGAAAATTATGAAATGCTTTTGAGATTTTTTTTGTTTATAAAAAAGCTTTGAAACACTTGTCTGCGGTTAAGAGTAACAAAGACGAGAGTATTATTGAATTTGAAAAAAAAAAAAATTGAAAAGCCTTGTAAGCAGTTGTAAGCATGCACATTTTCGAACATTTTGGACGGCAAAGAATTCAAAAAATATTTTGAAATTGAATTTTCTAATAAATATTCTTGTAAGCACATGTGAGCATTTGTAATTTTGTTGTTTAAACTCGAAATTTACAAAAGATCGGTACATGGAAAATAATGCTATGAGATTTTAGTCTATAATAAATGTAAATTTTTAAAAGAAGAAATTATAGACTTGAGTGCTTCGCTTTGGAAAAGTCTTGTAAGCACTTATAAGCATGCTCTGTTTGAAACTGAAATTTCCAAAAAAGTTCCGCGCAACAAAGCAGGAGACATTTTGGAATATTTTTGAATTTGGTTTTCTAATATATAATATTGTAAGCACAGATTTTTTTCGACTTTAAACATGAAATTGACAGATCATGACGAAAAAACTACATGCTACGAACCAAAATGTTTAAAATTATGCTTTGCTTTTAAACAGCTTTGTGAGCACTTGTAAGCATACTGCATTTCAAGCTGGAATATACATGTAGGTTAACTGTAACAAAGCCAGAGAAGAAATAAACATTTAAGAAATTAATTTACTGCAAACTAATCTTGTAAGCACTTGTAAGCAACTTGTAACTGGAAGAAAAAGTATAAAAAACTAGAGATAGAGGCTACTACTACTTTATCACTTAATTTTAGAACCGTAGACAATTGCAAGCATACCTATTTTTCAAGTTGAATTAAACTATTTTGTTTTACTATCCAAAATTTTAAGAAGAGCTATAGAATAAAGTTTGTAAGCAGTTGTAGCAAGTCTTCCTTTCAGTAAAAATTTAAACTAAATTTTTAAAAACATTTTTGTTTGCTGAACAGGTGTATTAAAAATGTGTAGGCAATTATTTTTTTGAGGAAAAATTAAAATATAAAATATTTTCAAGACATTTTCTTCTGTTTATTTGTAAATACAGAATTTAATTCAATTTCCATTAAAGAAATTCGTCTTCTAAAGTCAAATCCTTGATTTGTCTTCTTGAGGTAGTTTTGTATCCATTTTAACAAAAGTTTCCTGAGAGACGAAAAAAAAACCACTCGTCCTTATGCCTTATCCTTATGCTTAAGGCCCATTGACAAACTGACAACTCCATGTTCACAAACAATGCATTACTTAAAAAGAACCCTCAAGTGTAAAACTCAAGCTGTATATATTTTTTTTTTTGCTTCCGACATAAAATAAAAATCAAGAGTTAAGTTCCGTGCGCACCTACGATAAAAAAATAATAATAAACAACAACAAAAAAAATCAGAAAACTGATGATACACAATAAACGAGTAAGCTACCACCCTCTGCCTCACCATTCTCTGCTCAGACAGAATGCTCAAAAACAGCCTTTCGAAAAAAAACAATACTTAAAACACTGTAAAAGGATTAAAAAAAAATGAAACAAAAAAGAAGAAAATTCACAAATTACTCCCAAAGGACAACCACAGCGAATCATAAATTTTCCGCGCAAATATACACGGTGATGTAAAAATAATGGGCCTCTCTGTCGGCAACATCGTGTGCGCTTTGGTTGTGCAATGTCCTTGCAAAGTACACTATACTCGTACCTCCATATGCAAGTTGCATATGCCGCTTGATGGCGCATATTGTACTCTGAATTTTTATCTACCTATATATAGTTTCTCGAGTTTCTTTTTATCCCCGAATGACGGATGCATCCTTTCTTTTATCCTGATGAGGAGTAATAATTTTCACCATTGAAAAGACCAACCTGTTTTTTCATATTTTTTTTTTTTTGCAGAATCGTTTTTAAAGGCTGAAAAACTATTGTTGAATTTTTATTGTTGCAGTAATAATACAGCGGAGTGTCATTTTTATAGACACGCCTACACATTATGTTTTTTTGCTCGCAATTAAGGGACTTAAAAAAATATCTCAGAACGTCGTTTTGAAAAATTATATTAAATTTGTTGGTATCAAAATAATAGAAAAATCTGTACAAAGTTGTTTATTTTTAAGACTTACCATTATCAATTTTTTAAAGAAAATTATTTTTAATTACCTGAAATAAAAAAAAATAATACATCAATAATTATTTAATTGCTAAAAATATTATATATTTAACAAAAATGTCGGTGGTTTTTATGAGTAAAATAATAATTTTAAATAAAAAAAATAAGCATTCATGTCAAATGTACAACTTTATTTTACACAGAGATGAACTGTAGAAGTTAATCACAATTTTTTTTTGAAAATGACGGATGTCTCAGGTTAAAATCCACAGATTTTTCTGATAAATTAGTTAAGGTGTTTGTATATCAAAGATTATCCTGAACAGGTCACATTGAACTAAGTTAATATTATGTAAACTCTGGTTAATCATAGATTTTCAAGGCATTTCCAATGTTTGACTTGGTAAATCATAGATTTATTTGGTAAGCCACTGATTTTCAGGTGCAATTAAGTATAATTTAATATCGGTTAAGTTCAGGTTTCCCTAGTTAATCACAGATTTTTCCGTGAATCAAAGGTTGACCGCAATAAATTTAAAAAAATGTATGGTTAACTACTCATTACTCAAATATCAAAGGCTATGCTTATATCATAGATTTCTCTAATTAATCTCTGTTTTTCTATGGGCAACACAATATTACACGTTAAATTAAAGGTTTGTTTTTATTAATCACAGATTTTTGTTATCTTTATAGGTTGACCATTATACATAAATCCATCAAATTCTTTTCTTCTTCTTTTTTTCTTTTCTTTTTTTTAATCGAAGCAATCTCTTTGGTAAATAAATTTTCAGGAATTTCTCCGGTTAATTCATATTGACTGTTCTGGTTACTCATAGATTTCTCTGGTCAATTTAAATTAATATTGAACATTCCCAGATTACTATGGAAAATTATGAATTTCAACGATTCATCACAGATTTATTGTGGGTAAGTTTGAAAATATTAGATTAATTTAATTATCTTAGGTAAATGGAAATGTTAACCCGAGTTTATTGAAGAAAACATTTACCAAAAAAATCTGTGATTTATCAGAGTAATCTGTAATATACCAGGAAACCCCTTAGATTAAAACGAGAGATAAATCTAGGATTAAACGGTCAAATTCATAATTTTCCAAAACATTCTGGAACTGATCAGAGTAAATGTAAGTTACACAAAGAAATCTGTGAGTAACAGGATGTTCCAATGTGAGTTAACCGGAGAAATTGCTGATCAATCACAAAGATTTAGTGAGAAATATGCCAGTTGAACCATAATTTTACAGAAGATATCTATAATTAATAACAAAAATATTGACTATACTCATGTTGGGCGCCATTTTTTACAAAACAATTTTTTTTTATCAATTTACTACTGAACCTAATTCCACAGCACCGACTGTATTCTTTCAGATGAAAACTTTCCAACAAACAAAGGTACAAACCACTTCTTGTTCAACACAATCAAAAAGCACCATTTCCCCAATCCCTTCCAGCAGCGCTATGCAACCTTGTTTGATGACAAGTATAATGTATAACAAAAGAACATCCACCAGAACCAGAAGAAGTGATACAAAAAACGGGTTCATTAAAATTGTAACTATCGGTAATTTATCAAACCGAAAAGTGAACAATGTGTAAAAAGATGTAGTGCGAGTGTACGACTGTGAACGTGTCACAAAAAAAGAAAAGAACATCACAATCACATTTATTTTCTCGAAAGAGTTAAAAAGCTGTTAAATGAATGTGTTTTTGTGTCCTGGTGGGATTGAAAAGAATGGACAAGGACCATAGACCATCATAAAACCAAAAAAAAAAATAACTGCATCCAAGGACCATGTAAATAAAAATTTTAGTTTGTTTTCGTTGATTTCTCAGTTTTAAGCAAATTAAATTGAAATAGCATTTTTTTGCTTTGTGCACAATGATATAAAACAAAGCAATAAATAGTATGTGTGGTGGGGGGATATTTACAAACACTATAACCAGAAAAAGTTTGTATTGATTCAGGATTCTTTTCTTTTTTCTGTTTTTTTTTGATATTATTTGTCTTTCCAATAAGTTTGGAGTTCGACAATAGCAATAGCAGAGGTAAGGATTGTGAAAAAGTGTGTAAATATACAAAACAAAAGCATATATTCTATGGTTGCCAACTTTAATAAAATTATTATAATTTTTTGTAGCTATTCTTAAATTTTTATTTATTTTTTATCTAATTTTTTGGGGTGAAAACATTAAAGCATTTTTGATAAAAAAAAAACTTGTACTCTAAAGGGACTTTAAAGGGAGTTGCAGGCATCTGGCCCAAAAAAATTGTCGGCTTTTTTTCAACACTTCTTTATGAGTGCGAACATTTTCATATTTCATATTTTCATAATTTTTGTTGAATTTATTCTATTTTTTAACATATTTCTTTGAAACGCTTTTTCTTATAAATTTTAATTTTTGACAAATTTTTTTTTTGGCATGACTAATTTTTCGAAAGTTTCATTTTTACTATTCTTTCTTAAAATATTTTTTTAGAAGGCTAAAAACAAATGTGACAGTGTATTTATTTAAGGGAGAATTTTAGTACAACAATCTAACCAAAATGAAATCAGGGGTTGAAAGGTATTTTTCGAGTTGCTAGTAATAACGTTTAAATTTTCAGTGACTTCACTTTAGCAGATTTATTTCTTGAAAGTCAAAATAAATGTGACTCTGACCATGTTTAATATCAGACACAATATTACATGCGTACATTTTTTACGACAATATATGTACCATCAAGAAATTATGTAGGCAAACTAAGCGGGAAAATCAACGAAATTGACGTCACAGCTTTTTGATGACTTCACGTTTTCAGTGATAATTTTTTCGTAATCCATAAATGTGACCAAATTCTAGAAACTGAGCCAGGCTATCATAAGATTATAAAAAAAATTTCAGGAGATATCAGTGACGTCACTTTTCTCCAAATATTTTCATGTTTGGAAATCAAAAACTTTGATAACTCTACGATACAAAATTTTTGAAAATTCTGAAAACCAAGCTCGGTCTTCAAAAAAATATGTTTGGTGACCAAGAATAAGTTTTTAGCAGAAGTACATTTAATGTAAAATTCAGTGACGTCAATTTCCCAAAAATATTTGCAAAGATAAAAAAACTACTAGATTACAATTTTTTTTTTGAAAATCTTAAAAAAGAAAATTTAAAGCTTTAGAAAAAATATCAGACAGTCAGACTTTAATTTTCTATTATGTATTTTTATTTTCGCTAGAGATTCAACGATGTGAAATTTAAAGAACTTTTTAACTACCATTCTCAAATTCCTGAGTTAAACAAAAAAAAAAACATGAAGTATCACGTTTATTTTTTTAGAAAACTTCAGATGATGGCAACCATGAACACGAACAAAATATGTTCACAAAAATGAATTGAATCCAAAATCGACAATGGAAAACACATGCATGCAGAAAAAAAAATCAACATCAACAAAAAAAAAAAAGTAATACGAATAAAAATCTCCATCATTGGGTGAATATCCTTCTTGCGCAGAGTTCCAGAGGATAACAATGTAAACATGACCGCACTTTCTTCTTGGATATATGTTCTATGGTCGTGGTTAAAAGAAAAAACCATAAGAAGAAAAATACAAAAGGAAAAAAAATTCCTGTCCCATCAATAATGTCAACAATATGTTGTGAGGAACAAAACAATCTCCTTCACCTACTACTTCCCCTTTCTCTCCCCAATTCCCATCATAACCTATCCTCAAATAAAAATAGAAAAAATAAAATCCTCGAATCAAATATGGTTTTTGCGTCCTTCGATCTATAAATTAATATCCCTTTCACCTGATATCTTTCACATCGTTTGTTAAATTTGTTTTTTTTTTTCTTCTTTCTTCTTTGGTCCTGATGATTCCTGAATCCTGATTTTCTCCTATTATTTTTTTTTTTGGGGGGATGTTTGTTGTTTTCTTTTGTGTACATTGCAACGGGACATGATTTTGGTATCCTGAGGGTTTTTGTGTTTTTTTTTCTTTCTCCATATTTAAGGACATTGTTTGCACGAGCTTGTTATTGAGAATAATGCGGGTTTTTGATGATGGCACTAACATTGTGGGATGGGGGTGGTTAGTGGTGGTTGTGTGATGATGCAGCAAGGACGCGAAGAGAATAGAAAAATATTTTATGAATTAACATTATAACAGGCTGTGTGGAAATAAATATTAATATTGCTCTATAGCATACCACCTAGCGAAATAATAAAACAAAAAACTTTTATATTGTGGGAGCAAGGGGTAGTATAGAATGTTGAATTTTTGAAAAACAATAGGCAGAGGGTTCATGATTGTTGTTTTTATTTTTTTCTTCGTTCTATTGACAAAACTTAATGGAGATTCTACGTTGCATCTGGGAAAATTCTCAGGGTTATAATGTGACAATAGAAAGTTGTTGGCCTTTATCACCTCTCTAAATTAAAATCATTCAAGTTTCCAGAAATTTGATTAAGGGTGTTTTTTTTATATTCTTTTCAATAAATTTCAAATTGCTCGAGCTTAGAGATTATGGTTGATTAAGGGTTTGTATTACAGAATTAATTCAATGAAATTTTACAAATTGAAAAATCATTGGGATTATGAGTATGTTAAAATAAATATAAAAAGATTAATGTTTTTTTCAACTCATGTCAACGTTTCCTAAATTCTCCTAAGTCTTGTTTTTAAAAAGGATACAAAATTAAATTTAATGCACAACTGGTTCATACGAACTTACTTGTTCAGTACTTATAAGAAAAAACATAAACAAAAACAGGAACGTCAGAGCAAAATATGAAACAAATAAACTCATTTTCTGATGGCTAAAAATAGACCAAACAAAAGTTTCAGCTCAAACCGTGACCAAAACTGGTCTCGATGTCGTGGCTAGTCCGTACGTCCGTACGTTCTGGTACCATTTTTCGTCGTCGATATCTCAAGAACGAGTAGAGATAATAAAAATTTTGTTTTACAGATAATAACTTCGAAAGAAGATGAAAGGGCGTTTATTAATATTCAATCAGTTGTTTTTTTACTGTAGCAGTTTAAAAAAGAAATGAAAATTTTGGTTAGGCTCAAATATCTCACGAACAAATAATGCTATTGACTTGAAATAAATTTTATTCGACACATTATGACGTCATACAAATTTGATATGAATTTCGAAAAAAATCAATATACCGTTATTTTTTAAAATCAAAAAAACTAAATAAAAAATTTTTATAACTCGAATATCCTCAGATGGAAAAACGATATTAACTTTAAAATAATTTTATTCTACGAAAAATGTTGTTTTTGACTACTGGTGAAAATTTCAAAAAAATTCAATGGACAGTTTTTTTACAAAAAATTAAAAACTACAAAAAATTCTACAGAAAATTGGTATAAATTGTCTTTCGACTCAAATTTCTCAAAAACGGGAAACGATATTTACTTCTTGTTTGTTTTATTTTCTACATGACATAATTGTTAGCAACTGATAAAATTTTGACAAATATTGAATTTGCAGTTTTTTAACAAAAAATCAAAAACTGTTAAAAGTTCTAAAGAAAAGTAGTTAGAATTGTATTTCAGCTCGAATATCCTGAGAACGAACAACGATTGTGCTTTCTAAAATATTTTATTTTATACATAGTACAATTTTTTATGAAAGGTTTGACAAATATCTAATTGACAGTTTTTGACAAAAAATTTAAAAAAATATAAAGTAAAAAGTGGTAAAATTGGTTTTTCGACTCGAATATCTTGAGAACGAGCAATGATATTGACTTTGCCATTAAGTATTTAATTTTATACATAGTAAAATTTTTACAACGGGTATATATTTGACATATACTTAACTGACATTTTAAACAAAAATTTAAACAGAACTATGAAAATTCCACATTCGTTAAAAAAACGCATGGAAGTTTACCTCCTGGGTCACGTGGAAACAACTTATACATCAACAATCTCTTTAATATATGTATGTGCATTTCGTAAATCTCTTTAAATAATTAAAATGCTTTTAAATCTTAAAATGATGATTGTTTGAATTTAACAGCTAAAGTTTGTTTCGTAGAAAATTCGGTTATTTGAAAAACACTAAATATAAAGTTTTCAAGATCAAAAATGGGAAGTTATCAGTGTTGGTCGCACCCAGCCTCTTTTTTAATTTAAATACCCAATATTATGAAGAATATAATAAAGGGCCACTTTCAAAAAGATTTTATTTCAATTCGATTTTCTCGTTTTTTTGAAAACTATTTTTTCACCACTTACAAAAATTTTATCCTCAAACTCGTTAGAACCGTTTTAGAGATAAGAAAGTTTTCGTTATTTGAAATGCAACAATATAAATGCAGTCAAACTGTGCAGTTACAATTTTGTTGAAATTTTTGAGTTAACAAAAAAAAACCCTTTTAAATTAAAATAAATCTCGACCAGCGTAGATCAAATTTCGAATTTTCCAAGTGACTTATGGCACTGCCATGGTCTAGCTTCAATTAGAATAATCAAAGGAAGCTGATGATAGTCTTGGCAACCTTGAAACAGACTGTAATTCCAGTGGTAGAACACATGAGTTGACTTTGTTCATTCAAACGTCCAATGTTCAAAATAGCTTTTAAAAAAATTGAAACAATTTTCAAAATTTAAAAAGTTTAAAAAAACATGAGCTAAGGTCAATTGAATTATTTTTATAAATTATAAATATGTACTTAAATTATTTTTAGTTAAAATTCGAATGAAAAAATTCTGTAAATTAAAAACTTCTATACACTTTAATTTTGAGTTCTAAAATTTTGGACGTTTTTGTTAATTAAATAATATTTATTCAACGAGTACTAAAATCCTTGTTAACAATGATTTTTTAGCAGCAGAATTACAGAATGCCTAAATTCAGAATATTGAATATATGTACAGTATTTTAAAATACAGAATTTGCATTCAAAAGAGTTGAAATACAGAATTTTGGTTTTAAATAGTTTTGGAATACAAAATAATGAAAAGCTAAATAATAGAATACAGAGTTATGTTCATAAAGAATTTTGGAATACAACCTATTTCTGAACTTTCTACTATTTTATACCACTCGTACCTAGCCTCTTCTTTATTTCTAAGACTACAAAAGATGGACCTGCGTTAACAGAAAAGTTGCTTATACCTTCTTTAAAAAAAATTGGGATAGTATGATAAGCCGTTAGTTTCCCTCAAAATTTGTCGCTTTTGGAAACAAATCTTCATGGAAACGTTGACTGTCAATAGGAAGAGTAGAATTTTAAGCCGACCAGGAAATAGTGAAAAAGAAGTTGCTTTTCCAATATTCAAAAGGAGCAAAACACGATAGCTCCCTATAGCTTTCTTATTAAAAATTGTAAAACATGGTTTTGTCAAAACCCCGGTGCCTAATTTTCTAACTTATCATATCGCACAAAATCCCCAAGTTACAATAAAAACAACTTTTCAAAGCACTCTATTTGTTTTCTAATCTTCTCATTCTCAACATTTTAACAACCTCATTCTCCCTCTCCTACGCACTTGCTATCGAATCGAGACTTGAAATATGAAACTTTTTCACCAGCTCTTGTAAATTACTTTGAAAAACATTCTGACAAAAAAAAAAATTAACATGCTCAACAATAATACATCCCTAGATACCAACTATGCAAATTCACAACTCACCGCATATAAAACACTGTACAAGGTATCGTATCCCGGCAATGATTTCTGTCAAATTCTACGAACCGAAACACAAGAAAGACGAACAAGAAAAAACAAACTCCCCCATCAAATATAATATTATAACTTTCCTCCAAAAAAACAAAAAACGGAATATAATTTCTATCGCGTTTATTGCGGTCATTTATCATCCAGCTAAAGTCGCAGAGCTTATCTCCATAATACCGTATGTCAGTTTTTTGTGTTCATATATAGAGGATATATTTCGTATAGCCCAACTAGAGATTCGTCACATAAGGAACCCAAAAGGATTTCCAATATCGAAACGAAGAGCAAAAAATGAACAAGGGGATCGTTTTAGATTTTCACGACGACGCGACACTGACACGTCCACGTGGCAACATTAAATTCTCCGAAATCCAAAAAATAAAACACATTAACCACTGTTTACATCGGGGTAGGTATAGGTAGATATTTTACGAGAGAAAAGGGACACAAGGACACCCTTAAGGATTAAAATGTCGAGTTTTGTTCACTGAAAAATGCACAATAGCTGCAACTTGCATTGGCACACTCTTGGGCAAATGACTTTAATCAGAAGAATAACACGGTCTGTCACTTGAAGGGAGTGAAAAATAAACTCACTTGTTTCATCAATAAGAGGGTTGCACTGAACGAATTTATCCTTTACCTTAGGAAAATTGTGTGATTTTCCCCGACAGCAGCTTTCAGACTTTCTTTGGGTATATAGAATGATCTGTGTTATTCTAAGGAAAGTGGGGTGCTGATTAGATAAATTGCCTTCAATGCCTTAGGGTACAATCAATCTGAAGTTGAGTGAGGCGGTAAGTGAGTCAGCAAGAGAGTGTGAGGAGTTTGTGGGACATGTGCTGTTTTATTCTAGAAGGTATTGCTCGTTTTGGTTTTGAGAAATGCATGGTAAGCTGTTTTACAAGAGGGCTGACGAGAAGTGTCAAAATTGCAAGAAAAATTGTACATGAGCGGGTTTTTGTTGAAGGCCTGAGGCCATTTTCTCGAGAGAGTCAAAGAAACATGACAAAAGGATTAACAAGATAATGTTTAGACATTTTTCTTATCTTATAATCGTATTGGACCATTGAGTTGTTTTTAAAGAAAAATATATGAATTTCTTGAACAAATAAAAAACAAGATTATTTTGAGCTTGAGAGAATTATTTTTTTGGGCGTTTTTCTTTATTATTTGAGAATAGATCTCTGAACAGAGTCTTAACACTACGAGCATACTCTGAACGTGCTCAGTGTTCCGATTTATTTAAGAAACAAACTAAACGGGATTTTATATACCCTTTATATGTAGGAGGGGATTTGAAAAGAGATGTCGGTGAACATTAGTCTTGAATTTCAGTATATCACAATGAGAGGGTAAGACAGAGCGTGGAAGGGTGTTCCACATTCGCGTAATACGGCTAAAAAACGAATCCCTGTACTTGACAGTATGACCGAAATTGGGTTCAAGAGTAAACAGATGACGATGACCATTCCTGGAAGCGCGAGTAATACGGTTGAAACGTTTAAGGGGAGGAATGCAAATGGCTATTTCACTAGAGGACTTACCGTAAAAGTAACGATAAAAGAGTGAGAGACAGGAAACGTAACGTCGGTGTTCGAGTGACGTAAAAGTATCGATGATGTTCCTGTCTCCGATCATTTTGAAGGCTCGTCTTTGTATACTGTCCAAGAGACTTAATTAAGTTATTGGATCACCAGCCCAGAGATGGGAGTTACACTCAAGCTTTGGACGTATATAACTTTTATAGATATCAGAAGGAGAAAAAAAATTTCTTGCATCTCCAAAGGAAACCTAAACATCTTGTGGCATTTTTGGCGACGACGTTAAGTATGTGATCATTCCACAAAAGATGGTTTGTGATACAAATACCTAAAATCGCAAGCTGATTAGTTTCTTTGATGCAAGTGCCACTCATAGATAATGGCAGGGGTAAGTCTCGCTTTAACGACAGGAGGCAGCATTGAGTTTTAAAAGCATTAAATTCTACGCGGTTTCTTAATCCCCATTGTACAATGCTGTCTAAGTCAGAATTTAATGTACTTATCATATTTAGTCGTTTCAGTTCCACGTCCGAAGAGCAGGGATGTGAATCTGGAAACGAATATGAAAAGCTAAGGGTACTATCGTCAGCGAAACAATTTAATGGATTAGTAGTTACAGACAGGAGATCATTAATGAAAATGAGAAAAAGGGTCGGAGACAAAACAGAACCCTGTGGCACACCAGCATTTATGTTGTGGGTTTCAGACTTGAATCCGTCTAATATAACTTGTATAGAGCGATTCGAAAGAAAGTTACTAACCCAACGAAGAAGGGTTTCATCAATACCAAAAGCACGCATTTTTGATGCCAAACTTTATCAAATGCTTTAGAAATATCAAGTGCAATAATCTTACTTTCTCCAAAACAATGTAAAGATTTGTTCCACTGTTTGGTGAGATAAACCATCAAGTCACCGGTGGACCTATTGCTGCGAAAGCCGTGTTGCCGGTCATTAAGAAGCTATCGATCTTCAAGATATTTCTTGAGCTGGTAATTTATCAGTTTACGATCTCAGTTCAATTCTGTTTCAGAATTTTAATTCACCGATTTCTGCGTATCAGCCTTTGTTCAAAGCTGCTTTTTTTATGGAATTGTATGTTATCATACACTAGAACCTCACTGAGATCTAAAAAGTGCTTAACTATGGTTTGAATTGTTGTCGAACGGGAACTTGTGATTCACGATTTTTTTTTACTGATTTTGACGAAATTTTTTAAACAGGTTTTAATATAATTCACCCACCACCACGCCTACTTTTGAATTGCTCTGTTACAAGCAAACCTCTTTATGATTGGCAACTACTCCAATGATTTAAATGAACTTAGGTCTTGTTCTTATGAACAGGGAAATTAAAAAAAAAATTGCCAAAATCCGCCCTGTGCCTCTCCCCTATTTCTAATTGTTTTGTTCTTCTGAAACAGCTTCAACGATTTTGATGAGATTTTATTGTACGATAATATTTAACTTAAGGAGTTGATCTAGATAGATGCAGTCAGGGCAGCAACCTAGGGTCTCTAAAACAGTCACTTATTTCGGCAATGTCTTGAACGATTTTGTTTAAACTTTGAACTTAAGTAACATTTTACTTTGAAAAGTAACAAAATAGGCATCATAGTTCAGTGCCTATGGGGCGCTTTAGCAAGGAAGTGTTTACATAATATACAAATTTTCAAAGTTAAGAAAATAAAAACCATCGATGCCATTAATTAAGGAGCGCGAAAAGTTGTCCAACTTTATTTTAGGTCCCAATTAGGATGAAATTTAATATTCAATAAAATTAACGTTTGTGTCACCCAGAGCCGTAGCAAAGCCGTACAAGGCCAAAACGGTCCTAGATTACAGTTTTAATAAATTTGAGGAAATTTTGTAATATTTTACTTTGTTTGTATTATTTAAGGCCATAAACAAATTCAGATATAAACCAGACCTAGCATTATGATGATAGTGAACGCGAAAATAGTGGGTCTTGCAATTCTTTCTGTTTGTATCTTGACTCACAGCCTAAACTACCAAATCGATTTTCTCCAAACTTGAAAATTTAGGTTTTTATTTCATTCAATAGTAAGAAAAAAACATATTTATCTCAAAAACGGCTCTAACGATTTTGATGAATTTTTATTATAGAGTTAATGGAAAATTATTTAGTAAAAAAAAAATTTTTCAAAAAGAAGTTATTAATGGTAGGTACCTTCACAGGTTTTCGATTTTCTCAAAATTCGGATCAAAATATTTATGAGAGATTTTTTTTTCTGAAAACCATGGATATTTTTTTTTTTTTTTGAAAGGTTTTTTTCTAAAATTATTCTAAAAATTTAAATATAAACTTTAAAAAATAAAAAAAATTTTTAAAAATTTTCATTCACCTATTGACTCTAACGATTGTGATGAAATTTTAAGAGTTTTGGGAAAAAAATTGGCTTGGTTTATTTTTTTTTTGCCGAAGCTGATCTACGTCCCAGAAAAAAAAAATGAATAGGATGAACATTTATATATTATTATTATTATATTTTCAAAGTGCTAATTAGGTTTTGTAGTTCGATATCTTCCATGTTTTTTTGGTGCTTCCTTAACTTTTCGCCAAGTTAGAAACGTACCCCTGGAAGAAGGGTTCTTATCTTTTCTCAGGTTAATAATTGATAAATTCATATGAGATAACTTCAAAAAATCAATCAATCATTATTGTTATTTTGTCTTCGATATTATATGTGTTTTGTTTTTTTTTGGTATATTTTGCTAATACACTTTCATAGAAAGGTTGACACTCTTCCGCATTAACTGATACTCACCGTCACCAGCAGTTAAAAGAGTAACCAAAAATAACTCAAATATTCGTTATCGTATCACATAAATATTTTTACTCACTGTCCGATAAAAATTATACCGATTCAAGATTTCCTGTATTGGCATTATAATATGAGTCTATACTTAGACCAAAAAACCTGTCCAATATAGATAAAGTCAACCACCTCGGGTGACTTATATTTTTTTTTATCAAAGGGGTTGCATTTAAATAAGTTTAAGGCGATTACGGTTAAAGATTGCTAAATGAAAACCAAAGAAATCTACGTTTAACGGCTTCGATTGTAAAGTAGTGCTATACTTAAAAAAACATAAAAGGGTGGAAAAGTCGCAAGCTTACCGAAACCAAGTTATTCAATTCCTTATCAAAAAAAAAAAAAAAATTCCAAGACGACACCCAAGGAATCAATTATAGGAAAAACCGTTCCTTATCGGTAATACGAGTAAACGTTTGAAGAAGGACTACAGCCGGCAATGCGTTTAAGTCACATTATTCATCGTTAAGCTTAAAATATTCATTCTGAGACCGGTTTCCCTATTGCACCAAGAAGTTATAAATAGCCCCGAAGGTGGTTATATACGCTAAACACCTTCTATATTATTCGTATGAGTTTACTTTTGTATAAATTTACTTCCTTATCTTAACAATTCAAAGAAATTCAAATCCTTTTGGCCAAAATCAAAAGATCGAAGCAATTTCTGTAGTGAACTGGAAGATTTTCCGTATCCACTTTTTCATGAAATTGTGTCGTTCAAGAATTTAATATTTTTGTAAGAATAAATGAATTTTGTTAAGTTTTTTTTTTAATATTTACCAAAATATATATTAATAACTAAAAGTTATGATTTTACAAGCACGATGGTTTTTGGTTTTGGTTACCAACGTTAACCACCATAACATCTTGTGGCCAATGTGTGGACAAATCCATTCCTGAATTTGAACCATATAATTTCCTAAATAAAACAACAATTTTTTTAACATCTATCCCTCGTTAACAAGGACACATAAAAAATGAAACACAAAAAAAAACTGTCATCTTAAAAATAAAAACAAAAAAAAAACTCACCTCAATATATCCTTGTACACTATCACACTGCTGCAAAACCAATATAGCCGGATTGAATTTCAATTCATCGGGCGAACATGGACTAAGAAATCCACTATCAGCATCACTATGTGTGGACAATGGTCGTGGCTTACGAATTTTATATTGAACATTTCGACTTGGCACCGGTCCCGGATTGAATAGCACGTAATTGGATTCGATTGGAATTGTCCGATGACGAAATTGCACATCATCACTACTACGTCCTGATGTTATTGCAGTACCACCACCACCCGTATTGGAACCACTATCACGACCACCAAGTGCAACACCACTTGTTCCACCGCTGCCACCACCCGTGCCACCATCTGCTGAACGATTCGAACGCAACGAACTGCTTCTAAATGGTGACAAATTCAAAAAGGACAATTTCTTAGTGGTCGCCGACGATGACGACGAGGACGATGATGATCCTGTGGATGTGCTTGAAGCAGCTGTATGTGTCGAAGTCGACGAACCAATCATCATGTCATTGTTGATGATGCTGCTGTCGTTCGTGCTGTCGTTATTATTATTGTTGTTGTTGTCATCGTCGTTGTTGGTAGTCGTTGTCGGACAGCACCCACTATTATTGGCACTGCTGTCATCATCGGTTTTCGACGTTGATGATGAACTTGTCGATTGGATAAGTGGTGTACTATGGCTGCTTGGATCGTCTTTCGATGTGGATAGGATGTCGTGAGTGATGCTGCAACTGTCGTCGTTGCACTTTTCCAGGGATATCGATGATTTCGAAGCAGCGAGTATAAGTTTCTGGCTAACGAGCTCTTCGTTACTAAAAGGATTCGGAATCCCAATGCGCGATGGATCGACTTCAAAGTCATCCGGGTCGATAACGAAATAGTTGTGGTGTTCAAATGGATTTTTATCATCGTAAATGATTTCTTCGATAAATTCATCACCATCGTCGATTAAATTTGGTGAAGCAGCAACAACAACCTCATCGTCGGAACTCATTTTTCGACGCTTGAGTGTCTTTTCGTTGATAAAGTCCACACTTGGATCAAAAAGGCAGTAATTTTCCATTGGTGGTATTCCACCTTTACGCTGACGAACCGGAATGTTCTTAAAAGGACTCGTTGAATCGGATCCTTCGGATGCGGCAAGACTGAGGTCTATTGTGCGAATGGGCGACGAAGAGGATGTCGGCATCGTGATGATGTTATTGCTGAGATTAGTTACGGAGCCGTTAATACTGCTAGTACCACTGCTGCAGTTGGATTCCTTTTTGCTGCTGCTGCTGCTCAACGATGAGAATAAGCCACGACTGTTGATTTTTGCTATGCAATTCTTTAGCTCCGTTACTCGTCCTTTGTAAGGACTCTTTTGTTTGCATGGTGATGAAGTTTCGCTTACCACAATTGCCTCTGTACATACTGCTGCTGCTGCTGCCACCGATGCAGCATTTATATGAATTCTATCGTCCTCTTCATCCGCAACAGCAACAGAATAGTTGTTGGTGATGATGGAAGAAGAAGAAATTCTATGGTAGTTGTTATGTTTTTGAAGAGCTGTTGCTTCGCAACTGTCAGTTTCAGCTGGATCATCCCTCGTCCTTTTCGCTGACTTGTTGTTATTCTTGGTTAACTCCTTGCGTTCCTTTTTGCTAAGAACAACTTTCCCCCGAGATGGCGATGATGTGTTGCTATTCGAACTCTTTGTTGTTTGTGTTTGTGTCATAATTTCGTCCTGTTGTTGACGTTTGCCAACACTCCCACTGCCATGATGTTGCAGCAGCGAAGGCATTTGTGAAATTGGCGGCGGAGTTGGTGGTGGTGGTTCTCGATATGGCGGTGGTAAGGGCTTAATGCTCGCAAAGTTATTCGCTGCGATAATTGTTGTTGACTCATAACAAACCGGAAAGTCACAAAAGAGTTCTGTGAACTCAACTGGATCATAAGGATTTTGTGTAAATCGATAATTTCCACCACCACCACCGCCGCCGGCGCCGCCGCTGCCAGGGCCCATAAATGGAGGTAGTTCAAAAGTTGGCGGTGGTGGCAATGGTGGTAACGGTGCATTTTTCAGAGTACTGGTGCTAGTGGTGGGTTTCTTGGAACTTTGATTTCTTGCAGTTATTGTTGTTGTCGAGGAGGCACTATTGGGAACTTTGTTCCCTGATGGCGATTTTAATTGTAAAAGTTTCGAAGACTTGGCTTCGTGGTGTTTTTTAAGAGTTACACCACCACCACCACCACCACCGCTACCAGCACCATTGCCACTGATGGGTGGTGTATTTATGTTTCCCGTTGCGTTTGCATTTCGATCAGACACTTTTGGAATACGTAACTTTGTTGGTTTGTCCTTTTTCATCGAAGAGGACATTTTCTTGTTCGGGAAGACTTTCTGTAGTTTTTGATTAGACTTTTTTTTGTCGTCCTCCGAACTGATGATGATGATGCTTGATGCCCGAGGTTTTATCTGTTGCTGACCAGAATGGAAACTTTTTCTTTTATAGGGTGAACTGTTGTTATTGCATGATGGAGGAGATCCTGGCGATGACGATGACAATGACAAAGATGAAGAGGAGGACGACGATGAACAATTTGTTGTGGCTATTGAGTGAGGGCGTCGTTTGACAGTGCCAGTAAATGAACTGGGCGAATCCCAATCGTATAAGGATGTCTTCAACAAATTTGGAAAAACACCTCCCACAGTTGTAGTTGTTTTTCTGTCATCCTCATCAGCAAGAACTCTGAATTGGCCATGTTTTGGAAGCATATTTTGCCAAAGGCATTCGGCAGTAACTTTGACATATTTCTTTTTGTTTTTGTAAGGAATTTCTTGTTCTTGTTGATTTTAAGGATGTTTTTCTTTTTTGTGGGTTTAGTTTCGGTTGTGTACTTTATTAATTGAGAAAGGACACATTATTTCGACGGGGATTTTATTTGGCACTATTATGTGCTTCTTGCATATTTTTGCAAAGGCTACTACTAATGGCTTTCATAAATCTTTCTTCTATAATGCTTCAGAAGCCCCTTTTTTGTGTGTCTCATCATCTAAACAAGGCAAACAGAACTTTATTTTTGGGTATTTCGAAGAAGACATAGATGGAGGGAAACCACCACGTATATGGGGTGTGTATATCAATTAATTGGACACGATGAAGGATGGACAGGGATTTAGCTGTTTTGAGAGGGGTTTGGCAGAATTCGGCTCAGTTGGTTAGAGTTGGTTAAGTTGAATGGAGGGCCTTTAAGACTTTGAGATGATATTTTTTTTTAGGGAGGATTTGCTTATGTCTTGTCGGAGAAAAATAAAACATTTTCTACATTTCTACAAAAAAAAAAAGACATAATCTTGATTTTGTTGTATATTCCGAGGAGAAAGGAAAGAAGTTGTTGTGCTTAGTAAGGACTACCTATTTTGAAGATTCCTTTTATCCTGCCTTTTTTGTGAATGTTAAGGGTATTTAGTTTGTGTGTTTTCTGTTGCGGTTGTGGGGCTGTGGTATAATTAATGATGACGAAGAAGAGAAGTGTTAGTTTTATTTTTATATGATGAAATAAATGAATTGGAAAGATTTGTTACATCTCTCAAGGGTTTTCTTTGGTTTTGTTTTGATAAAGAGTTGAGCAATTATTTCATTGAATGTAGACGTTCATTTTGGGGAGATTTATTTTTTTTTGTTGTTGTTTTGTTTGTGGAATGGAGACAAGTCCTGTGGGTAGGTTATAGACCTACTAATTGAAGTATTTATATATTCATTTGTTGGGAATTAAGTTGTGGGTTAGAAATAATCAGCGTAGGCAATTTATTCATAATTTCCTTATGAAAACACACATTTACGATGAGGCTTTGTAGTTCTTATACATATGTAGCAGGTTACAAGAAAAATAAATCATGATTTCAAATTTTGGGGAAAAATAAAGGAACTATTGAAAACTTATTTCTACGAAATATTTAAATTTTGTAACATTTCATGGACCAATTAACTTTTTCCTTAATACTTTAAATCATGAAAAAAATATAGGTCGTACAATATTTTTGACATTTTGTTGAGTAGGCGCAGAGTAAATTAACTTTTCGACATCTGAAGATGGTCGATCGAAACAAGTTTCAAATTTCACAAAAAAAAATGCATTGATTGTTTTGTTTTCCATTTTTAAAATATTGGGTCTTTTAAATGCAAATAAAACATGTCCTTCAATGAAGCAGCCCAAAGACAAATGATTTTTAACGCTCTAAAATTTAATAAATTTCAAAAAAAAAATAAAGAACAGATATGCCACCAAAAAAAAAGAGAATTAGCTCTACAATTCAAAAAAATCTCAAAACAACAAATTTTTTTGGAAATATGTATTTTGTTGTTCAAACCTTTTTTAGGTCCAATATTAATATTTTTTTTTTAGAGCACTTATGTAAAAGCATGAATTAATTTTTTTGAAGAGCTGTATTTTTTTGGTCGTATTGAAATGAATTTTTAATTTCATAACTTTATTTTAAATCAGAAATAAAAGCGAAAAAAATATTTTTTTTTAGTGAATTTTTATATGTTGGTCACAATTCTAATATAATTCTTGTGAATTTTATAATTCATCCGTCCAACTATTTTTCTGACTAAACTAAATAGTCTTTAAAAGAAATTAAAGAAAAAAATTCATTGATTTCTAAAATTTTATTATCATGATCAAGAGAAAATGAAAATGATAATTCTTTCAAAAAAGTCATTTAATAAATTTTTTTTGATTCATCTCATTCCGACTCATAAAGATATACATAGCTTTTCAAAAAAAAATTTTTTTTTAAGTAGGTAGGTACATATATATAAATTGGAATATTTTTAACTTAATCCGCTTCCATCATTTGTAGAAACGATTTCAGAATTTAAAAAAAAAAGATGTTTGCAAAAATATGTCAATTTTAAAATCTGAAAAAATTCTTCTAGTGTTTTTAGGAAAATAAGAATGTAATTCCCAGTGAATAGGTCAATCATATGAAAATAATGAAAATATCGTCCACCTAGTATTCTATATATGAGGCCATCAGTGCAATTGTGGCGTAACCCACTTTTTTTCAAAACTGAGTTTTTCATGAAAATGGTTCCCTTAATAAATCTATTTTAATGCAAAAATAGTTTTATGTAGCTATCTAGACTCATAACCAGATGGCACTCAAACAGGTGTTATTGCATGAAGTGGCGTAACTTTCATACTTCTCATAGAAACTGTTTGCTTCGGTATAGATTGTGACCTTTTGCTTTGGTATACATAATATGAGCAGTGAAAAAGTTCACATGTACATATGTTTGGGATGAGTCTACAGCCTCAAGGAGACCTCAAGAAATTGGATCTTGGCTTATGCATTATTTAAAGAACGTACATAGGACGGTCTAAAAAATTATTATGTAGGTATTCTGTCCAATGTGGGGGCCAAAATATATACCTACTTTAATTGTTGTGCCACTTTTTTGGTATCCCATCCCGATTTAATATTTGAAGAAATGGACCATAAATTTTAAGTTAGTGGCCATTCCTATTTGCCATGTGACCAAGATTTTGGTTTAATAGAGAAGAATCAAAAAATTTATAAGAATATCTTCGTCACAAATGATTGACTAAATGTCATTTCCTCGGCCAGAAAGAGAAACCCATTTGAAATTTTAAAAATGACTGCATCTGATTTTTTTTCCTCAAAATCTCTGGAAGAAAATATCACAAACAGGAAAATGTCCATTTCCAATTCCAAGGTTGAATGGTTTAAAATTCAGTGGTTACATTTCGAAAAAAATAAAACATTTTCAATTTTTTATAGGTATTCCATTTCATTGATGTCTTACTCGAAGAGGTACGTAAATGTAAAAAAGAGACAATCCGTTGCTATTAAACTTTAGGAGCTTAAAATAAATGATAAAAAAAAGAAAGACTTAATAGAACTGCTTCAATTTATACCACCAGTCCATCATTTTTTTTATAATTATTATTTTAAAAACGTCAACAGGTGCTCCAATTGAAAAAATTGACGTTTTATCAGACTAGGAATAAAATCATTAAAAAATAAGTAAACATGTACACATAATTTTTTGTTATTAAAATATTGAACTATGAAAGAAATAAAAAAAATAATATAATAACTTTGACGTAACCTTTCTTTTTTATTTATTTTTACAGAAAACCATTAATGCAATAGTGGCGTAACCCACTTTTTTCCAAAATAATATTGAATTAATAAAAAAAAAAAAGCTTGCCCTACAAAGTATGTCTTTTTTCAAACTCTTCGACGTTTTTAGATTAATCAAATATGTCAAAGGGAAAATACAAAAAATGTTTAAAGAAACTCTGTTTCTTAAATCTCTCGTAGCTCTAAAGTGAATTTTATGGGTTACGCCACTATTGCTCTCATGGCCTTATATATTAATGCAAATTGTTGCACATCTTGATCAATTTCTATTTTCGGAAGTAACCCCAAGCCAATACTCAGCTAATTTCACATTTTTTTAAAAAGAAAAAGGTACTTACTAAAAAGCCAAAAAGACTTCTTCATTTCAGTAGCAACTGCACCAATTCTCTCCATTTCATCAAAACCACATAAGTTTAATTAAAACTCTGTCAAAAAAAAAAACCAAATACACAAAAGTCTAAAAGAAACTAAACTTTTAAAATGTCCTCTTGCATCAAACTTCAAACAAAACCATCAAACCACGCATATCGTCTTTATTTTATTTCAATTCTCCAAAACTGTGCGCAACAAACCAAAAGTATTTTCCAAATAAAGAGTAAAACCTCAACAATAGTCAAAATATATTCCATTTTCCAACTACCTACATATATTATTCTCTTTCTCTTTTTACTTTAAGTACATATTTTCATGCAAAACAATTTCGAATGATGTGGTTGTGAGTTGTGACCTCATTCTCTTCTTCGACTACTCCTGATGGTTGGTTGAGGAGACAACATCCACTTGAGCAAAAACAAATTAACAAAATGACAAAAGGTTAAATTACAATTCTGCATAAATTGTTCAAATTCTATATAAATGTATGTAGGTACATTGAATCTTAAGCCAAAGAAAAACAACAACACTATACAATCTGGTGAATCATGCACTTTGGTGACATTTATTTGCAAAGGACTTCACTTCAGAAGTCATTCTCATCCTCCTCAAAAGTTCCACATAGAAAGTAATAAAAATATATAAAAGAAAAAAAAAACATTTACTTCGCAACCATTCAGTCTCTCTCTAAGTCTAAGGAATGAGAATTGACTTCAATCTGCCTTCGGAGGAGTTTGGTTTTGGAGTTATGGTTAGCTCAAGGTTCTACTACTTCGTCCTTTTTTTTTTTGTGTGGTGAGGAAGGTGGTGTTTTTTAAGACGATTTTTTTTTTGGTTATATAGTTCTTCAATTCTCAAACGAAATATCTGTGGTTGACTGTGAGATAGAAGAATAAGGGAATCCCAATTCGAATCCCCGAATGAACTAACAAAAAAATCACCCAATTCCTATCGCTTATCTTACATTCCACTTGGTTGTCTTTGCAATTGATGTCGTGGCTTTCATTTTGAGAAAAGTTTGTCGGTTATTCCTTTAAATTCTTTTATTTTATTTGATTTTTTTTTTGAATTTGGTCGTGTCCCTTGCACTCAAATGTTGGATAAATGCTATGCATTTTATTTTGATATTCTTTTTTTTTTAAACTTCTTCATCAGAGGATGATAAGATTTTCCCTAGGATTTAATTTTAATTTAAAGTTGTTCAAGTGTAATTTGAAATGTTTCAGTATAAAAAAAAACTAGTACCTTAATTTTTTGAAAATGGAAGAACGCAGTCAAACAAAAATTCATATAGCTTTCGGCTATCGGTCTACCTATCTCTTTCTTTCGAAAATTAAAATATGTCATTTTTGAAGGGAAATTTTAAAATAATTCGTTTTTCAAATTGAAGGGTTTCTGAGAGTTGTATCGTCATCTTCAGAAACAGAGTCAGATTTAGGATCTCTCAGGTTTTAAGGCCCAGTTTGTCAGTGATGAGTTATGAACAATAGAGTTTCCTCAGTCAAACCACAGGGTTACCTCAGGCCATTATGAATATCAATCGTTTGATTCAAAGCTGTTTTATTTTCAAACAGACACGTTTTTATATACGGACGTTAAAGTTTCCTTATTCTATCATTAAGAAATCTTGGATTTTCCAAGCACTCGCCTTGAGTCGAATGTTCGATTAGATATTCATAAAGAGAGCCTTAATATATCTAGAGCCAGTAAGATCACACTATCGTAGTGCGTAGGACCATCATGCCGGAGGTCTGGGTTCGATTCCCAGCCCCATCTATCTTTCCATCTGAAAACAGAAATTTTTTTTCACAGGCTGCTGATTCTTGTGAGAAGTTGACAAATTCTCCAACAGTGTCACTTGTAAAGAACAAAATGCCTTTAACCCAAGCCGTTCGAAATAAAATCCTAAATTCCTGCAGTTACGAGCACACAGGAGTGGTTGAGAGTTGTATTTTATTTTATTTTATTTTATTTTATTTTATTTTATTTTATTTTATTTTATTTTATTTTATTTTATTTTATTTTATTTTATTTTATTTTATTTTATTTTATTTTATTTTATTTTATTTTATTTTATTTTATTTTATTTTATTTTATTTTATTTTATTTTATTTTATTTTATTTTATTTTATTTTATTTTATTTTATTTTATTTTATTTTATTTTATTTTATTTTATTTTATTTTATTTTATTTTATTTTATTTTATTTTATTTTATTTTATTTTATTTTATTTTATTTTATTTTATTTTATTTTATTTTATTTTATTTTATTTTATTTTATTTTATTTTATTTTATTTTATTTTATTTTATTTTATTTTATTTTATTTTATTTTATTTTATTTTATTTTATTTTATTTTATTTTATTTTATTTTGTTTTATTTTATTTTATTTTATTTTATTTTATTTATTTTATTTTATTTTATTTTATTTTATTTTATTTTATTTTATTTTATTTTATTTTATTTCATTTTATTTTATTTTATTTTATTTTATTTTATTTTATTTTATTTTATTTTATTTTATTTTATTTTATTTTATTTTAATTTATTTTATTTTATTTTGTGGGTTACGTTTTTGATACAACTGGTTTAGTGGCATTTAACAATCGCAATCCGCTGGATCTGCATGATAACCAACTCAACACTTCGGATGCTCTGAAACGTTTTTATTCAAAAAAAAATCATTCTAGAATTTATGCGTTGGACTTATTATAGATTAAAGATAATCTACTGCGGCCCTAAGTAAGTTAAATGGGGACTAAACTTCCTATTTTCCTCATCACCTTGTTAAATGTGGGCCCCCAATTGATTGCAATTTGGTTGATTCTCTGAACGTTAAATCCGTCAATGATCGTGAAGATTTGAATGTTGAGAAAAATAAGGGTGGCTCTGGTATAAAATGGATGAGAGCTAAGTGGATGTGCAATTATAAGACATCACATGACCTAAGGGTATTCGATTTACGTGAAGCAACATCTTAGAATTGCCGGTGATGAGTCTAGAAAAATTTAGGGTGGCATTTGGGGTATCGTATTTTTTTTTTAATGGAATTTTAATAATGAATTTTCTGGAGATGTGAGTTAATCTGAAGTAAAATACAAATATGAAGATACTGGGAATTAAACTCACTCAAGTGTTTTTGATCTCATTTCCACAACCAAAAGGTGGGTGTAATTGATGCTCACATGTTTAGATATTAAAAATTTAATTATAAATACATGGTTATCTCAAAAATTTAAATGTTTTTTATTATTCGAAAAAAAAACTAAAACTAAATTTTGAAAATCAAATTTTTAAAAATAGAATTTTAAAAGCAGTTTTAAAAAATTAATTGTGTCCCAGGCGGAATATCGACAGTTACTCCGTTGAATCATGTGACAACTATTTTAGAATTAAATTTAAACAAATATTTACATTTGCTTTTCAAAACTCTGCATCGCTTTTGAAGGACATTAGTATTTTTGTCAATTTGAATTAGAAATACAAAAATAAAGCGCGCACTTTCTTGCATTTTGAATTTTTTCTTTTAATATTTTCAGAATTTCTTAAAGCAGATCTTTGAAAGCTGACATTTAAAAAGAGCAGAACTTTGATAAAAAAAAGACCTCAACCAGATTTAGCCCCCGTTCGACCCAAAGCGAACGTTTGAGAAATCAAATATTTCTTAATGTTAAGAAAAAAAGGAATTTCACGTTCGAATACAGAAAAATCTCCTGTCGACAAACAATATTTATAGAATATAGAAATGCGAGTCGCGAAATGAGTAGTTTGAAAAACGTTCGATTCGCTATTCATAATAGGGACAAATAAATGATCCAACAAACAATTTTGAGAATTTTAAAAATTTTAGAAGAAAAACCTACAAAAAAAACTGAAAATATTTAAAGACACATATCATCCAGGACGCTATTTGATGGTTTTCAAAACATTTAGCATAATGGTCACTTTTAAATTATTTGTTCAAGTATTTGACAAAAAAAAAACTGCGTGAGTAAAAAAAAATCGAACCAATTCCATGTCAACACCAATTTGTCGAAAAATTCTTTCAAATTTGCCAGTAAATTTCAATTCTTGAATGACACAAAATTTTGTAATATTTTTTTTGTGTTCTCAAATTCATTCATGAATCATGAGATGAAAGCCTAAAAATGTTTGCACAAGTGGAATTTAATTAAACTAGGTCGCATTCTATTGCTTGATTTAAACCTGTGTACCGAAGTCACCTTAAAAACGGAGATTTAATGTTTCACGATACAGTGACAGTGAAAAGTAATTTTTGAAATACTTGCATCGCGCAGTAATTTTCACTTTAACTGAACACTTTTTGATTTGTATTTTTTTCACTTTGTACACTAAAAATATAACTGACACAAATTTTTTTCAAAATGTTTATGGCTAACAATTCTAAGTTCCTCTAACAAAATTTATTAAAAATTCTCCCGTTAAACAAATTTATGGTTTTTTTTTCAATTTTGGTATCAATAGAAAATTATCATTTATTTTAACCAAAACAAATCGCACTCAAAAATATCAAAATTAATCTTAAAATGTTTACTGCGAAAATGCAACATTTTTCAGTGAAACTTTCCAATTTCATCTGGCAATTTACTTAATGATACTAAGGCCAAAAATATAGTCTTCTACGCTTCATTAAAAAAAATCACTTTCACAATTTAATCACTTCCACAGTTTTCACCTAAAAAAAGTAATTTGTTAAAGTACCAACCTCAATATATTTAGATGACAATTTTATTTCTGATTTTTTTTACAGCTACCTTCCCTTTGTTTAGTTGGGTGGAAAAATGTCATGGTACATTTAACATAATTTTTTAAGCATTATCACCTATAGGGTATTAATTTTACCCAAATAAAAGACTTTATTGTTGGACTATCTAAAAAAAACTGCTGTTCTCCAAAAATACTATCAAATTAAATTTGAAAAAAAATTAAATTTTCAAAAACTTTAATGCTCTTCTTGGAAATTAAGAATTCATATACAAAATTCAATCAAGAAATTAATTGCAAAAAAAAAGAAAATGACTGTCCATCTACAAACTGGTGAAGGATATTTTGTTAAATACATATCCATACCAAATAATATCCTTATACCACAGGATCTCATCACAGAAAAAAAAATTAGACAACTTATTTGAATGTCCCTTGAACATAATTAAAACAAAAAGAAAACTCAATTTATATTAAAAAAAAAAGAGAGCAACATAATTTAAATTCCCCAAACTAAATCAACAGAAAACAAAAAAAAAATCAAAGAAACCCAAATTGTCTGGTAAAACACAAGGACGAAACTCTGTATCTACATAAATAGGTAGTTGAACGAACCAACAAAAACATCAACTTGAAATTGTAACCTCAAGCCATTTCCAAACAGAATGACCCAAAAGCATACAAAAAAATATAAACGAACCAACCAAAAAGACTCATTGCCACATCCTTTAACAGTGCAACTATCCATATCCACAAAAGGGTGACAACTTAAAGGGCCAACATTCCTTTGACACTCTTGACACAAACGACAAAGCAAAAAAAAAAACTACAATCCATTTCAACACACACAAAATACTTCAGTTCTGTAGGTACATAAGGCTGATGTGTATAATGAAAAAGGACCTCTATGTTTTTTTCTTTATATGAATAAACGAAACGACACATATATGGACATTGTGAAACATTCCACTTCCTGAGCTAAGTTTAATTACATCAACAGAAAGGCGACTTGCAGCAGCAACAGCAGCAGAAGCACGTCACATACAGCGAGTCACCCATGACATTGTAAGGATATGGAATATAAGTCTGTCTGCATCCTAAAAGTTTTTTGTTCAAAATGAAACAAAAATAAACAAACAACAAAAAAAAAATCCTGAAAAAGGTTTTTTGTCTTTCTTTTTGTATTTGTGCTATTCATATCCTTTTTACTGGGCACGTTGTGCAATTAAAACTACTTCCCGAACGTATCACGTTTTTGGTAAGATCCTTTTAGTCCTTGGTGATTGCCGAACCCACCATCAAAGAGTGAGAAGAAAAAAGAACTCGCCCCATTTTCACGTATAAAGTGAATAAACAACAAACCAACCACCCAAAAAAAAAACTCCATCAAGGACCTCCGAAATCCACATCCGCATCCCCAACTCCTAACTTCCTTTCTTTAAGGATATAATAATCATGTGTAGGGTAAACCGTTATAGTAGGCACTTTCCGGTGTTGATTTTGGTTTAGGAATTATTCAACTCCATCATCAAAACACACTCTCTGTGCAAAAGGATATCTTTATTATCTCAGACATTGCCACCAGTGTGGCGCGAGTAGCGAGGTGTCATTACTTTAACACCCCATTTACCGAACCCCTCAGGCTTCATCCAGGATATACACACCACGTTCCCGTGGCATTCCCTCCAGCTAATCCATACAGAGGAGTTTACACAAAAAAATATAATATAACTCGCTAAATGGCAAAAGGATGTTAAAAGGAAAGGACGAACTGAAGACAAAAAAAAAACACATTACACACCACATCATCACTGACACTTGGTTTTCCACTTTTTTCGACTTCAATTTTTTGTTGGGGGAGGGGGAGTTTTTATTTTCAAAATTTATCACTCATTTTTTTTCAAAAGGAAAGGATTCCCCCGTTCCTTCCTTGAAAACAAAAACAAAATTTCTTTCTATTTTTTCACTCCCAAATTGTGGGGATCACACATAGGACACTGATAAATTAACCATCCGAAAATCACTAAACGGCGATATCCTTTAAAATTCACTGGTAATCCTTGAACGAAGAATAATCCCTATATGTGATTGCTGGTTGGTGGTAATCGTTCGGACATTGAGGAATTTATTTCCGTTTCCGATCGGCTTTGTAAAGTCAAAACAAAAACAAAATTTAAAGGAACACGAGTGCAGCGACAAAAAAGGGACGAAATCCTTTTTTTTCGAGATATACTTGATATGGGGAGAAATTTAATTTTTTTTTTCTACCGAGAACTCTACGACCGTGCTCAAACAGTGTCCATTGTTGACTGGCTTTCAGTTGCAAAGTTGGAAATATTCAACTTTCGAGTTATAAAGGGCGCTGCATAAAATTGGAATAAAAAGAAAAAATGGTACCGAGCGACGATGGGGGATAGAAATATCCTTTTTGGCATTACAAGTGTTGTCTGACCTTAGAACATTTTATTTAAAGGGCGTGCGCAATCAAGTGTCAACAAATGTTCCAGATGCACAGTGACGTCATGGGTTTTGAATGGAATTCCAAAAAATAGGGGTAGAATAGGCGATGGGTTTGCAGGTTGTAAGGGATGACAGGTGTTGGATTTTATATTTCTCCACTTTTGGAAATGGGAATTTTTACATTCTACAGTTTTATAAGGAGAGATTGGAACTTTGCAGGTTCTTGGAAATTTTGAAGTCTGATGGATATAGAATGGGAAGGATTTTTGTTTTGGAGAAGGGAATTTATTTCTCAAAAGGAGAAAATATATTTGTTTCGCTGTTTTGAAAGAAATAGAAGTCTACACTTTTGTGGATTTTAAAGACAAGTATAGAATCTGCATCGGTATGACAACTAAGGGAATATTTTTGTTCCAATGACATGTAGCACTAAATGTAGTATGTGGAAAGAGTGCTTCGATTTTGTCCATTCTTTCTTGGTAAAACACTAATTTAACACAAAATTTTGGGATTGCATTAGACAGGCTTTAATATTTAGTTATTGAGTTCAACTGGGAGCGGGCCAAATGTCGCATTTTTTTTTTTTTTTCTTTTAAGAAGTGACAAATTAGGTTTGTTTTGGTCATTTCGATTATATTCATTAAATTTAGCAAATCGGCCGGGCTGCTTTTTTAAGCAGTTGTAGAAATGAATACAAAATGGTGAACTTAAGTCAATTTTACAAAACATCAATGTTGACCCATTTAGAACTAAGGTACAGATATATTTACGCACAACACTGATTGGATTTTTGTATGATGGAATGATTAACTGAATAACTCGTAGACGGGTTCAAAAAATTTTACACTTGATTGTTTTCTGAAAAAAAAAAATTCTGACTTTTTGTGACAAACACTTTTTTTGGTGGTTCTAAAAAATCTGTATTTCTTTTTTTTTTAAGTTTTTTTTTTAGCTTTCCTACGACTTTTGTTCTGGACTGAAAAAAAATCCATTTTTTGTCATAGTTCTTTCTGTTTGTATTTAACCGCGATCAACTAATAATATTTGGATTTCCTATCTCGCAAATTGCAGCAGAGGTACATTCATAGGTTCAATACTCAGAGAAAAAAATATGAAACTAAATTTCACTGATACAAAAAATTATTTTTATTTTATTGTTTTTTCTTCTATATTGCGTTTTTTCTCAGTGTAGTGAAGAATTGAGCTAGGCCTTTCAAAATCCCAAGACTGCAGAGAGCAATTTTTACATAAGTATATCAATAAAACTACTTTTCAAAAAGATACAACTCTTCAAAATACATTTCAAAAATTGAAAACATTGACGGTCCCTTAATTTTTTATGACTAGTGTAAATAAGTGTTTTAAAATGAAATGTCGTGGAGTTGTAAGTGTAATGAATGTTTTATTTTAGATAGAGATAAATAATCAATTAGAGGTAAAAAATTTAGAAAACTTAATTTTTAGTATATTATCCATTTGTCTGCACAAAATGTAAAAATTCATTCAAAACAAAAAAAAAAACTTTTTTTGAGAAGTAAAAGTGCTTTGTTTTATAAATTATAAATTATTTTCCTTTCCTTTTTTAAATTTGTATTAACTTATTTTTTTCTAAATTTCATTCTACTCAAAAAAAATCTAAAGGCACTTTTTTTTACATAAATTATCGAGTTCAAGTTCCAATTATCCCATAAGCTCCACTTCCTTTTTTTTTGAATCTCTCCCCACAAGTAGAGATAATAAAATACAGATAAAGCAATTGAAATTCTAGTCGAGTTCAGCCTTCTCCTTTTATAATCAAAAATAAAATATACCTATAGACATACCCCTTTTAACCAACCCCACACAAAAAAAAAAAAAAACAACAAGGGAATTCATAATAAATTTTATAAAGCAATACAAACAATAAACGAAAATGAAAATGTCTTCAATATATTTACTTTACCATGAATTTATGGCATAAAAAACAAAATTAACTTTCTTCTACACCCAGAGTAGGTAGATGGTGGTGGGTAAAGGTCGACATTAGAAAAAAAAAATCTATTCTCTAACAAACTATTATTGCAATGCTATACCTAGTTCCTAGTTTCGTTTCATACTTTCATTCAAGGACAAAAGGATTAACATGAAAATTATCACAATAGAAAATCTGTTATTCCCAAGAGGACATGGGGGATATACATAAATTGTAGACAAGAGACGAGATAGCAAAATGAAATCCACCTCTCGAAAAAATGCCCTTTTTCACATTACCGTGTGTTAGAAGAAGAAAGTTTGGGGAAAAAGCTTTAATGGCTGTAAAAATATTTATATAGGACCCTTCGAAAAAAAAAACAGTTGTACTTCTCTCTGAAAGTACCTTTTCATATAAAGGATCCGCCATCAAAAGTTTTTTTTTTCAACTAGTGCTTACTTCGTAAATGGTAACAGCTCATGTCTGATTTGACAGATAATTATAGTTTTATCCTTCCGCTGAACGAATATGGTTGTGTTTACGCTTGAACAACGCTGGGAAATATTACCTGCGATCGACTTAAAGAAGATGCCGATTTTGCCAAAAAAAATCATCTTTTCAGAAGAAGCTCATTTTGTTCTTGCCGGGTATGTAAACAAGCAAAATTGTCGCATTTGGGTCACAGAAAACCCGCACGCATACATTAAAAGCCGATACACCCAAAACGAGTCACTGTTTGGTGCGGATTTTGGTCCAGAGGCATAATTGGGCCAGTTTTCTTCGAAAATGAGCAAGGAGTAGCCGTTACAGTCAATGGCGATCGTTATCGGGCCATGTTGAACGAATTTTTGTTCACAAAAATTAAAGAGGAGGATATTGGCAACATTTGGTTTCAACATGATGGCGCTACGTGCCACCGAAGCTACACTCGATGTTTTGCGCCCTGTTTTTGAAGATCGCATTATCAGCCGCAGAGCTGATATTTTTTGGCCACCTCGGAGCTGCGATTTGACACTGTTGGACTATTATTTGTGGGGTGCCGTAAAAGATAAGTGTGACGCCGCGCCGCCAGAGACAATTGACGCTTTAAAGGACAATATTCATGAAGCCATTGGTGAAATACAGCTGCACACAATCGATAATGTTCTTAAAAATTGGACCGATCGTGTAAGCTACTGCATGGCCAGCCGAGTCAGCCATTTGAATGAAATTATTTTCCATTATTAACCGGAAGGATTGTACTTTCAAATAAAAAAAGAAATTTGAGAAAATATTCAGTAGTTTTTGTTTTTGCATTTTCAAAAACAAAAAAACACAGTTTATTTTGGTAACGTGAAAACAACAGTTCGTACTGAAAAAGGAAGGAACTCATTTTGTAAAGCCAGGCATGTAAGAATATTTAAGTCAAAGACTCATTTTTAATTTTAAGATTTTATAAGTACCTAAATTTATTGTGAATTAGTTTTAGTCCGATTTTTTTTTTTTTTTTTTTTACCATAACCAAGACAACAACCTAATTGAATGTGGTTCTTGGATAAAAATAAAATATTCCGAATTTGAGCAAACAGTTTGATTAGGACTATTCGGAACAAATTTTTTTTTCGCAAATCACCCAGAGAGTGAGTTGATTTTCGTATGAAATAGAAAAAGGTTTGTGTAGAGAATATTGTTCCGAATGAAAAATATTTTTTTTTATTTTATAATTAAAGGAAAATATTTTAATATTTAGTTAGTTAGGTATCTATTTTGTTGATAAAAATTACAAGTTAGGTATATCCCAAAGCATGTACATCTGTGAGAATCTAATATCAGTTGTTCCATGAAGCGGCTAGAAAGTGCGTATACGCTACAGTGTGTCACTATTTTTTAGTAATTTTCAAATTCTTTAAGCGCTAAGACTTTATTTTTTGTGTGAAGTCTCCTTGTTCATGTGTGCGCATGGTGTCTTTTTTTTGAAAAATGTAAAAAATAGTTATGTTTATGTTCAACAACTGCAATGTTTTACATTATTTAAGACAAACCCAGTACTAAAAAGTATTTTGTATTATTGTAGGTTTTTATTTGGTTTTCTTTGACGCTACTCATTAAGAAAAAAAAACTTTTTCTTCTAGAAACAAAAATACACAAGGTATGGGTAAAAGTCTGAATATTTATACAAATAAGAAAGCGGCCAAATGAAACTAGGTACAGTTTTAAGAAATATTTTTAAACATTTTCTAAACTTTTTAAATCGTGTAAAAATCTCAAAACAAAAATGTATTTGAAATAATTTAAAAAAAAAAACATTTTTTCAGTGACAGCCTGTGTTAAAGTATTTAATTTAACATTTATTTCTCAAAACATAAGTTTCACAAAGTTTTTGAACTCAAAGAAGCTTGCAATCAATAATTACAATCAATTGATTGGGAGAAAAAATGATTGCAATCTTTTTAAAGGAAAATTAATGCTGATTGCAAAATTTGAAGTCACAGTTTTCAAAAAGAATGCAATCATTTATCGGAAGTCACTTAAGATTATATTCGCATAAGATTGAAATCTTTTCAAACTCTGATACGAGTAGGTCCCAGTAGGTGATACTTATAAATTATAATAACATGTTTTTTTAATGTTTTCATAAAACTACTTTCATCGAATTATTTTTTTTTTACAATTTTAAACGTGTCTTTAATTTAATTTGAAAGAAACCTGGAAAATTGTAAAAAAAAAGAAATAAACGAAGCACTGTGCACCACTTGTAAAAAATCCTAAACCGTCTATGATTGACAGACCCCCAATAATTTCAGTTTATTCTAAAAAAATATGTTCAGATTGTTTTTAAATTAAAAAGATTTCTTTCTTAGTAATTTTAACAACAATTTCTTTTTTTTACAGTTTTGAAAATGAGAGAACCTGCACTGTTATAAGATTTGAACTTTTATATGCATTATACCAAATCGTGTGGAGATTTTTTGTATTGACTCTAAAAATTACAAATTTTGATAACTCTCAAGTCAGCATACCAAGGTCAGCATACCAAGGTCAGCAGAACAAACTTTTTTTGATGGCAATAATTAGTGCTTAATTACTGTTTTTAAAGGCTTTGTACTACAATAGTTTTGGAAAAAATTAATGTGAGCTAGGTGATCTATTAATTAAAACTTGAACTCACGTTGGCAGAACAATTCTCGAAAAACCGTAAAAAGCTACGTAAAAAAAATTATTTATCCAATATTTATAAGCTAATTAAATGCTCTACGAATAAAAAAATTGAAAAATTTCAAAAAAAAAAAAAGAAAATTTTGCAAATTAAAAATTAATTTTTTTCATGTTCTGCTAACTTTAATGCGATTTTTCTCAAAAATCTTAAGGGTTTCGCCTCAAATCTTTGTGATTAATTAATATAATACATCACCTAAATGCTCCATTTTCTTGAACTGAAGTTACATTAATTGAACATTAATTTTTTCCAAAGCTATTGGAGCACAACATTTTTTTTCGGAGCACTTAAAAGCAGTAATTAATGCCATCAAAAAAAGTTTGTTCTGCTGACCTTGGTCTGCTAACTTGAGGGACATAAAATTTTGTATGTTTTTTTTTCGACTTTGAAGAGCGTTTTAAGCTAGATTTTGAATAATTAAACCTTAATTTTTTTTATTTTCAGTTTTAATCTTCTTTATATGCTGTGTCGAGTGTTGTGAATTTTATTGGTTCTCGAGCACTCTGCTTTTGTGCCAATTTGGTATAGAAAATCCCAACTATATGTCAAAAAAAAATATATGTAATCATTAAACTTTTTTAAACAAGTTTTTTTTGTGTGATGGATCACAATGAAGTTAAAATAAAATAATTAAATCACAAGTTTGTTTGATAAGAGAATATATCATGATTAATCCTTTGTTCTTTCCATAGAGTCTTGTGTTTATTTATTATTCTTATTCTTATTTTCAAATAATGTTAAAATTTATCAACTTAAAACGCATGAAATTTTATTAACTACACCCCGAGCTCTATACCCTTATCGTCATTATTGTTTTGAATACCTGCCGTTTTGGAAATTCATAATATTTCCTGCTTTGTTACACCTCTTCAATATTTTATATCATCAAGCAATACAATAACAAAACCGATAAAAAGTAAAACATCGATAGCTCCTTTAAAAAAAAAAAAAAAAAACAACACCCTCAAAGTTACTAACCCCATTACCTCAATAAAGAATCCTTCAAGTATTCGGTATGTTACTGTTAGCTATATCAACCTAATGTTCCACTCATAAATTCACCGAAAAAACATATCCTTATTGTTATCCCCCAAACCATTTAAAAGTAAACCCAATAATCGGGTAATAAAAAGTCATAGGATCCATATCGTTCTCTATACCCACCCACCACCCTTGGCACATTCGAACATCCTCCTGATGGAAAATAACACACAAAATGAATGAAAATAAATCGAATAAAGAAGAACAAAAAAAAATACATTTCAATACCTTTTCTAACAGGACTCCTCCTATCCCATATTCTATGGATATAATTTCCCCCCCTTCCAAGAAAATAAAGGAAAAACAAGGAAAATAAAGAACATCAATGGAAAAGTTAATGTTTCCGTTTTTGCGCTCCTCTGTCTCTCTATGTTGCCACTGTCTGATGATATCTTCTCTGCCAAACAATCAACGATAAAAAATCGAAGAGAAAACCTATTGTCGAAAAGAAAATACCTCTTTTTCTTGTCTATGTCGATGTTAAAAGTGCCTTGAACTTGTGGGATTCAAAGAACCTCCCTATCAACAAAAAAAATAACCCAAAGAGTTCAATGCCGCATTTTTATCGATCTAACCATTCATTTTCCACTTAACCTTCAATTTTTCACTCTTTCCATATTAACTTAACTTACCAACGATATCGATATGGAAGTAGAAAAGTCTCTCAAAGAAAAATAGAAGAAAATCTACCAAAAGCAACAGCGAAATATAATCAAAAAAATACCAGAAGACATTTAAACTTGCTGTCAAATACTTGCATCCCCAATTTATCTTTGCAATGGCGATGGCGTAGGTTCCTGGTTCCTGGCTCCTGGGTCCTTTTTTTTCTAAATCAAATTTATCATGGGTTGTAAATTTTGCCCTCTTCTCTCTTTGTTGCCTTTATGTGGGGTTATCGAGGTGTCTACGCTCCAAGGTAAAGTGTCTTCAATTCTTTCCACTTCTTCAACTTTTTAAGAGAAAGAAAAACTAATTTGTTTTGTATTTTATGATTTTTTGACTTTTGTCCTCTTTTTTTTCTGTTGGTCTTCTTTTTTCGTAGAAGATATTATTTCCCTCAAAATGACATTTAAAGATTGAACTTTAAGCTTTAACACCCACCGAATAACTTTTATCTTCAACCATGCATGTATGTAGGGATGCATATAAAATAGCTTGGCTTCAAGACGTGACGCAAGGAACTTGTAACCAGCTTATAAAACTTCTTTCTTTTCTTTCTTTTTTGGCGAAGATAAACGGATTTCGATTGTTCATTCGTTGTGTGAATTTGTTGAGAAAAGTTTATAGTTTTGCATTTGTTCGAAATATTTTAGTGACGACTGGAGAGAGAGAGAGAGAAAACGGAGGAAGGTTAAGCAAAGAGCTTACCAAAAAAAAAAGTCCAGTAGAAACATTCACCAATTTTGAGAGTTTATCCTTGGGAAAATTATCCTGATGCAACAAAAGTTTTATTTTTGGGAAAGATGCTTTTGTCTTTGTCTTCATTTTTTTTTTTGGGCGAAACGTTGCACAAAAATAATGTCGAATGTCACGGACAAATGGTTGAAAAGTTAAATGGATCACATTCACAAAAATGTCAGTCTTTTGTCTTGCTAAAGGGGTTATTGTCTTAGTGAACGTGTTCATTTATCTGACAGCCAATTTGATGTGGAAGGAAAGAGTATTTTTGGTAAGAAAACTTAAAGAAAATTTTAAAGAATTTGATTCTTTTTCATGAAACTGAACCTTAGTTTTGGGAATTATCGATTGACCAGAATTTGTCCTGAACGAGTACTGCAACCTGCAGCTCGGTGGTAACAGGGAAACTATTTGCGTATCCCCCTACATTTGTCAACAATCTAAAGCTATAAGTGCGAAAGAAAAAACCGCTACCGAAACGCTTCGGAAAAGAACTGGTAATACGTTGATAACTTTTGACTATTATGCCCAGAAAATACAATACAATCGTCATTACAGTGTTACTCCCCAACGGAGCTCTCTTCTGGTGATAAGAAGGAGGTTTTCTACAATCACCTGGGACTCCACGTCTCCACATGTCCACGATTAAGAAGCAGCCTTTAAGATTTCCGAAGCAGAAGAAGTGCAGATATCGCAATGGACTACCGTAAAATAACGTCCATCTGCATGGTTGCAGATAGAATGCCTAAGTTCGCAAGAATTGCTATGTAGTATCACTGAACTCGCCTGTTCTATTATAAACCTTTTCATATCCGGTGCTAAAATTAAAGGTGGTCGGTTCCATACTTTGCATAGCTCGCCCCGCAGCTAATCCATCTGCAGGTTCTCCCTGAGCTAGGGTCTACTTATCCCAAAGTATTGGCTACAGAAGCAGAATAGGCCAAAACTTGGTGTTGCTTTGAACCACAGCTCGAAACACACGTGTTAAACAACACAGAAAGATCACTGCTAGTTTTGTAAGTAAGAAACAATTTCCTGAATACACACTGTACCTTGCAGTGACAACAACACCGAGTAAACTACTTCAACTACTCATTGAGAGAGTTTGGGAAACGTGTAAAAGACCACTTCGAAGCACACGAATCGGTGCTGACGCAAGAAATCTGCAAACGTTCGTAGATAGATGTCTGCAAATTGTCTTGAAGATTTTCTGGCCCAACTGTATCTTTGGAGAATGACGAGCTTCATACCAGAATCCAGTGACTCTACCATTGTTACCAGGAATCAACAGAATTGCAGAATAATTGGAGGGAGCTGAATAACATTCAATGTTGATTTGGAGTAGTGGAGTCTTTATGTACTGCAAGGGAAAACTCACGGAATCAAGAGGTCTGACGACCGAGGACGTGAGTAAGCCTTTGCAGAGTTTTAGAAGGATTTAGATAGAAGATTAGGTCAGAGGTCAGTCTTACTCAACCGGTTACTCATCATCATCATCATCATCGGCTCAACAACCGGGGTCCGGTACTGGCCTCCTTCAACAAGTCTCTCCAGCTATCCCGGTCTTGAGCCGACGCCATGCAGCTGCGCACCCCAAGGCTTCGGGCGTCCTCGTCTGTGCCATCTCTCCAGCGCAAGCCTGGTCTACCACGCTGTCGTCTACCATAGAATGTACCACAAAGGACTTTCCGAGCCGGTTCCTCTTCACTCATGCAATCTAGATGTTTCCCACTGGAGTCTACCGAGCTTAATTTTTGCCACTTTGTCTGCTTCAAGGTAGATTGCGTACAATTCATGATTGTACCGTCTCCGGAATCGTCCTTCCTCACATATGGGGCCAACAATTCTCCTTAAGACTTTTCTCTCGAACGCGGCTAAAGGTCGGAGTGCCTTTTGCTAAGCACCGAAGTCTCGCATCCATACGTGAGTACTGGCAGGACCATGGTCTTGTACAGAAGCAGTTTTGAAGTTATGGTGAGATTTCTGGATTTGAGTAATTTTGACAGACTATATTAGGCTCTGTTGGAATTGTTATCGGCTGCTATTATTGACCAAAAGTATTAAAAGGATTGCACCACCGGTTACTGAAGTAGTTAAATCTGTATAATGCTCGAATCATAGACCTATTGCACTTAAGTACTTTTTTTTCAAAGAACACATTGACGAAACAGCATGGCTACCTTCCTTTTTATCTACAAACAAAGTACAACATTCTTTTTTTGTTGGCTTACTTTTTGTCAAAAGCTCCCATCCATTCCGACAATTTAAACAACCTTTATTAATAAACTTGTCTCCTTTCAACTTATACAAAACTAAAGGGAAATAAAATCCATCGATAAACTCTATCAAAACAAAACTCTGTTCAATTATTTGAACCCTAAACCACAACATGATGCCGTCATCATAACCTTTAGAATAGTTTAACTAAAATCCCGTCCATCCATCCTTCATTCTCCGACTCCCAGTCAAATACCATCAAATAAAAGAGGCTTTTCCTAATCCCCGTCATAATATCACATTCGATTTTCGTTTAGACCAAAATAATGTGGAATTCAAAATCTATGATGCCCAGACCACCATCAGAGTTTTGAGCCTCCCATAGCTCCATCCATCCTGGCAAACTGATCAATGGAAATTAAATTCATAAAAATTTACGACCGAAACATGTTTTGAATTTGAATTTAACAACACAACGGAAAAAAAATGTGGGAGACGGAAAAGGGCGCGATTACAATATCTATACTTGTCGTACAAACATACACAATCAAATCTGGGGGTATCCGGGTATGAGGCTTGGTGACTTTTGGGGTTGAAATATTAATTTTGTTTTTATCTCAAACATTTTTTTTCTCCCCTACTTCTTCATTTTTTCTTCCTTCCGGCCTTCGTTTCGCCATCAGGACATCAGTCCCCAAATGATCACATCTGTCTTGCTACCTTTTTTTTCTCCAACAGGGTTTTTTTTTTTATTGGAGCCATCTTCAAGTTGCGAGCACAGCCTGTCAAATCTGAGAGAAATAACAGTAAATTCAAAGTGTCTTCTTGCCTATCTGCTCCTGCTATACGTATGATGGTTGGAAAGAAAGGAAAACCCAAACACACATGTCGTGTTTAAGGTTTAACCTTCATCCTGAGGAATTGGGGTGTTGGGGTGAGGGTTTTTTAAATTTACAACTTACACTTACCATACATTTACAAAACCATTCTATTGTTGTTGTATTGTTGTTTGAAGCTATTTCGGGGGTGTGTTGTGTGGTCAAATTGACTTTGAGAATACAAATATAGGAAATCACAATCAAAACTTTATTGGGGTCGACTATTAAACTTAAGAAGGCTCTGACAAGAAGTGAATGTAGTTATAGTTTTGTTGGACAAACACTCACTTTGTATATGAGGATTTAGTTGTGCACAAGCATCAAGCTAGAGGACATAAAAGACAATTAATTGCTGCCTTGAGGTTAATTACTTGTGGGAGGCTATGGATTTAGAAATATAAACTATAATGACCTTTGTTAAGGGGAAAGGGTTGAGCAATTATAGAGTAGGGTTGATTAAGAAATTCATATATAACTATAGATAGTTTGGTGATGACCTTTGGGGTCATAATTTATTGCCACAAAATTTCAATTAATGTTGTTTTGAGAAACAAAAATATTCGAATACTTAGTAATGATTGCTTTGAGGTTTAACTTATCCGTCTTACTCAAGGAATACCCACAAGTTGGTATATAATGATAAATATATAACGACGGAAGACTGTAGGAAAATGGGATTGAGCAAGTTTTGATTGGGACACAGCCTGAAATGGCATGCTACTTTATTTATGGGATCTTAATAATTATTTATATATAGCTCTTGGATGGAGGAAATGCTATAAAGTGATGTATTCCTTTAAGACCAGACGCTTATTTATATTTTGTCTTATTAATTACAGGCACAATATGGTGCTTCAACGAACTATCTGCATTTGAAAAAATTTCAAAAATGTAATGTAACACAGTTTTTCTACTGTTTTTTTTTTTTTTTTTAAACATTCTTAAGTTTCCCCTTACGGAGGGGGGGGGGTCACAGAGTGTTCTCTAATCCTGAATTTCAGCTTTCTCCAACTCTTCCGAAGTTGTGTTGATTCCTCTTCGACCGTACTTCGAAGTACTTCTATGTCGGTTGCTCATCAGCCTGCCTGGGCTTGGCTCGCAAAGCACGCGTTACCCTTTCGGAGCGTAACGTAGTGAATTGGTCAACTGTCACATACGTCTTTGTATGCGGAGAGAAGTATTGAGAAAAGGAAATATTTTTGAATAGCTGTTTCATTCCCACCTAGCAGAAATCTCGCAGACAAAAGGTAATAACACATTTTAAACATAATGAACTTCATCAACGAATTTTAATGTTCCATGGGATTTCTTAGGTTATATTATCATAAAGGGATGTCCCAATCTATCAGCCTAGCAAATGGATGAACAATATTCGCAGTCAGGCCATTGACTTAACCTTACAACGAAGAAGTCCACTTTGTAACAGTCAAAGAATTTTGGGCCAGATAGCAAACACTCTTATAAATATCTTAAGGAAGCATTATATCAGCGTTATTTCCAATAGAACTTCTCTAACAGAAAACATTAAGTAGGTACTTGTGAAAGTGAAATTGAACAATTTTAATATTTGTGCCAAACTGGAAACAATAAGATAGTTAAGAAAATTGACCAAAAGCTTTTTGAATAGTCAACAAGTTAAAAATATTGTTGCAATATTCAATTGTTTCCAGAAAGATTAAACTGGATTTTATCGCCATCAGCTGAACATGAAAGGACATAACTCTACAGGCCAAAAGCAAAAACGTCAGGTCATAATGTCAATTTCGAAAACATTTATTTCAGTATTCTATTTCATGCTCTGGGAACAACTAAAGCTTGCTGGCTTCGGAAATCTTGTATCAAGGCACAATAGACGTGACTAATTCATTCCCAACTCGTTCATGATTTAAAGTCCCTAACACTGAAATGTGAGGAGTGCGGTATAATTATGTGTGGATTAACAGAATTTTGAATTATAAAATAACATAATTTTGGAATGCATAATATTAGAATTCGGAATTATGATCATACAGAATTATTAATCTTCATATAGGTATCTAAATTTTGTAATACAGAATAAGGACCCGTTTCCGTAACTCGTTTCTCGAACTAACATCAACGTTCAACACCTCAAATGAATCTAGTACATAAAACTCAACCTTATACTCGTAAGCTAATTAGATGTGAGTCATTTAAAAAAAAAACCCACAACTTCCATAACAACCTTTGGGATTTAGACATAGAAAAAAACCTTTATGACTCCTTTGGTTAATTACCAACGCCACATTATATCCAAAAACAAAACAAAAAAAATATAAAAAAATCTCGTCTCTAACTAAACAATTTTAACACAACATCATGAATTTCACATATCCCCAAGACACTTTCATTCACAAGAGTGATAAAAGCCCATAAATTAAAAGCCCTTAAGGGCATTGTACTTGAGGAAAGCAGGAAACTGAACAAAAAAAAAAAAAAACAACAACTTAAAGGAAAAAGAGTTTATAAAACCAACAACCAAAGCAGCAGCCCCCCATAGTTAGAATTGACGGAAAATGAAAACGACAAACATATGAGCAATCTTCCGTTTCACTTGACATATTATACCTGCAACATTAATAAATTCTTACAACCTTCTTCCCCGGCTCTTCCCTAAGCAACTTAGCAGAATACAGTAGATGAATATGCAAAACGTATCATTTTATTTCTTTCTTTTTTTTCTAAAAAAGCAAAACGACCATCATCAAAACCCACCCACTCACTCGCAATTGTGTAGTCTACTTTAAGGAGGAAGTTTAAAAAAAATAAGACACACAAGAAGACTCAATTTGAATCAAAAACACCGAAAGGAAGTCAACACAAAAGAGTTTTCGTATGGAAATCAAATGTAAGGCAATGAAATGATAAGGAGAAACACAAACAGACAAACAACAATGGGGCAAAAAAAAGGACACTTGTACCGTTACGTACACCCTCCAAGCTAAAAAGCTAAAGGTATCCTTTTTCCTTGAACCTGCAACTCGGTGGTGGTGTCTGCAAGGTATGTACACGATTTGTAGCAGCCACTTGAGTAGGCACTTTCTTGTCCCCACTTCATGTCTCTCCATTCGCCGATGGATGGTGTCCTTTCGAACATCCTCATTGGCAATGGGGTCCTCGTCCTTGATAATAAGGAGTGGGATACCCACCCACATTCATATATATACCAGCGTAGCATAGTCGACAACAGTTCCGTTCCGTTGAAATGGCCTGGAGGTATGAAACAGTTAAAAAATCACTTGGCCTTCTGTTGGATTTCCCGCAGTTCTCGCTGTGGCTACAGGAAGGAAGAAGAAGAAATGAGGATAAATAATAATTTTCTCTATCAAAATGATTTCCACCACACTAACATCGATAACAGAGAAAGAAACATCCTCTCTCAAAGTACAACTATACCTGGCCGGCTCTTTTAAACTTGAATTTTGTTGTGCTCCCACATAGATGAAATCAAACCACGTGTAGTCAAACAATCCGGGAATTTCCGTTGTCTCATCAAAATACACTACTGTTCTTGGAGAGGCAGCGCGCCTGTGCAGGGATGCTTTAATGTGAAATCCATAATATTTGCAAGATTCTTTTTGACATTGACGTTCGCTGTGGTGAGTTTTTATATGGATGTGGATGCCCATACCCAATGCTCATATTGGCAGTTTCCCCATCTTAAAAGTCTTCTCTCTTACTCGATTAAGAAATGGAGTGTTGCCATTGAGCAAGAAAAGTAACGTAGAAATATTATTTTGTGAGAGTTGGACCGAATTCTAGCTGTGTGGAATTTCCATATTTATTTTAAAATAATTTCAAACTTTTTATGGAACTTTGAAAATTTTCTTTGTTTCATTTAATTATCCACCATTCGTTTGAATTATAGTAGAACATTCTTTCAAACGGATTTTGATTCTGGTGTTCTTTTAGCCGATGATGATGTTCTTTTAGCTGGCACAGCAGTCCCCTGAGGACATGGGTGTCCCTCCTAGACTTCTTTTAGCCAATTCGTTTATTAGTCAGTTGTCTCCAAGATCATCCGTCCAGCTACTTGAGATTATTTTCCAGTTGCGTGGAAATACCATGTGACCCAGCCATCTCCATTTGAAGCATATTTACTTTTTTTAAGGTTATCGTTTATTGCAAAAACAAATGGCTGCTGGAGCTAATAATCCAATTAATATCTGAGGAACCAGCATTTACTCCATTAACTACTCCCTGCTTCTCTAACATTGTAACTTATATCAACTTCAATACTATTACAATATGAATATAGTCTGATTACAGAAGAGCCGATTAAATCCGTTGATGTATTATTCTATGGAAAACATCCATAGAATTAATTATATCATTATTTAATCCAAGAAGATTTTTTTTTATTTTTACTTAGAAGGGCTATATAAGAATTTAAACACTAACAGCCGTATTTAATAGAATTCACTAAAACACCTCTGAACGGGTGAAAAGTTACGCAGTGTGTAAACGCTTATTAGGCCTCTATTCAACGTTGGGTAAATCCATATTTAAAAAAATATTTTCTGGTCCAATGCCTTTGTGTCAGATAAAGTACCAAAAAGAGAAATCTATTACATTATGCCTCAACGCGTTTAGCTTAAAATACGTGGATAGTATCAAAAAACAACCAAAAGAATTCTTATCCACCTTTTTGATAGAGAACCTTACTTCTGCGGCATAATTCCATAGAAAACTGAGATATATCTTGTCTCAAAAGTTTGGAAGACCAATCGATGAGACTGTGACAATATTACCCTAAGGTCCTTAATTGGTAGCGTTTCAAAAAAAAAAGGAGATGTCGATGAACATTAGTCTTGAATTTCAGTAAATCACAATGAGAGGGAAAGACAGAGCGCGGAAGGGTATTCCACATTCGCGTAGTACGGCTAAAGAACGAATCCCTGTACTTGACAGTACGGCCGAAATTGGGTTCAAGAGCAAACTGATGAGCATTCCTGTAAGCGCGAGTATTACAGTTGAATCGTTTAAGGGGAGGAATGCAACTGGCTATTTAATTAACTGGCTATTTAATTAACGTTACGATGGTGTTCAAGTGACGTAAAAGTAGCGATGATGTTCCTGTCTCCGATCATTTTGAAAGCTCGTCTTTGTATACTGTCCAAGAGGCTTAAGTAAGTTGCTGGATCACCAGCCCAGAGATGGGAGTTATACTCAAGCTATGGAAGTATATAGCTTTTATAGATAATAGCCAGATCAGAAGGGGAAAAGAATTTCTTGCATCTCCAAAGGAAACTTAAACACGACGTTAAGTATGTGATCATTCCACAAAAGATGGTTTGTGATACACATACCTAAAATCGCAAGCTGATTGGTTTCTTCTATGCAAGTGCCACTCATAGATATTTAAAAAAAATGGCAGGAGGGGTACGTCTCGCTTTAACGATTATTTCACTATTTCTATTTCACGACTTCTAGGTTCTATAGTACAATTTGCCTAAATTAATTTTTTTTCATGCACTCAGAATCAATTCTACAAGTGTCTTCACTTGGTCACGCGATTCTACAAGTTTTTTCACTTAACCTTCCTTTTCGGCTTCGACCATGTTTTTTCAGCAGGTGTTCTTTCTTCCGCTTCTTCTTGTTGAGCCTGTAAGAGCCAGCACATAAGGGACGATTTCACCACTGGTTTCAACATTGAACTTGGTGGTATAAAAGTTAGTATGTAAATGACTTTTTTGTTAACTCCAGGGCACTCTTCAGAAAAGGACGTCGAATTTTCCCGCAATATTTCCCTGGAGGTATTATCCATAGCAGTATCAAGACAACAACGAGAATATTCGAAGTCAATATTTCTTCTCAGAACATTGGGACATTCAATTCGTGATACTGGAAGAGTAAAGACCTTGTGTGAACTCTGAATTCGGGATATCCGCCGCAGTTTGCAAAATCCCCGCAATTCAAAAATCAACTTGGTAGTAGTGCAGGTTAATATTAGCACCTCAGAATATTCGGACAATCGATCTGTGATACTACCAGATTTAGGTGGTTTCTTAAAATATGCAAAAGCTATTGACACAATTGCCAAGTTTGTATTTTGAAACGTTCTGACACCTAATCCATCATACTAGATTAGTGCAGTCTTTGTCTGTGGTTGGAATATCCCTCGGTATACGTTATACTAGTGTCCCATGACCTAGAATAAAATGAGTCAGTGCTTTAAGTCAATATTGGCATTGGAATCTTTCGAATATCTGATCGTTGATACTGAAGGAACGCAATCTTTGATTTGATAGCTTTAGAAGATTCGGATAATCGATTCATAATACTGAAGAGGCGCAGTCCCTTTTTTGGTTGTGGTCGGCAAAGTCAATATTGTAAGTTGGGAAATAGGTTTGAAACCGAGAAGCTGAATTTCCACGGTCTCCACCTGGATCCCACCTTAATCTAATTTTCGTAAAATTTCACCTAATTTGAATAAAGGTGAACTCAAAAATTCAAACTTTTGAGTGCTATAACTTTTGACTTTCAGATCATAACCTCAGTGGCTTTGAAGATTTTAAATAAGAAAAGTTCAAGTCAATTATTATCTTTTAGCTTTTACTTTAAAAACTTTAAGTATTACCATCGCTTAACGGACGCCATTCAGTAAAATTGTACCTAAACTTCTGTCTAACTTTTTCTCCCCCAAACCTTTGAGAACAAAAAAAATCCTAACTAATAACAAAGAAGCACAAATTTGTCATTCACGAAACAGCGGCGGCAGCGTCCAACCATCACACCATATCCTTGCACCTTAATAGCTACCTATAGTTCTCGTAGAAAACCTAACTAAGTACGTATAGCCATCAGCACCAAAAATCCACCTCCCATATTATTATCATAGCTGAATTCCGTCATAGTAAAAATGCTATATAGCGTAAAAAAAAGTACTATTACACAGCAAAACACATGCTTTGTCGTCGTCGCGTCTTTTGCCTTCAGGATTCTTTACCCAGGATATGGATGGAAACGTGAAAAAAGAGAGATCCTTTTCTCTAAAGGCACATAGGCTAGGTTTGTTGTTGTTCCTTCGTATTCGAAATTATCCACTTTGTCGTCTGTTGGTACTGGTGGTACTTCGTCGCGCTATGTGTCATTCAAAGATGATGATGTTCCAAATACATATTATATAAAACAAGAAAGAACAACAACAACAAAAACAAAAACAAAAACGGGACAAAACATCATAATAATAAAGTGAAACGACGAGGAAACTACTTAATCAAGGACTTTTTATCACGGAAATGGATCTCTTTTATATCCTTCGTCGTCCTCGTCGTCGTCTGGTAAGTACGACTATGTTCTACTACCAACTACTCAGCTACACTCTTTAGGACTTTATATTGCAATGTCTGATGAGGGGGTGTTATTGTGTACCTTTCTAGTAGTTGTTGTAGAGATACTTAAAAGCCATCAGCAGGATAAAGAGTGAGAATGGCAATATAGCGAGGGTTTAGTTTAGTGTGAGGGGAGCGGCTGTAATTTGTGTTAATTATTACGCGAACAAGAAAATGACGATTTGAACAGTGAAGCGTGTTATATGGAAGGGGTAATAAAAACAACAAAACGAATCGTCAAAAAACAAAACAACAAGAATTTCACTATCAAAACACTTACCTGAATTGTTTCCTGGGCGGAATACTTCCGATTGTAATCGACGTTGTTTGGCATTATGAATTAACGTTACTGCTCTGTGATGTTCTATGAGTTGTTTTCCTGGAGTTTGTGAAGGATATTTTTGTTGTTGTAATTGAAGAGACAGATATAGAGCAAGAAGTGAGATTGTTTAGTATTGATAAAAATCCGTGATAAATGGTGATAAGCAACTCAATTGAGTGGATATTAATTCCACGTCCCAATCAAACAAAAAAAAAAGGACGAGCAACTTGAAGGACGACAACGAAAACGATGGAAATGATGAAGATGAGCTTTATGATGTGTTTAAAGACGCAGACTATTTATTTATATTAATGGAATGTGTGTTTTTTGTTTGTTGGGTCATTGTTGTCATCGAATCATGATGTCGATATAGCGTGTTTAAGGATGTGAGGCAAAATGCACACATCATCCAAATCCACTCAAAGTAACTCAGCCGCTGCCAGGATTCATGGGGAACTTTATGTAACACTGCAATAAAAATAGAAAAGAAAAAAAAAACAGTTAAAAAAAAGGTGAATTAAGGAATATAAAAGGATAAATTGTTACGATGAAAATTCAATGATGGAAACTTTTTGCTCAAAGTTGCGTGTGTGTAAACAGTTCGTTACCAGCTTAATATAACAACAGATGCTAAAGAATACAAAGGAGCATGGTATTTACGAGAAATTGTCACAGATTCAAAGAGGGGATGAATGGTGATGTCTCACATCAGAACACCATGATGGTGGGAGGTCGAACATAGTAGTCGTGTGGTTCGTGGAGAGAATCACAATAACAATTGAACTCATGCTGATGGTTAAACTTATTCAACAGTGGGGTCTATGAGTTTGTTTTAGGGACATTTTGGACAAAATAACAAAAAAAAAAAGAATAGGAAACAAATTATTTTTAAGGGAGCTTCAGTTACATTGCTGAAATTTTAATTGCTCCGAAAATGACATCGTAAAAATGCTTTTGAAAAAAAAAAATAAACTCATTACAGCGGTTATTTCAAAAATAGTTTATGAGGAAATCGAAAATCAATAATCCGATTCTATGGCAGTAACAGTTCATACCTAATTTTTTTGAACAATATTTTTTAACTTATTATAATTTTAATCACCTAACAAACGCCACTTAAAATCATCAAAATCGTTAAAGTCGTTTTCGAGATAAAGATTGTCCTAATGGTTATATGTTTTGTCTTAACGATTATATCGAAGCACTGTTTCATTTAGTAGAATAGGCCTGTGTATTTGGTCTTTTCGTTCCAAGGCGGTATCCATTTCTCGCCAGATCATCGAACCACACAGCAAGTGCTTGTTGCAAGGATATAGGATATTTAATATTGATAGCTCCATAGTCATCAAATAATAACTGATTCAATTTGGCGAAGAAAGTCAATCACTGTACTAAGAACAAAGGACTCAAGACACTTCCGGGATGCACACCAACTTTTATTCGAAGTGTTTGGTGATTCCTATGGGGCATCGAACATCTGCATTGACTTGCAAATCTGATATGCAAATCTCTTGATGGATCCCAAAATGTTTTCATTCTGATGTTTATACTCTGGATTCCATCTGTGGTTCATTTACTCATCAGGTATAGCCGTATTATTTCTTTTTTCCTTCCCATTTGGAAGTCTGATATTTCAGCTTTTTTTTCAAATGTCGGTAAACCACTCAGAGGCGTGCTTTTTCATCTACAATTTGAGTGAGTCACATTCACGAAATCGCTGAAAGCCATTTCTTTACTAGTTATCACTACCTCACCTCTATATTTGTTTCTCGCGTTGGTAAAGTCCGTTTTCAGTTCGAAGCAGTGATTCGGTTCTGGCAGGCAACGTTTTGCAGAGAGTCCCAAAAGTACTTTGACCTCTTCAAAAAGGTTGATTTCTTCTCTTGTCAACTTTGCGTCAACGCTAAAAGTAGTCTGATTTCGAAAATTTGTGGCGAATAGGATTTCTATGGCTTTAGATCAACACTCATTGTTCTAGAAATATTATTATTGTTCGACAGGCATTTGTATAGGCTTTATTTAAGCTCTAATTTCTAGCCCCGGATTTATAGAAAACCTTAGAGTGGTAGTCCTAGATTTGAAAAACCCAATTTTTATCGACCAAAAATAAGCAAAAAAAAAAAATTACAGAATGACATTTAATCCAAGTTATCAGATGGAGCTATCGTCAAATATTTTCAATGTAAATTCGATTTGTTAAATTCGGGTGTTAGGTCATCAACGTTAGGTGAGATATCCAAAATATTTTTTTTATATTTCCAAACTGAAATTTCATTGAAACTTTTCGAAAAAAAAAACATCGTCCTAGAAAATGTTAACCTGTAAATTTAAATTTTTATTAAATCTAAAAATCTGATAAGACAATCGTACAAAAGTTCTCAATTTTTCAAATTCCTATATTGTCAATTTTTTTTTTAATTTGCAATAGTTAATATTTTCATTAATAAAATATTTTGAAGAATTGTCAAACACTGACAATATCGTTTTTTAATTGGTAAGATAGTCGTACAAAAATGTACCTTGTTCCTAATTGATTAGGGTCATTTTCCTCAGGCGTTATTGTCCGAAAAATATGTTACAGTTCTATCTATGTTTAACCCACGAAGACTAAATATGGGCCAACATCGTTTTTTTTGTAAAACATTAAAAAATATTACCAATAAAGCAAGAGCTTATCAAGCCCCTAAAACATAGAAACACTTCACCTGATATTATTCTCATTTTAACTGACCTCATATCAGTTTCCAATTTATTTTTAATTGGTCGTATAAGTCTACAATTAAATCCATTTCAACTGCTCTTTCTCTCCTACTCCTCTAGATAACACGATATCTGCTCCACCATCACACAAAAACCCTTGTCAACCCAATTTTTTCCAAAACTAATTGCCTAACGGGTTAGAAAAAAAAATACAACAACCAACAGAACCACACTGAATTCCGATATAATCGCAGCTATAGAAGTCTTCTTTACAACCTAAAAAATATTCCCCGATTTTCTGTTCAATTCAACACTCAAAGGCTATTGACATTATCTTGTCCCCATCTTTAATCCCCCAACTAAATTGTTCATATTGCCACACTCTCATACTCGGTATTTATCTGCCACATAAGAACCCACAAAAGAAAATAAGGCACCATCTACACAAAATACCCGATCCATTTGAATGTCCCCAATCCGTTTGAAGTTTCTAAAATGGGTGTTGTTTTGGAATGTGATGGGGGTTTCAGAGTGTAGAAGTGGTGGATGATGAGGTCCCCATTTATCCCTAATACAAAACTCCTGGTTTGATATTTCATTGTGATGGTGGTAGGGTGGGTGATGGGTAAAGTAGTCGTCGCCGTCGTCGTCATGGTACAGCACGTGTTACGAAACAATTAAGCTCCAATGGTGTACACATCAAGGTATCATCCTAAATTGTCCTCGTTTTGTTGTGGCAAAAAAGTCACGTTTTTCCTCATTTTCTCCCCCAGTCTAATTCCCAACAAAAAAACAAAAGAACATACACAAAAAAAATGGTGGCAGATTCAGCTAATCCCAAGATAAATGACTGATAACTGGAACAGCGACACTGGAGCAAAGGTGGCGGCTAATAGTACCTCAAAATGTTGTGTTGTCTTGTGTTTTTGTTTTTTATATTCTGTTCCTAATTATATCAGTCTTTGTGGGAATTAAAGACTAAAGGGAATGACAGTTGAGCACACAAAAAGAAAGAAAGAAAGAAGTCTTCTATTTCAAATCCATAACTATGACTAAAGAAAACTTCAATTCGTTATTTTGCTTTTCTATTCCCTTAGTGACTGGTGCGTTGGCGTTCCTTCGTTCGACTTCTGTGAGTATCTTTTATTTCACAATGTCCCAAGGGGTGAGGCAATAAATTTAGTCTAGGCACGTAGATTTTATGAATGACTTTTTTCCTTCTGTGTTCTGTGTGTTTTCCTTCTTTTGGTCCTTTCTATAAGTAAAACTGATTCTGAATTCGAGTCAACCAAACCCAAAAGACTCCCATCACTATAAAGATGAAGGAAGAATCAGAAGAACAACCCCTCGAATAAGATGGCAAACGAACGACATCACAACGAAAAACGTTGGAATTTGTAGAAATTATACCAAAAGGCGTAAGGTATCATTTTATCATCCTCTATAGTTTCCTTGTGAGTTAGAATATTCCTGCGTAGAGGTTTCCATGAAGAAACTTCGGAAACTCTCTAGTAGCAAAAACCAACAACTGTAATAGAATAAACAAAAAAGAAAGTAATGCAATTCGTGCGGTACCGTATACGTACCTTACGTACGATGTAGTAGCTTAAGGGTTTTGTAGAAGAAATAAGCAGAAAGAAAGGCGAGGAAGCGAAAGGAAGTGCAGAAATTTGGACAGAATGATGTTGGGGGCATCATTTTACATTTAGGTGTACTGATGATGACGATGAGGAGAGGGGTGGGTTTTTGATGTATTTTTTTATTTTTTTTTTTGTTACTGTGATAAGAATACGAATTCTTTTGGTAAACAACATACAGTAACGGTGGTTTTTGTATACGTTCTACGTTCTTCCACTTTTCTTTACGCTTCATTTCTTTCGGAATCGGTATAATATCTGACAACGTATTTTCCCTATGAAGGGAAGAAGGTGGAGTTTTTTGTGTATGTTCTGGGTTTAGCACAGTGGTTGCAAACAATTTTAAAGTGTCTGATGTTTAAGAGTTTTATGAAAGATTGTACAGTGGATTGTTCGTAAAGTAAATACTCATTGACCTAGTTTTTAGTTGTTGATTTTGTGTTCAAGATGAAACAGTGTTAAAGGAATAGTTATGAGTTTGCGAAGAACAAGTTTGCGAGTGGTACGGGAATGGATAGAGCGGAAAGATCTAGCAGTAAATGTTTAAAACAATGTTTGCACATGTTACTTGAACTGATAGAGAATTTTTCAACCAAGTGACTTTAACTCTCCACCACAATCTTGTGTCAGAATAACAACGTTTCTTCATTTTCTAATTAAATCTTATGAACTATCTATCCTTGACTCAATACAACTGAACAAACCTTCTTTTTCTTTGTAGACCAGTCGGCAGAAAATTTTGTCTGCAAAAACACCTACCTCAAATTTTGTTATTGGATTGGAATGACGGCTGAATTTAAAGTTCAAAATAAAAATGGGGCGCTCGCAAGTGTTGTGCGGTGTCATTTTTTTATAGGATTCTTAGTTTCGCATCGACAGCATACTAGGCTCAGATTTTCACTTGTGGCGTTCGCTGAGTTGACCTCAAGAAACGTCGACAGGCCTCCCGGCTTTGGATTGTTCCATGCCTGAGACCAACTTAATGCAATAGTCTTTGCATTTGTTCTTGTTTCTTCATTGTTTCGACAGCATTCCGAACGTTTTCCCGATTCGACTGCTAATAATTAGTTTGGTTGATATTGAAAATTGTCTACCGTCTCAACGGGTGGTTCAGAATTATTTATTTCAGTAGATGAGAAAGTTAGCCCAAATTCTTCAGCTGTTCTCTCAATCGGTGTTATCATTTGGTAGAGATTGATGAATCAAAGAGACCTCTCTTTCTCTAAGCATATGTCGTCCGCGTAGTACTGGTGTTAGAGGTATGACTGCAGAGTCCACTCAGCCTTGCCCAACCTCACTGTGGATTTCAAACTTCTCTGACAATCTTCCTTCATGGAGAAGGTGACATTTGGATCCATCATATGAAGCTTCGATAATAGTTATCAGTGCATCTCTCCTGCACAAAGCAAGATAAGAATACTCTATTGATTGAAACTTTCGAATGCTTTATCGAAGTCAATGAGGTACTTTCAGATGAAGTAGTGATCGATATTCAACGCACTGTTCGATGATGATCGGGAAGGTGTTAATGTGGTCCACACATATGTTGATTCTGCTACGCCGCGCCATTAATGCTAAAAAATTATATAGGGTACATAATTTTAAAAATTTCGGTTAAAATTTGAAACAAAAGTTACCGTTTTCTGGCCAAAGAACAAGAAATAACTTGTGCTACCGCTGGTACACAACTCTTTTGGAAACTCCCATTATTTATCTCTTAAGCTTGATAAGAGTCTGGCCAGGCTTGGTTAATTAAGCCTTTTAAATCCATCATCCAATGAAACACACACAAAATATACCTCTTCACTACCTACTCATCATCAATTATTCATAAATCATAACTCATTCTTTTCTTGTATACTTATTTGAAAAAAAAAAATGTTATCCTGGTTCTAATTTATTTATCCCCGAAACAACTGACTGCATCGAAATTAATCTCAATTGCAACTCGGTACAACGGTATAGGTATATGAACTGGGTATTGTTAAAAATATAAACCCCCAGGGTATTTGACCATAAAATCAACCAGCAGCAACAGCAACCACACATCATCATCCCTTGGGACTAAAACATATACCAAAACCCCAAAACTTCAAAAAAAAAAAAATTAGAGAGCCATGGTCCTGATGGTCAGTCCAGTATCCCAGCTTCAGTTGAATTATAGAAAGCCGCCACGTCACTCACAATAAATTCTAGCTTTTATCCTCAATGATATTCTATTAAGTTTAGGACAAAGAAAATACTCACTCATGTACCAAAAACAAACAGCACGCCTTCGTCGTCCGGTCCGTGTCGTCGACAAATTGATCCCTAAAATCAAATATATCCTAAGTCCAAATCGAAAATGAACCAAGGAACGAACAACAACAACAAAAAAAGAATAATCCAACATTTTGGGGGAGAGAGCAGCATTGAGGGTATTTTTTTTTTGTGTTAATTTAATCTTTTGCAAGTGCAACGCTAGCACTCTCATCCTTCGTCTTGCTTAAATAAATTCAATCTTCAATAGTTACTCGTATGTTGAGATATTTGTGAATGTATTTTTCATGTCTATTTTGTTTTGGACTTTTATTGCATACTTCATTAAGTCCATTAGTCAAACAAACAAAAAAATATACGTATATATAGAAAAGAGAAAAAGCTGCCAAAGTATAAAAGAGGAGTGATTCAACTTATTTGTTTTGCTTTCAACTTATATACTAAACCAGAAGGGGAGGCAAATAACAACAACAACAACAAAAAAAAGGATAATTCCAGCCGGAAGGACGAACAAGAGGGAAAGTAATAATTGGAAATCAGCAGGATTTTAGAAAAAAAAAAAAATAAAAGGATTTGCCTTATTTATTTTTTTTTTCTATAATAATCCACCCCGATATCTTGGAAAAGAGGTGTGGGGGGGGGGGAGTTGAATGGGGGAGCTTTTAATTCGATTAAAACCTCCAACAAAAGGGTACTGCACTTTAAGTACCCTCAAGTCTTTCATATCTACACAAAGTTAGAAAATTAACTCAATAACAACGACGTGTAACAAAATATTTAATGAAAATCCTTTTTACATCGAAAACAAATTAAAACCCAAGATGACATCACATTACATATACCCACACTTAACCAACCGCCCATAACTTTTCAACCCTTGGAATTAAATGTAAACAAAAATGTCTCATAATAATATGAGTACATTCCATCAGGATTATGATAATAGCATCCATTCCCTTGGCTAATGGTTCCCCAAAAAAAACATCAAGGATATCTGATGTCTCTTCAAACAAAATCATCATACACACACAGCAGGATAAGACAAGAAGTTGGGGTTGGATATAAATTTGGACACCAACAACAATAAACAAAAACCACCCCACCATCATTACACACATCATGAGAGATATGAGATAATAATTCAGGATGATGTCCTTGATGATAAAAATTAGTCACATCCTCTGGAATATATGGAGGGATGGAGTATTACAGTTATTCCATGTATCAAATTTCGATATGTTGTATGATGGGATTACAAGTGTCATCGATGGCAAACCATATGTTATCCTTGTTCATTCACCATTCAGGCTTTACATAATGGTACCATGGTACCTACCAAAAAAGGATCATCCGCTTGTCATAAAAGGTATCCAAATAAATTAACAGTTGCATTATTGGAATTTGTCATCCAATCCAGACAACCGACCGCGACGACGACGACTGACAATGCAGGACAATGCACTGTGCTTGATGGTTCATCCTTTTGTTGGCGCCATAAGCCCATTAATCACTAAATCACAACATACGCACTGGTTGTAGGAGGGTTTTTTTTGGTGGGGGGATGAAGTAGGAGGATATCCTATTTCCATTTGACTTTTCAATTTACTCTATGTTATGCACTTGCACTGGCACTGGGTTGTTTTATATCTATCTACCTCTTTTTAAACACCCACTCATTCCACGAACAAACCCACACAGATAAACACTCGTATCCTGTCTGCGAGGATAGAATTTTTTTTATAATTCGATAAAATCGCGAACGACGAAACCGTGGGAATTATTTGACATTTTTTCACACTTCAGAGGGTGCTTATCTTATTTGATTCATCAAACATAAAGGATAACAAAACACAATTTTTTTGATTTGGAGACAAAAGAAAGGAAGAAGAAAAATGAGGATAGCAGTAATTGTATGGCGCACAACCCCCAAAGGAAAAGGATATATCGGAATGATATGAAGAGCGAGCACACAACGACAACACGCAACACGCAAAACCGGTCGCAACGAATTCCGAATATAAACTGAGAGTATAGCCTTGGCTATAGGGTATTGCTACCCCTTCGCAAAGCATTATGGGGATATAGTATTTTCTGTCTGTCTGTCTGCTATATTGTCATCCTATAATATAACGTAGAACGGGGGTAGATGTAAAATAAGGTGAATTTTTCAGAGAGATGTTGAGTAGAGTATTGAGAAAATCGCAAGGAATTTCTGTGTTTCAGTTTTAGAAGAGGGGAAAAATATGCGAGAGATATTTTCGCTCTTGTGTTCAACCCTGGTCTGGTCGTGGTCGTCATTCTGATCTGAATTAACCAGAAGTTTTATTGAGTAAAATGGTGAAGAGGGTTAGCGAACAACAACCCTTATATTGTTGTAACAAGTGCTTTTGATACTTATTTTCTTGACACAAAAGGGCAAATTGTTGTCGAATGTCGGCAATTCCAACATTCTCAAAGGAAAAGGTAGATAGACAGTAGACAAACTTCAAATAAACGATGTGAATATATGGGGTTGAGAGGAAAGTGGTGGTTTGATTTGCTTAGAGAATTCCGTTAGTTAGTCTGATGGTACTTTTTTTTGGTACGAAAATATGGTAGTGAATGGTGGGTATCAGTATTTTAGTACAATGGGAATCGAGCATTTTGCTTGGCAAAAAGATGCTTTTGCAAGATCTTTACATTAGCTGTATTTTTTTGAAGCCCCAATGTGCTTGCTACAAAAATGACGTCTGGGCTTAGCCGAATTTTAAAAATGTCATTTTAATATCCTTCAAAATCTTGATTAAGCCTTGAATGATAATCCAAAAATAAGTACAGATTAAGATATTGATTCTATGAAAAAATGAAAGTTTAGACCAAATTTAAGTTCGTAGAGAATTCCAAGGTTCTAGTTCTATTAAGTGTGTAATTTTTTTTAAAGCTCAAACAGGCTTGTTTTACAAAACAACCCTTAAGATCAACAATACCATTTTTGGCAAGATGTAGTCGTCTAGCCCAAAAGTCCTTTTTTTAACAAGTTTATTGGCCAATTTTTAGTCTTATTCTAAAAGCGAGTTACAATTTGGATTGGGTTAACTACCAACTTTACGTTTAACTTCTTTTTGAAACAGTAAAATGCATATCGACAACACTTTGACAAACGAAATTTAATTATTTTTCTTCCGGCTATACTGAGCTTGTATTTCGCTGTGCTGTGAATACTAAAAATGTCTGAACGATAAAGATGACAACAACGACTACTCCGACTCCGACTACGATGTCGCCGCCACTATCATATCGGCACCTTGCCAAAGTTGTACAATGGCCTTTCATTGTCACACTATAGACACAAAACGAAGTAAAGTGTTCCGTTAAAATAACCCTAAATAGTTCGGAGTCCTTTAACCCCTTTTTGCCCGTCGTCGTAGTGAGGTCTTCATTGTCCTTGTACCAACATAGCAGTTTTCAGGTATACATTTTGTGTTCAATTGTGGTGCACCTTCTCCTTCTCTCGATTTTTAAACAAAAACATACCGGAACTACGACAATTGCATTTATTCTCTTCACACACGGCATGGCACACACAATATGTGTGTCGTGTGTTAAGGTATGGAATGTGAAATTTTTTAGTTATTGTTTCTGCTGCATTGTTTTGGTCCTTTGAAAGTTAAGTGATTGTGTATGATGGAGTCTTTGTAACGTTTTATGCAAAGAAGACACAACCTATGAGAGAGCAAACAGCTGATGATGGCAAAACACTTTTTTGTTTTTTGTGCGCCCAGCGAACAAAAAAAAATAATAAAAGATAGGAAGATTGTGTTTATGGTGTATCCTCTGTTTTCCGTAGAGGTACATCTTTAATATTTTTTCCTCAAAGAAAAATGAACAACAGGACAATGACAAAAGCAAACGGAAGCAGAAGAAGTGATGATATGCAGCTTACGTATAGCGTACTGGTTTCCCTTTCAACCAGCTCTAGCAGCAAAAATAAAAGTCTATATTTCGTCCTTTATTCTATGAAATTCTATGTGTTGTCGTAGTAGTCGTCATTTCTTCAATATGTGTTTGGTATTCTCCCTAAGGACTTGAAAAAGTTTGAAGAGGTGCTAAAGTACTCTAGGGATCTACATAACCACTTGCACTTGCTGATGCACCAGTAAACCAACCAGCCAACAGCAACTGTTCTTCTTGGTAAATTCTCTAAACGAATTATGTTAGCTTCTGTGAGCTCTGATGCTGTGCTTTGTAAAGAAGTCCTCTACTTGCTTCCAACCAATTTTGCACGACGTGTTCATTTCAATTTACCCTTTTTTTCCATGTTTTGTGTGGTTCAGTTGATGGTTATCCTAGCTTTCCCTCTCTCTTCTTTGCTTCAATGGTTTCAATTTGCATCTATATGCTGTCATTTTATGAGGGGGAGAGGTCAGATTCCGATAGAGGCGAAATATTGACGCGACCCGCCAATAACGAAAATTCGCATCGCTGCAGGTGTTAGGATTGTTATGATTTTTTGTTGCTTTTGATCATTTTTTGTGGTTTTCAGCTAAATGATAACTGTATGACGTTCAAACAGAACTACATGCATGGTCGTACACTCGTATAATCGGAGGATTATTTGCAATTTTATTGAATTTTTATTAGAAACCTCCATGACTAATGCGGGTTTAGTGTGGTTTTAGTCGGAATTAATGCAGATTCATATATCGATACATTTAATATTTATGTTTGTATAAATTTAAAATACTTTATGCCCGATTGCACCAAACGCCTTTTAATCTTATTAAGCCCTAAAATGATGTTTGTTCCATAAAAAATACGTCATTTTAAAATTTAGAAGCCTGCTAAGTATTAGTGCAGCCAACCATTAGATTTGTTTGCGCGGCCTTGATAATCTTAGTGGATTTAATTATTCGATTGAATTCATTGCAATTGGTTCTCCTGTAGACTCGACAGCATTGTATGAAATTAAGAACGTATCACAGGAGATAGGATAGTACCTAAGGCGTAAAACATATTAATACAGCGCCGCATTTTTCCCAGCACATCGCCAAGAGCTCCAGCCACCAGCACTGCTTGACGTTTCCTACCAATACAACAACAGCAATGCACCAGAAACCAGATAGAAAACAGAATCCCAAATTGTTTTTGTGTTGTGGTAAAAGATAATCTAGATCCCGGTAACTGATAACAAAACATAGCTGTTATTATAATTATTGTTATTGTTGTTTCATAGTCATCTCCTAATGTTCCGTATTGAGGACTTAAGGTCCAATTAAAAGCAATTAAGCTCACTTTTGCATGCATAAGTGAACACACACATTCCCTATTCATAAGCCATAATGCAATTCAGGTGTGATTCGTTAAGTTTCGTAAAAATTTTGAAAGAGCTTTAAAATCGCTCTCATAATTAAATTCGACAGTTAGCTACACGAGCAAAATTTAATTTTGGCTAGGCGGGGTACTTTTGCAAATATAGGCAAATTTTCGTTGGGATTCCGTCATAAACTTATTTTTGCTTACAATACAATCTCCCAAAAAAGTGTTCACAATTCTAATTGCAATTGAGATAATTTCGTTTGACAGCTCATTGACGTTTTCTCTTCCTCTCTCATAGAGGTTCACAATCGAATCTAATGTTTGGCTGAATGTGTTCACCTATAGTTTGAGATAATGTCTTTCAAATTTGATTGAAATTAAACAATTTGGAATTGTGAATTTGTATGGGAAATAAGTTAATTTAAGAGCTAATTTCAAAATTATGAACTGTAACCTCATTTGACCTTATAAAAATCATAATCATTGTTTCGTATCAAGAAGTTTCAGTGTTGTGTCTATTTTCTATTTCGCAGCATAAACTAGGTCGTATCTCAAGCTTTAAGGACTTGGGTGTTCATTTTAGCTCTAATTTAGAGTTCACGGAACATATAAATTTCATTGTTAAGAAAGCCAGCTCTATGCTTGGTTTTATTAATCGTTGGGAAAAAGGAATTTAACGATCCATACGTTACTCTCTCTTTGTACAATTGTTATGTACGTCCTCATCTTGAATATGCCTCACAAGTATGGTCCCCTTCTACGAAACACATAAAAGTCGTATTGAATCAATACAGCATAAATTCATTCGCTTTGCTCTGAAGGGCCTTCCTTGGACTGACCCGTTCAATCTACCTCCATATGAACATAGAATCCAACTTCTGCAAATCCAAACTTTATATCAAAGACGTGTCAATAATGACCTTATATTTATTCATCAACTCATTAATGGTCAAATCGATGCTTCCGATTTGTTAGCTTGCATCGGCATTAACTTCCGCGGAGGATCTCACCAACTGCGAAGATTTTAACTTTTACACGTTGATTTCCATAGAACCAACTATGTCTTGCATGAACCATTGAAGCGTATGTACAAGCTTTTTAATTTAAGAAATTTATCTATCGATTTCAACATGAGTAAATTAAGACTAAAAATTTCGTTTCGAACCAGTGCTCCTCTGTCGTGATATTGTTTTATTTTTAACAATAGATATCGTGAATGTCTAGTATTTTGTATATTTTTGTTTAATTTTGTTTTATTTTTATACTTTTTAATTTTTGTAATTAGATATTTACTAACCACTAACACATGCACTTATGATGAGCCTCTTACTGTAGTTGAAGCTTGCTCTAAGCTCACTACAGCAAAGAATCTGAAGTCTAAAAAAAAAAAAGCGAAATATTCGCTAGCGTTGAAGAAACAATAATAATAAATTCATAACAAGGTGTTGTTGTTTCTTAGTCATCAGCGAATGTTTCTCTCCAGTTTCGACAACTCTTTTGTCTGTAGGTATAATATTGTAAGAAAAACGTTCCACTACAAGCTTTTGCGTCAAAATAAAAAATTACTAGCGCTAACAAGTACAGCGAAAAACAAATTTGATAACATTAACGAATTATGTACTTGTACATGTACATACTTCGCTATAAAAACAATAATCGAAGAAAAGGGTTGATCAATCATAAAGAAATTGAAGCTAAAAATCTAAATTGCTAATTACACTAAAAAGTTATCATTAGCTAATTATACACTATCGCATATCAGGAAGCAGGCATTTATACGACATTTCCGTAGAACACTTATTAATTGGCATTCTACATAGTAAGCGTATCCCACCCTCGTCCGTCATGGGGTTTAGTATTTTGCCTTTCATTATTTCTCTGCGATGGATCAACCCATGACCTCAAGACGAAAAACACGAGGACCGAACAACCGACGTCGACAAGGAAATCCGATATGTTGATTAGACTTTAGCTCACTTTTTAAACCGCATAATTACCTACAAAAGAAAAAGTCGTAGCACATCACATCAGCAGCCAGCACTAGGGGTTGACTTCCTCTCAAGCTAACTACAAAAAATGTTGTTTTTTTTTTAATGGCCCTTCTCGTTTTTAATGCTCATAGTAACTCATCATAAGGAGGGTGTTGTCCACTGAGCTGGAAAATTATTAAAAAAATACATACGTTCGGTTTTATATTAGCACCCATGTCACCAGGTTGTTGCTTCAAGGTATACCCAACGCGATTTTAATAATCCTGATTTGCATTTTAAACGAAACCAGAAACCAGACTGGCGATATGCAGCCAAGAACTGAAAAGGACAGTTTTTTAACTGCATTGACTTCAGACGATACGACGAACCTGACGATGCCGATGGAGGGATATTTTGTAACCAACTACATGAAAGGATTATCGCGCCAGGGCGATAGATACAGTACAGACACAGCTACCTATTTTTTTTTGTCTCTCCGTTTTAATTGCAACTTCATCCCGTGCGATTAACTTTAACAAATTGTGAGTCCCTTTTACTGTAGGTAAAAGGACGATTCCAAACGACACCTAAGGATAAATTTGCATGGGGGAACATCCTATGTAGGTGCTTTACAAATTGGCATCGATTCTGGTTCGCACCTGAGGCAAATAGGAGATATGTAGTTAAATTAAGAGAACCAGGGTAAGAGGGGGCTTTTGGCATAGGTATTATCCTGACATTTGTGGCTTTGTGCCAGTCACAAGTTGAGAAATATCCTTGTTCGAACAAGTACCTTATACCACTATTGTCTGATGGTTAGACTGCTGCATAGATAGGTTAGGTATGTTGTGCGGTTGTTTATGTTGAAGGTCATGTTCATGTTCCATAAATCTCTTGTACTACAACTACATACAACAACTGGCCTTGTTCGAGCTGGCTTATGTGGTTATCTCTGCTGATGTTCTATAAAAGGTTTATAGCTTGCTGAGTTAGGGTGTTAGGAGGATTCGAATTGGGGATATGTTTGTCTCATTTACATGAATGACATTTTTTTGGTTGGCAATTGAACTTTGTCGCTGTTTGGAAAACGTAATAGTTTAAGCAGATGGTCATAGATAGACAGTCATAAGCACAGCTTAAACTTGTTTGTCATTTATTATGGGAGTAAGAATATGATATGAAATGCAGAAATATCCGATAAACTTACTTAAGTCCTCGTATCTAAAAAGCTCGTTGGTTTCACATTCCGGGGCATAGGGCCTTCATTACGGTTTCTTTGACTGTTCTTCGACAAGAGTTTTATGTCGTCCCCTTGTCTTCCTGACTGCATTGCATCGATTGACTCGAAATGCACTCTTTACTCGGAGCATATAGTCAATCCATTAGCAGTATAAGCACTTACTTCCTTGTTTGATGGAGTCAATGGGTTCCTGAGTCCGGACCTGTTGATTGTTCAAGACTTCAAGTTCATCTTTGATGTTTGATTTACGCATACGTTTATGACTTTATGTACGCGATTGCGACTACGCATCATTTTACGTATGCGTTACCCACTAACCGGAACTTCCAAAATAATTCATGGAATTGTATGCCGGGTTTGCATACTTCAGTTTCCGTAGCATATTCAAAGTCAACAGAAATTGCCTGATCAATTTTTGGTATAATAATGCATTCAAAAATTACTTTTATTCCTGTCTTCCTGACGGATTTTTCCGCCGAATAAAAAATTTGACGTACATATAGATTTTTTATCGAACTGTACACTAGCCTTGTCAAACAGAGCGGGGTCCGACGATTTTTGTTTAATTTCCATATAAAATAACGACCCACCCGACGGATCGCGCTCTGTTCAACTAGGCCTGAATTGAAAAAATTTGTATTCACCATGACTTTTTTTCGGCCATAATAATGCAATTAATTTAATAAAAATGCTGTTTGACAGATATATATATGAAAATAATTTCTTTCTTACCATATACATTTTCAAAAACTAAAAAGCTCTAGAAAAATAAGTTAATCAAAATTTTTACAATTGATTATTACTTTCGTCATCACTGCCACTATTTCATTTCAGTTTGGGAGAACCTTAATTGTAGGTTTAAGTCAAACACAAACTTAAGCGACTTTTCTTTTGCGTTCACTCACGAGTTTTTATGTAAGAACGTATTTGCTTACAATCACAAATCGCGAATTACATGATTCACAATACCTCATTCTCCCCTAAACTTCAAACACACAGCCAACGCCATCTATGCGCAACTAAAAACAAAACCAACAACTGTCAATTAATTTTTCTAAACGTACCCCAATTATTGCTTTTGACGTTTCTTCTCTCAATTTTGTGTTTTTCCCCCGATTCATGCGATTTAATTCGTCGACTCTACAGAAAAAACTCCAATTTCATCACAATTTTAACAAAACTAAAACAAGTTACAAATCCTTTCTCAGTGATTTGCAAAATTTGAACCAGACTACTAGAAGTTTCCCGATCAAGCAAGAACACAACATAATTTCTATTTTTTCATTATAAAAACCAAACATTTAAAGCAAAAGTTATTCATTGTTGTGCAAGTTCTCTAAACGAAAACAAGTTTTAAATTATTTCGAAATCGAAAATAAAAAAAAATTATTCAACTATTTTAATCCAGTTACTACAGAAATAAATAATAAAAAAAACTAACGGAAAAGAAAGAAATCAAGATGACTACATTAAAAATTGTATTCAAAACTGGCGATAAACAAACTGTTCTCTATGCCCAGGGAATTAAGCAAATGTGGCAAGTGGAATCCCATGTCTTGGAGCGCCTGGGGCAAGTTGAACGCAATGCATTGACCAATGCAACATTCCGAAAATATTGGATTGGTAAGTTAAAAATCTTTGTCTTGTAAAATCGATAAGATTTTCTTTATTTTTTGTCTTAATTTAAAAACAAACAAACTACCAAAATGAGTCAGTGAAAATGAAAAAGAAAATGATAACAAATTGATAAAATATTTTTTGCTATTTTGTTTTTATTTTGTTCAATCTCAGTTTATACGCGATAATTGGCATTTGGCAAGTGCATTTAATTTTTTTTTCATTCTCAAATATCAGCTGATATATATAAAAGTTGTGCTAACAGTTTGTGAGCAGCCATGTTTTTATTTATTTTTTTACTGCGTATTGTATTTTGTTGTTGCTTCTGACTTTTGTTGAAAAGAAGCCCCAGAGGGCCAGAGGAGAAATGAGTGCAATTGCAATGTTGCCGGATATCACATTTCTGTTATTCTTGACGGTATTTTTTATTTGAATACAGACCCAGTACACGTCAGATGAAACACTGCTATCAAAATGTTCCAAAAATAAGAGCTTCCAAGAAACGACATTTAAAATAAAAATATCAAAATTCACTAAATCATTTCCTATTTCGCAATTTAGCTACTTGACTACATATTTAAAATGTTAATTCATGCATAATATTTAATTCCATGAAAAGTCTATATTTTTGTTATTGTATCTAAGACAAAGTCCATCTTCTACTTCACCTTCTCTTATGAGTCATCCTTTAAAAAAAAATAATAAAAAAACAAAACAGATAAACGAAAAACAGCTGCAATTAAAATTTTTAATTTATATTCATTTAAACGTTTACGCATAGACATTATTTTGTTGAATTAAGTAAATAAACCAACAAACAACTTATGCATGTTATGAGACAGACTATCGTTTATACAGTGAGTCCCATTTTCTGTAATTACATATATTTGCGAAATTTAACCAAATTTCATGATAGATAGAGTTTTTCTTCGATTATTTCAAATCCTTATCAAATATTGAAATGCAGACAGTTTTGTTGTCATAATAAAATTGATGACTTTTGTTCTATTTTCGTTAACCTATAGATGATTCAAAAACCAGAGTATAAGTATACTTTTATGATTTCTTACGCAACTTAACTCCAATCGCCGTTCTAGAAATAAATATATCAAGAATTATGAGCCCTAAAGTTTTCCGTCTAAAAAAACAAGTAGTGGGACCAGTTTTTTTTAGTAAATTAAAATAAAGGGTGTTCCAACAAGAACGCAAGATTTAAATTTTAAATAAAACGCAGATATTAAAAAAAAAATCGCGAATTCTTTATTATATCGTAAAGTAGACAGGATGAGGTTATGTACGAAACAGCGATCTTTTAATGAAATTTTCAATGACCGTTTTGCATAAATGCTGCGGTATTTCATCAATGAAACGTCCAATTTCCTCTTTTAAGGCTTCAGTCGTCGTCGCGTCGGCTTATTCGCATAAACCATCGACTTCAAAAAAACCCCCAAAAAAAAGTGCAATGGTGTTAAATCGCACGAACTAGGCGGCCAATTCTGGTTTCCAAAACGCGAAATAACACGACCGGGAAATGACCGATTCAGCAATTGAATTGTTTCTCTGGCTGTATGAGTTGTGGCGCCGTCTTGTTGAAACCACATCCCCTCCACATTCATTTCTTCAATTCTAGGCACGAAAAAATTGGTTATCATTTCACATAGTGGATTTGGAAACACCAATTTGCTGAGTTCGGTGTCGAATTGTGGTGGATGGAGTTTGAGCGACATCATCACGTACTGCTGCGATATTTTCGGTCGATCGACCTGGTGGAAAACGCGTTGTTGTCTTTACATCAGTGACAGACCCAAATTTTTCCATTAATCGCTTTAAATTTGACTCTTTTGGAGCATTAGTTTTCAAGAATATAATCAACTGTCTCAACACATAACATCTGCAACCAACATAAATATATTTAAAAGACTGATTGTATCATTCATTAGAGAAAATTTAATCTGTCTGGAAAAGTCTACATATATTGCCTGTTATTTGCGAATATGTACCTTAATTTGTAACTTAAGGTTTTGAGCTTTTTATGGAAGATAATTGAATTTGCCAACATTCTTATCTGATGATTAATTTCGACCAATTTAAGTATGTATGTGACAACTTATATAAAATGGTTATATATCACAAATTAACTCATTGACTTTCAATTATCAACTTATAATTGCTTAATCAAAATTCGATAGTTTAAACTGAACAGTTGGAAGAACCTTTAATCATTGAAAATTATGTAGGATGAACAGTTGATAAGTTTTTTTTTACTAAATTCAGTTTTGAAATACAAAATAGGCAATCGTAATGGAGGTATGTACGTAAACCTTCTCTCAGTAATGGTATGTTTAGACCCACTATGACTTTCATGACCATTAATCATTCTTTTTTCATAACCCTTCCTGAAATAAGAAACTTGAATCCTGATGAGTGGAGTTATAGTCTAAAGATAAAGACTATTGCCCAAATGCAGTTTTATATTGCGAAGACCTTTTGTAAATCACTAGGGGCATTCATATTCTCAAATATATTTGTCAAACGAGCAAAATATAAAAAAAATTTGACGTAACACTTTTCTTTAACGGTTTTCAGTTATCAATTTTAATAAATTGAGGTTTTACAGCAAACTCGAATCATCCAGAACAATTTGAATCATAAAAATGTTTGATAAACTGTAAAGAGAATTATTCTAAAATTTTACTTTCATTATTGGAGGCGACCGTAATTTTACGTCCAAATATAAAACAAAAAACCACTGGTCAGTCCTTTTTAAGTAAAAAGGATTCCGACCAGCTTTATAGAAAAAAAAAACATTGTATTCCGGTTGACACGTTCAAAAACCACATCAAATAATTTATTAAGGGACTTTTAAACACTTATTGTATTTTGCACATTTCTCAATATCTAAAACCCAAAATAGCAAAAAAAAAAAAAAAAACCAGAAATGGTGGGACTGGCTCCATTAACCAATATTAGTCTCCCCAATCACTGGATTCGTAAAGAGAGCAGTCTAAGCTTTCATTTTATTCCCTAAGCTATGTAAATTTAGCGATGTGACTATTTGCCAAAATATTTTTTTTCATTGCTTAACAAAATCCTGATTTTAATTTTATTAAATTTTTTTTTTTTTCTCAATTTCAGATGAAGAACAAGATGGCATCGAAATCATCAACGATGCTGATTTTGAATTCTTTATTAAGCGCTCTGGCTCGCAAAAAACCCCAAAAATCTACTTTGAAGCAAGTGCTTCAAAGCAAGGTGCTAGGGAAGAACCCCAATCAACCAGTTCTCCAATCATACGTGACGAGGAATCTCTCAGTATCCATCCGACTGTTGAGTGTGATGTTTGCTTGAAAGCTCCCATTCGAGGATTCCGCTACAAGTGCTTGCAGTGTCCCAATTTCGATTTATGCATGAAATGCGAAGCTGAAATGAAACACCCTGATCATTTGATGCTCCGCATTCCCCATTCGAATACACCAAAATTGGAAACTGTTTGTCCAATTTCAGGACTTTTCGGAAAACATGCACGTCGTCAACAAAAGCAGGCGGCTCGGGCTGCAGCAGCAGCAAATGCTGCTGCATTGGGTGCTGAGTCATCAGCTGGTGAAGGTAAGTCACGTCACCATCGTCATCATCGTAGACATGCAGGTGGAGCTGGGCTATTGTCTAACTTTTACGACATGATGCAAGATTTGGCTGAAGGTGGAGTTCCTCAATCAAGCTCAGAAACTCCCAAGAAGCAAACACAGGAACAGGCTTCAGCTTCCCCACAACCAGGATCACCAATTGAACATGTTATAACTTCAGTCAAATTTGCCGCAGAAGCTGCAGCAAAGGAAGCTGCAACAGCTGCTGTTGCAGCATCAGCAGCTGCGTCTGCATCTGCAGCTGCGTCTGCATCTGCAACTGCTGCCAGTAACATTTCGAAGGAAACAAACACACCCCCTGAGCGTTCGTCATCGACTTCATCTGCAGGGGCTCAAACTTCTCCAACAACTCCCACTGGTCCAGGAATTCCGGTAACCCCATCATTGGAAAATCTAATTGATCCGCAATTCATGAAGGCTGGCATCCAGATTTTAAACAATTTTAGCGAAATGTTTGGAAAGATTTTGGATCCAGTTGTTACTGATGGGGCAAATCGTACTTCTTCGGCTACCGATTCGGTTGTAACAGTCGATATTGATTTGACTGGAGAGAATGGAGCTACAGCAACACCACCACCAACTGCAGCTGAGACTCCAAACAAGGCTGGCGGTTCAAATCAATCTTTAAAAGCTCGATCCGGATTGGTAACTCCAATGGATACTGAAACTGTTGTTGCTCCACAACCTACTGTTGCTGCAGCCGCCGACACTGAGCCTGCCCAACCACGCTCACGTAATTCACAAAGCGAAGAGAACGATTGGACAATGATTGATAGCAGTGTTGTATCTAACTCTGATGGCCCGTCGTCATCCGCAAGCGCTACTGCTGCAGCATCAGCTGCTGTTGCTGCCAACACTGCACCAATTGATTTTGCTAAATTGAGTCAACAACTCCAAACACACATTGAAAACGAAATGAAGTCTGTTTCATTTGAAATGCCTTCCCCAGCTGCTTCTGTTACTCCCCCACAAGTGTTTGTTCCAGCTCCAATTTCCCCAGCAGCTTCTGTTACTCCCCCACAAGTCTCTGTTCCTGTACCAGCTCCAGCTCCAGCTGCTATCCCAATGCCGGCTCCAACCCCTGAGTCAACTGAACGACGTGCCGTTGCAGTTTTTCATGCAGGTAAAATTTCCGAATTCATTCATTTTAACTAAGTTCTTAGTTTTAATTGCTTCTTTTTTTCCCCAATCAGATGCACGCATAAACAGTGCCGTTCATAGTATGATGGCAATGGGTTTCAGCAATGAAGGTGCCGTACTGACTCAACTTTTGGAATCTGTTAATGGCAGTATTCCACTTGCTTTGGATCTTATGACTGCTGCACAGCGCAACTAAAAACATAAGATAGTGATGACATCACAAAATCATAACAAGAAAACTTATTTTTAATCAAATATAATTATTCTTATAATCGTAGTTTTTAGTCTATCCCCTTCCCTCCAATTGTATTTTAAAGAAGATATAACCAGGACAGAATGCTATGCAGCTTTTTAAGCTAAAAGAGGCATTCGAGATGTTTTAACTAATGTCGAGATATGTTTTGTAGGCGGTTATAATGCTTCAAATAATAAACATTGTATCCCCATATCTATTTCAATCGAGTTATATATATATATATTTAGTTATTTAAGGTGGCGTTTTTATCAACATAATAAAAATATTTAACGCCTGAAATTGTTCTTGATTTCAAAAATGTATTTAACTGTGTACTTTTATTGGAAATAAATATTGATTTTCAAAAATAAAAAAGTATTGTCTTTTTATGAAAGAACATGTGAGCAGCAAGAATTTTTTGTTATTAATATCAAATGAGTCATTGAGGCAAAAGCTGGCATAAAAATGGTAATTTTTATAACGAAAAAAGGGAATTAATAGAAAGGTATTTTCTGCAGAGTTCATGCCCGGAGTCTTTAGAAGCCTACCTTAGTCCAGTATTGGTTTATTAGCCAAACACTTTTGCATATAATGCATTATTTTGACCGTATTCAAATATGCATAAGTGAGTTGATAAAAACGAGTTATTTAGCAAAATTATTTATTTTTTTTTTCATTTGGTAACAAGTATATAGTATACACCATTGGTTTCGTTCGCACTATTGTGAATAGTTCTCAGAGTGACGAAAAAATTGGGGCCTCTGATGAACCTTTTGTCTTTTAATTCAACTTTGTTCTTTGGGAATTTTCGCCACTTACTTTTTTAGGACAAAAAATAGCGGTATCTATCATTTGTGTATTCGACTTGTTATCATATTCTATTCTAAGACCTAACACAGGTTATTGTTTGTTTTGCTTTCGACATTTTTATTTGATGCTTCAGCGATTTCGACCAAAAAAAAAATGTACCGAGGAGCCCTTTACAAATTGAAGTTATTAGGGATATCTTGAATAAAGTTTCTTACTTCATAGTTTTGAAAAGCCAATAATTTTCCGCTGCTACTAAAAGTTAAAATTATTATTAAATACATATAAATCCGGCCATTTTTTTTATAAGGGTCAAAACAATTTCACGGTCAGCTCTTAAAATTAGGAAAACGATTTTTTTTTATTTATATGTATACCTATGTCTAAATTAAAAAGACACCAAAATTTTGAACATTTTTAAAATCTTATAAGACAATTTATTTTATTAGGTTTTTCAAAAACTCCAATAAAACTCAAACAAACCCAGACCCATTTGTAAAAAAATAAAAAAAATCTTTACTCTCGTGTACACTGTCCATTTCTGAAATTTTTTTAAAAATCTTATCAGATTTTTCAAAATACCATATTGTCATTATTCAAGTCATTTGGAAATAGTTTCTGAAAAAAACTTCATACTAAATACTTAAGCAAAATTAACTCATTTGGTTAAAAGGGGAGCTGATGCTTCAAACTTGTTTGTTTAGAAATCTTTTAGTTGATATTTCCAAAATGACCTGGGCGTTTTTTCCATTCCATTGCTCAACGCCTATTTTAAATATGAAATAATAATACAGTGACTTTAAAATATAAGAGCAATTATGTGCGACTCAGCTGTGCATTTTATTTGTACCGAAAACCTTAATTTTTTTTTCCGAAAATGAGCAAAACTTATTTACCAAATATGTAAAAACGAAGGTTTTATCATTTAATAAAATTTGGTTGGTCAATGCAATACCAATCCTGTTCGGATATGAATGACTCCGAAAAAGTATTTACTAAGATAGTTCACAAATATAAAAAATACATATTGTGAATTGTTATTTTAAAAGAGATTATTGTGCAAAATTATTTAATTTGGCTCGTACATACATCCCTTGCTAACAAAAAAAATTTCCCAAAAATATGTCCAACATTTTTATTTTTTATTTAAGCAATTGCAACATATTTTTTCAAAAAATATTTTTTGAGAAAATAATTTAATTTGCTTACAAAAACCCAAAGAAAAAAAATCATGGAAAAAGTAAGAGTCGTTTTTATGATAAATAATTAACGGTTTATGACAGGTACCGTTATAATTGGTGGTAAAAAATCAAAAAAAATCTAGGGATTTATCAAAAAACCTTAAGTTCCAAGTTTGAATTTGAAATTTTGACAGATTCAGGCAGTTTACAACTACAGTTTGATTTTTGAAGAGTCGAATTAAAAAAATTCAGATTCAAATTTTATGATTTTTCGGCATTTTTTTGATTGGTTTTTGTTAAGTTTTCCTGCTTATTATACATTTTTTAAGGGTTTCTGCTTCCAACGAAGTACTTCCTCTCTTAAAAAAATTTCAATTCATCCAAATTTAGTTTTCCAAAGCCTTAAATATTGAAAAGTTACCAGCGAGACCATTCTTTCAAAAACGTATGTGTGAATTTCGTAGCCCTTTTGTCCTTAGTTCACAAACACAACCAATCATAAAACCCCTTGGATTAGTTTCTAATCCTTTCTAAACAGTTAAGTCCTAGTTTTGAGATAATCGAAAAAAAGGTTATTCAATAATTTACGATTTTTTTTTTTAGAAAACTTGCGAGATTTGTAATTCGACATTTCGTTTCACAAACGATAAAAATATAGTTTGTATTCCTTTTTTTTATTATTAAAATTTTGGCGTTTTATTGTTTTGCTTATTTTAAAAAATGCAAAAATTTTTTATTATACACTTGAAGTTTACACTTGAAATTTAAATATTTTAAATACCTCCACATAATGGAGATACCTATATTATAATGGTGTAGATATTAACTTCCAGCTGTTAGTCACAAATGCTCAATAAATTTCCTTTGATGTTCTAATGAATAAACCTTATCATCGATTCACTTTGCAAAAAGTTAAGTTTTATTTTTTTGCCCAACCCTGTGGTACCTACCTCCTTTTCACTTCAAAATTTCAAACCAAAACTTTGTCATAATTTATTCATACAATGCAATTTGGAAGTACGTCTTCACTAACTCCTTAAAATTATCCTGTTAATCACACAGCCTCTCTCCAAAAAAACAACCCCAATGAACAAGGCTATAAGGAAACGAAGGATATCCTTCCCATTTAAACAAAAAAAAAAAAAGAAGAAGATATCACCTCATTAATTTGGCGAGAAAGTTCATTTAAATAGTAAAAATGGCTATTCTAGTTTCAAGATTTGGGGTTATCCCTTTATTTCTTTGTAGAGAACGACGACAACGATGTGGTGTGGAACAAGATGAAAACGAAGACCAAGCCGAGCCAGTGTAAAAGATCCTACAGTTCTATTTGGTATAGTTTGTGAGAGGAAATTTATTGGAATGCAAACTTTTTAAATGAAATTTACTTTGCACTTCCTTTTGCTGGTTAGCAACAGCAACCAGCATGTTCCTGTAGGTATATATATCAGACCTCACGACATGGCAATGGCAGGCAGCAGCGCGGTGCAGCGGAGGTGTAGGTGTATGACGACCGTTAAAAATCTATGTTTTTCAAAAGTCTTTTGCAGGTTTTCTCAGAAATACAAGACTTTTCCTAGTTTTGTAGAGTAATTTCAGTAATTTACATAAATCCGTTATATTATATTTTTTTTTCTGTTACGCTGAGAAGTGGAATCAACTTTAGCTTTTGTGGTTGTTGGTGGTTTAATATTGAATTTTGTTTTCCTCGAAATCTTTGTCCTCTGTCTTCTTGAATAAAACTGGTGAAACTTTATCCAGTGCAATTTCAAAATTTCACTTTTAAAACTGAAAATGAAAGAAATCCTTTTACACACTCTTTTTTTTATTCTTCGATGTATAAGTGGTGTTCGTCTCCCTTTTTTTTGTTTTTTTTTTGTTTTGTTATTTTTCTTTGTGCTTAAATCAAAAAGTTGCGAGGACAAGTCCTTTGAGAAATAATAATAAAAATTGTGCAACAGAGCCGATAAGGCGCGTTGGTTATACACACAATCGTGACATACATTTTTGATGTAATTAGACGAAAAAGTAAGCAAATGAGAATTGGAGGCTTTGGATTTTCTTTGACAACAAAAAAAAATAAGAAAAAGATTTTGTGGATATTTTTTAAGAACATTTTAAAGGCTTTAAGGGTGTAATAAATTTTTTTAAATTGAAACAAAAATTATATCATATATTTTCAAAATACCATTAAGTTGAAATATTGTCATTTTACAGTTACCTTCACTAGCCAAAAAAAATTGGAAACTTTTTTCCATTTTTTGTGTTTTTTGGAAGATACCTACGTACCTTCATATATCTTCATAGTAAATGGTTTTTAGATAAAACAAAAAGCTTTCGAAAGACTCATATTTCTTGTAATGAATAGTTTAATTTTTAACTTCCCATAGGGAGTTATTGTAATCTGGTACCATTTTTCGTCGTCGATATCTCAAGAACGAGTAGAGATATCGACTTGAAATAAATTTTGTTTTACAGATAATAACTTCGAAAGAAGCTGAAAGAGCGTTTATTAATATTCAATCAGTTGTTTTTTTTACTATAGCAGTTTAAAAAAGAAGTGAAAATTTTGGTTGGGCTCAAATATCTCACGAACAAATAATGCTATTGACTTGAAATAAATTTTATTCGACACATTATAACGTCATACAAATTTGATATGAATTTGGAAAAAAATCAATTTACCGTTATTTTTTAAAATCAAAAAAACTAAAAAAAAAATTTTATAACTCGAATATCCTTAGATGAAAAAACGATATTAACTTTAAAATAATTTTATTTTACGAAAAATGTTGTTTTTGACTACTGGTGAAAATTTCAAAAAAATTCAATGGACAGTTTTTTCACAAAAGATTAAAAACTACAAAAAATTCTACCAAAAATTGGTATAAATTGTTTTTCGACTCAAATTTCTCAAAAACATGTAACGATATTGACTTCTTGTTTATTTTATTTTCTATATAACCTAATTGTTAGCAACTAATACAATTTTGACAATTATTGAATTGGAAGTTTTTTAACAAAAAATCAAAAACTGTTAAAAATTCTAAAGAAAAGTAGTGACAATATTGTATTTCAGCTCGAATATCCTGAGAACGAACAACGATTGTGCCTTCAAAATATTTTATTTTATACATAGTACAATTTTTTATGAAAGGTTAAATTTTGACAAATATCTAATTGACAGTTTTTGACAAAAAATATAAAAAAAAAATAAACTAAAAAGTGGTAAAGTTTTCAAGATCACAAATGGGAAGTTATCAGTATGGGTCGCACCCAGCCTCTTTTTTTAAATGCAATCATTTTAATAATAACACATATCAAAATTTAAAAAAATATCTTTTGGATTTTTTTTTAAATATTTTTTTTTTTGAAAATTCAATATTTTTTTGGCAAGGCTTAAGCTCCACTATGGATATGCTCAGTCGTCAGGGAGGCGCCATCATTAGTCAAAAACTAATTTTTTTGAAAAAAAACAAGCAGAAAAAATTTTTATTATTTTTGCTATTATGCAGATAAGAGTTGTAATTCCCCAAAACGTTCACCAGAAAAGAAATTTGATCTAAAACCAACTTTTTGGGGGCACTTATGCATCATAAAATATGATTTTTTTGAAAAAAAAAATCAAAAATCGTTAGAGCCACTATTTCAAGAAAATAAATAAAAAATTTTGAGAGCCGTTTTTGACATAAATATCTATGGTTTGTTTTAACGGTTATATAACAGGTAGGTGCCGTTATTTTTGATCAATTTTTTCTTTTAAGAAATAACCCAGAAAAATTGGCAGTGCCCAAAAAGGAAGGCAACGTTAAAAAGAAATATTCATAAGAAATATTTTGTCGTCGCTTAAAACTTTGTTCAAACAGAACAAATATAATTATAATGGAGAGCAAATAGCTCTTGCCATTATCTCTATAAACAAATCCAGAGTCCTCTTAAAATTAAGTACACACATGAAATAAAAGCCGCCGCGCCACCACCAACCGCATGGCCGCTATGTTATAGTTGAGTAAACTCACAATTATCCAACTAAATCTGCTGTTAATTCCATTCGATTTATCTTAGTTAATATGGTTTTTGTTATTGTTGAATGCATCACCATGTATGGCACACAAAGTCATCACACTCGTTCCATTCATTCATTCATCCTCTACATCCATCCATCCATACATCCATATGTCCATCCTGAAAATCGGTGTCGGTTGGGTCGGATCCTCACGAATGAAAACTAAATTATTCCCGCCATGAATGCTAATGAACTCATCACTCCTGCATTATATCTACGATGTGTGTGCTGAATTGAGGTCCTGGTTCTGTCTGTCTCTGCTCTCTGTGTACTCAGCCCATCAAAATATAAACCACCTTATAGACTGTGAGAGCCCAAATCAAATTCACAAATGTTTGTTGTTGTTCTCATCATCCATAGATTTGCAATAGCACACAGTTTAACTACTCCTAGGCCAACTTCTTCTCATTCCCATTGTCCTTTTAAATCTAAATTCGTCCTTTGGAATGCACTTCCTCGATGATAAGCTTTTGTGCGTGTACAGAATTATATGGCATGGTGATGGAGATGTACCGAGACGAGCACTTCTAATTATAACTGTTTCGTTAATAGCAACTCTAGAAATGAACTTTAGCGCCCTCTATATCAAAATGTCTCCCGTCAAGCTGTGTGTGCGTGTGAGTTAAAATCCTGACAACACAACAATAGGATGCACTTTAATAATGTGCATCCTCTTAAACCATAGCAACCCTCTCAAACCATAGATTGACTCTCCAGCACGTCCCGTAAAAATCCAAGTCCCACCACCTACTAGTCAGAATGCCTGCAAAACTACAAAAGGAAAGCACACGACGACGAATGTCCTAGCAAACGACAAACAAAAAAAAAAAACGTCCTTAATTAAACTACGATGCAAAAGGGCGCCTAGGGAAATGATTGTGATTTCGAAAGGACATCTCAAATATTTTTGAAGTGCGGTATGTGACCCACACTATTATGTATACGACCATGTTGCTGATGTGCCACAGGGTACAAGTGTAAGGCCCACACTCTTTGTTAAATTCATTTTCTGTTCTGCTTTTGACAGTTCAATTGCTTTCGATTGCGTTTTCACAAAATTGTCGATAGAGTAAAAAGATGCATATGGTTTGGGGGAACCTTGCCAGGATGGAATCCCCCTTTTTAATTAGTTCAATTTTACCTACTATTGTGTCCTTTTCATAAGGACACCCATACTCTACCCAAACTCCCAAAAGAATACAAAAGAGGTCCTTTATCCCATCAGAGCTCCAACAGCGCCATCGGTCGGTACCTGATGAATATAATATAGACGCGTATATGTAAACATGATATTCAACAATTTGTACTTATGTGGTTGAAGTGCTGAATTCGATTTCAGGACTAACCATCAGGATGAAATAGTAGGTACAAAAAAAATACAATAAACAAAATCACGAATAATTTTTTTTTGTTTTTATTTTTCATCAAGACTTTTCTATTGTATTTGCAAAAAATAAAAAAAAGCTATGAAAACCAAAACTCCGGAAACCAGGGCGGATGGAATGCTCCATTATCTCTTGAAGGCTTCCAGAGGGTGATGGGTGATGTTTGCTGTGTTTTTTTTTTGTTCGTGTGTGAAGTTGAAAATTTATAGCCTGGATGTTGGCCTTTGCTATTGTAAGGGCATGGGGTATAGGTTGATGTATGTAAACTAAAATGCGGGTGGAAAAATGTACGAACTTTGACAAAATAATGGTTATGTCGAGTTCGTTTTTTTTTTTTGTATTTTAGTCTTTATTGTTGCTCCATCATCCCTAACCATAAAGTTTTACTCTATTTTGATAGAACAAACCAAAAATAGAATAGAAAAAAAAAATGTTGATGGGCAGTCAGTTTTGGTTATATCAGTGTTTTTGAACTTGAATAAAAAGCATCAGTCTGACAAAAAAAAAAAAAATAGAAAAACAAAAATGTTTTATTTGGAAGTAAAGCCCAGACAAAGTGACGTTGTATGGTTGTGATTAGGCATCACAATAGCAGCAGGTTGACATGGGTGGAGGATGGGGTTGATGGAGTTATTCAAACGCATGATGATGGAGTATTTAAAAATTGTATTAGTTTTTAGTTGAATTTGAAATTGAGAAGTTAAAAAAGTTTTTTTTTAGTTCGAAAGTTCCCAAAAATAATGTTCCAGAAATAACACAGTTAGGGACTTATATTTGTAGTAAATAGCTTAAAAAAAAGAGGTATGCGGATGACAATTGCCCATTATTTTTTGATAGTTTTTGTTATAACATGAATATTCTTTTGAATTTTATCAGATAATAAGTATACAAATTTTCTTTTTTTTTTTGTTTGAAAATCAGATTAAAAATATAGCCATAATTTTGACATGTTCGAAAAAGACTGTATCCTTAGACCGCTTGCACTGTATAACATTCAAAAGAATGTCATACAGTTTTTTCTAAATTTCTCGAAAATGGTTATTATTTTTTGAAAAGTTTAGATTGAAAATTATAGCTAATATAAATTTCTACACAAAAAAATAATACGTCACTTTTGTTCGTTACAACTGCAAATTTTGAGAAAAACATTGAAAAATGCTACAATAAGTAACAGTTTTTATTTTTACTTACAATTTTCTACATCTTCCGTCTGTGTATTTTAAAAGTATATAATTTATAACTAAATCTATCTATAGCTAAGGAAATATTTTTTATGTAGAAAATTTTAAGCTAAAATTTTCAATTAGATTTTTTTTTTTAATAAAAGTTTTAGAGAAATTTAGAAAAAAAAACTAAACTAAAAAACAGAAATAAAGCTTTCCACCTAAATTAATGTTTGATTGTGATCTATTGGCTCCTAACTTTTATTAGATTTTTACCTTTTTGAAAACTACTGAAACAAAGCAAGTTTTCAAAGAAGAATACTAGGCTACGGATTTTTTTTTACTGTACCATTTTAAAATTCAAGAACAAGAACAAGTAGGCTATATTCTAAGAACATTTGCTAAAAAAAATTAAACAAATTGGCCAAAAAATAAAAATTGGAAAAATTAAAAATTTTCTGAAAATTATCAGAAATAAAAATTTATCAAAAATTTTCTTAAGAAAAAATGTTCGTCTACAAAAAAGATTTTATAAAAAAATATTAGAAAAACAAAATAAAATTCAATATTCAAAAAAATGGAAAAATAATTGTCAAGAAACAAAGATTTGTCAAAAATAATTTTTTTTTGAAAGAAAGCAAAAATTGTCAAGTAACAGGCCAACTTAAAATTTTTAGAACCGCATGGAGCCTACAGATTGATTCAAATAACCATCCAATAATTTAGTTATTTAATCATTTTATCATACAATCAATGAAACAATTTTTATTTTAACTGATTCATTTTAATCAAACAATATTCTGGAAAAATCGTTAAAAAAAATATACTAAAATAATAAAATTAAGCATACGCCCAGTTAATCACTCAGTTGTGATGTTGAGGTTCAACTTCACATGAAACTAGGGTGGTTTCCCCAACTTCCCTTAAACATATGCGTATCCCACCTATTTTGAAGATGAGTGGCTAATTATATGATTGATAAATTAATACATCACTTGTTTATATCTTGAGTCCAGTTCTATCTCTATCAACATAACTTGAAAAGCGTTTTACAAAACACGCGTGGCACAGTTATTATGAAACACTGCTTTTTTTTCTTTATAAGGACGTTAACCAAATAAGTTTGATTAATCTGTTAATTTTTTTTTTAATTTCATGACAACTTCATTAATTTTTTATCTATAAATTTTCTTATCACCTACAAAACAGTTTCACTGAATTTCCCCCCTTTTTGAAAGTTCTCTATACCAAACTAGAGAATAAAAATTCCAAATCCTTCCGAAGCACCAGGAAGTGCATGTCATAAAATCGCACCCAATTTCCGCTCAGCATACATTCCCCTGCAAAGTAATTATCTACTTAACACGGCATAATCATGTCAGGCTTACATATTCCGAATTAAATATCTAACTCCCTTATCCTGACGTTGCATACACACTTCACTTTTGTTGGGCAAAGTTAAAAAACTTTTACAAGAGTCAGCAAATACCCCCTCCTCCCCCAATCTTCATTTTCGAACTGAACTATATATCTATAGTAGTGCTTAAACACGTGCAACCTATTACCCCCATTTAATGATCATCCCGTGTTAATGCCACCTTTGGCTGATATGGGGGCGTGTAAACACCACCAAACAGCACCAAAAGCATTAAACCTGATTTATTGCACTTTTAAATGAAATTCGTGCTTGCAGCAGTGTGTGCTGCTGCAATTCTTTTTTAATAGAATAGAAAATATAGTGAAGTGAGTGAGTGAGTGAGAGGTGTGTGACAACACACCACACACGTTGCAAGAAAATGGCGATGAGTTCATTCTTCCTATAGATACGAGATACGAGCTACGAGAATATGGGATAATGCATCCTGAAAACACATGAACTCAATTTTCGAAATACCTGAAATGGTTTCACATGTTCCCCATCATATTGAGTCCCCTTAACTAAAAACCCCACCCCATATATCGAGTTTCCTTCAAAAGCCAGTCTTTTTTTTTATGAAAATTGTCAAAGTTCTTTCTCCTATCATATTATGAAGTTAAATGTCCTCCTCCTACTTTTTTTTTTTACTATAACATCTCTGACAGTTCTTGAACATTTAAAAATCAAAGTTAAACCAAGGGAATCAGTTGGTAGAAAGTTTCCATTTTCTTACAAAACTTCAAATTAAATACATATTCATGTGTGCATAGGGGTGAGTGCGTAGAGGTTAGGTGTTCTAAAGGTAGATGCATCTGGTTCCAGGTTAGGAAAAAAGTTTCTATATTCAAAACGATAAAAAGGACATCTTTTTCTTTTCTAACCTTGCATCCTTGAAGGTTTTCATTTTTATTTTGTTATGAAGAAAACTTTTCTTCATTGTTCGTTGTCGATTCGATACGATATCTGTGAAGTTAAAAGAAGAAAAAGTCACGGCAAAGTAGGAATCGTCTTTTCCACCTATATATATATAGTTATATGTATGTATTAAGTACTTACCCTTTGGTTGACTTCTTGTATCTTTTTTTGTGTCAATTTTTCTTTATGTGAAGTTGACAGAAAAAGAAATAAAGGGAAGCTAAAATTTGATAAAATTTTAATCGTTAAGTGTCTACCATAAAATCAGAGCTGATAAAGGGAACGGCATTATTTATTTTAAAACAATGTACAATGAAAATTCTGAATATGAATAAATAATTCAGTGTGGCCGCGTAGTTCTTTATTCTATTTTTATGTATTTCTATTGTTCTGAATTTCATAAATCCAAAATTCTGTATGTAAATCAAAAATTCTACATGAAAGTTCAATGATATTCTCTAAACGATTAAAGAAAATCTTTATGCATTTTTTTCATAGCAAAACAATTTGCAATTATCATTTTCAGAATTTTGAAATCGATAATTTTGGAGTAGGTGCCTATACATATATTAAGCGTAGTTTTCGATTATAGAATGAATTTTGAAAACAGAATTTTTGAAACCTTCAAAGTTACTAAAATATAAATTTTAAATTAAATATTAAATAATAAAAAGATTAAATAATTTTTAAAAATCTCCTTTAAAATACCGCCGCGCCGCTTTAAAAGAAAAAATATTGCATTGCCATTGTATTTTAAGAAAAAAAAATTAAATTTTGTGAAATTTAATATTTTTAAACTCCGGTAAACAAAAAGTAAAATTAGAATGGGCTCGACATTCTGGTATTCAAAACTTTGCTGCGTTACACAAAAATTTGATCCTGTTTAATAACTTTGGTCTTTTGCATTAAGTTTTTCACAATTCTGTTTTTCAAAATTCATCTTTAAATCTTCTTACGTTTTCAAAAATATTCTTTTCTTATTTCGAAAAGTTTATAAGATATTTTAACAAAGTTAATGTAGGGAGCGTTTTTTTTATCAGGGATGGTTTTTTAATGTTCTGTGAATTCACATTGTGAAAATGAAACTATGTTTTAAACAGTCAGTGTTCTGGATTTCGGTTCAATTGTTTTTTGATTATTTTCAAATTTCAATCCACTTTTGCAGCTGGTGAATTAATTGTGAAATAGGATGTAGGTATATTTTGGGTAAATTGTAAATTTATTTAATTTCAAGAATTGAAAAAGTTTAATCGATGTTTTGAACTAAATGCAGATGTTAAAATAAAAATTTTAAAAAATATTCCTGGATATTTTTGGTATTACTAAAAAATAATATGAGAATTTGAGTTCAAATTATTGGTATATCTATACCGGTAACATAACATTTTAATCTCAAAAACGACTCTGACGATCTTGGTTTTTGTTTTTGTGTACGCGTTTATAAGTAATTCAAATAATTTTTAATTTTCCGTTGTATTATAAATGGGCCAACGGATTGCAATCAAAATGTGCATGAAAACGGCCATTTTCGTCTTTAACAATACTGAGTGCACAAATTTTGAAAATAATGTTTGTTGGATTAAAAAAATCAATCATTTGTTTTAAAATTTGGTTTTTAATTGTATTTTATTAAATATTTTGAATTTACATAACATTACATTTCTAAAAATAAGTAAAAAAAGTCAAAAGAGGTTAACGAAGAAAACAGTAAAAAATTAAAAAACTTCGTATTATTTGAATAGTACTATTTCTGCCAATTTTTATCACACTATTTTTTAAGTCTTTCATAATTAAGATTTTAGCATCCCCTTTAATTGCAAGAGAAGATTTCTTAACTCTATATTTTTTCAAAAAAATGTAACAAGTAATATTATAAAAAAAAACTAAAACGTATGATTTTTCAGGTTACTTTTTAATTTTTTAATTTTTCCTACTTATGTGATTTGATAGAAAATCTTATTCTATGCAAAAAGTTTCTTAATTGAAATTCTCAATTTTTGTACTCGATTTATGCAAAAAATTTTAAAAAAAGTGACAGTTCCGCCTGAGACCGCCGGATAAATTTTGAGTATCTCTTGAACGAAATTGTCTCTATTTGTTGTGCACAGAAAAAATTATTGAATTATTTCGAGCTCAAAATAACTAACTTAACTTTAATCGAAAATTATTATCAAATATATGCGACCATCCAACTCAATAAACCAAAATAAAATAAAATAAAATAAAATAAAATAAAATAAAATAAAATAAAATAAAATAAAATAAAATAAAATAAAATAAAATAAAATAAAATAAAATAAAATAAAATAAAATAAAATAAAATAAAATAAAATAAAATAAAATAAAATAAAATAAAATAAAATAAAATAAAATAAAATAAAATAAAATAAAATAAAATAAAATAAAATAAAATAAAATAAAATAAAATAAAATAAAATAAAATAAAATAAAATAAAATAAAATAAAATAGAATAAAATAAAATAAAATAAAATAAAATAAAATAAAATAAAATAAAATAAAATAAAATAAAATAAAATAAAATAAAATAAAATAAAATAAAATAAAATAAAATAAAATAAAATAAAATAAAATAAAATAAAATAAAATAAAATAAAATAAAATAAAATAAAATAAAATAAAATAAAATAAAATAAAATAAAATAAAATAAAATAAAATAAAATAAAATAAAATAAATTACCATTTTATTTTAAGAAAAAAAAGGAATTATATAAAAAAACATCTTGATGAAAATAATTGACCTATCAGGATCGCTTTAAAACCCTTTGTTTGTCATTTTATTTTCTATTAATTTCGTATAATTTTATATTTTAGAATAAGATTCCAGAGTCATTTACTACTCATAAACTTTTCTCTTCATTTGTCCAAGAAGTCATGACAGTAAAATTTACCCTATGATGCAATACGGTCAGACGAAAAAAACAAAAAATTGTCTCTAGATAAGAAAAAGGAAGTGAATGGCGCAACATCAATGTGGAGTGCAGAAAAAGTTAAAACAACCAACAATATAAAAAAAAGAAAAAAATTGATACAAAATGAAAAAAAAAATAAACTTTATATTTAAACTTTTGCAACATCTTTTATTGAACTTTTAAAATTGTATTAAGGATGTTTCTTTTGTTTAAACTTAAGAGACCCTTAAGTTTCTGATTTATTTCATTCTCGATATATATTTTTGTAGTTATATTTATAAACTCACTTGAAGTGTATGAAGAAGTCTATCACAAGTGTGATGATGATGATTGTGAGATAAAACAAACACACACTATGCACTTGAAAAACAAAAATAATAGTTTCATCGAAGTACAATACTTGAGGAAGAGATAGAAATTCTATCTACGAGTATAAATGATTTTTAATTTTCATGTGCAGTCATTAGATACATCCATAACTATTATTTAGTACTCATATATGTAAGTACTTTATATAGAAGGACATACTTCAACTCTTTTCTTCTCTTATGGTCCTTAGTTGATCGATATTTAGAGGAGTCCTTTTTATTTTATTCTATATTTCCCCATAAAACTGTACTATTAAAAAAAACTCAAGTGCAGTACACACACACAAAAGCTTCTTCATTGAGAAATCAATGGCCTTGTTGACGCATCTGTCCTCTTCTTTTTTTTTAAATATTTTTTTCATCATAACCTTCTTATCGTTGAGTGAAATCTTTGATTTATGAGAGTCGTTAAAACTTAATGTTATATCATCTTGACTTTTCTGATTTATTGCTATGGAGTGTGTACAGTTCGTATAAAAAATATACAACATGAAAAAAGGGTTTTGAAAGCTATGGCGAGTGGAGCAGTTTTTTTGTGTTGTTCTCGAAGGATGTTTTTATTTTATGTAAAGCAAAATTTGTCAAAAGATGCCTTTCAATATTATGAAAAGCTTGTTGAAAACAATAGATTGATATAATTGGGGATTTGCATCATGAATACCTACGTAAATATATAATTTTTTTTTTCAAATTCGTTAGAATACCATATTAATCGCTTAGATTCGAATTTTTGACAAACGACCGTTGCTTCAAGTTTTCATTTTAAAATACCCAGTGAGCCATGAGTTATTTGATTGCATCAATACGTGTTTTTGACTTTAAAAATATTTATTGAAGTAATAATAACTTTTAAAGGCAATTAAATATACCAGAATATTGGGCCAAGCAAAATCTAAATTCGTCCCGTTGATTCCTTTGGTTTGTGTGGGACCTAAAAATAATTAAAACCACAGCTAAATTCACTAAAGAAAGGATAACTTTTCAATATTTTTTTTTTAAATCGTTGGAGCCACTTTTGAGAAAAATCGGATTTTATAAAAAAGGTGGAAAAAATTAATAAAAATTATGGCAGGTAGGTACCGTGATTTTTGGTATCAAGAAAATAAATTAAAAAAAATAACAAACACCACCCGTTTTCAAAAATTAAAAGTGTTCAAAAGTTAAAAGTAAAAACGTTAATTCACTGAACTAAGAATAATATTGAACTAAACCATAAAACATCTCATTGTCATGAACAGCCTAACGGTAAATTTCGTAGTACAAATAGTCAGTATACGAGTAAAATAATGGTTATAAATAAAAAACTAAAACAATTTAAAATACAAAAGTCATATCACATAATTTTTGAATTTAACGTAAAACATTTTCGAATATTAAAAAAAAAATGTCATCCTTCCTCCTGCTTCGAATTTCCTATAAATTAATTTCCCACTGGAATATTCTCCCACTCGCATTACATTTTCTTCTTTTTTAGCCTTTTAACTTTTTACCTTAAGAAAGTGCGATTACCTTTGAACCACACTAATGCCTGGTTATATCATATACCTACTATTTATTAAACAAAAACTGTGATGACTTTTTATTTGACCAAGTGCAAAGGCAAACAAATCAAAATGAAATATTTTGTAAGATCAAAGTTAACCAATTAAATTTAGTAATAGACTTTTGGGTTCAAAGACGACATTTTGGATATTTTATGGAGTTTTGGTACAAAGTATCGATAACAAGTATAAATGAATCGCTAGTTACGAATCTCTATATGGAATCAAGTTAGCTCCGAGAAAACTCTGGGCCTAGCAAAGCCCCAATGGGATTAGTTGTTGTTGCATTTAACACGTTAAATGTTTAGCCCATTCTCAGGTTTTTTACACAAGCCCATTGGAGTTAAAAAAAATTAACAAATACATTATTTCTAACAAGATTTACTTAACATCAAAGAAAAAAACTTTGTGGAACCAGGCATTATAAAGCTTTTAATTAAAAACTAAAAATAAATGTCAAAGCAAAAGAAAAAAAAAACAGAAGAAATAAAAAAACGGAACTCCTTGCAAGAAAGAACCAATCAATAAATCAATTACTTTTATAGTAAATAGGATTAAATAGATGCACGTTCTGGAAAGAGAAGAATGTAGGTACCTACATAAAATAAAATCCCCCAAGGAGCTGATGGTGGGTGTATGTATAAGTATAATAAATTGAAACCCTTCAATTGCACCTCTATGTATACCAACATCCTACAACATCAGCTCTTCAAATCAATACTTAAATAAATTCATGATTATTTTCCAAGACTGGAATGGAGACGCTGAAGGTAGAAATAAAATGCAGGTTTATTTTTTTAAATACATAAATAATTGGGAAATAGAGCGACCGCGACGACACGGCTGCGGCGGTGACGATGACTTAGTTAAAAAGAACTTCCATTTTCAATAGAAATTTTAAGCTCCGTCGAATTTTGCAAATTCATATTTTGCAAACAATTTACAGCCAAAGAGAAGAGTGTGTCCTTTATGGAGTCATTCAGTCAGTCAGTTAGTTGTTGTATAGTCTTCCGCTTCCCTTTTTCTGATTTTGATCTGATTACGTTGTGTATTTTGTTTGGGGTTTTTGTGTTGACAGAGTGATTGGCAGGTCAGACAGACATAGACAAATACACAAAAAGATATAGAACTTCAATATGGTCGTCGTCGGTCGGTTGGTCGGTAAGCTGTCGGTAACAGAGTTGGAAGGAACCTATGCCATTCGAATGTGATAATTGAATTGTTTCAGAATTCAGCTACCTATAGGATAAGGATTGCTTATGTCGAATGTAAATGGTGGATGGACTTTCTTGTTTATAATGGTTTTGCGGAAGGATTTAAGGTATGTAGGTATATATTGAGTCTTGGAGTTTGGGTGATTAAATCCCTTTTAAATGGTTATTCATTTCATATGAAAGCTTCTGATGTTATTTTTTTTGAATTTTTTTTTTTGCTGATAGAAATCATAGAATGACACTGAAAAAAGGTTTTAAATCAATGAAAATGCTTTTTTTAACACTTCAGATTCTTTGCTGTAGTGAGCTTAGAGCAAGCTTCAACTACAGTCAGAGGCTCATCATAAGTTCATGTGTTAGTGGTTAGTACCTAAGTATAATGAAAACTAACACGTGCAACACATAAAAATAACTAATTACAAAATTAAAAGTATACAAAATAAGACAAAATTAAACAAAATTATATAAAATTATACAAAATACTAGACATTCAGGATATCTATTGTTAAAAATAAAACAATATCACGACCGAGGAGCACTGGTTCGAAACAAAGTTTTTAGTCTTAATTTACTCATGTTGAAATCGATAGATAAATTGTTTAAATTAAAAAGCTTGCACATACGGTTCAATGGTTCATGCAAACCATAGTTGGTTCTATGGAAATCAACGTGTAAAAGTTAAGATCTTCGCAGTTGGTGAGATCCTCCGCGGAAGTTAATGCCGATGCAAGCTAACAAATCGGAAGCATCGATTTGACCATTAATGAGTTGATGAATAAATATAAGGTCATTATTGACACGTCTTTGATATAAAGTTTGGATTTGCAGAAGTTGGATTCTATGTTCATATGGAGGTAGATTGAACGGGTCAGTCCAAGGAAGGCCCTTCAGAGCAAAGCGAATGAATTTATGCTGTATTGATTCAATACGACTTTTATGTGTTTCGTAGAAGGGGACCATACTTGTGAGGCATATTCAAGATAAGGACTTACATAACAATTGTACAAAGAGAGAGTAACGTATGGATCGTTAAATTCATTTGCCCAACGTTTAATAAATCCAAGCATAGAGCTGGCTTTCTTAACAATGAAATTTATATGTTCCGTGAACTCTAAATTAGAGCTAAAATGAACACCCAAGTCCTTTAAGCTTGAGATACGACCTAGTTTATGCTGCGAAATAGAATAATCAAAAGAATTTGGAAAACGTTTTCTTGAGAAAGTAATTGTTTGGCATTTAGCAGGGTTAAAGTAAGGCCATTTTTAGTACACCAAACAGTAAAACTATCAATATCGGCCTGAAGAAGATGGTGGTCATGTTTATCTTTAATTATACTTATCGTTTTCAAATTTAATTTAGTTGAAACATAGAAATAAAAATTAAGTATCTTGGTTGAGTTTTTACATACGTCCTTCCTTATAAACAAATCAGGACCTTATCTCCCAAAACCATGGTTTATAAGACTGTCATTTTTCTGTGTTTATGGCCATATGAATTTTTCTTTATTCGAATTTTTATTCAAATATCTTTTAAAATCTACATTACCCGCTTTTTTGAAAATTGTATTTTCACAAGGTAAAGCAAATTCCAACTGTCAAAAAAAAAATTAAAAGATCGATTTTTTAATATTCTTCAGTATTTTTTAAGAGTATCTTTGTGAAAACTGCTTGCGACGAATCATAAAGCGTTATAAAATTTCGTATTTCTTGTTTTCAATTCTTTTTATTATTATTTTTTAAGATACCGTCACAGCTACGAAAAAAAGGCAAGGGCTAGTAATCTTTCAAAAATATTGAAAAGTTTGTTTAAGTTAATGAAATGAGTTCGTCAGGTGACCTTCTATTCTATGACTTTTCAACCTTCATTTAAAAAAAATTTCCTTCGAAGGTTGTTCGAGATTTTTGAACTTGAATGGCAGTCTCAATATCTCAGCAAATAATGATTGGAGAAAAAAAATTAAGGATAGTTTTTAAAATCTTAGTAAAATTTCTACAAGACACTTAAAATTTCATTAAAATATTTTTTTTTTAATTCTTCATCGTTTTATTTCGGTAAATTTCTTTGATTATTTTAAACAAATTTTCTAAAACCATTTTTTGACTTGAACATATAATTTAATTTTACAAAACTTTTTTGATATTTAACTTTTGACCAAATTTTGTTGAAATCTTTTTTTTTGTCAATGTTTTTTGACATTTATTTTTGAAAAAATTTGAAAGTTTAATTATTTTTTTGGCATTTTTTTTTTTAAAGTTATGTTTTGGATTCGTGAAAAAATCGTATTTCAGATTTTGATTAAAGCTTGACCTAGGATATGAAGAATGTAGAAAAAAGTGGGTCTCCCAATTTGGTCTGCTTGTCTGTCCGTTGAAATATAGCCTAAATTAAAATTAAAACTCGGTTTCTTGGGCAACATTTTTCTTCTTTTGTTTTTCTTTTTAGACCAAAGTATAACTTTGACTTTTCTCGAAAACGGCTATGCCAATTTTTTTTTTTTTTTGGAAAAAATCAATAAATTCAAATAGATATTGGTTGACTTTTAATCCCAAAATGTGGGAGGTGCCAATACCTCCCATTCAATCAGTTTTTTGATTTTCCGTTTTCTTAAAAATGGTTCATCTGATTCTCCTAAAAATGGTGTGCTAAAACTTATAAAAAAAAGCATTCATACTCAAATTTTCAAAAAAAAATTTTTAAATAATTTTTTAAAAATTAAACATTTCTAAAATGGCTCGATAAAAATTTTTGAATTTCTGTAAAAAAGAATTTTTTTAATATTTTGAACAAAAATTAATTTTATTTTCGACTATAACGGCACAAATGTCAAAAAGGACATAGCTTAAAAATGAAGTGATATCTCAAAAAAAAAAGCAAGTAAAGTGAATTCAAGTTTTTATGTAAGTTGCAATTTTCAGTAATTTTTCCATACAGGTGTAATAATCATTAATTAAAAAAAAGCTATATTTAATCGAAAGTATAATTTTGAAATATAATCTCCAAATATAAATCAAAATGTTACCATAAAAGTGTCTGTAAAATACGTTGTCCATATAACCATTTCGACATATTTAATCTTTCTATCGATTAAAAACAAAAAAGCAGTAGGTGAGTAAGTATATACATACATTAAATCCCAGACCACTATGCTGCTGGCTGGACTGGTATAGTATAATTAAACAACGCAGAATGGACATCAATCAATTTCATGATCATAAAACATGAAACCTTCTACAGGTTATGTATTATATAGGTAGGTATGGAAAATGTGTGGAAATTTTATACACAAAATGTGGGAGTTGATTAATTTAATTGCTCACCAATTTTAATGCAACAGATGTGAGGTTTAAACTGGGTTTACACAACTTTAAGGATTTAAAACAAAAAGAATTGTTGGAATGTCTCTGATTGTTAATAATTCCATTTCTAATAATTACTGTCAATCTTCTAGCTGCCATCTACACCTGGCAATTCGAACTAATTGCATAGTTACCATCCATCAGTTACCGTAGTAACCAATTCTCACTTTATACGTCGCCTTTAAATTGCACAAAAACATGCTGAACTTCAAAAAGGCCGCGAGGTAAAAGTTTAAATCACATTTTACGAGGATGACATCGAATGACTTTTTTTAGTATAGTGGGAGATATAGAGGGCGGTAGTAGTAGCAGTGAACGGGTTGAGAATTGGAAGGGCAGTTTATATGGCAATACGTTGGTTGTCATTGATAGATTACTGGGAGATTGTGTTGTCCTTCGCGAGCTTTTCAAACGTTAAAGGATGTACCTCGAGAGTGGTGTTGTCCTGTCCTGTTTTTGTATTTTTTTTTTTTGTTGTTGTTGTTGAAGGACATACCAACACACAATATAGTCCAGTGGAGCTTCATGCGATGGAACTACCTTTAATCAGAGCTAAAGTATTTATTGTGTATACGTGCTGTGGATAAAAGGTGGCGTCACTGGATTGATTACCATTCTCTCTCTTGGTAGTCTGGTGGTGTATAACCATCACTGCTCTATGCCATATACTAGGTATAGGGATTATTTTTGGCCTATCCAAGGGTAACATAGTACCTCCACATAGTACACCCACCCTGCGCTGGGATGGCTGTGGAAATAAATTCTCTTTTCCCCCGTGAAGTGCATTGTGAACATCAGCAGCAGTAGCAGGAGATGCACTTAATTTACACAGGATGTGCAGCAGGAAGAAGCTTCAAATTGCACCTTAAGCTACGTACCTATAGATACCTATAGGAATGAGGGGTTGGGGAGAGGGGATGCGATAAATATGTGAGCTTCTAGTTTGATAGCGGATGGACAGTCAATTTTGCTTACATTTACATTGCATATCCATAGTGATGGCGAGCGGGTGGTTAAAAACATGGTCCTTATCCTCTTTCGACGACCGACGACGCGACGGCAGGGAGTAAGTAGAGTAGGTAGGTGTTTTGGGCAAATATTTACTATCAACAGACTGAAAGGGTATATATTTTTTTTTGTTCAAAACATGATTCGAAGAGTAAAGAGCAAGGATTAAAATATAGAAGGATTGTGAGGTGAAATGTGTTTTTAGTGGAAACGTTATTATAGAGCTCACCCGCCCATCAAGCGGCTTATGTTGGATTTTACCTTTTTCTTTGTAGGTTAGGTATATATATATGTAGGTACCATGATGCAAGTATTAACTGGTTGGGTAGATTGTAAATTGTTATGGTAACCTGAATTGGCTTCCTTCATCCATAAATATGAAAAGTAAATGTAAGGACGAGAGAGAGGGGAAGGGGGGGATTAACTAACATTTTTTAAACTGCTGATTTGAATCATTATAAAGGGGAATTATGTAGGTGTGCATTTTGTTAACTTTTTTTAACAAATACCAATAATAATTTATTTAGATAGGTTCCTGAAATTTTAAAAACAATTGATAATTCCGAAGTGGTTAAAAAGATTTTAGAATAAAATATTTCGTCTGGTGGTGTTAAATGAAGTCACTGTTTTACAATTTTGTTTTCAGTTAATTTCAAGTAAATTTGATGTAAAATTTCCCTAAATCTAAAAACTCTAAACTACGATCTCAATTTCAACAAAAAGCTTTTTATAAAGGATATTTCGAATAAATTTCGTGAAATTTTTATTCACACCCAAACATTTAAACAGTCACGATGAAAAATTTTTGACAAAATTGAAAAATTGGAATTTTAAGTGTTGATAAAATACTTATGTAATATATATTTCTCCATCTATTGATTGAAAAAAATTCCCAAATGGCTTAGCCAATTTTGCTGACGAACGCTTCAGGACAAGTGATGCAGAACGCTGTGGTTGTCCGATTGAAGTTGTCATTTTGCAAAAATATTTGCATTAGAAAAGGTCTTCCCTTGGGTAAACAGTCGTATTCGTTTTAGACTTTGCTATCGGAAACAGTATGAAAATTTCAAATTAAAGTTTGGCCTATGTATGTTTTATGTGACCAATTTTTTTAGTGAATATTTGTAGATTTATGTTTGGTAATGCAGGCTATTTTGGTCAATTGATTTTAAATGCAAATAAAAAACTTTATTCCATCTTTTACCCAACGTTTCGTCGCTACTCACGACTTCTTCAGGGGTTTTATTAGGATCTTTATTTAACATTATGAAAAAAATTTTTTTATTTATTATTTTATACAATTTGTCTAATTTAAAAAAAAACTTACATGTTGTTTTTTTGTTGTTATATTTTACATTGTTTTGTTAGTTTTGTTTTTTTAATCCTATTTTTATTTCGTTTGAAAAATGAAAATGGAAATGAAAAAAATATATTTAAACTATTTAATAAATTAACATTAAAAACAAGAGTCTAATAAATTAAAAAGACAAACATAAATTATCACAGTGTAGTTCAGGTACTTATTTTATTGCTAATGCGTAGCTTACAATGGTGTTGTCTCGATCTTCTTGAGTGTTCATCGTTCTTCTTATTTTTTGTTGTATGCGCAAGCTTTCAAGAGTATACCTCGTCGTCATTCTTTTCTCTTTGTCGAGTACTTTTACATCATCGAAATTTGGTATGTGGCCGCTATCAATTATATGTTGTGATAGCCCTGTTGATGATTTCTTCTTTTTTATGTCCGCTTTGTGCTCCGTCATTCTTATACCCAGTTGTCTTTTTGTTGTTCCGATGTAAGTCAAATTGCACTTCTCCCCTTATGTCCCCCCGCAGCAAACCTCATAGACAACGTTGTGTTGTTGGTTCTTTTCAATCAGAGCTTTGGTGTTCGTGAAAATGTTCCTGAATGTGGCATTTGACTTTTTTTGGCCATCTTCAACCGTCATCGAATCCAGTTATTGCGCTTATTTTTAACATGGATTAATCACCAACCACCACCAGGCCAAAAAACAGTCTTGAGTTACTCCCCCATTCAGCTCCCCTTTTCACTAATATTTCTTATTTGCCAATATGAAGTGCTTCTTTGATAAAAAAAAATTAGGCTCGAATGCTAAGGTTATTTTTGAAACAAGTCAATATTTTGAGGCTTTCGAATTGTTTTGGGGTACATCGAGCTAAAAGGAGGTCATGCCGATAAATTGACATTTTTTTTCTCGAAATGTGTTTCTGTAAAATTTGATTTTGAGTTTCATCTTAAATGTAAGTAAAATTTCATGCAGAATTTTATTTCAAATTTCGTGTGATGTTTCAAGTAAGACGTCATGTAAAATTTTATGTTAAGTTTCATGTAAAAATTTCATGTAAAATTTTGCATTATATTTTGTTTTATGTTCCATGTAAGACTTCAAAATTTTTAGGTAAAACTTCATGTAAATTATGGTGTAAAATTTCAATCATTTTTACTTGCGACTACTGCTCCTATACACATAAGGCGAGTTTTTTGATTCGTAAAAAAAAATCCTACTCGACATACATATTAATTGTATTGATACAGAATGCGGACAAAGCGGATCCCTAAATTCTGTCTGTCTGTATACCTCGACAGCCCAAACTACACAAACCATTTTCTTCAAACTTGGAACTTAAAGTTTTTAGGCGAAAATCTTTTTTTTGCTCCATAAACACATAAACAATGGTACAAAAAACTATTTTTCGAAATTTAGAAAAGAATATTTATTTGGATTTTTGAAAACGGGTAGATATTTTCAGGCTCCTTCTCATTTATTTGCTTCTTCTACTTTTATAACCAATGACTCACGTTGCATGCTGATTTATCAAAGAATATACCCAACCAAAAAAATCTCCAAGATGCAACAATTTAAGGAGAAAGCAAGTCTGCAAAAGAAATTTCCCTTATGTTCCATTCTAATTTCCTTTTTCCAACCCCTGACAAAGCTACGTAACACTGCAAAGGGGAAATCTATTTTCCAAGTACTCCCCTCATTTCCCCAAATTCGTATCTACTGATTTCCAAGGACGATATCTTTTTTCAACAAAACACTAGTTGCACCATATCACCAGCAACAGAGAGCAACTAACTCATTCTCACCCCAGTCATGAACGGAAGGTCAAGTTTTTTTTGGTTTTTGAGTCAGTGGCTTCCCACAGCAAATTATGTCCCCAATTATTACAAATCTACCCTTTTTTGGACTTTTCGTATTTATCATAAATATTTATGGCTGTTTACCATGAAATAGAAAAAGAGGGAGAAAGAGAGAAAGAGAAAGAGGGTAAAATAAATATCCATAGCCCTAGAACATTCAGTTATATACTCGTAGTTCATCCAACTGCACCTTAGCTCCCAAATTACATAATTAACACATGAACACGACTTAATCACTCTTCTTCTCGGGACATGCTTTTCCATTTCCATCATGTTGCTGTTAAAGTTAATGGCTTCTAGGGAAAGCAAGCATAAGCACAGAAAACAAGCTGCCACTTTACATGCAAAAGCAGAGGAAATCATTTGCGGCATCTGAAATTATTTGTACTGCCTCCAGGAACTTTGTTTGAAATTTATACAGAAATGTTGCTGCTCACATGACAATATCGTCAGCATTATAGTCATGGAAGTGGTTCGTTTGAACATGAAGCTTTAACGCAACAGAATCTCCCCTGGGGGTTGTTTTACTGATTTATGGCAGCTACAAATGCAATCGCTAATAGTAATGGTTGCGCGCGGCTGAAATGAAATGCAATGCATACCATTTCGAGGAATCGTGAGTTTTAGGATGATGGAATGCCATGAGGAAGGCATAGGAGTAGTGAGGGTTTAATACCCAAAATTGAATTCCGATGGGAGTTACGGGACTGTTGCACTGTTTTTCTGGTCTTGGTTTAGCTTAAAGGGGGTTTCTAAAAATAACAAATAAATTAATTACACGCTGAGCAATAGTGAGCTTAATTTCAAGAACATAATAAATGGTTGAACTGGGAGGCATATTTGTTTTTTGTATTTTTTTTGATGATTGATTGATTTGCTCCGATAAAGCACAGCCATTTTGGATTTTGAAAAATAATGTGATATGCTAACAAACCGGTGTAGGTCTAGGTCTAGGATAGGAACGTTTTTTCTTCTTCTTTTACAAGAAAATATATTTCCAGCAGGTTAGCAAGAAACTATTTCAACTAAAGGGTGTCCCAACAAGAACGAAAGATTTAAATTTTAAATAAAACGCAGATATTAAAAAAAATCGCTAATTCTTTATTATATCATAAAGTAGACAGGATGATGTTATGTATGGAACAACACATCGGACAGATGGCCGCCGCCGTGGCTTTGCTGGCACATACGCGATCTTTTAATGAAATTTTCAATGACCGTTTTGCATAAATGCTGCGGTTTTTCATTATTTATTTATTTCCAATTTCCTCTTTTAAGGCTTGAGTCGTCGTCGGCTTATTCGCATAAACCATCGACTTCAAAAAACCCCAAAGAAAAAAGTCCAATGGTGTTGAATCGCACGATCTATGCGGCCAATTCTGGTCTCCAAAACGCGAAATAACAAGACCGGGAAATGACTGATGCAGCAATTGAATTGTTTCTCTGGCTGTATGAGATGTGGGGCCGTCTTGTTGAAACCAAATCCCCTCCACATTTATTTCCTTAATTCTAGCCACGAAAAAAATTGGCTATCATTTCATTGGAAACACCAATTTGCTGAGCTCGGTGTCGAATTGAGGTGGATGGAGTTTGAGCGACATCATCACGTACTGCTGCGATATTTTTGGTCGATCGACCTGGTCGAAAGGTGCAGGCGCGATGTTGTCTTTACATCAGTAACAGACCCAGTTTCAGCAAATTTTTCCATTAATCGCTTTACAGTTGACTCTTTTGGAGCATTATTGTAAAACCAAATTGATCGCAATTTGCGAACTGTAGCCGCAAAACTTTCACCATTTTGGTAAAACAATTTCACAATGAGAATGCGTTGTTCATTCGTGTAGGGCTCCATTTTTATTAACCTTATATCTTCTACTAACAAACAATAATAATTGTTCAAATGTCAAACAATGACACTTCGAATAGCGCCATGGTTTACATGGTTTTTTGAGAAAATGAAGGGGGTGGTGGGTGTGGCTTCTTGATAAAATCACTTTTGAATTAAATTTCATTCCGGAAATGGAAAGAAATGAACTCTACCATTTAAAATTTCATAGAGAAAAAAAAATATGTACACCCAAACCTTAGGCTTTGCATAAAAATCACTTAAAAATTCCCAACCTGTTACCTTCATGACGCATTATGGCTTGGCGCCCGCACGCCACCATCATTAACTTCCTACCAAAATAATTAAATAAACATTTTTGTTCACCTTTAAAAATAAAAGCCACATTGGATAAAACTTCCATTGAAGTTTCATAAATCACTGGTGCGATATTAATTCATGAAATATAAATCAAAGTGGCGACAATTTTCCCCAAACCACCGAAATGAAAAATTCAAAAACTGGTGCTAGAGATATACCAACAAATAATATTTTTTTATTTTTTTTTTTTTGCTTTTAGCCAACCATCATATACACGTTTTTCTCTCCATTAAAACAATCCGAGCGTTGAAACCTCTACACCAAGGATTGGGATGGCAGGTATACGTTTAAATTCCATTCACCCTACAATAACTCGCTGGCAACATACTTATGAAATGTGGTGGTTACGGCGGCAACAGGGTCCTTTGCCTCCCACAACAGCTATACCCACCGCACCGCCCCAAGAGCAAATAAATTATGAAACGTTTTGCATTTTATTTAATATCGTGTTGACACTCTCAGATTTCATAGAAAAAAAAAATAATAAAACATAAAAAGGACCTTCACCCCATAGTTAAAATAAAAAAAAAAAAGAAATTGTCTCTCTCTCCTTTGCCCTCTATGACAAGGTGACAAACATTTTCTATAAAGATCAAGGTGAGGCGGTTAGTGTTTGCCTTACCTTTGGGCGAGGACTAAAAAAAAATAAGGATTTTTTTCCATTCGTTTTATTTTCCAACTCCATGATATCAGAAGGACATGAAAGAATTCAAAAATCCTATTAAATTCCACGGCATCCTGTGTGTGTGGCAATGTTGGTTGGTTTTCAAATTTTTCGTCCTTTGTTTTTTTTTTTTTTTTGCATGTTTTCAATGGAAATCCAGCAAACTTCGACCAAATCATCAATGTGACGTTATTTCCGGGCTTATCAGTTGACTGTTTATCCTTGCAGAGAAATCAACGGTGGCAGTGACAACAGAGTCAGGCCACCCAGCCAGCCAGCGGCAACACGACGATAATGGTGGCAGTAGTAGCAGCAGTGATGGTAACGTGTATGTATGCCACACAGGAATTGAGTTGACAAATAACAGGAAAACAAACAAAACTTAAAAAAAGCCCAGCGTTCGCTTCTTTTCTAACTGTGGATGGAGATTTTTATTCGGATTTTATTTGCCTTCCGGATGGAAAGGATTTTCGGGATGTAATTGGATAAAATTTAATAAACCTAGTCTCTCTCTTTTGTCTCTCCTCAAAAGGTGGTGGTGGGTGTTTTTTTTTGTTGTTTATATCTCAATATAAACTCTCATATATATGTATGTTCAACAAGGACATTGCTTTAGCAAAGACATTTGCTTTGGCTTAAGGGGAATGTTTCAATTTGACATCCTTTATCCGTTTGATTAGATTCTTTTCAGTGGATGGGATTTTTTGATGTTGTTGCTTTTTTATTTTCGAAGGATGCATATGATATACGTTTTTATTTTTTTGGTATTGTCCTTGGTGTGTTTAAAAATTGAATTCTTCATCGAAAATTGGATTTAAAGATTATCCCCCGATGATTAGAGATGTATGTTATTCAAAATAGTATTCCTCTTAAATGGCGCCCAACGAAGGATTGACTTTGTCGATGGTTTTATATTTTTTTGATGCTGCCAATATAATGTGGATAGTGGAACTTTTTTTTTACAGAATGCATTATTAAATGACACAAACTTAAGAGGGCTTATAGTATATTGCAAAATAGTAATAAGGAGCAAATTTTTTCCTTTCGGAAAAAATGAATGAAACATTTTTTGAAATCAAGGAAAATACTTAAAATAGCATGCGATAGCTTTTATCGATTTTTAATCTAATTTTTAACTCCATTTGTTTTAGCTAGCAGCTTTAGAAAAATTAACTTTCAAACTGAAAGTTAAAGAAAAATATATTTTAGTCTCGACTTAGATGCCTAGAAGTTTGATTCATCTCTGTATACCCTACCTGTATATAATATAAAAAATATAAAATATCTAAATTTTCAAATGGCGCCCAACGTTAGCACATTGGTCGGTTTTTTTTTCAATTTAAGTTCCATTTGCACAGAGTAAACTTTTAAATAGAATAAGATGTAAATTTAACAACTCCTTTACCTGAGAAGGAAATACATAATATTTAAATGGCGCCCAACGCCAACGCAAGAATTTCAGTTATTTATTTTTAAAATGATATCGATGTTATTAACACGAAATGAGTAGAGAAACTCGTCTCTGAGATTTTAGAATTTAAATTCTATTTTAGTATAATGCTAGTGTAAGCAGAAAACGAATATATTAAATGGCGCATTCAACTATGACTCAATGATGAGTTAAATGTTTTAATGATTCTGCTAACATAATATTGATTGTAAATTTACGAATCATTCAGTAGACAAAATGTAAAAATAGAAAAAACATATCAAATGGCCCCAACGTATTTTTTTACGAGTACAAAATTTGAGAGTTATCCATATTACAACTCTTTTCGATTTTTTTTATGGTTAAAGCATAAAATAAAATTGTTAAATGGCGGCCAACGTAAAAACATTAATCGATGTTTTTTTTGTTTATTTTTTTTGAATGCTGCAATTACAAGTGCAAATAATATGAATAATTTTCATAGATGTTGTCACAGATCTGAGAAATTTAATGCAGCATTTTTTTATATATAATTTTTAAAACGGAAAACGAAAATATTGAATGGCGCCCAACGTAAAACCATTAATCGATTTTTACCACTAATATTTATAACATGGAAGGAGAAGTACTTTTCATGAAATAAGATCTAAATCTACAATTTTTTCAGTAGCAAATTCACAACAATAAAGAAAATTTATTGATTGGCGCCCAACGTCAGGATATTTATCGAAATGTTCTTCCAATATTCCTTAATTCTATCAGTTTAATCTTCAAAAAAAAACATGTTTTCTAAATAGATTATCGATATAATAGCTCTGCTCAAAGACTACCATAAGTCTTTAAAAAAATAAATAAAGAAAACACAATGTTAAATGGCGCCCAACACAGAGACATAATGTTATTCATTAAATCTGTCAATATAATATTGACCCAAACAGCTTCTCTAAAACAACCACACCTTATTATTCACAAGAAATCAGATACCAACAACATTCACATTGTTCTATGCTAAATAGTATTACAACATGAGAATGTGTCCTGTGCTTGCACATTGCTGACATTACCAATTCCCTTAACAATCAGGTTTATATTCTCTGTAAGTACATTTGCAAGACAAGATTTCTCTGATGTTGTTGAAATTTTGAGAATCTTACACTATTTTGCATCTTCTCTCACTCAGCACTTAACAAACGACAAATGACATTTGGCATCTTTACTTAATTCGTGTCGATGAAGGGAAGTCGTCTTCGTCTCTTGTGTCATCCTTGAGAAAACATTGTTCTTGGCATGGATATTCACTCTCCATTCAATTTGGTTTGCTAAACACAACCCATTTCTCTGTTGCTCAACTCATTTTACTCGTCTTCTTAAATTTTATCCGATTTGGAAGAAGCAAGGGTTTGTATGTGTATATTTTTGGGAAAGATTATAATTAAAGCAATCCTTGGAATAAATTTTGTACATCGACTGTCTTAACTCAATTCAAATGTGGTAATTAAGAACCTGGAACACTTTTGTTCTTGTATTTTAGTTACAAACATCTTCTATATTTATGTTATGCTTCAATATTCAGTTTAAGCAAAATATTTGAAGACAACAAAAGAACGAATTTTCCGAGTATAGAAACGAGAAGCAAAGACGAAAGAGAACATTGTAAAATATCTCCTAAGGGTTCATTCGTTCATTTGAGACTGTATGGGGGTTTTTGTGAAATTTGTTCTAATCCAGATTCCAGACAACGATATAAACATGCATGAATAGATATTATTCTCGTTCTCTTGTCTTAGCTAATTGAAGGGCATGTAAAGTAAGTACCTAATAGGAAAATAATTGAAGACACATGGATTTAAATTTTATAGGTACGTAGGTAAATTCTATCACAGCTAGATCAAAGTAAGTATAAAGAGGAGTAGTGTATCTCATCTGGACATAAAATCAATGAACGAAAAGAAGGATGTGAAGATTATTTGAAAAGAACAAGAGATTGAAAATTTATGCAATTTTGGGTTTTGAGTTTCGGTCTTTTGTTGTTCACTTAAAGTCAGATTTGATCCGCATTAGCAGTTTTTAAATTTTTTAAACTCAAGAGTATTTAAATAGGTTAGTCATTGAGATAAGATGAGATGTTGGTCTACAGGTAGATATGCTCAAAAATTTAGTCTCGTTTCTGTCTCGTGGCCAGCCCTATATAAGACGTGAAAAATCGGATGAAATGTACTTTTTCCTTCAGAATTCCCTGCGATATTTAAATTCAAGGACTTTTGATGTGAACTTAAGGCAAAGCATTTTATTTTAAACCAGGATTTTTTTTACTCATTTTTTAAATTAAAAAAAAACATTAGTTTTGAATTTTGCCAGAAAAACTTTAATTTAAAAATTTTTTGCTCCAGACAAAGTAAATTTTTTTATAATAAAAAAAAATATTTTTTAGTTTTTCAATTTTTTTGCTTGATGCAAAATATTCCTAATTTTCGATATCATTTAATTTTTGATTTCACTAAGTTTCTTTTCATGTTAAATATACTTGTACTATAGTTGGTAGCAAGGCATCTCAGGTCACCGTGTTTTTTTGAGCTTAACTAACTTTATAGGGGCACTGCCCCACTCTGCATTTTCAGTCGCCAGGGCCAGGCATGTATTTTGAGGGCTCCGAGGAAATTTTGAACACAAATATATTATAATACTAAAAAAAACATAGTTTTAAGTGTCGCAATCAAAAAAAAAAATGTGTTATAAATGTTCGTCTACAAAAGAAATTTTTCTAAAATAAATTTTGTTAAAAAAAAATGTCAAAAAAATGGTTAAAAATAAAAATTTGTCAGGAACCACCAAGTGTATCAATTCTCAAAAAAAATTAGGGCTCCGCGAAATTAGGCCCCAGGAAATAAGGCCCCACAAAAAAAATGAAATAAGGCCCCATTCAATTAAATAAAATCCCAAATTGTTTTTGGGGCTTAATTCCATTTTATTTTAAGAAAACAATTTGGGGACTTATTTCATAATTTGAAAATAACATTGTCTTTTACAAAATAATTTCGCAAAAAATCGCTGGATTTTTTTCAGCTATTCTGTTACTCCCTGATGGTTTTCAACACGAAAAATAAAAACCTTTAGGGAGTAACAGAATAGCTGAAAAAAAAATCGCGCGATCTTAAAAGTTTGTATTGCTGAAGGACATGATAATTACAAGTGTTGTTTTTGCAGGAAAATTGTGCAGGAAACAATCCAAGTATTTGTTTGATGGTTTGCACATGGGGGAGTAATTTCATTTTCGAAAATAAACTCAAATATGAAAAACTAAATTGGGGCTTTATTTCATTTTTCTAAAAAAAGTCAAAACAAGTTGGGGCCTTAATTCATTTTTTTGGGGAATTTTTTCATTTCAGTGGGGCTTTATTTCATTGGGGCATAGTTTCATTATGAAAAAATACTCCAATTCGGCGCCTTATTTCATTTTTTCTTTTGAGGCCTTATTTCCTGGGGCCTAATTTCACAGAGCCCAGAATTAGCTATTAAATGAAAACCAACACATTTTAATAAAACTTTAACAAATTCTTCTCGTTTCCTGCAGGGACCTCATAATATACTCCTATGATGGATTTGCTTGCCTCGGGGTGCCTCTAGATCTCATTTTGGTTGGTTAATCCGCCATCTTTTTGTCTTATATGTATATTCCAATCTCTTGGAAGCCATCGAAGGGAGTATGGCACGTTGAGAAATCTCAACTCACTGCAACGAATCACACATCCCAAGCTACATATAGCTGCCTCCAGTCCCAAATGCTAAGAAGGGGTTTTCCTCATTAATGCACTCAGAACCTTTTCTCACCTAAGCATTGATGTTCTATTGCCCAGTGTTGATAGACATCATAGCACAGTCTTCCCGAAAAGTTTCAAAGTTTTCCTTTTTTAAACTTTAACAAAAAGTTCAATGTCCATCAGTGGCCCCACTTATGTTATTTGAACTTCAAACTTCCAAATTGACCATAATTCTGCTTTAAATATTTTATCCCTTAGATCCGACCAACAGCCCCTAGGTTTTCAGTAAAACCAGGAAACCCTCTGCTAAAATTCAAGCCTAAACCATTAACTTTCTCCCCTAATACAAAAAATAAAACCTGACATAATATAATGCAACTGGCCAATTTCGCACAATTATCCTCCGACAACCGACACACCATAACTAATATTAAACCCATAATCATATCCTAGACAAATATCAAAGTGCACTTTCATTTCTGTCCCTCTAACATATCCAATTCACTGACTCTATGCCAATCACCCCCTAGGGGACACAAAACCCTACCCTATTCCTATTCTCGTAATGTTGCATATAGTCAGTCTACCAAGTTTAGTCTCCCTCTTTTGCTGTCGTCATTCCAAATATGCCAACTACTATACATACTCGTAGATAGCTAAGTGTACACCTGCGTATCGTTGTCATCAATGTGTTGTTAAGAAAAAATAAAATTAAAACCAAACCGTTCGTTGGTTTTACAGGACGAAGAAAGGCAAGACTATATGAAGAGACTGGTTACAGCGATGCGGTGCAGTGGTGGTGGGGACTTTGAACGGGTATCTAGGGATAAACTTGACAGAATAAACTTTCCATGGCAATGACACTATAACTATGTAACATTATACGAGGCGAAGAAGAAGTCTCAGTTTCTGGGACGATGACAGCTTTAATGCTTTCATGATAAAGCGAGGACAACGATGATGATGATACCATTGAAGATATGGTCTCATACCATAGCTTCTGTAATGAAAAATCAATAAAAACCAACAAATTGCTGAATTCCTTTGGTGGTCTTTAATTTTTGGTATGCAATTTATTTTTTTCTTTTGAAGTAATATTTTAATGATAATAATCTACTGAGTTTGATAGAAATACAAACATATCAACCCGCAGAGCTTATTCACCTATAACACTCCTATAGTCATCCAAAGAAGCTTTACATAATAATTTCTCGTCTTCATAAATGCATTGTATAGTATTGGATGGAGCTTAAAGAAACTTTTTGAACTCTTATTGCATTTTTATAAAGTAAATATTGTTGCTTTGGAAAACATTTACTCGAATCAATTAAAGAGAGCTTATAGGAGTGGGTAAAATAAATTATTTCATATTGATGTGAACATCAATATTCTATGTATGAAATTCCATTCAAAATATATTTTTGTTCAAATTTTTGCTTTATACTATAAAAAATACAAATACTCCAATAACGATTCACTACTTTAATAACTATTCGTTATTGGAGCAAATATTCCAATAACGATTTCAGGCTACAGCATGCTTCCTTTGAATTTGAGTAGAAATTGACTACTTCTTTTATGAATATAGTGTAATTACATTATAGTCGGTTCTACGTGGCTGTGTTGCTGATATATACAATGTATGCTGCTATAAATATCTGTGGAGTTAATTTTATCAGCATCTACTCCAAGCATCTAGCTTCCTTTCAAAAAGACTATGCCTCTATCTGGGAACATTTGGGACACTTTTTTCCCCATTTCGTCTACATTGCTACCGCCTCTGCATTTGGGTGTCATTTAATTAAAGAATCGATTCTATTCAAATTCATTATAAAAAATCGAAAAGTCAACAACATCAAATCGAATCGAAGAAGTACAAAAACCCAGCAAAGACGCGACAAATACCGAAATTTCTCGTATTGAATTCCATTCAAGAATTTGTGTGCTCTCGATTTTGTATTATTTTGTCCAAAGAAGAAGAAGAAGGAAACTCCACAAAGAAAAGCCAACGAAATTAAATTTGACTATAAAGAACGACGAAAAGGAACTTTTCCACATCACAGCTGAATGGCATATATAGGGGGCCTCATGTTGGGCGCCAATTTCTTTTGCTTATTTTCGTTAAAGAATTTCTCTTCTTCACAATATTGTGTTCTATTTGTTTATTTTTTTTTTGTGTCCCATCGACTACTTTATGTATTTGTATGCCTAGAAGAAAGTCTGAGTGTTTGTTTCGATTTCTAAAGAAGTGATATCCTGAAGAATGTTTTTTTCTTTTTTTTTCTGGATGTCCCCTAGTCTTGCTGACTTTTCTTCTATTCGATGGAACAGCCGCCCCAGCTCAAAAGAATATCGGTCTTTATACGTCGAGCAATTGCAAAGATTAGATAAAAATAGGAAGTTTCAAGAATTCCAGTTTTATTTGTCCTAAAAAAAACTGTTTTTTTTTTTATTGATATGAGTTGTTGATATTTTGACACAAAAATAAGAAGACCGGATATGAAATGATATGAGGGTAGACAGGCATATAAATAGCAATTTGTAAGGATACTGTTCGAAAATGTGATATTTTTTTTTCTTCTTTCATTTGTATGCTTTATGGGATATTTTTTTTTATCTTTTGGTGGAACTAATAATATAAATGATTGATTTGAGTTTAATGTTGTATAAAAGTTAGGCTGTCAGAAAAATGTAGGATGATAAAGACATCCAAGAGCGGGTGGATGGAGAGGTAAGGAATAAATGATTTGTTTTTCTTGTAACTGAATAATAATCTACTTGTATTTCAATAACAACATCTCAAGTAGGTCGTACAGATGGATGGTTTTATAAAGAGTTTTGATTTGAGGGGGAACTCAAAGCAAATCAATAATTTCGAAAACAAAGAGCAGAATAATTTGAAATTGAAGTTTTTTTCTATTTACACTACACCAACAGAGATTCTTGAACCTCAGCTGAAGACTGGATTCTATCATTTTATGATCTTTGGAAGGTTGTTGGAGGCTGCAAAAAAATAAAGAGAGAAATTGAGTATCTGCCTCTTTTGTTTTAAGTAGCATCAAATAAATTTCTCAGTGAATTAGAATTTGTTTCAAGTTCGATGGTCTCCATGGATGGAGTTTATTTTGATTTTCGGATTGGCAGCTTACCGGCTAATTTTTGGACAAAGTTCTGCATCGTTTAACTTTTTTTTAAGCGAAAATTTAAACTTGTTATAGTTAGAATTCATTTTTCATCAAGTTTTAAGTCTTTACTTTAATTTAAACAAAGTCATCACAATTGGACATAAACATTTTTTGGCGAAGATATAAAACCGACACATCGAAAAACAAAATTTAAATGAAGCTGAGCTGCTTGATATTCTAAATGGGATTGCTGGATGGGATGCTCTCTTCTCGTATGTTGTTGCTGCACTTCGAAATAGAAATTGTATAAGAAATCAAGATTTTTAAACTTCCCATATTTAACGTTTTTTTTCTACTAGTGCTTATTTCGTGAATGGTAACACTTAGCTCATGTCTGATTTGCAGAATCTGTGCGAAAATTGCGTACGGATTTTGGACGAAGAGAAGCACCGTCAGCTCCGTATGTTCGTTATCTTGTGAAAAAATTGAAAGAAACTGGCATCCTCATCGATAAACCAAAACGAGAAAAGCCAAAAACAGTGCGTACACCTGAGAATATTGCTGCTGTGGCAGAAAGTGTGCGTGAAGCGCCATCAACATCAATTCACCGTCGTTCTCAACAATATTTGAACATTTAGGAGACATCATTGAAACGAATTTTGCATAAAGACCTTGGCATGACGCCATACAAAGTCCAATTGGTTCAGGAGTTGAAGCCAACTGACCATCCAATGCGTTTTCGTATCGTTAAGTGGGCCTGCGATCGACTTAAAGCAGATGCCGATTTTGCCAAAAAAAATCATCTTTTCAGTTGAAGCTCATTTTGATCTTGGCGGATATGTAAACAAGCCAAATTGTCGCATTTGGGGGACAGAAAACCCGCACGCGTACATTGAAAAGCCGATACACCCAAAACGAGTCACTGTTTGGTGCGGATTTTGGTCCAGAGGCATAATTGGGCCACTTTTCTTCGAAAATGAGCAAGGAGTAGCCGTTACAATGGCGATCGTTATCGGGCCATGTTGAACGAATTTTTGTTCACAAAAATTGAAGAGGAAGCAACATTTGGTTTCAACAGGACGGAGCTACGTGCCACACAGCCGAAGCTACACTCGAAGTTTTGGGCCCTGTTTTTGAAGATCGCATTATCAGCCGCAGAGCTGATGTCGTTTGGCCACCTCGGAGCTGCGATTTGACACCGTTGGACTATAATTTGTGGGGTGCCGTAAAAGATAAGTGTTACGCCGACAAGCCAGAGACAATTGACGCTTTAAAGGACAATATTCGTGAAGCCATTGGTGAAATACAGCTGCACACAATCGATAATGTGCTTAAAAATTGGACCGATCGTGTAGGCTACTGCATGGCCAGCCAAAGCAGCCATTTGAATGAAATTATTTTCCATTATTAACCGGAAGGATTGTACTTTCAAATAAAAAAAGAAATTTGAGAAAATATTCAGTAGTTTTTTTTATAGCATTTTCAAAAAAAAAAGAAGTTATTTGGCGGACCCGTTATTTTATCATTTTATTTTTTTTTGTCACTATACCTAATTACTTTTTTTAAAAACTTAAAAATGACAATCTGGTAGACGGTTATAGGCCAAACCGAGATGACTTAAGATAAATTTTGTTGTACACAAAACAAATTGTATTAAAACTGTAAAAACTAACAAAAACCGACACGATAGACAGGGACAGCCACAAAAAAAAAATTTATATTGAAAATATGTACGTATGTATGTATGTAGGTATAGTTTATTTCCTAAACTAAAACGTAGAAAAATAAATTTGTACTACGGGTGCTTAACGTTTCTTAGCGCCTTGCCATCACCAACAAAAACGTATTCGTCAATGTACTAGAATTTCTAATATGACATTACTGTTTTGAATAAATGACATTTTAAAGCATATTTTTATTTTGAAAAAATTGCAATTTTTATATAAAAATACCATAAAATGATTAAAAAGTATTTTACGACAGTGCATTTACATAAATAACATCACTTTAAGTTACTTTTTGTGGAATATGAGCCAAAACTTACCTGTGAAATGAAAACTTTTTGTTTTTCTCGTTATAGGAATTTTTACACATTGTCACCCGGCACCTCATGTTGATTTATATTTTTTAAATAAAATGTTTTAAGTTTCACTCTAACTAGTTTTTATTTCACTTTTTTATTTAGTTTTATAGTATCTATGTTTTTCACTTTTTTCAGAATCTTGAAATTTCACAACACTCACTCTTAGCAAGGCAAAATAACAGATCTGTTTCTGTCAAAAGCCTCTCTCTCTCTTATATATTCTATGGTTAATTCCTGTAGAAAATAGCGAGCAGAGCGAAGTGAGTTACGATTAATGAGTAGAGATAAGCGAGCAAAGTTAATCGAGGAGAAATCACTTATGGCGTTTTCAATTGGCAATCTGGAAGCAGAAAAAAGCATTCTAAATGCGTTTAATTGGGCAAATGTGACAGTTCTGATTCTGAAAAGAAGGGAATTTCTCTTTTGGGGCGAACTGTGAAGTGATTGCTTGAAATACTAATGCAGTCACACTAAACTTCAAGTTTTTCAGAATCGAAAAAAAAACTGTTCAATTGGGATTCCGAATCTGAAACCAATTCCGGATTGCCAATTGAAATTGAAAGTCGTGAATAACGAGTTCGAAGTAGCTAGGGACGAGTAGTGTGAGGTGAGTATCGACTAGATTATTAAGGAGTGGTGAGTAGTTATTGTAAGTGGTGAGCTAAGCGAGAAGCGAATGTTCAAAGCGTAGCGAATAGCAAGAAAAAAAGATTATGAGTAGCAAGTAGCTGACATTTTTTGCGAATTGTTGGAAACAGTGGGATTTTTCCGTTATTTGTGTAAACTGAAGGCGTGAATCAAAAAGGGCATACGATTTATCAAAACATTGGCTTGGACGAAGCCCACATTTTAAAATAAATTTAAAAGTTGCCAATTGTCCTAAGTAGAATATATGCTTAATGGCACATACATATATCTTGTTACTCCGAAGTTATTTCTAGTAAAAATAAGCTCCCCAATTTTGTTCATCCTCCAACTCATTTCCTACATTTAATTTCAATTCTCTTTATAGTTTAATATCCGTTCAACTAACCATGAAAATACCAGTCTAACAATTTATTACTTTGATGCATTATATTAGTTTGATATTCATATAAATAAATATGAGTGATGTCACAGAATTTTATGAATATTCTAAAGTTTATAAAATGCCACTAAAAATAAGGGGGATTATAAAATAAAAAAAGCTGACGACCTAAATATATACATAGATCGTCTTATAAAAGAATGTCAGAAACCTTAACTTCAATTTCATGCATCATCGAGGCAAAAAACAAAACCCACTCTTGCATGATGCGCATAGCCCTTAGGATGGATTGGTATATCCTTTTTTTGGATTGATATATCAAAATAATAATACCTCCTTCAACGGTATGTGTACTCTTTTTTGTTTATAGATTTTTTTTTGTTCATTCGGTATTTCATTTATGAGATTTTTATATTTGAGGGGAACCCCAAAAAATTTATGTATGGTAAAATATAGTAAACAAAAAAACATGGTCTAGGATAATACAGAGAAGTTTTAGATGGTCACGTTTTGCATTGTTTTTTATGAGAGTAAGAAAACAAAAACAGCAATAAAAAAAATTAGATCAAGAGAATAAAGATGGTGTAAGAATAACAGCGAAAGTTATTATATTTTTGAGCTAATATAACAATTTAAGGCTTAGAATAGAAACTTTAAAAATAAAATTTAACTTCTAACTGCCTATAAGAATTAAAAAAAAAACTCAAACTTAAAGTCTTGATCTCAGGTTAACTTATCTATGGATTGAGCATTTTCTGGATTCAACCCAAAGACAATTACTTTCGACTGAGTTAAACAAAAAATTAATTAAAATTAATTCATGGATTAGTTAACCTGAGAATAAGATTTTAAATTTTGTTTATTAATGGGGTGGAAAGAATTTTATGAAATTGAGGTTTAAAATAAAGACATTGACTACCACGATGAAGTGGCAGCCAAACTCTTAAAACGAACTTTCTCTAATTCAAATTCCGCATTCATCGAACTATTTCGTGATATTTCCTTTAACCGATTTTGTTATCCCATTAAAATTTGACTTCTATAATTGTCAACCTAACGGAATTTCAAGGTTTTGCTATTCTGAGCTTTCTAGATTTGAGTTTTTATAAAGTAACGGGTTTTAGAATTATGGGTTATCAGATTGTTGGATTTTCAGGGTTTTGAGTTTTTTGAATTATGTATTTCCCAAGAGATTTTAAACTGTGGATTTAATATTTCCCAATCCTCTGTTTTTAATATTTTTTAACTCTGTATATTAGGGTTCCTTGCTTTTGATTTTAATAAATTATGGTTTATTTTAGGGGCCCCTCCTCAATCATGGAGGATGTAGTAGACAAGGAAGTATCTTCGGATGGGCAAAATCTACTGAGGAAAAAATCAACAACCTTAACCTCTCTCCTGGCCGAATCACTCCCACAAATTAATTTTGCACGAATTCGGGCGGTTTAAGTAGTGCGAGATATAAATGCAAGAGTGTTGAAAAGCAGGATTATTTTTAACGAGATTTAATTTTTTGAAGATTTTAAAAAAATGCAAGATTTCGTAATTTGGGTTTGCTCAAGGATTTGAAAGTTTAAAGAATAGAATTCAGTTACCAGCATTTAAATACTTAAAAAAATGGAATTTGAAAATTTTATAGATTTGATCGCAAATCACGAAATTTAGTTTTGCTTGAATCTATAAAAAGTTTTTAAGTTTCAAGTAGTACTACCGCATAGGGCGAGCGTGTACAATGCTTTCATCTCATCTGTCAGACAGACAACTATAATCTCTAATAAAGTACGTCAACGTCATTTAAGAATATTTTTTGAATTTTTATTTACCTGTAGTCAACATTATCTTTAAAAATTTTAATACCTGTAAAAAATTTTGAAAATTTCTTATCTTATTAAAAAAAATCCAAGCACTTCAATCAAAAGATTAACTCTCAAATTCATTACCGAGTTTATTTGAATTTACCGTCAATTAAGTTCCAGACGGTCTCAATTTTAACTTGAAGATCCAACAATTAAACACAATACAAATTATATATTACCGGAGATAGGTCCTCCAAGCTCACGGTAAACAAATCATTCATGTCAAATGCCATTCAATTCCCAAAACACTTCCCTAACCATGTCTCCCTTCAGTTTAAATCACTATACTTAAATGAAATCAATCAAACAGCAAAACAACTTAATTTAACTGAACACAGCTCCATCATCCCTCGTTTTTAACACTCACAAGGGATGAGCTTTCACAAGGAGATTTCATAGATCTTCTCTCAAAAAACAAATACCTTGATAAATAATTTCACAACCTCACCAAGTTGTCAACTTAAAAATCAAAAGTTATCCAAAAAATTACTCACTATGATGTGTGTATGCCTTAACATAATTTTTATTAAGGCAAACGTCACCCATGTTTTTCTTTTTTGCGTCAATTTTTTTTTTTTTTTTTGCTTACCACATTCACTTGTCTTTGGGTTGAAAAATTACCGTAATTTCGTTCATTTCCATTTCATTTTACGTCAAAGTGTCAGTATGCTGTTCTTAGATCATATTCCCTCTCAGCTCACTAAATGGCTCACAATAATTTTGAAAAGTTTTTGAACGAAAACAACAATGTGAAGCACCTAAACGGAACCCTTCACAGAACTTTGAGTATGTGCTTGCCATCGTTCTTACCACACACACGAGACACGACACCCAGACCCAATCCATCCCCATTACTCAAAGTTGGCACAGCACAACAATAGCACTCAGTTCTTCCTGCTGATGTTTCATAACCCTCCTTTCTTGGGTTATGATGTAGGCTGCAACTAGGAACGAACATATAATGGAAGTAGGAAGTTGCCGAAAAATTTCATCGGATATGAAGAGGAAACTTGTGGTAGGATGTTTTTTAGGTTAAAATTGTTTGGATGTCTCTATAACTCTTGTTTTCTGCTCTCGCTGAAGTTTATAAGAGTTAGGTACTTATGTTTGTACGTATAGGTACGAGTATATGATATAAGTTTTAGGAAGTGTGCTTGGTGTGAATCTATGGCGCTTGTATGGAGCTCGAAGCTCCTGCTAATTTGTCACCGGATGATGATAAAAGGATTCAACGTGCGGCTGCTGAGATGAGGTTCCGTTCCGGGAGCTGATGTTACGTGATCATTAGAAGGTAATTTTTCATAACACCCGATGGAAGTTTTATGACAACCTCAAAAACTCCATCAAGAGAGAAAAGAGGGAGAGAGAGAGATTGACGATTTAATGGCGGTTTTTGATGTGTTTTAGGTGGAAAGTTTTTCTTGGAGTCTTTGCCATTTGAAATTATTAAATTGATGGAAGTGAGCTGAGTTCGATATTATTTTCCAGTTCAGCTAATGCGTTAGTGGATAAAAGTATTATTATTGATGCCCTTTCTACATTGAAAATTTTGTTTCAAAAGTGATTAATTTATCAATCAGAAATTGATGAAGGGCATTTTGTAAATAGATGAAGGCAACAACTGTTTCAAATATCAAACATCAATGACACAGGGTGATATCCAAGTTTTATTTCTCATTGCTACTAATTGGGGAGCAAAAAATGTTTCAACAATAGAGGAAGTCGAGAACACTTCCTATAGCTATCCATGAGTGCGTTGTCATCCAGGGTTTACATTAAACTGAAGTACCTTGACTTGAGAATACGTCCTTGTTTGGTCGCCATTCCTATCCTATAAGCTTCGAATTCTTTAAAGAAAGTATTTGGCATTTGTTCACCGGGATTATGTTCGCTCGGTTTAGATCCGGAGTGCTTGTAGATTAGTACCTTTTGGCTTAGTCCAGTTCGGCTTTTCGTCAATGGGTGTAAAACGATGAAAGTCCAGCTGACTTTCATGAACATATTTCGAAAATGCTGATATTTGAATCTTAGCAAACTCATTGAACTGGATCCCCGAGTACTTCAAGTTCCACTTGGCAGCTATGGTAGATCTTTTAGGGAGCTTCGGAATAATTTTCTGCTTTTTCCATCATCGGTGCTCCGACTTCTACCAGTTAAGTCTCCTTAAAGACAAATTCCTATTTTGAGGTGTTATGTTCTTGTTGACTACTTCTCGGACCGAAAGTGGTGATATTGATGTGTTGTAGGTCAGTAAATCATATACTCATCAGCAAACGTAGACGTAAGGGACGGTGGATTGCCCATGCGCTTTGAAAGGGCAACCAGTGTATTGCGATTCAAGCCATGCAATAGAACCTTTTCACAGAGACAGGCAGACAAGCGGGCCGATCTACATACATACATACATATGTAGAAGCGAAGAAACTATACATATATGTTTGTTTTTTGAATAATTAGGTAAGGATATCTGATTTTGATGAAATTTATTTTTATAGAAACGTAAATAATATTTTTTTCAATTTTTTTTTTCAAATATTCTATTCATTATTTGAAAACCATAATTTTCTTTCTGTCAATTTTTTAGACTTTTGGATTTTTATCGTTTTAGCAAATCAGTCTAAAAATATCAATTTTTCACACTATAACCAAACTAACTTTACAAACAATTTTAACTTAAGAATGAATAAAAATGTTATTTTGAATATTGCATATCAAAATGTTAAAAAAAAAAAATATTTTTTGGATTCTTGAAAAAAATTAATTTTTTTTTTTGAAAACTCAATATTTTTAAAACTGGTGGATATTAGTTTTATTGTGCATCTCTTTGAAAACCAGTTTTTTCTAAAAATTTTTATGATTTCGTATTTTTTGATACATCATAATATAGGATCTTCAATTTTGGGAATAAACATGAATTATTTTAGAAATTCAAAAAATGCTACTTTATTAAGAAATTCGTTTTTAGAGTTAATTATGCTGTGGTCTACTTAGGCGTATACGCACTTTTCTTCAGCAAATCAAACTTATAACGCTTCCATACAAAGGAAAGGGCAGAACAACGTCTGCAAGGTCAGCTAGTATTGTATTATTATATATTTCACCTTCAGCTATAATGTAAACACTGAGAATACCTATTTTCTATTGATTTTCCATCTTTTACCTTATAATAAAAATGTTATCCGCTTTTCAATCCATTTGTTCTACAAATCTCTCTTAAAGTAGGTAACGAGCACAAGTCATAATCTTCTCCCTCCACCCCCTCTTCCTATAAAATGCTTTCCAAATCAGAAACCCTGTCGAAAACAATATTTGTCCAAATTATCAGATTTTCATTCTCTGATTTCAACTTTGACTCCTTCTACCAACCTACACACGCATTTCAATAGAAAATAAAATAAAATGGATAAATCCCAATATCCTTGCTTCATCCTCTATACAACTGTTTTAAGTCAATATTTAATTTGCCCTTTTTATTCCTCTCACACTACCATCATCGTCTTCGTCGCCGCCATCGTGCAGCACAGTACTGATTTTCGGGAATTCTCCTCTGATTTCGGGATTAGTGCGGCATCGATAACCCAGTAACAAAACTAAAGCATTAAGTTTCTTATCCTTGGTTGAATTCGTTTTGCTACAATATCAAGGACGAACAAAATACATATCTGGCACAAACGAGAGGTTCAAAGTCATAAATTATTTTCCGATCACAGCATTTTCCAGGACCTATAAACGAACTACAATATACAGAGAGAGAGGATTACAACACTCCGTCGCGTTCTCGGTCGCTACCACTACTGCCGCCGCCACCATCGATAAGGAGGGCGTCACGGGAAGCCTCTTTATCGATGTTGGCATTCTCCATTACGATTGCAATCGGAGGCACAAGTAGACCGAGATATACCCGCCAGGAACCCCAGGAACAGGATATATAAGGCAAAAGCAGAAGGATATGAGTTTTGTTCAACAGAACCGAAAAACGAAAAACATACAAGAGAAAAAAAAGGATAAACTTGAATTAATAGATTTTAGGCAGTGTGCCAGGACACAGGACTTATTATACGATACGACTTTGTATGCTGAAGCTGATGACGACGAATAACATCACAGTTTGGAAATGGAGTTTTGTCTGCTACCGAACTCACTCTGGGGGCTAATAAGATTTAATGGTGTGGAAAATTAGAAACCGATTGCTTTGCTCTCTATGGAACAGTGAGAGAGAGAGAGGGGGCGAGGAGTGGTTTGATGCCAGACTATTTGGCGACAATCACTGGCAGATGTTATATTTTTCATCGAACGTTGTCGATTGTTTGCCAAAAAATTATTATCGGAATTTTAATAAATTTCGTTTTTTATTTCGATAGTTACGAGATGACCCTGCTTATCGTGATGTTGGCATTTGTGAAAAATATTATTATTTTAATGAAAATAAATATTTTAACTGAAGGTTTCGTTTATCCTAAAGAAAATAAATTTAAAAAAATATCCTTCGATAAAGGTTATCAATACCAACATTACCGAAGCTTACAACCGACCAATGCGGCTATAAGTAAAATTTGAGACTATTTCTCTTAGATATTTAATTTTCAATCAACCTGCAGAAACAAATAAATAAAAGCTTAGTTTCTGCTGAAACGAACTGGCAAAGTAATTTTCTTGATAAATAAACAAAAAAAAGTTTTAAAAAAAATTAACATCTTTTGGAAACCTTTAAAGAGCTTTTTTCAAATCTTTATAGCTTTGCAATGATTAAAAATAAATAGCAATGCAATGATTATGTCTCAGGTCATTAAAATAATATCGTTGGGTCAGTGGAAGATTGTAGTCATAAAAATGGTTTCCAAAACGAAACAATAAAATCGCCAATTATAAACTTTTAATTTCCTGCAAAAAAAAACCGAAACAACTAACTCTTTAATTCAACTAATAGCTACCACACATTATCCCGTTCTTATTAAAAATGGTAAATATGAATGTATATGAAAAAAGATATTTGGAAATTATGCAGTAGGTATTATATTTATCTTTAATGCAGTTATAGGGTGTTACATAAACATAAAGAAGAAATATTTTATTGCGTTGATAGGAATAATTAAACCAAAGATATTAAAAAGCCTCAGGGTGGTTACTGGTCTCTTTTCAATACTTTGTTATAACTTAATGTTTGAAAAATATCCATTAAAACAAAATCATTTTTTAATTATGTTTCCTTTTTTTCTCATACATACGTGGGCGTTTGTAATTAAATGTAATTATTTTGTCAACAAATGTTTAAAAAATATAGTTTAAAAAAACTAAAAAAACACGCTTTAATAGCAAATCGAACTAAAAATCAGAAAATAAATTTTAATTTATATTTTATTCAACGGTTATAAGAAGTATACTAACTCATCAATATGTTTCAATAATTTTCAAAAATTCTAAAATAAAAACAAAGTCATGAAAAGAAAATGAATTTCATTGTAAAAAAGCTTGGGGTGCAAATAACTACTAATCATATATTTACAACAATCGATATCGAGCACCCCACGCTTTTTTTACAATGAAATTTATTTGCTTTTCATGACTTTATTTTTATTTTAGAATTTTTGAAAATTATTGAAACATATTGATGAGTTAGTATACTTCTTATAACCGTTGAATAAAATATAAATTAAAATTTATTTTCTGATTTTTAGTTCGATTTGCTATTAAAGCGTGTTTTTTTAGTTTTTTTAAACTATATTTTATTTTTCACTTTTTAGTTCGATTTGCTATAAAACCGTCTTCAATATGTACAGATGTGTTAACAGTTGCATCTCGATAGAAAAGATATTCAAGAATTTTTATGTTGCCAACATAAACAGCGAGACATAGTGGTATAACTTTATTTGCGAACAAGTCTTATGAATTATTTCGTAATCGAACCATTTCATCTAATGCTTAAAACCACTAATCCTGACAATCCTAATCAGGATAATTAGATAAGCTTATCAAAATATTGTATTGTCCGTGGTCGTTGATAAGTCTACAACATTTGAAGTAAATCTGATCGCTTAAAGTGGGGCAAAATTGAGCCCCAACGAGTCAGTTACATACATACAAACAAACATACAGGTGAAACTAATAAAAGCGTGTTAAAAAAAAGACCATACTTGAAATTTATTATTAATAATTACATATATTTTTGAAAATCTAAATTTTATATTTTGAAAAAGACTGGAAGTTAAAAAATAATTTTATTAAATTAATTGAACATGTATTAGAATACTTATTTTTATTTAAAAAAATAAAAATCGAAAAAATACGTGTATTTTTGTATGGGAAAATTGAAACTATTTGTTTTAGCTTCAAAATTTAGGGATATCTGTCATATCACAACCTGTCAGGTCTCAACAACGGCCTTATCGATTTTAATTAAATTTTTCTGTGAATTCATGGAAAAAAACTGTAATATCTACATAATTTAGAAAAAAAAAATATATTTCAAAAAACCGTTATTAACGGAGCTTGCCATTAAGAACCTCGAAGAGGTTTTTGTATGGCTTGTCATACTTGCAGCTTGCTGCCTGTGAGATAATATTGAAGGTTTTTTTTGAATGAACAACAACAACTTGTGTGTGTTACCACTAAGTTCAATGGCTAGAGTTATAGCTATTTCAGGTGCTAGTCGGTTCAGTTGAACTTAATAATTGGAAAACCTGTTCGGGGTTACGAATTTACAAGTGGCTACGGTGTTGCGATGCTTAGTGCGTCGGCCTCCCAATCGCTAGGTCGTCAGTTGAAGCCTAGCTCGGGCAATTTTCAAAATTAATTGAACATAAGCGACTTAGCACCACTGAAAGGAGTCTGATAATCGGGTTGGTCCCCGTGAAATAGCTATAACTCCAGCCATTGAACTTGGTGGTAACACACATAAGTTGTTGCTGTTCATTCAAAAAACCTTCATTAAGAACCTCTTCCACGAAACAGATCCTAATCTACATTTAAAAAAAAAAACAAACATTTTTATTGATAAATTCAATATCTTGAAAACGGGTAGCCATTATTGAAAACCTTAAACTTTTTTCGGTAATTTTTGACAGTATCATCCGAAAAATAAAATTCTAATAAATGTGGCAGATCTATAGAGCGCAAATAATATTGCAATCAACAATTTTGTAATTTATTTTTTTATAGGCATGAAAAATGAAAAGAAAAAACTCGTCAAAAAAGTTGATGAATTTTCTTGCAACCCGAGAATAAAATTGGTCAAAAAAATAAATTGTGAAACAAAATAAGTTTTATCGAAAAAAAAGCTCGTCCTAAAAAAAGTGAAAGAAATGTTGTCAAGAAAAACTGTCAATTATTTTTCAGACAAAAAATTCTGTAAAAAATTTTTGGAACAACCAAGTCGTCGTGCTTAAGTAAAGTGTAGAATTTATCAACATTAACAATTAAGTATTTCCATTCAAGGTTTTGAATTTACAACAACAACTTGTGTGTGTTACCACCAAGTACAATGGCTGGAGTTATAGCTATTTCACGGGGACCAACCCGATCATCAGACTCCTTTTGAATTTATAAATTTTTGACAGTCAAGTCGTGTATTTTATTTTTTCTAAACTATTTTTAAAAATAATATTAGGCTCTTTAAAATATATACATATAAAAGTTAAGTGAATATACACACCCTGTAAATAGAACTCATAAAATTAAAACCAAATAAAATAAACCAAAAAAAAAAAAAAGAACCTTGTTATTGTTCCTCTGCAGTTGTTTGTTGCTGAATTAAACTTCCTCTTCCTATTTCTACTTACCTTATATTGTAATAAATTTCATTTTAATATGAATTTATAAATTACACATCCGGGAGTTTTACGTTGTTGTTTCACAACACACTAGCTAAAAAAAACTCTATTCTCCTTATATTCTTTGTTGATATAGAGAGAGAAATTCGCTACCAAAAAACATCATCAGCACAAAAAAAAAAAAAAAAACTGAGGAGAAAACAAAAATTATAAAGGACCACAAAAATTGTTTCAGCAGAAGTAAAGTTTTTAACATACATATACTACAACTCCCATCATCTGGCGTAGAATCTTTTATTTTACCCCACACCACTCCCCTGTCCACCCATAATGCAGCAGAAGCTAGAAAATGCAATTTACATGGACAGAATAAATAATAATAATATGAGAAAGTCAGAGTCCTATTAGGAACTTCAAATGATGCTCCCTGGTATACATATAGGTGGACCACACGAATATTTTCCCCAAGGACTGGGACTTGACTACCCACTTAAATCACAAACTTTTAAACTCCAACAACAACAACGAAAAAATGTAATTGTTATTACCTCGAAGGACATTGCTTTCAAATTTCGCTCTCTAGCTCTACCTAGACTCTCGTGGGGGAACCAATTGTTCCAATTTTCCTCAGCTTTAGTTTTAAATTAATTGACTTCCGGGGGCAATGTTGGCAGAACGAAAGGAGGTGGATTGGGTGATCCAAGAGCAGGTTCTCTTTGATTGATTTCATTTTTCCGAAGCAAAGGAAGCAAAAACTTTTATTTTTATGACCAAAGTGGTGTCAAAGCAAAGAAAAAAAAACACACACACACAAAACAAAAACAAAACAAGGATCAAGGCAGACAGTATGTTTTTTGTTGTTTTGTTTTGCCCAGAATGAAAATAAAATGAGCGTGATTTGATAGGACAAGGCTTTCGTGTGTGCACAGCACCCAAAGTGTGCGTGTCGTCAGAACTTTAACATGAAAAACTTGTCCATTACGATTTTCTCGCATCGCATGAAAAATGAAAAGAAAACAAACTTTTTCCGACACTTCCTTTGCGTTCAACAATCCCCACTTCCGTCTATTTTCACACACATAGAGCAAAACTATATTCTGTACAGTTGAATAATTTCCAGGAAGCTACAACAACACATACACTCTTCTTGTCTAAATGGTGAGATGGGAAAATGGGCTGCGTTATAGGGGCGGGTGTATCCTTAATGATGATCTTATTAAAAAGTTCATAAAAGTTTTGCAATTTCTTAATTCGGTTAATTATTTTATATTTGCTTTCTCAGAGATGGTATAAAAGAACTACAGAGAGCAGGTGATGGGGGACCATATATATATATATATACATAAGGACCAGGACCTTTTAATATGGATCACTATAGGTAGAAAAGAAAAAACACTTTTATTTCTTATGTTTTTTATTTTTTTTTGTATTTTTTTTTCTTCTGTTAAACTTTTTCCCAAGAGTGTAGGTTTTTGACTGGACTTGAAAGGAGAAGGTGAATGAATGTACAATACATATAACTTGAACAAATAGTTACAGAGGTGCTTTGTAATTACATTAAGAACTTTTTTTTGGCTGGGAATGAAGATGTAAGTTGAAGGATTGGGTCTTTTCATTTGAAGCTGGAATGGATTTTTTTTAAGAAAGTGGATTTGTAAAAAAAAAAACAACTTGTTTCGAGAAATTTAAAGAAAGTTATAAATTAATTATAATTTTGAAGCTATTAATTCTGGTTCATAAAATATACAAAGAACTTTTAAAATATCTTCAGGTAGAAGAAAAATACAGTTTCTTTTTATAGTGTTTAAGTTTCTTGTTATTTTTTTATTTTGGTGCTTTTGAGATTCTGATGAAATATTAAAGTACCTGGTTGACTTCATTTTTATAAAACTTGTTGAAACCAGTTTAAGAAAAAGACAATCTTGAATATTTATTCCTCCATCTTATTGTTTGTGAAGTTATCCGAAAAACAAGTGTACAGTTGCATATTGATTATTCAAAATCGCTTCCGATCTGTGTTAACCACGAATCAAAAGAAACCTTAAAAATAAATTTGTTTATCAATGCAACACAATTGTGATTTTTTTGAACAGAATATGGTATGCAAACCAAAATCTTAACCAATCTTTTTACAAACAAAAATTTTCAATAAAAATACCACCTAAGAAAAAAACCTTTAAAGCCACAAGGAATTAATAAAAAAATGTACATATCTATCTTGAAGGAAAGATTTAATTACAAATTCGTAAATACCATTTATTTTATTTTCTATTAAATAATATAAAGAGTCCGGAGAAAAAAGAAAGAAACCGAATTTACAACAACAAAACTTGTGTGAGTTAATAAAAATGCTAGTCGGAGTTACCTGTTCGGAGTTACGAATTTGGAAGTGGATGCGGTGGTGCGATGCGTAGTGCGTCGGCCTCCCAATCGTTAGGTCGTCAGTTCAAGCCTCACTCGGGCAATTTTCAAAATTAGTTGAACGTAAGCGACTTAGCACCACTGAAAGGAGTCTGATGAACGGGTTGGTCCCCCAACACAAATATTTGTTGTTCATTCAAAACCTTGAGTATAAATTAAATCTCACAGGCAGCAAGCTGCACGTATAACAATCAATACAAAAACCCCTTCAATATAAACTAGTTTTTAAAAAGGCTTGAATGATCAAAAAAAAAAAATATATAAAAAAAGTACGTATACGTCACAGTGTTCTATTGGATAAGATAAAGATTCTTACTGCAATTGCTTATAAAATTAATGGTTTTATTTTTTGGGCTAGCCAAACACTATAATAGGTCCAAATAGGGTTTCGTATATTGTAAAAATATTAGACCAACAAAAATCAACGAATCAATTAGTCAATGTATCGATACATTTATTACAAATTTTACATTCATTCGAAAGAAAATGTATTAAATATAATAAATCTCATTTTGTACACTTGTGAAATTCACCTTCCTTGCAACAACATTTTCAAAATTTTGAAAATTTGTGATTTTTGTTTTTAATTTAATTATTTAAAACATTTTCCTTCGTCAGAAACTTCTAGTTCATTGTATGTATATAGTACGTTCATAAATATTTAACAACGCATAGTACATAGTACAAATTGTGTTCATGGCCTTGATTCAACCAATGTTTGTAAGAATAAGTACTAAATAGCGAGTTCATTAGCTTTACAGTTACCTGAAATGTCCCTGTGTCTCAGCACCTAATAAAGGTGAGTATTGAGCTGCTGCGCCATCTCAACGAGAGATGAACGACAGTTTAGGACTGATTTGAAGTTTGGCTATCCAAAAAGATGAGGAATCTTTCATTGATAACACGTTTTTCTTTAGCCAAGATAAAACCTCTTAAATCGCCAAAAGTTCAGCCTGGAAAACGCTACTATGATCAGGAAGGTGAAAGGATAGACCTACTATCTACTAACCCCGTCATCAGTTTTTGATCCATCACCATCGGTGTAAAAGTGAATCGATTCTTCATCCAAGAAGGTAGCGTTTTCCTACTCGTATCTCGAAGAGATGGTCACTTTGAAATTTTTATTGAACTGTAATCGGGGTATGGTGAGGTTAATGTTGCTTGGGAGTGATCCGAACGAACCACTATGAGGAGGCCTTAAGACAGCTCGCTGCCGTTTGTTTTCTAAATAGATCTAGGGATATCAGATACAGTGAGTGCACCACTAGTGCATGCAGTCCATGGAGACCCAGAGCCTAGGTGAATTTCAACTCTCCATCATTCCTGTGTGCGTGTTATTGCAGGAATGGAGGGGACCTACAATTTTCTGCCGAATCTGAACGGCTAGGGTGAGAAGCACTCTATTCTTTCCAAGTGATAATCTTTGAGAATTTAAAAATTACTCGCAAGATGAGACTGGGAATCGAACCCAGCCCTAACTATTGTTTCATATACTATAAATATTTTAACTTCGATGTTTTTACGAATTTGCGAAACAAGCAAACATTACGTATACGTCATGTTGTACCATTTTTTCACATGTTTCTGTAGTACTTAACGACAAAACACTTTGCAAAAACTTTTTTCTTTTCAAGGTGATATAATAGAGTTGTTAGGAAGTAAAAAGTTTTAAATTTTATGGTAACATTTAAGTAGATAATAATACCTCACCTAAGCATCTGCCTGGTTTCGAACGCTGTCCAGCGTTTTCTCCAAACAAATACAAGATCAATTTCTACATTAAGAATCTTCTTTAATCAACTATCCTTGTTAAAGAGTGCCCTTTCCTTTTTGTAACTTAATTTTCAACAGAGTAATCATGTGCAAATCCTTATGCCAGTGAAATAAGGTGCCACCATATTGTATTCCAGCCAAACTAATCCTCACCAAACACCGGAACAAAGAACTCTATATATTGCTCTTTTTCCTCCGATTACGATCTCACATTTGTACTTTATTTTTAAAACCATTTTTATATGCAAAACTATGAGAAAGCTACCATATGCATTTTCTGCTTTTAGCATTAATTTGAGCGTATTTTAGGGACGGGTAGGTAGCTATGTATACATTGTTGAAAATACACTTCAATGATATCTCATAAAAATAAATACCTACTAAGAATAACGAAACAAGCAACAGAGTCCTGGATGCTATAGAGCTTATATTTTATCCTTTTTTTCTATATATAGGTGTACATATGACCTATGTATTTTTTTATTTATTTTTTTTTCGTCTTCTCTTTCATTCAAGCGGTAACCATTTCAGGGTAAATTATGCATCCTTTATGCAAAATTACACAATGTATTGCATTTTATATATTGAAGTATGTACATATAGTTAGTACAAGGGCTGTGGGAAAATATCCTTTTTCTCCCAACAAAATCATCAATCTCGTTGAATATCCTTGAAATTTTATAGTCGTACTTATAACAACAACAACAAGGTTTGATGCACTGCAAATTCTTCCAATTAAATTGCACATCAGAGCTCTTATTCCAACTTTCTTCCATCTCTTTCTCCATAACTATATCTCCCTCTGGGGAAAGTTTATCCTTAAAGGATTTATATGTTATTTTCTCCATCCCAAAAAATCATAGTGGATTCTAGTTGCAATGCAATTTTTTGTTGTATTTTTTTTTTTAGATTTTGTTATCTCATCTATTAACTCAACGAGTGCCATCCATCTTTGAAAATCCTTAGAGAGGCTTCGAGGGAAGGAGAGATGAAGAGAGAGAGAGATAGAAAATGGATAAAGATTATTATATAGCAAAAAGGATGACTCTAAGTATTTTTCTTTAAACAAAAGACTATAGCGCTAGTCCTTATCCTTAACTCCTTCATTTCCACAACCGATGAGAAAAAGGATGAAAATTCATCCACAACCAACCTACATATAAAGATTACCTCGGGCTATTTGGTGTTGCACATTCAATTTTCCTTTTTCTTATATAATATGTAGGTAAGTATATTTATAACGTTGCATGATGGCTTCCTATAGAGATATAGCTATAGTCGGGTTGAAGTTATGCTCTTGGACTTTCGGAAGAGAATCCTTATACCAAATTCTTAGGGAATAAACTATAGAATTCAATTCTTGTTTTTTTTTTTATTTTTTAGGGAATTCGAAGAAAATAGGATTCTAGAGAGAGACTCTTCGAAGGTGTGATGGAATTTTAATACAATTTTCGTTAAGCGGGTTACGGTGTTAATGGAACAATTTTCTCACAGCATCTATACCTGGCTATTTAATTTTACGGTTTAAATAATTTAATTGAGTGAGAGGAATGGAATAATATAGAACGCGAACGTGAGTAATTTTAGTTGTTCAGATATAGATGAATACAAAACTATTAGGGCGATCTAGAGAACCATTAATGAAATTGAGTTGAGAAATTATAAAAATCCAGCAAAAAATGGCTGTCATGAATAATTCAAGGTGTTTTAATTACAATTTTGTACGTCGGTAAATATCGGCTTAGGTTTGAACCCTTTAAATAGTTGAAAACCAAAATGTTTAAAATGCTATTTCCACCCCAAATTTTGTTAAAAAGAAAACTTTTATTTTACAAGGCAGTGATGAAACTATGCCTCATTTTTGTAAAAGATCTGATGTTTTTGAAAAACAGGATTTTAATTCACATAATTTTTCAATTAGATTATTTTTTTTTTGATTTTTGAAGAGCTTAATTTCAGAAACAGAATTTTGTTCTGAAAAATTTTAAACCAATTTTTTTAAGAAAAAATTGATAGGGTATAAAAATATAAACAAAGAAATTTCAACAAAACCATAAATTCCAGAAGAACAGAATTATTAAAAAATAAATGATTGCATTTTTTTTCATCAATTTGGCGCCAACAAAGCATATTTTAAAATCAAATTGGAATTTCTTTATTTCAAAGTGTATTAAAATTTAAATGGCTTTATAGCTTTAAATAAGTCTTGGGGCCGCTATTTAAGTTAAAGAGCCATTTTAACTCAAAATATCCCCTATCATTAGAATTTAAAAATATACCAAAGAAAAAAACAAATATAATATAATGCACGACTGGATCGATTACTTTGTTTGATTAATTACTTTACAATATACGAAAAAAAAAATATGAAAATTAATTTTTTTTTTTTCAAAAATCCAAAAATTTGTTTTAGAAAATTTTTATTTGCAAAATTACTTCTTCCATAGAAATTTTTATCGCCACTCCTCTAACCGTTTATGACAAAAACGAAAATCGAAAACGAGGGTCGGAATGGCAGGTATCTTTAATAAAGTTTTTTTTGAAAGATATTTTTTGGCGAAATAATTTTATTTACCTACTTACAAAACCAACAGAAAAAAAGTTATCAAAATCGTTAAAGTCGTTTTCGAAATGATAAAATTTTGTTTTAACTGTTTTTTGGCAAAAAGGCTTTGGAACTCAAAAACAAAAATCCATTTTTTTCCTGTCATTAAAGAAAAAGACTTTTAACTTTCTCAAACATCTATTTTGACGTCCAAACTTTCATATCTCAATCATTTTTTTTTGTAATCCACCGTAGAGAAAATAGGTTTTTGATCTTTTTTTTACGTTCAGTCTAATACATAAATTTAGGATTCAAAAAACACAGTATTTTAAAATGTTCATATTGAATTTACTTATGTCCTTAAGGCGGCTATCCATCAAACTGGGTCAAAAAATTGATTTAACTTTAGCAAATTGTTTGTTTCTATTTCAAAAACTGCATACTACTTATCTGGTTATTAGTTGTGGGAAGGGTTTCCTATGGAGGGATCTGTGACTTTCAGTTTTCTAAAAGATAATCTCATTATTTTTGTTCAGGTCTTCTAAGAATGATTTTAGAAATCTTTGTGCTCTGAAGATGGTTTTCTTTTTTTAAATTTCAGATTAGAAATTCACGAGTCCATTTTATGAATTCTCCTAATAAAAGTTATCTCAAATTAAGCTTTCAATTTACTTCTTTCTAGTACATTTTTTTACGGTCATCATGTCATTGTCCTTTGTCCTCAAAGTCATAACACTTGGCTCTCTCCCCCATCATCGTCATCATGAACAATTACACTGCCAAATTGACGCCCAAGTCACTGGCATTTCTGTAAATTATACAAATTAAATTTGTTTTTTTTTTTTATGTTCCACATCACATTCAACCTATACACGAACCTGACATGTTCAGTTGAAGATTTAAAACACCTTCTACCAACCATTTCTTCTCTGGCTTTGCCAATAATTCTTCCTTTTTGTGGCAATAAAAACCCACTTACCTGTAAAACAGTGTCACATCGTATAAACCAATCCATCCAGACCCACCTACTCGCAAAAGTTTAATACACCGGAAATGTCACATATAACACACTGATGGTTTGGGAGTAATAAAAATGCCAACAAACAGTTGAACTGAATTGAATGAATGAAAAACAAATAAGTCGACTTCTTCTTCAAAAAAAAAAAACAAATACGTATAACAATAACAACAAAAAAAGAACAAACGAATGAATGAAGACAAAAACAATTTAAGTGAAGAATATAAAATAACAAACAAAAAAAAACAAAATGGCCAATGAAAGAAACAAAGAGAGAAAGAAAAAAAAATACCAACAAAAAGAAAATAATTGTCAAATTGAATTCAATAGCTATCAGGCGGAAGTTTTATATATATTTTATATTTCGCATTTAATGTGTCCTTTTCTGTCTTATTCTTCATACCTATACTACTACTTTGAGTCCTTACATCACATTGCACACCACACCATACCACACCCTCGCTCATTGTTTCGATGTCACCAGTTTATTTTCCGCTAAAATGAAACCACTTCAACTAATTGGCAACATCACAAAACACACGAGACACGACACTTCTCTTCTTCCTACACCAAAAGCACTTACAGTCCCGTCAACATTTTGAATTTCATTAAAACAACAAACATATATTCAGGACACAGTAAGGAGAGACAATAAGAGGGTGAGTTTGTGTATATTTTACATCGTCCTTTTAGCCATCATCGTATAACCTCGTAGCATAACTGCAACTAAGCTAAATGACCCATAAACAATTGTTTTATTTTATTTAGTTGGGTATATTGACTCCCTAAAATTCTCTCGTCTATTTTCCAAATAAAAAAACACAAAAAAAAGAACTCTTCACATCATGAGGAGGAACCATTTAATTTTCGGGAACGATCACGAATTGAATTTGAATTGCTCCTTCATAGGCATTGTGGGATCATCTCACAAGCACTTATGTATGTAATGTCTAAGACAAACAATACACTGCCAACGAACATAACAAAGAAGGATATTTTATCAAAATGAAGCTATAAATCCAAATAAACTCAGGAATTCGACACAGTTTTCACTCATGTGCTTTATTGCGACTGCTTGAAAATTTATCCAAAAAGTTGCATAAATTTACTTTTTCCAACTTCATTTCGAATTCAGAGTTTTCACATCAGGCTGAGTGAAGACGAATGATCCCCCAAAAACCGAGTTTTACAGTAATTTGAATAAAATAAACTGTTATTCACCGACAGAAATGGAAGTAGGAGGAAGTTCCTCGATACATCCTGACAGAGAATTACATTATTTGCCATTTGCTTTACAGTGGTTTATAGTATGGGAGGTTGCGTTACATTTGACGACTTGACAACAAATTTTATGAATAGAATTAAAAAAAAAAATTTGTCTGTTGAAAAACCGCTGTGCAAGGTATCATTATAATAAAAATTTCTTCGCAAAACACTCACCGCCTAAAGTCTGTTCAAAAATGTACAAATTTTTTTTTTAAAGAATATTTGAAAAGTTATGCGACCAATTTTTTCAATAAATTTTTTTCTGCATTTTTCAACCATTTTCTTTTGACAAAACTTCACGATTTATTTTTTTTAACAAATTTTATTATTTCGATTCAAACCCATTTGGTTATTTCCTGACAATTTCGTTTTGACAATTTTTTAGACATTTACCTTATTTTTATACAACTTTTTTGATATGACTTTTTCGAAAAAAAACGTTTTTGTTTTGAATTTTTGGACAGTTATACCAATTTTTGTTTGAATTTTTTTTGTCAATATATTTTTTTATTTATTTTTTCAACCATGTTTTTTTTTAAAGACGAAAATATTTTTTGACAAATTTTTATTTTCGTTTTTCAAAAAATCTTTAATGTTAACAAAACACTTGATGATTGTTTTCGATAAATTATTTTGATTGGTGTGCCACAGGGTTCTGTTTTGTCTCCGACCCTCTTTTTCAGTTTCATTAATGATCTCCTATTTGTAACTACTTATCCAATAAATTTTTTCGCTGACGATATCACTCTTAGGTTTTCATATTCTTACGGCTAAAAATATGATAAGTTCATTAAATTATTCTGACAGCATTGTACAATGGGGATTAAGAAATCGCGTTGAATTTATTGCTTCGAAAACTAAATGCTGTCTTCTGTCGTTAAAGCGAGACGTCCCCCCCTGCCATTATCTATGAATGGCACTTGCATCAAAGAAACTAATCAGATTGCGATTTTAGGTATGTGTATCACAAACCATCTTTTGTGGAATGATCGCATACTTAACGTCGCCAAAAATGCCGCAAGATGTTTAGGTTTCCTTTGGAGATGCAAGAAATTCTATTCCGCTTTTGATCTGGCTATTATCTTTAAAAGTTATATACCTCCAAAGCTTGAGTATAACTCCCATCTCTGGGCTGGTTCTCCAGCAACTTACTTAAGTATCTTGGACAGTATACAAATACGACCCTTCAAAATGATCGGAGACAGGAACATTATCGATACTTTTAAGTCACACGAACACCGGCGGCGGCGTAACGTTTCCTGTCTCCCACTCTTTTATCGTTACTTTTACGGTAAGTGCTCTATTGAAATAGTCAGTTGCATTCCTCCCCTTAAACGATTTAACCGTAATACTAGCGCTTCCAGGAATGCTCATCAGTTTACTCTTGAACCCAATTTCGGTCGTACTGTCAAGTATATGTATGCGTTTTTTAGCCGTATTACGCGAATATGGGATACCCTTCCACGCTCTGTCTTTCCCTCTCATTGTGATGAACTGAAATTCAAGACTAATGTTCACCGACATCTCCTTTCAAATCCCCTCCTACTTACCTAAAGCTCCTACTGTGTCTCTGACATTATAAAGGGTACATAAAATCCCCTTTAGTGCGCGCTAAACATATAAAAAAAAACATTTTTTTGAAAAATTTCTTTTTTGACAAAATTTTGCTGGCAAAAAAATATAGCACCTTAGGTTTTAAATATACACAAAAATTTCAAAACATAACATCTCGAGCTATTTAAGAAAAGAAATAGCGATTGAAGTGGGTTTGTATTTTATTAAAGTACCTACTCGTTGTAAGTATTATTCCTTGTATGTAGTTACCCTTCCGATTTTCGCGAAAAGAATTTATGCTTTTGTGGTTTTAAGTGAATGAAATCGATTGGAACTAAGTGATGAAAAAGTGGAGGAGTGGGGAGATATGATTGACAGTAAATTATAGCTTAAAATTGAGTGTTACTGATCCAGTGAATGAGTTAAGGAAAGGATTGTTAAGGTGCCTATTTCTAAATATTTTCAAAGCTCCATTAAATAAATTTTTAATAAAATAACTTCCTTAACGAAACATTAAATAACTCTCTAAATTGGGGAGTTATTATTTGGAAATAAATCCACAAAAAATTAAAAATTTTTTTTTTTTAAATCGAAGTTAGTGAACATTTTTTAATTGAATACGAATTAATTTTCTACTCAGCATTGAAAATCGCAACACTTTCTAAGGCTTCTAAAGCCGATCAAACATTTTTTGAGGTATGATCAAACCTGAATAAAATGATTTTGGGTGTCTATATTTTTTAAAACTGATCTTGAAAATCTGTGACAAAAAAATGTACCAATTTTTTAAGAAAAATTTAATACTTAGATTTGGTTTTGAATCAATTTTTTCTATCTGTCGACAGTATTATGTTTGACTCAGAATAAGGAAATTTTTTTAAAAAATATGGATTTTTGAATAAAAGAGCGTTAGAATTTTTTCGAATTTTGCCAATACATACTGAAATTTTGAACAAAGATGTCCAAAAATTTTGAACAATGTTAACAACTATGAAAATCTAGAAGAATTTCAAAAATGTTTTTTGGAGTCACCCTAATTTTTGATTATTTAAAAAATCCAAACCTGTAACAGAGCTTTCAAAAATTAAAATTTCAAAACACTTCCATAAAACTTTTGTACGAAAATCTTGAATTGGGATTCAGCCTTCCGGCTGAATGAAGGCCGATGAAGGTACAGGATTTCAATTATACTACAAATATTGTCAGTTATGTACAAAATTATAAACACACGCCACCACTCACTAGCAATAAGCCTTAGAATATTTACTGTCATAGAAAATAAAAATTAAACAAGTTTTGAACAATAAAAGTATTGTTTTAATTTCTATATGAAGTTTTCGGCAAATCATTATTGGGAAATTTCTGTATCCTTTATTTTTGTAGCCTTTATCCTTTTCATTTATATCAACACTCCTGGAATTCGAATTCAAATCACGTACCTAACCCTAACTTAACATTTTTTTTAACGACAAGTAAACGCAGTTCCTAATTCAAACTGTCACACACAAATTTTGAAGACAGCTTTATGGCTAATCGAATGCATCACGCATAAACAATCAATTTAATTAAAAACCCTATTAAATTATTTCATACACATATCTCTCTGTTGTATAGGTAGGTACCACCCACTCAGTAAAACATCAAAGCCAACTAATAAATGCGCGCTGATGGAAAATAGCATTTTGGAAATTCTATCAGGACCTAAGCAATCTAAATAATTACTCCATAATTATTCAGAGGGATCATGTTTAAGCTGCTTTAATAGCACCAGCCCAACTAAAGGCAACTACAACTCTCGCTGCAAATAAATTGGCAACGCCCTTTGAAACACGCTTTGAACTCAACGTTTCCTGTGTGTTCCTCTCTGTCTGATGTGCATTATCTATAAATCGGGGATTTGCCAACCTATACCTTCCTTTATACCTGGATAGAGCCACGTAGAGGTATCGTCAATCTCGTTATCTTGATCCATGTTGCCATATCAATGAGCGACACATTTACACTCCGACTCCCTCATCGTTATCCTTTCTTTTTTTTTTTGGGTGAGAGTGTCATTGCAATCATCGTCATCATTATTTTTTGTGTTTTGTTTTTGTTTTTCCAATTAAATAAAAAATCCATATAAGAGCATCAGCTACTTACACATCAGACACAAAGCATTATCCTTGTTGCCTGGCAACACCAATATGAGAGGATATATGAATTTACTACCAGTACATCGCATCTACATATGCGAAAAGCATGTCAGGTCCTCCTGCACAAAAATAAAACTGTTTCCTTCAACATCCTTGTTACAAACATTCATTTTCCTTAGGAAGCAAAAGTTTGTGTCGTGTTTTTGTTCACCACCTGAATGTGTTGTTGATGGCTGCTCTGAAGCTGGATGCACACAGGAGCAGGTAACCTTGGGGATGTATGGCTCGTGGCTGCTGGCTGATGTGGGTGTGGTTTTGTCTCGCCTTTTATCCTACTTCATTTTCAACTCATATCATTTGTCCTCAAGTGTAATTTCATTTAATTAGCAATAGAAAAAAAAATACGATAAGGATTTCTATAAAGGTGATGAGAGAGACACACATGAAGATAAAAGGGAAGTTCACTTTATCTGTCTGTCTGTTCGTCTCCACGAGAATAGCGATTTAATTACATTAAAGCGATGATATCAGTTTTCAAAATTAATTCGCCCGTCAACACACAAAACGAACGTTAGACAAAAACAAGGATCAGGCACATTTTGTTTCCATTTTCAACGCCCACCGCGCCGCGAATATCCTGTTGTGAAACTTTTGCATCGTATAACTGTTACAATTTTTTTGTTTTCTTCCTTTTTGTTAAAAGATGATTATCTTTTATTTTAATAACGTCAATAGGATACGATTTAGGATGTCCTTTTTCTCCCTCTCTTTTTTTTTTTTGGTAATAAACAAAAATTGTTTTTCATTTTTTGGTTTCCTGCGTGCCGGCCGCCCCAACCGCCATTGAATTTAATTAAACTTTCCAAGAATATTCATGTTTTTTTTTCTCAAATAGGACCTCTGTCTCTTTGTTGGCCCTTGGCCTTCATTTTGTATTATGAAAAAAAAAAATTAAAAATTAAATAGGGAATAGAAATGAACATATAATATAAACTGGCTCCCTCTCTAAATAGTAGGTATCCTTGTGTAGGACGAAGAAGAAGTCCTTTTTTGCTTTTAATTTGAATTAATGGCGTGATTAACAAACAAAAAAAAATAAACTCTTGAAATGAACAAAAAAAATGTTAAATAAATTGTTTTGACGGCCGGACGTCCTAAATTATGCTAAGAAGAAGATGAATTTTTTTTCTCTCTCTCTCTCTCTCTCACACACTCTTTCAACAGACCAATCCTTGTTTTTTTTGAAGTAGGAAATTTTGAATTATGAAAAGGATTCAAGTGTGAAATGGGTTCGTGTTTGTTTTTTTTTTTTTTTGGAAATGGGATGAGGTTATTTTGTATAAAAGAAGAAGAAGAAAATTAGATTTTAATTTATCGTGTCACAGATTAGGTCTTCCCTTCTCTATCCTTTCATAAAAGAAAAAGGTTTAATTGAAAAAGTACGTTTTAGACGAAATGAAGAAGGTTGGGTAGTTATGTCCTTTTTTTTTTTTTGTATATTATTAAATGTAGAAAGATTATAAAACGAAGGCAATTACAGAAGTGTTGAGCCATTAAGGACGTATTAGAAAAGTTCTATTTTTTTTTTTAAAGAACATGTTTTTTTGTATTTTTGTTATTTATTAAAGATTGAAAATTAAACTCTTCTTGTTTATAGTTCATAAAGATGTGGATGTGGAGTTTATTTTATTACATGGTGCTTTGGGAGTTTTAAAGTTGTTCTGAATTTATTTTATTTCTTCGTTGGTTATATTTTATATCGTTCAGTTCCATATTACTTTTGAATAAAAAAAGAAATATCCACTTCCAAAGAATTCAAACAATTAATAACTTAACGCACAGTACTGATTAACTCGACATGCGGTTACATTGCACACTATATTTTTTTGACAATTTTTTTACCTAAAATTCTTTTAAATTTTGTTTTTTCGTTTAATACTAATTGGTTTTTGGATTTTTAACCCTGGAAAAATAAAAAGGGAAATTTCTAATTAAGTTTTTTTTTTCAAACAATTTTTTATTCGTCAGATAAAATTCTGTCAATTCTTTTTCGTAATTTATTTTTTGAAATAATTTATATGTAGAAAAAAAATGTTTTTAACTTTTAAAGTCTAAAGTTGTAATACAGAAATTGTTTAATTGTCAGAAAAAAAAACAAATTTTAGAAAAACGAATTGCCAATAAAAGCGACAAAAATTGTGAAAAAAGAATAGTGAGATAAAAAATTGTTTATAAAAATTGTCGAAAAAATATTTAAAATTCAAAGAAATTATAAAAACCAATTTGTGAAAAATATTTTGTCAAAACAAAAAAAGCTAAAAATAATACTGTCGAAACAAAAATTATTATGAGAAGTATGGTAATTTTTAATGAATCACAAAAAAAAAAAATTGAAAAAAACTTTGTCAAAAAAATGTAGAAAAAATGTGTTGACAAAAAAATATCACGAAATATTAATGCTAAACAAATTTACAGAATGATAAAAATTGTTTAAAAAATTGTAAAAAAAAAAATTACCAATTTCGTCTACAAATAAAAAGCAAAATAAAAAATTTCAAAAACAAAATTAGTTAAAAAAAGCATGTCTAGAGCAAAGATAAACTCAAAAAAAATTATAAAAAAAATGGTAAAATAAAATATTGTTAAGTAAAAACCGGTTGAATTATTTTTTTCAAAATTTTACACATTCATGGTTAGGATCAACGATTTAATAAACCATATAATGTGCGTATGTAAACTTTAACTGTGTATACCAAAATCTGTCCCATTTTTGATTCAAAGTTGATGTATCCATTGATCCACAAAAACTCTCAAACTAAAAAAAGTGAGTTAGCTCTTATTTAAAAGGCTTAACATACAAATCAAAGATCTCACTGCCTTACATTAATTTAAAAGCAAAAATCTCAAGTTCTTGCAACAAATTTTTGATTATTCCCCAGAAACTAGTTCCAATCGTCATAAATCAAACAAAAATACCATTTTTCTGTATCCTCTCCTACATTTCTATAAAACGTGTTCGTCTTCATTTCCATTACTCATCAATGACACTTTTCTCTTTCAATGACTTAGAACCACCTCGACTCAGAGGAGAATTTCTAAAGAATGTCGTTACACAAAACGAATAAACCAAACACACTCCGACCGGCTGGACACTGGAGGACTGGTCAGTCACACTAAACGATGTCCTAAGTCCTGACGCATCATAAAAAACCTTTTACCAGAGAGAACGAATATGTACGACGTACAATTTTTTTTTCTTATACCACATCCATCAAATGTCCCTCACCATACCCCTGCTTCCCTCCCACATCAAATTCTTGGACATTATAAAGAATAGCACACACATATGCATCATTACACAAAACTGCTGCACTCTGTCAACATCCTAAAAGCTTTCACTATGCCGTCCCATCCACACACCTCTCCGACGACGGGTCGGTCGTCCTTTTGCGATTCTTCTCCGCACTCAAATCACTGCCAGAGCCTTTTGATGTGGTTTCATTTGATGATAAACCATGACAACTAAATTATATTGACTGTTGACTTCTGTTTGAAACCAACCAAGCCATCAGGGAAAGATTCCTCGAGGCAAAAAGGACTCTATTGGTCCCTACCTACATAAATATTCTTTTCCTCATTCACAGTCTAGACAAAGATGATCTATGTGTGTGAGAAATGATGGAAAATTAATAACAGGTGCCCCCCTTGAACTTTTGGTCTATATGTAGTTCTGAATACCCAATCCATTCATTGTATCTTCTATTTCCATTTTTTTTTAAGACAAATATTCTAAGAGGAGTCAGTCCAGTAAAATAGTAGAAAAACAAATCCAAATGAGTTTTGATTCTAAGAGTTGCACAAAAAAATATTGTCAAAGGAAAGCCTTTTTTTTGTCCAGGATCAACCACGTGTAGGTACTTTAAAAAAAAAAAATTATATAATTTTTTTTTTTGAAAATTTTAATTTTCTCAAAAACGGTTCCAAAGATTTCTATACAAAAAATTAGTAATTTTTAAAATTTCGTTTTCCATTAATTGGGATACTCTATAATGATTTTTTAATTTTTTTGATTTTCTCAAAAAATGGTTTATTTAATTTTAATATTTTTTTTTAGCAAAATCACCTTAAAACCGTCAACAGTATTCAAAGACTTTCAAATCCCATTATTACGGAATTTAATTCAAAATGGGGAATTAACAAGCGCGTCGTTGTTAAATGATGGGTACAAGTGAGGTTGCTCGGACAAAACGCCAATTTTTGTGAATTAAAGGTCGTTAAAAGCATATTTGACTCAAACTTTCAATACCAACATTTTCACTTTATACGAATTTTGCCATTTCTTCATGCAAAATTTTATGTTTCAAAACGACTTGACCCATATTTTCGAAGTATTTTCATTTGTTTTATCATTTCGATAACTCCACCAAATTTGAGCAAATAGATTCTTTAAATATTTTCAATTGTGAATAACTTTTGTTGAGGCACTATTTTCTTTATCCTTTAAATTCATTAAATTCAAGATGGCGGCTACTATTGCAGGAAAATTAGTTGAAAAAAACTAATTCGAAATGTTCTACGGTTAAAATATCATTACATATTATAATCCGATTTTACGCAAACACAAACCACAATTTGCCTGCACTAAGTGTCCTTGCGGAAGGATTTAGTCGTTGGTCCTTCCATTTCCATTTCTCTATGGAATATAAGAAGATTTATTTCCTCTCCATTAATATTTACATTTTTATGTGCACCAATGTGTGATTTCAGAGATTTGAGATTTCCATGACAATCATTATTACGTCGTCGTAGTAGTACTCATTCATTTTGAGTCTTCATGTCCTTGTTGAAGGATGCGCGATCTTCTTCATCGTTATATCTTCTCAAAATTAGTCTTTTTCTTTATTCATTCATCTATTTTTTCGAATGTAAAAACCTACATTTCTTCTTCAACTGTAGATATCATGAATTTATCTAGCAAACTTTGAAACTACGAACTTTTTGGTCTTGAAAGAAGTTAAAAGGGTAACATTTGCATTTTATTGCTCAGATTTTTGCATGAAGGATATGAATGAAAAAAAAAAAGGATTTCAATTGAAAACGACGAGAACGACGAAGAAAGTAAAGGAAATTTTCATCCTTAGTTACATAAATATAATCTTTCATTGCAATGCTATTTTAGACGGGAAGCTTTTGATCCTTCTGCTTTTTTTTTCCTTGGTTGACTTTATTTATTCTTTTTTTTTCCAAAGAAAGATTTACTGTGAGTCGTCCTCGTGTGCATTTTTTTTTTGATTTTTTTTTTTGGAATGTGCTTTTGCTTATAGCTATTTTCTATTTCTGTTTGATTTATGGGATGCATTTAGATTTTGTTTTTATTTTTATTTTTGTTAAGACTGTAATGGAGAGCTGTTGAAATTGGGAAACGTTATTCATTTTTCATTCAGTGGACCATGCACCAAAGGATGAGGGAAAGGACGATTATCTTTGTGGTCTTGGTGCTGTGCATAAAGTAAGAAGAGAGTTTGCTAGGGATTGTACTTCATACATTTGTGTGATTTTTATATCAACTTGAATGCAGCAGAATGGAAAAATCATAGAAAATCATAACATCAACAAAAATAATGTCAAGATTTCCATTCGGAAATGTTTGTTTGAAGATGATAAATGGATGGGAAGATAATTCTATTTATAAACATTATTTTTGGATCCTCCTACGTCTTGTACTGGTTTTCTATTTTTTGGAAATGTGTTTTTTTTTTGTTGGTTTGGTTTGGTCATTTGGTCATACTCGTCTATCGAGATACGCCTGAGGTTTCTGATCTGAAACATCCACCCGGGAACACTTCTCGTATTACTTTACTTCAGGGGAGCTATAATCATACATAGTTTGGCGCTCCTGTTTAGGAATATCTTTATTGTTCCGCAATTTTGTAGCCAATAATAAATATATCTAAGAACAACATGGATGATGAACTAATGGGCCTATGGACTGATAAACTTATGTGCCGCTGGACTCTGTAGGTGGTTTAAAAATATGCTCACCTGATTGTTGAGGGACATTATTTTTCACAATTTTACTGAGGATTGACAATTTTTTCTAGAAATTTTATTTGGGTTTATTTTTCAAGCTATTTAAAAATTTGTTTCGACAAAACTTTTTTTCACAATTTATTTTTTGACTAATTTTTATTCTCGCGAACCAAAAAAAAAATTGTCAATTTTTTTGAAAATTTTGGTTTTTTACACAATTTTATTTTTACTGTCAATATTTAATTTTTGATCAAGTTTTTTTTATTTTTATGACAAAATTAATTTTGAGACAAAAAAATTTTTAATGACAATTTTTTTTTAAATTTTGTATAACACCTTGCATTTGTTTTAGTATTAATATAAATATATGTAAGCAGACCAAAAGACGTGAGTACTATAATAGCTCTCTCTGGATGGGTGTCCCAGAGAGATAGAGAGATAATGGTACTACTGTTAGTAAACATGAGCAGCCCCGTCGAGAGGGAGGGGGGGAAACCCCCCGGGCCCGGGATTTTTTAGGGGCCCTTAAAATTGATAGCAATGAGGAGTGTTTTTTTTTCAATATACTCTATATTCATCATCAACATACATATCCTCACTTATTTTTAGGGGCCCGAAAATTTAAAATCAATCATGCTTTCGCAATCGGGCCCCTGTTTGCATGTTATCTACCAATCCATCAGTCACAAGCTTGATGATCTAGGCCCCTGATGATTATTATTGGCGTAAGTACATTTTTTGTTAATATTTAATGAAAAATTGGGCAACTCTGAACCATTGAAAGATTATAGTAAATTGTTTCGCTTTTCTTATTTTATTTAACGTAACTTTCAAATTTATTTTATTTTGAAAATTTTTAAAGTCAAAATAAGGGGCCCGGCAACTAAAAACAAAACAAAAATATTTATTTCGGTTTCTGTTTTTATAAAGTTTCTTTTCTTCTATTTTTGTTTTCAGCTGGGATTTGATTCGGTTTCGGGGGACAAACAAAAAATTATTATTTCCGTTAATTCCTACCAATTTCATGCTATTCGTAATTGAAACTAGAACGTACCTATCAGTAGGCATGAACTTTGGAAAAAATGGTAAATATGGGGGGGGACCGAGATTTTTCCGTCCCGGGCCCGGAATTCCTCTCGACGGCCCTGAACATGAGATTCGTATTAGATACCCAAAAACCATTCAGCAGGGAAAAAATCAAAACAACCCCACATCTAGCTAACAAAAGTCTTCCTTTTTTTTATGATAAGTTTTTAATTTTATCGAAAAAATACAATGCTCAGATATCTTAAAACGATTTTGCATCATACTACTTCATCAATAAAAAAGAGTTTGCCGATCCCAATGTTACGCGTGCCTTATATTATTGCTTGGTATGTCCCCAATTGGAATACGCATCGCAAGTTTGGACTCCTTTCTATGATATTCATATTGAAAGATTAGAATCTGTCCAAAGAATTACACGTTTTGTTTTAAAAGGTATTCACTAGAGTGATCCATCGAATGCCCTCTCATATGAACAACGATTATCTTTTCTCGAGATGCAAACACTGGCACAGAGACGAAAAAATAACGATTTTATATTTTTTCACCAAATAATATCAGGTGTCACAAATTCTCCGGACCTTCTCCGTCTGGTACATTTTAATTATCGTGGAGGAAGTTATAATCTTCGTGGTTTGGAATTAATTAAGATACCTATCATCGGACCAACTATGGGATGATCCGTTGACACGAAAGGGTAGACTTTCGAATTGGAATTCAAAATTTGTCGATTTCAATATAAGTACAGTAAAATTAAAAAAAATCTACTCAAAACCAGTGTTCCACGCTCTTAAACGTTTAAATGTAGTTCTTATCTTATGTCTGTTTTGTAAATTTATTCATTTTCATGTTTAGCTTGTGTTAGTGTTTTTTGTTATAGAGTTTGCTTACTAACAACTAACACCGCACTAAATGATGAGCCGGTGGTATAACACAGTTTTCTGTGTTGGCAAACCATTGGTCGTAAGATGCAGCTTGCTGAAAGCTACCTTCGACCAAATTTGATAGTGTAATAAAAGACCTATTAAAAAAATGAAATTATCGATATCTGAGAAAAAATAGGACAGCTGACCCAATGACCAAATACTTGTAATAATATTATATAAAAATAAAATGTTAATTAGCTCTTGAAGTAAACCCTCACTTTATAACTCATAATTTTCACTGCCTATTCAAATCTACTTTATTTCTTAAAACTGAAGATTTATATAGCTCTTTAACAAGCTTTCTATTTTAAAAAGTCCCAAGAGTCTCAACTTAATTAGAACTATATTCTCCATCTTAAACATTATCCACATTACCGTGATATTAGCCCCAAGGTTTCTATAAACTAACTACCTCTTGCGAAATGGGAGACTAAAAAAAATGCCTCCCTTTCTTCATTGAATCTTGTCAAAGCAAAGTCTATTTAGAACTCTAAGAAGTTCCTATGTATATATACGAGTATACTGAGAACAACCTCTCAAGTATAGAGTCTCAAACAAAGATGAGTTCCGGATATTATAAAGCTTCATCTTCCTCAATCAAAAAATGAACAAAACGAACAAAAAAAAATATAGAACACACAAAGCAACACAAAAAAAAATAACTGTTCTAGAGTATGTCCCCAGTGAGATTCCCGCAATTTTTCTCCATTATTGCATTTTCGCTGAAGAGAAAAGAAACAACGAACAAAAAAAAAATATTAGAACCCCCTCTTAATACCTACAGCTTCATAACAACAACAAAAAAAAAAGACATCAAAGAAAGGTATATAGCAACATAGAAAATCTCAAATCCGCCTTAAGCCACAAAACATACAAGAACAGAAATCTAATATACAAAAAATGAACCTGTTTCCCGGAAGGATGAGTACGAGAGTGCGGGAGTAACTACGGTTAACTACAAAGGGAACAACCATCAACCTACCTCCATCAGGAATCAGAAATCCAGAGGAATCAAAATGGCGGAGTTGGAGGCAAGGTAGGCATTTACAACCGTACAAATGCCAATTGAATTGAAAGAAGTAGGTACACAAAAAAATGATTTCATTCCAGGCCCTCAGCCCGCGCATCAAAAAAAGCTGTCTCCATGTCATCACTCGGGCCCTCGGGTGGTTGCAAGACATAAATTCATTCAACCGGAAGTCGATTGTAAGCCGATACTGGACCTGAACGAACGTGCCCTGAACATATGTTCGGTGGTTACTTCATCCCCATCAGAAATTGTGGCCACAATAAATCATAACTCCTTGCATCTGCCTTTGAAAGGTAGATAGGTAGTTTTGACGAGAGAGCGAGACAGAGTAAGAGATGGTCTGTTGCATATGCATAAGGATGAAACGAAACGTAGAATCTTTGTAACATAAGATTGTATGTCCTTTAGAAGTTCCGTGTTCTCGTTTTCGGCTTCACTGGACCGTAATAATTGAAAATTATAGATTTTCGACACCCCTCAGTCTACTTACACGATACCAAAAGCTCCAAGAAGGCTTTTTTTTAAATGTTAAACCTCCACCTTATAAGCCTCCAGTGGTATGTGGGGAGATAGAACGCGGTGCGGTGGCTTAAAAAGGCAAAAACCAAACAAACCGTTATAAACAGTTGAAAGGCCAAAAAGTGCGCCCACGGGCAACGGAAGTAGCTCTGGCATTCTACCTTCCATTCCATATAAAAATCCCCCGACAGCTAAAATTGGCTCCGTCTATTCGGTTCGATGCTTATGTGCCCTGTGACCTGACTCCCATCAATGGAGGAAGTCTATGCTTGCATTCTATGACCATATAGACCATCTGAGTTACATTTGCGAGTAAACATCCTGTTGCGGCGGATGCCTGGCCAATTTACCGCAATTCATTTCGTTGCTGTTTTGAATTTTCAGGGCATTTGACTTTAGGCAAACACAGGAACAACACACACAGTGGGGATGCGATTGCTATTGGCATACCTTTCTTTGGAATGGAGCTCTTCTCCCGGAATACCATTTCCACACATTTATAATAGTCCATCGTCATCATGTTCATGGCCAGGAATATAGCAAAGCGAGTAAACTTTTGAATAGAATTAGCTTTTTCCGAGTTCCAGATTGCATATTAAGTGGAGCGACTTATGTGCGGCAGCGGTGCAGCAGCAGCGGCGGCGCGGCGGGTAAATAATTTTGCATCAGCATATAGAATAGAAGAAGGAGCAAATACCTAGCATAAATGCTCGCCGCGCCATTTATTATTGTTGTAATTTACCGGGTTATTAGTTTAGACAATATGGAGAACTTCCTCTCTGACTGTTATTTCCGCTTCTATGTTGAAAGAGACTCTTCCGTTGCCCGCCGCGCCGCCGCCACGCCACCGCCCTATGTGAGTTTTGGGAGAGCATAATAAAATAAATCTTTTTATTTTAGTGGTTCGTTTTGAAACTGGGCAGAGGAAGCGAATTAACATTTTTAATTGCATTTTCCAGTTCTGCTCGTAAAGTGGGTAATGCAAAAGCATGGGAAAATACATTTATCATATTAACAGCGAATTAACTGGGTAATTTTATTGTTAGTTTATGTGGTCTGGTATAATAATGGTAAGTGGGTTTTTGTGGGAAGTATTTATAATTAGGTTAGGTATGTTTATAAATAGAATTTCATTGAGTATATCTATTGAATTGTTGTTGAAAGGGTAAACAACTTGTATACATCTTTGAGAATATAAATGCATTTAACATAAGGGATTTAGGGTTTTGGAAATTTAATCCGGTTGGGTCCCATTGGGGAATCGATTTAGATGCTTGCAGACAAGGGGATTTTATGCCTTTCAACTTTTAAAAATTTAGAATATACAAACCAGTTATACTCAAGCTTTGGAGGTATATAATTTTTATAGATAATAGCCAGATCAGAAGGGGAAAAGAATTTTTTTGCATCCCCAAAGGAAACCTAAACATCTTGCGGCATTTTTGGCGACGTTAAGTATGTGATTATTCCATAAAAGATGGTTTGTGATACACATACCTAAAACCTAAAACCTAGATAATGGGGTACGTCTCGCTTTAAGGCAGCATTGAGTTTTCGAAGCATTAAATTCTACTTGATTTCTTATTCCCCATTGTACAGTGCTGTCTAATTCAGAATTTAATGAACTTATCATATTTAGCCGTTTCAATTCCACGTCCGAAGAGCAGGGATGTGAATCTGGAAACGAATATGAAAAGCTAAGAGTACTATCGTCAGCGAAACAATTTAATGGATTAGTAGTTGCAGACAGGAGATCATTTATGAAAATGAGAAAGAGGGTCGGAGACAAAACGGAACCCTGTGGCACACCAGCATTTATTTTGTAGGTTTCAGACTTGAATCCGTCTAATACTACTTGTATAGAGCGATTCGAAAGAAAGTTACTAATCCAACGAAGAAAGGTTTCATCGATACCAAAAGCACGCATTTTCGATAAAAGAGCAGGATGCCAAACTTTATCAAATGCTTTAGAAATATCAAGTGCAATAATCTTACTTTTTCCAAAACGATGTATAGATTTGTTCCACTTTTCGGTGAGATAAACCATCAAGTCACCAGTGGAACTATTGCTGCGAAAGCCGTATTGCCGGTCATTAAGAAGCTACCGATCTTCAAAATATTTCTTGAGCTGATAATTTATCAGCGTTTCCATGACCTTGGAAAGAAGGGACGTGAGTGTAATTGGTCGGTAATTTTAGAGGGTGAAGAAGATTCGCCTTTTCTTGGGATGGGCTGGACAAATGCTGTTTTCCAACTGTTCGGAACAAGCCCAGAAGAATAGGATAGATGGAAAAGCTTAGGCAGGGGTTTTGCCAGCGTGGAAGAACACCTCTTCAGAACAATGGTGGACTCATGGCACTATCAGACAGCGTAGAGTTGGCGGCGAACAGCGTGACGAATGAGTTAGCCTTCTTGAGAGAGCTAACGAAGGGATTGTCATTGACAACGAGTGTTGGGACCGAGGAAGATGTTTTATTCCTTATATTTTTTACGAATGACCAAAAATACCATCCTACCTGTGGGACATTGTAGTATTTTTGCCTTAATTTTTGGTCCTTCGAATATGGGCGTTGCAGGCTTTCCTGGCTTCTTTGAACTTTTTCCGGTTTTCCTGAGTTGGGTTGGCTCTAAAACACCGGAAGCTAACCTCTTTGACACTAATAACCTCTTTACAGCTCGCATCGACCAATGAGTTCTTTTTGGGTTGATGCTTTTAGCCCTATTCTGGATAAAAGTTCTAATTTCCAAAAGAATCATATTAGGAATCATATCCACACTAGAGTCCGCGTCACTACCCAGGAAGCATAGTGACCAGTCAAAGATCCTGTAAAAATTATTGAGGCCGTCGCAGTTGGTTTTAACAGGAGCTCTTTCTCTAACTGGATTTTTTTGGCAGGAAAAATTTGCGGAAATGATACTATGGTCAGATGTGCCTAGACGCGTTAATAAACTGATTGTGTAGCTTAAAGTTTTCAGATTAATATCTTTTCATGAATTTTTGTTTTCTTGATAGTGGATTTATGGAATTTTGGGTTTTCTGGATAGAGAAATTTGGGATTCTGTTTAAATCCCGGTGTACTGCCAACTTATAAGGATCTCAGAATTTCAGTTTTTTGGTGTCTTGGGCCTCCAAGTTACACTTAGAATTTGATAAAAGGTTATTTTCAGACGAGGTCATTAAATGCCTTACTTGATATTGAAACTATTTTAATAACGGAGTTTTTAGACTTTGGGTTATTTAGATCTTGAGTTTTCGGGAATTTTGGTTTGATGAGTTTTGGGTTGTCTGGCTTACCATGGCCTAAAGAGTTTTGATTTTCTTGAACAAATGGTTGTTAGGATTTTCAAAAAAGTTTTCGGTTGTCTTCTGTTCTCGGGATTTTTTGTTATTAATTAAATAATTAAAATACTTCAGTACACAAGATCTCCTTTTCAAAATACTTAAGTTTTAGATAGTCGAAGCTTAAACCAATTGCAATTCCAACAATTGAATTCCAAACAAAAGAAACTTCTGTTTTCTCAATTTGCTGATGTTTAACATTTTTATCACAACATTCTTTTGAAATTCAAAACAAATTGATTTCGATTTTACCACAAAACCCAAAAAAAAATAATTCTCCAATCATCCATTAGCGAGATATATCCACTGAAACTCTTCAAAAACGAATAAAAAAAATGAAGGTATGAACTTGCAAAAGGTATACAACAATGCTAAGGAATTTCTTTAACAAACGAAAGAAACTCTCAATAAAACTCACTTACAGTTACTTATATTGTACATATTGAACAGCTCAAAGGAAAAGAATTTATTTTTATATGGCTCCCAGGACTTTAAGTTGAGCAAGAACTTCTAACATTGATATGGCTTCTTTGAAGAAAAAAAATCAAAAAAAAAAAAAATAAGAAACAGCTTTCATCTATTCAAGGAACCAAAATGCATGCGTTATGTGTCATCACGTATCTTCATTGTCGTTGTCTGGGAGCGCGCACGCAAGCCTCTGGCATAGCAAAATATGTGCTGAATCAGCCAGACATGATGGTGGCTGCAGCAGCGTGGCATCAGAGTATACCTGGTAAATCAAGGTTCTTCCTGCGCGTTCGTGGTCGTCGCTATGGGTTACTTTTTGTTGTATAAATATCTTCAAACTTTGATTCCATTCGGGAGGAAGTAATTCAAATGGAAGGATATATAATCCCACCGCACAAAAATCATATAGACCATCATGTGTTGTGTATGTTCAGCGGAGTGCTTGATTCTGGAGGAGCTTGTTCATCTAACCTGATGTGGTACGACGAGTATAAGTAAAACTATCAAATGAAAAAAATTCAACAAAAAAAAAAAAGGAATGTTGAATTTTTCTTTTGAAAATGGTTCAATTGAATTGCAGACAGTGTCGTCACCACACTGCTGCTGCATTGTCGTCATCATATCGGGTGGATGCATTTATCCTTGAGAAATAGAAAGAAAATTGAAAAAAAACATCAAACGTGCTTGTCTCGGTTTTTCTTAACTATTATTTACCTACTCGTACACTTCCTGTCTGTTTCGTATTTAATATATTTGAACACTTTTATCAGAAGTTATTTTTGATAAAAGGGGAAAAGAAAGAAAATAAACAATACTTTGATTTGGCAGTCAATGTTAAAGGTCAGCAAGTAGACTTCCTGGCAACATTTGTGACGTCAACAATTCTGTCCCAAAGTTGGGTCAACGTGTTGATAATTTGTGTTTACTTGCGCAATTGTTAAATCAAAACTGTATGACTTCAAGCAATATTTCGAGCTGCACGTTGGGCGCCATTTTTAAATGTATCCCATATGTCTGATATGTGAGGTACTATAAAATAATTAAATATTCAGTCTCATAAACATGTTGAAGTAATGTCATATATACTTTGGGCACCAATTTTATAAGAAATGTTTATTAAAAAGCATTTCTGGCGCTTTCACATGTAAACAAAAAAGATCGACACTGATTTATTTTTATTTTTATTTTTTTTCGCTATAAATTGGGTGCAAATTGTAAACGCATATATGCTTACTTCATTGTGAAGTTAAGAGTAAATGCACTTTTCTCAGCAACCGACTGAGCTAGGATCTTGTAAAGGGGTTCTTGCATTTTATTCGTCTTCCTCTGAAAAACTTCAATACTAATTTTGATGTCGGAGTTTAAAAAATATAGCGTACTCCTTTCTAAGCAACCGACCAAGATTTTAAATCTTAAAATAGGGTAAAAAATTTACAGAGTTAATCCAATTTTAGAAAAAATTTAAATACAAATGTTGGAGTCATTTAAAAAAAAACCAACCTCATGGTTAACTTCACCATGAATGTACTTTTTTCTCAGTAGTGCGTTCAACTAGGCCAGTTGCAGTTTTTCCATTAAATTTCGAAATAAGTATCTCAAGAAAAAAATTCATACTTCATCACTATTTTCACCATAAAATTAGCAGTATATCAATTTTTTCAGCAACAGATTTGCAACTTTTCATCCACTTTTCCACTAAAAGTATCATTTTTCTCAGCAATCCCTTATACGCTAGATACTTGAAATATGGCTGAAGCACAAATATTGAAGTGCTCTTAAAAAAAAAAAAAATTAGAGATTAGCTTTTTTCCTTCTAAGGCTTCAAAATGTGGGCTGCTTGTTTTCTTAAACTGGAGAATGAACTGTAAAAGTTTTTCTGTGTTTTGATGAAAAATTGAACATTTGAAGCCCTATTGCAAGTTCCTATCTCAAACGGTTGCTGATAAACTGTTACCCACTGCTAACTTCACACTGAAGTTGGAGAAAATTAGCATTAATAATTACTAACGGGTCCGCCAAATAACTTTTTTTTTTGAAAATGCTATAAAAAAAACTGCTGAATATTTTCTCAAATTTCTCTTTTTTATTTGAAAGTACAATTTTTCCGGTTAATAATGGAAAATAATTTCATTCAAATGGCTGCCTCGGCTGGCCATGCAGTAGCCTACACGATCGGTCCAATTTTAAAGCACATTATCGATTGTGTGCAGCTGTATTTCACCAATGGCTTCATGATTATTGTCCTTTAAAGCGTCAATTGTCTCTGGCGGCGTAACACTTATCTTTTACGGCACCCCACAAATAATAGTCCAACGGTAATAATAATCGCAGCACCGAGGTGGCCAAACGACATCAGTTCTGCGGCTGATAATGCGATCTTCAAAAACAGGGCGCAAAACATCGAGTGTAGCTTCGGCTATGTGGCACGTAGCGCCGCCGTCCTGTTGAAACCAAATGTTGCCAATATCATCCTCTTCAATTTTTGTGAACAAAAAAAAATCAGACATGAGCTAAGTGTTACCATTCACGAAATAAGCACTAGTTCAAAAAAAAACGTTAGATGGCGGACCCTTTAGAACAAATTAAAGAAAAAGAATAAAATTTATTAAATATTAACTTTTGGAGCAAACTGATCGTTCTAGCCATTTTTCTCTGTATAAATATGGATAATGATATACATCTACATAAATCAGCCTCTGCTCTATCCTCCAGAGCTTGTTAAGCTTAGAAACCAAATTAAATCTTATTTTATGAATTTCTCACACAATACCCGTTCTACTCTTTTCATTTTTTGCACAAACTACTTCATATAATTTAATAAAGTAATTCAAATCAGAGCTCAGTTCATTTTTCTCTTTCTTAAAAGCCATCTAGATAATCATGCACGAACATTAAAAAAAAAAGAAAATTTATAAAACCTTTCGAACTACGCTCGTACTCCAACATGAAAAATATATATACATATCACGGAAGGTCCAGTCGTTAACAAAGGTGCAAAAAAAAATCACAAATCCCTCATTTAAAAGTCCGTCTTATCCGTTCTTATTTCCCAGACAAAAATAAAAAATAAAAAAAAATACGGAGCACCCAACATTAATCCTTTGCCACTAGCAATTTTCCGTGTCCTTTCAGAGATTCTTGCAAGGGCGCGTGTGTGTTTGTGTTTGGTTGTGTATATTGGTGTGTCATTTAAAGTGATATTTTCGCAAATAATAAACGACTACCTCTAGCTACAGAGAAAAGGAAGTCATTCCTCATATCCTTAAGCTCTTCCAAGTTAAGAGGTAAAAATTGCACCTTATCACGCTTAGAGAGTTGGGGGCTCGCTAATTCATTTACCACACACAAACATACACGCTACATACAAAATTGTAGCTTAGACGAGTATAGTTTACAATTTAACTGTCACGCCAACTGGCATAATGTCAGATATTTTCTTCCTTTCTATACTGCGTGCTGTGCAAGTCACCCCCAAATTTTTTTTTTTTTTTTTTGGGAGGGGTGGTGATGGTTATTACCATATCTTGACGGGTGATTATTTCATAATAACTTGCGTATTATCCTTTTGCATATAAATGTACTGCTGTGCCTCTGTGTGTGCATATCCTTTGTTGGTTATAATAATTTCTTTTTTTTTCAGCTTAAACATATCCCACCTACAACACTTCCCGCTCCGTATGCTTTAGTCATAATCCGCATCCGCCTTGAAAACTCCTTTTTTTATGAAAGATAAAGGGTAGAAGGGGGGCTGAAAGGGGAACCGTTTTACTTCGTGGTGGATATCGCAGGTTCATGGATAATATTTTGAATGTAACCAATTTTTTTTTTTGTTTGGGTTGAGTATAATTTTTTTTTTTGTTGTTTGTTGCCTGTTTGGTCCTTGATATGCTTTTACATGCGAACCGTGAAAAAGGAATTTATTATTATCAAGCTCACTCGGTTGGAATATAATGGCGAAACAACAAGGAAAATAAAGCATGCAGGATGTGTTCTTATTCGTTTGCTGTTTTTTATATATTTTGTATTTTTTGAGGATTCATGCAATTTTAATGGTTCGATAAAAAGCTGTTTCATACTGTATGAAACATAGAGATAGTGTATATTTTATGGTATTTAAGTGGTGCGTCTATTTGTTGGGGGAAGTTATCATAACATAAAAATTTGCTATTAAAATTAAAATACAAATTTTCTAGCAATTAATTATGGAGGAGGAAGGATCCTAAATTTAGATGGCAACTCTGTTATCAGAGTTTATGTTTAACCGGTGCATAAATTGGGTTCCTTTGGTTTCATGGAAGTATAGGGTATTTGAGGATCAATATGAAGAAATTTGAATAATTCATTTTTAAAATTCATTTTCAGATTTTTCCAGTTTGTTTTTTTTTTGTTTTTGCACTTTTCAGTTACACAAATAAAGGCTCACATTCGACTCGTGGGATCAATGATTGAATTAGAAGGTAGTAAAAAAATTTTTACGTTGGTTTGATATTTATACCATTTTCTTGACTGTTTTTTTTTTTTTTTTTTTTTTTTTTGAAAAAAAAAACTATTTCAATATATTTTTTAACAAAATTTTTTCTTTCGTCTCTTTTTTACCAAATTTTATTTGGAAACATTTTAAAATTATTTCAAATTTATTTTTTTTAACAGACTGGAAAAGGCAGAGACCTAAGCCGAAACGTCGGGAAAGTAAAGTTCTGCGGCATTTGGACAGAGTAGCATACGTCGACATAAGTGTTTTTTCCATTTTTACTTGCGACTATAGATACTATAGGGCAAGTTTTGGATTCGTGCAAAAAATCGAACTCGAAGGCGAAAAAAAGGAGTTCTGCAATTCTGTCTGTCTGTACCTCTAAAGCCTAAGCTGCTGAAGCGATTTTCTTCAAACTTTGGACAAAAGGTTTTGGGAGATTGCCTTGAGGCAATTTTTACTTAGCTACAAAAATAACGATACCTGTCATAGTACCGTTTAGACAAAACATTTTTATCTCGAAAACAGCTCTACTGATTTCGATGAAATTTTTTAAATCGGGTTTGTCAAGTTACCTTAATAGTTTATAAAAAAATATTTTTGAAAAAACCGTTATTAACGGTACTTGCCATAGAACCGGATTTTTGGTTTTCGATTTTCTCGTAAGCTATTGGACGGATTTCGATATAAATTTTTCTAAAGGAGGTCCTATTATAATCTTTATAATATTGCATATCAAAATTTTCAAAAAAATATTTTTTGTATTAAAAAAAAACAAATTTTGAAAACTAATGAATATTTTTTTTTTAATTTGGTTTTAAGTGTATGTTATTTTTTGAAAAAAACAACTAACGATTTTTGAATTTTTTTTTGTTTCAAAAAATTTTATTTTTATGATACATAAGATGGCATCTTCAGTTTTAAGATAAAACTTCTTTTTTGGCTTATTTTATCGATTAAAATAATGAATTTCAGGGTTTTTTTCATATTTTTACTTCTGACTATAATCGATAGTAAGTAGTCGGATAATATTATATTTTTTTGATTTGACATTAAAACCAAGATGTTATCGCACATAGGAGCAAGTACCTGCGACCCAGTAGTGCATTTTATTTAACTGCTAATATTTTACAGAATGAACCCTACAATTCTGTCTCACTTCCATAAAATATGATGTTTTTATGTTATTTAATGATTCGACTTCGAAAAAACAACAACCGCCATTAATAAAAATTTTTGACAAAAATGTAAATTTATTAAAACAATTTTTTTTTAACATAAGCTACTAATAGCTACCATATTAGAAGATCTTTTCGAATTCATCCTTGATGTATTGGTTTTCTCCGTGATTTGCTACTTTCGTAATTGATTTTAAGATTTAATTTTTTTTGTGATTTTCCAAGTTCGACAGTGATATAGCGGATTCGTGCCTAGTTTTCCCGATTCTTCCGTGATTATCCCCGATTTGTTGTATTCTGCCGTGACTTGCTCGACTTATTCGTAATTCGTTGGCATCGGTTGTGATTTTCATCCGTTATTTTGCAAATTTAACCATGCTGCCCAGTTTATTCTTCTTGAATCATGATTTAAAAGCACTCATCCCTAATTTGCCAGAATTTAACTATATTCAGCTTAAAAATACTATCAGTAATGATGCATCCAATTTATTCGTAATCAACCAACTTCCACAATTTAAAAAATATAAAATATATAAAAATTAAAACACAAACAAAGCCAACATGAAGAAATTTCGTTTTTTTATTGTTTCTTCGTCCTCACCGAATGTTTCGCATTGATATCGCATTGGTTTATAAAAACCGTAACACTTAAATAAATAAACTGCAATATGTGTGGAATTCAATATTATGACTTGGAGTTAGCAGACATGTGTTAAACAACCTAAAATTAGGTCAAATACTGCTCTGATATTCCAGTTACCCATAAATGAAACTGCACAGCATTCCCTAAGGATGTCTGTTAACACTCTCAAATTTATCTTCATTCATACCAACAATGACCTCTTCGTAAAAAATCAATTAGCTTCTCATACATTTATCTCAAATATCAATAAAGTCTCAGGGGTATCTTTGATTTGAATCTTGATATGAATGACAATTTTTCAACCTAAATATCAACATATCCAGTTACAAGAGACGACAATGACGCATGTTTGAAACAAATGAAATGTAAACAACAACAAATTGAGTAATCAGTCTCGATAAACAGAAACTAATCGGCAATCTAATTTACAGGTGCCGATTCCTTGGAGAATTCAAAATATCCAATCATTTACATATATTCCAAAAATACGTCTCTCTGAAAATAAAAGCTTGTAGTTCGTGCCTAAAACAGTATTTCAAACATTTCCGTCAGTCATGGTTTATCCATCACAAATGCGGCTATTGAGTGCTCTAAATGGCCAACTCTCAACTAGAAATTCCTTAAAGAAGAACAAAGAAAATGACGACGACGACGTGAGAACGCTGATTAAAGCATTTTACACCCGAAATAGTATCCATGCTATAAATAACTTTCTGCGGGAATCAACCGGAATCTATGAAAGGTAAGGAGTTTTTCGAAGGCTTCCGAACGACATCTTCTGACTCTTCTTCGAACTCAACAGATCAGTATGGTTGATTGTGCTGACAATTACCATCATCGGCTTGATCTACGTAAGTATGTTACTATCCGAACGTTACACCGAAGGAACTTTGCAAACAGTCGTTTCCAGCACAAGTTATCCAGTCTATAAAATTGCCTTTCCAACCATCACCATTTGCAATAACAACCGTTTAAACTGGAAACGTCTGGAAGCTGCTAAAGACCGTTTTCTTCCCGGCGAAACAGATAAACGAAAAATTGAACTTTTCACTCGATTCACTGCCATCTTTGATGGAATGACATTTGGAAATTTCAACATCATCGAATATGTCTCCGATGAACCTCTTAAAACTTTGAATGATATTAATTTCACAAAAGTTGTTACATTTATGACCTGGACTTGTGAAGAATTTTTAGTGAATTGCAAATGGAGACATTATGAATTCGATTGTTGTGATGAATTTGAATTGCAGAGAAGTGAAATGGGTTTGTGTTTTGCTTTTAATGGACTCGAAAGTGAACATTCGAAGAAGAGAGAAAAACAAGATAGATATTATCCATATCATAATTCTAACTATGAGCCGCGGAGTGGTTTACAGGCGAGACTTATGATAAGACCGGAAGATCATGTGCCGTTTAGTGATTCACCAAAGGGAGTGCTTGTGAGTAGTGTGAAATAGGGATATTTCGAAAGTTTTTTTTGAACAACTTCGTTTTTTTTGGTATTTAAAGATATCAATCCATGAACCACCAGTTTGGCATACAAATCCTTTTTTCATTCCATGGAATACACAAACTTCGATTGAAGTTGATCCGGTGCTTTACTTTAATGATGAAGAAACTAGAGTTGTACAGTCGGGATTGAGGAAGTGTGTTTTTCAAGTGAGTAAACGAGTAATATTTTCAGACAAGATACAAAACCATTTACGATTAATTTGCTATGGGCCCCCAAAAAAAAAAAAAAAAACAGTTTAAAGCGAAAAAAATGTTCGTCCCCGAAAAATAGTTTAAAAAAAATTCAAAAAAGTGTCAAAAGTGGAACTTTGTTCGCATTCTAATGGCGTTTTCAACTGGCAATCCGGAATTGGTTTTAGATTCGGAATCCTAATTGAATAGTTTTTTTCGATTCTGAAAAATTTTAAGTTTGGTGTGACTGTATTAGTATTTCAGGCAATTCACTTCACAGTTCGCACAATTCGTAATTTAAAAAAATATGACATTTAAATCTTTGAATGTGTGAGTGATTCTGTTTTTGCTTCTGATTTCAAATCCAGGAGAGAAATTCTCTTCTTTTCAGAATCAGAACTGTCACTTTTGCTCAATTGAACGCATTCAGAATGCTTTTTTCTGCATCCAATTGAAAACGCCATAAGAATGAAACTTGGCCAACATAATAAAATTTTTTAAATTGTTTTGAAATTTTTTTGTTGAAAAATTGTTTATTGCAACATTTTTATCAAAATCAATTTTGAAAAAAAAAATTATTGACGAAAGTTTTTATCGACGATATTTTGTTTCTTTAACTTTTTTTAAATTTTTGTTTATGATTTACATAATTATGTTATCGAGAAAAAAGTCAGTTCGATTAAATGCGAAAAAACGCCCAAAAATTGATATCCTTACACGGCACCTGAGCTCTGGGAGGTTCCAGGGATCCGTAGAGGCCACCAAACAATTATTATTTTAAAACAATATCTATTTAAACTCATTTACTTCAATAGCTATAGTCACCATTATTGTACATATTTAAAGATATTCCATTTTCTCTTCGCCCATCCATTAAATCATATATTTAACAAGCCTCTTTGTGCATACCTACTTGTCTTGTCAACCCCCAATTATTTCCGGATTTTGTCTCAATTGGCTATTTTGTTAGATAGATTGCTTTTGTTTCATGCAAATAATAATGATGACCTTTATCTCTTTCTTCTTCTTATACATTCACTTTCACAGGATGAACGTAACAGCGAAGACTTCAAATCCCTACCGGGTCACGTTTACATGATCGAGAATTGCTTTTCTCAATGCCATCAAGAGCACCTGATACGCTACTGTAATTGCACCTTGGATCTCCTTTTTCCTCAAGGTAAGTAGGAGACATAGTAAAGTACACATATAGGATGAAATTTCCTTCCTTTCCCAGAGAGAACGAGATAGAGCCTTTGTTTCATGCTATGGCCACTCGAATAAATCATTGAATTTCCGTACTTACGTCTTTTCTATATTATATTACTTCACAGGTGACTATCCAACATGTCAAGCGTCTGACTTTCAATGTATCTACAAGCATCGAGGTAAGTTCTATTCCTGCTGCCCTGCTTCTTTCAAAGCTGCTTAAGCTTAAGCTTGTACTGACTGTCACTGTAACTCCCACCTTTAATAATATCTTCCTTCTTCAACACAATAAAAAAAAAACAGATTTCTTCCGTTACACGAAACGCAAAGGCGAAGACGAATACGTTTTCAACCAGCACCCTGGCATGACGTGCAAGTGCTTCCGCAATTGCATCTCATTGAATTACATCAACGAAGTCCGTCCCACCTACCTACCAGCTGATATCCTTAACAATTCGTCCTACGTGGATCTCGATATATACTATCGCTTCGATTCGATTATACAATATCGAACAAGTTTAGTCTTTGGTTGGGTGGATTTGGTTGGTAAGTTCGGGCAAACAAGAATGAAAGTTTTTTTTTATTGTTATTTGTATCCTTCCGACACAGTTTCCTTTGGAGGAATTGCTGGCCTTTTTCTTGGATGTTCGCTAATTAGCGCTGTGGAAATTCTTTATTTTCTTTGTGTTGACATTCCGCAATTTTGTTATCGACGTTTAAAGAAACGAAGGATCACCCCAAGGACTACTCCGTTGATAATGGTGAACCAACAGCAACAGCAGCAGCAGCACTACCAGCAAGTGATAAAATGTTGGGCCGAAGGATATCATCATCCTCCGAAAGTACCGAGGCAATACAATCGACAAATTTTTCATGTAAATGAACGGAATTACAAATAAAAAAAAAAGAACCAAAAGTTTTTTTTATTTTTCGTCCTTGTCAGCATACGGAGAGGTAATTTTGCACTTCCAAACAGAATTGGAACAAAATATATACAAACACAATTCTACATGCTCCTTATATCTTTTTCTCGGTTTGTATGTTTATAAGAGCTTAAATTAACCTTGTCCTGGGAGCTGTTTTGTGTCCTTTTTTCCCAGGAGACCTCCTTTTTTGTATTTAAAGTATGTACAGGACCCTTTCAATTATTCATGAGAGTAGGTTCGCAAAATATATGCACTCAATTCCGTCTGGAGACTTAATTTTTTTTTTTTTTTAACAATTGAGTTGGCAATTTGTAGAATGTCCTGTCAGGAGTGCGACTCCATTATTATACTGGGAATGAAAAATTCCATATTTCTTCTGTCATATAAGGACATTTTCTCCTCTAAGTTTTCTGTTTTGCAGTCAAACGCATGCAAGACGAAGTAGAATTTTATACAACTTTCAAAAAAGGACACTCGGACAATAAGGACGACAGCATACCTACATAGTTGATGGAAATATAGACAAAAAAAATCAGGTGCAAATGAAAGTACTATTTCCAAAGGGATTCCTATCAGATTAAATGTCATTGTAGTTTGTAACTTTCGTCCACACATTACTATGAGCAAGAGTCCTTGAAAATGTCCTTTTTTCTATTTTTTTTTTCAGGACATAGGTATGTGTGTTTCTTAAGTAACTTCAGTTTGACAAGACACACAAAAAACAACCAAGAATAAATGAAAGGATGAGGAATTCTGTGTCGTTGTCAAATAAGTAAAAAAAGGATGTACTATGGTTTCCTTTTGTATAAGAAGATGAGGTTCAAAACTTCTTTTTCTGTATTTGTTGTATAGGTACTTGACTCGTGATACGTTTGTACCCACACTTACAGAATGAAGCTTGAATTGACAGTCTTAAGTTTTAGTTTTTAGAAAAAAAAGACTCTCCTTTCTGTGAAAACAAGGACTGTTTTGTCTTTTGTTTATGTTTTTGTGTGGTTTATAGTTAGACCAATAATAATAGAACAAGAGGTAGAAGTTTTTGTTCTAATGCATATATAGGTAGAGCAAGAGACTTTTGTTTGTTTACAAAAGACTATTTACTTTGTTTGCTTAGTGTAAACACTGTAAAAGGACGAGTATGATGACAAAGTTTTATTACATCAGTTAGATTTTAGTTTTGAGAGTCTTCTCTAAAGTTGATGTACCTAGGTTTTGTTTTATTGTATTAAGTGATAATGAAGGACATGATGTTTCAATTTGATTTAGAATTAAATCCTTAAAAATTTATTTTTAATAGCTCTAGTAGAATTTTGCAACTTTCAAGAATAAGGATTTTTCAACAATCCATCCTTGTAACTGGTGTTGGGTTTCAGAATTACTTAGACATACCAAAGAGAGAGAGCCGCTTATTCTATAAACTATAACATAAAATCATAGTCTTTTTTTTTAAGGAAAGACTTGAATATCTGAAAATTTTTATTATTAATTTTTACTTGGTTATCAAAATATTTAATATTGAAAATTTAATAAGAAATTAAAATTAAAAATTTTCAAATAATTAAAATGACTATAAGCATTTCCTACAAAAACTGAATAAAATTCCTGAAAGAAATCTAAAAAAAAGGGGTTGTCAACTTTTTCACAGATTTATATTTTTCTTTCATAAGAATTCAACATTTAAAAAAAAATTAAATTTCAATATTTTTTTTCGAAAATCCTTTTTTTAAATCAAGCTTACTTCTTATTTACATTTAACTAATGCTCACTACTCAAGATCAAATAGTCTGAGTTGAAAAAGTTGTAGAACTAAAAACGTTTCTGACGATTACAAAAATTTTTTGTTCGAAGAACCAAGTGTGAATCAAACCACTTTACAAGTCCATTATCCTATCAGTGTTGTGCATAACTGTTCTATATTTTTCTATCAATCAATAACTTCTAAAACTGATTATTTATGCAATAATGTTCAGTATTCTGATCTATACGGTGCGTAGAATTTATGTAATAAAAACAATCTCTATATGTTTATACGCTTCTTTAAGTTCCCGTCCATTTAGTTTTTGAAGTACATAATAATATAAACAATAAAGATGTTAAAATATTGGCTTCCGAAATTGTGTCTATTTGTCATTTGGCTAAGCCCAAAAGTCCTGGATCGATTTTTACAACGTATCCAAAGAATTTCCTTTTTTTAAATCACAAACCGTTTTGAATAATTGTTAATTTCAAGATAACTGATAGATTTCAATTCAAGTCACTTCTAATAGAAGTCACTGCCATCTTCATTTCATGCTGTAGAAGCAAAACTCGATTACTTGCTCCAATCTATTACATACTGGCAATTTATTCTTCTCTTACAATATTAACGGTTTGTGAACAAACTACTTAAACAGCTATTTTCTTATATCGTATTTATAGCAGTCTCGGCGTATTGCAATTTTTGAAACGGTTTTATAATGTCGAATATAAGGGATGATTCAACTTTCTAGTTTGGGCGAATTTAAACACAATATACTTTGTACATATAAATCATTCATATACAAAGCACTATAAAACTTTCAAGGTTTTCAAAATTTTCATATTTCACTCGAAACGAATCTTTCGAGCTTCTAAAAAAGCTGTCTGATGCTTTCTATATGATGCTTCATATACAAATTCTGATGTACTTAAAGATGTCTACGCTTTAGAACAACTACTGACATCAAATTTAGTCACATAAGCTTTCCTAAAAGGTGTTTATATTAACTTACCAATGGTATACCTTGCTTTCAAAACAGGGCGGTCATCAGTCCTTCTTCATTCTAGATGAAATGAAATTTTCTCTCTGGTAAATCAAACTAGAATTCTCTACTACATAGTCCAAACAAGTAAAACGGTACATACGTTTATCATCATCGTAATGATATTTTATGTTATGTTTGATGAAAGCCTCGATTTTCTTTGCACGAAAACAATATGTGCCCCTATGAGCAAGTGAAATTGAACACACAACATTTCATTAGTTACTTAAGTTAAAAACTCTTTTGACTTTGAAGAAGTTAAATTCTAAGGGCCATTTGCTGAAACGAATCTTAAATATTTATGTTCAACCTTAAAGCTTATGTTCTACTTTTTCCTCTGCGTAAACTGTCACGTAAGACTTTATATGGAACATAAGTATTTATGTTCTGTATCAGCAAATGGTCCTAAAATGTTCTTGCTGAAATATATCTTCAAATATCTGTAAATACACTCCTCGTCAACTGAATACGCACAAACATTTTTGAATATATTTTATCCATTTTTTCCAAACAGTGATGGTTATTATGCCATCTGTTGATGGTAATAATTTTCGTAACATATAAATAACAGAATTTCAAAGTTTTATCCAAAAACAACCGTGAGTTTTTCCTTCAACCACTTCCAAAGTGTATCTTATGCAAAGTAGAAGTTTTTTTTTTGAGTCAACTGAATAGGTACAAAAATTAAAATTGGTATTGGGCAAATAGCTGTAAATAGTAAATAGTTTTTCCAGACTTTCAGCTTTGAACAATGAATGAATAATCAGCCTGAATAATTTTGACACTACCAACTGTTAGTAAAATAATCAGTTGTTTTGCTCGCAGATATGAATTTTTATTTACATTCGGTGATGGTTTGACGGTTAAAAAAAACAACTTACAACTTTTTTTAAATATATATCTATATATTTTTCATATATATATAACCTGTTTAATCATCTATTTCATACTTTTATTTTTTTAATTTAAATTTTCTTCCTGTTTGAATTTATTTTTTTTTTTAATTTTTTATTTGTTTTTCTCTCTCCAATATAATAAATTTCTTTTATTTAAGGCAATTTTTTTCTTCAATAATTAACACGTCTTTTCTTAAAAATAGTTTTTCATTTTTTTGTTTCCTTTTCTTCTGTAATTCTTTTTCTAACTTATTTCAGTGATAAATTTTATGAATTTTTTTTTCTTTGTCATTGTTTTTTTTTTTTAAGAAATATTTTCTTTAATCTACTGGTTGGTTATTTTAATTTTTCTTCATTATTACATTTTATTTTTTAACTAAAAAAGCTTTGTTTTCAGTTTTATATTATAATAATTATATTTAAGTTTTATATTTTTGTATTATTTTAATATGTGAGGGAAATAGCAGTTCTATTTGTTTTTTTTTTTTTATTTATTTTAAAGTTTAATACTAACATTGTTTTTTAGGAACGCAGTAAGCCGGAAAATCAATACATATTATGTAAGTATTTCTTTTTAATTTTAAACTTTTCGTTTCTTGTATAATTTATTTGATACATATTTCAAAATCAGAAAAAGAAACCTAGGTATTTTTATTTTGTTTTGTTTTTTATTAAATTTTCATAGTTAAACCTATTTTATTTGAATTTTTTTAATTTTATTAATTGATATGATATTTATTTGTTTGTGTTTATTATTGGTTTGCTGTTAATATACTTAAATCTTAGAAATAATTTTCTATTTTTCAGAAAAAGGGAGAACACTATAAAGCTAGGTTTTAAAAACAAAAATGAATTACGAAACTCATTGTTCTTGTTTTAAGTTTTAGCAAGGAGTCTTTTTGTTACTTTAATTATTTAATTTATATTTGTGTTTTTATACGAGTTTGTATTTTTTTTTAACTGCATGCAAATAAGGTTTTTAATTCATGTTAAAAAATGGTTGTTAAACAAATCGCTCGACAACTTCAGAGGACATTTTTGTTCCAATGAACGTGTTGGAATACATCTCAGTCCAAATTGATAAGACAGACGACGGCTTTGAAGGTTAATGACTTTTATAAGAATATAACAAAAAAATTTTATAAAATTTAAATTAAACAAAATTCAAAAGCCATGTTTTTTATTAAAAAAAAATTTTATGATTTGTTTTCCAAATTTCTTTGTTCAATTTTTTAATTATAATTTTTTTTCATGAAGTTACTTAATAAACCCCTCGTACCACTTGCAATAAGTTATTTTCGGATATCTCTTCACAGCACAAAATTTCATTGACATTGTTCTATTCAATTTTCTTTTTTTCAAATAAATTTTTTAGTAAACTTATATGGATGCATTTAAATAATGTTGTATGAAATTTGAAATTATTTTACATTAAATTCTTTTTCTTAATTTTTCTTTTATTTCTACTTTTTAATTTTTTTCTTTTATAAATTGTTTTAATTTTACTTAAATAAGTTCATATTTTGTTTTTTTTTTACATATCACACTTAATATTCAACTAAATTTTAGTTGCGCTTGATTTTTTTGTTTTTTTTTTCTTTTTCTAAAGGTGCCTTACAAAATATTTTTTTTTTTATTATCTGTATTGAAAACTATAACTTTAAATTTGTTTATTAATATTTTTTTTTATTATTTTAGTGTGGCTGTGTTTTTTAGGTAATATTTGTTTACCTAATTTAAAAAAAGGATATTTTTTTATAAAAGTTCCATTTGAGAAACATTTAATATATGCACTTGATATAAATTTAAACTAATATGCGATTTCTAGAATAAACAATTTCACTAAATATTGCTGAGGCTGGGAAAGCTTTAATTTTAAAGAAAAGTTTATAAAGCTAGTTACTACATAGAAAAATAAAAAAATTATTTTTTTTACATTTTTATTCTCCGAATTCATGTGAATTTTTCAAAATCGTTTACTTAATTTACCTTTTGGCTACAACAGAAAAAAGTTACATCTTATTTTTGATAGTTGATACATACGTACATTACATGTATGATACATTAATTTAAGACATTAACGACACTAGCCGGAAGGGAATCATTTAACGCAAACTTGTGAGTTACATACTCATAGCCCTATTACTGACTTACCTCAAAACTCCTTCTAAATGTTTTTTCGAGACATTGATTTTACATCTGGTTTATGAATTTCGAATTTTATTCGATTTTTACAACTTTTAGAGTAATATCGATTTGAGTAAAACTCGAAAACTCTTAAGGACTGGTTTTATTGTAAAACTAGTTTTGAAGTCAATCAATAATTAGAGCTGCAGCACTATTTTATTGAGAACATAACACAGTAAAGTAAAAAAGAATTAATAGAACGATCCGCAGCATTAAATAATACCTTAAATCTTCTGAACACAGAAGAGAGATAGATTTCTTTAAGAAAAAATAATCTTGCTTTATCAATTTGCCTTATCTTTTTTTACTAAAATAAATATCCATTTTTTTGTTTTTCATTTATGCTCTTTTGGTTTGTTTTCAACAATTTAAAAAAAAAAACCCTAAATCTTTGAGAACTCTTTGTCTTCAAGTTCAAATTAATGAGTCGACCAGATGTCTATTCACTGCGCCCGTTTGCCAACCTTAAATATAAAATTTTGATATTTGATTTCATATATCTAGTTACTTCCAATACCTTGTTCTAGAATCAGCGGAATAGTCCCAGCTTCAACAAAAATACTTAACATCAAAACAGATTTTTTTTAAAAATTGGGTAATTAAAATTGAATATTTTGTTCTAAAAATTTGAGAATCTAAAAATTTTGTTTATTCAATAAAGTTTATTCAAAATAACCAGCACACACTTTTTACTTTTTTTTTAAATTAACATTATTTTATAATAATTGATTCATGTTCACAAGTATCGCTTTAAGTAAATAATATACCTATTTTCTCTTATAAGTACATTTTTTACCTACCTGCATCTATAACCTACTTTTATTATTTTTTTTATAATAATATTCTTCTTTAATATTTTTTCTAATTCACATCATTCATTCGCTTAGATTTCACACAAATATTCTTCAAACACTGAAAACAGTTCTACGTAAAATGGGGGTTCCTTGAAAATATATTCTTACTTTTTGTTTAAATTTAAATTAAGGAAAACTGAAATTTGTTGTTCCTACGAACAGTCTGCTTTATTTTCAGCTTCAGGAGCAGGAGTTATTTTTTCTTCCTGATCAATTTGAATCTTATGATGAGATGATGAACGTCCGTGTGATGTTGATGATGATGATGAAGGAGCAGGGACAGTAGCAGCAATTGTATTCTCTTCTTTTTGTTCGACAGCTGCGCCACCTACTCCAACAACAACATTCAAATCCTTTGAATTCGTTCGACGATGCCTTAGAATACACGAAGCCGCTTCAACTGCCATCATCTGCTTATCATTAATATTCAAATCTTTGGAATTATTTCGTGAATGACCACTACCACCACCACCAGCAGCACCCTCATTCGAATTCTTCACTTTATTTTCAACATTCTTAACAACATTCACACTCTTCCGCCCACGAAAGAGGTCAATATCAAAACGAATATTATTTGGCATATAAATCTGATCATATGAATGATTTCGTGAGTGTTTCTTCACGAATGTTCCACATCCTGGAGTTAAATTATCATCATCGTCATAATCATCATCTTTGTGGAGTTGATTTTGTATGAATTTTATGTTCAAATTCGGTTCGTCACGGGAATTATTTCTGGAATGAGTTAGTTTTTGTCGCATATCAGTGGAATTAAGGTCATTGGAATTATTGCGGGAATGTGTTTGGAGTTTCTTTAGATTTCGGAATTTGCTATTTGTGCTGCTGTTGTTGATGTTGTAGTCGTCGTTGATGTCTTTGGTGTAGCCTCGAATCATTTTCACATCACACGAAGCACTACGGAAGTGTTTTTTCGATTTGGTTTGTGGAAGAATTGCTGCCGATGGATGGAGGGAATTGTGGCATTTGTCATAGCTAGAAACACGAAAAATGAAGAATTAAAATATGCAATTTTTGATGGTGGGGATTATTGAACAAGTCTTACCCAGATTCAAGCTGTATTGTGCGTGAATTGTTGCGAGAATGCCTAAGGATGTCTGAGGGTATAATCAGTTCATTACCTCCATAAGGCACCACGGTTTGATTATTGTCGGCTAGTTTCTCTTCAAACACTGAAATCGAAAGAATTTATTCACCAGAACATCATTTGTAATGAATTTGCTCCAGCTATGCCAATTTATAACAGGTTTTTTTCTTATTATACTGTTTTGTAATGTATTGTACTGTTTATGTGCCCGTAAGAGCCAATACTATTAGCGGAGGGTGCATTTTGGATGCTCAGAATAGTTTCTTACAAGACGATAGACAACTTTTAAGCTAAAAAACTGCTATAAATTTTTATAACTGGCATTTCTTATCATGAATATATTGATTTTTGAAGCTTAAATGGAGCTTTTATTACGAATCCTTCAATTCGATTTTAACTAAAGATCTTTTAACGATTGCCCAATTACACTCAAGAGTACTTACATTTGTCCAAACTAATAATCGATCCCACAACCAATTCATTAGTATTTAGCGGCTTCAATTTGTCTAATTGCTTACGCCTTCGCACTAACCACCAATCAACCATGAAAATTGCAAGAGCAACAATTTTAACAAATGCACATAGCCCAACGTATCTGAAAGAAAAAAAGGCAATGAATCTCAGAACTTCTTCGAAATCAAAAAAAAAAACTCACTTCCATCGGAATTTCTCGATATCATAGATGAGACATCTTCCGCCTTTTTCACCACATGTCGATTTCCACAGCAAACACGTTGAATCAATTAAATTCCCAAAGACTATCGGTGCTGGAATATATCCGAATAAACGGAATATAACAAACTGCATTCCTAGGGCAAAAGATCGTTCCTCTTCGGACACTGAACGCAGGACAATCATAAGCAATGGCATTTGTGTCGAAGCGACCATGAAAGTCATGAAGAATAGCAATATCAAAAATGGATAGATAGTCCGACATGGAGTGGTACAAGGTCCAGCTGTAGCCACTGGGACGACAGTAACTTCAGCAAAATTTTCATATGCATTCAAGGCTTGAGCTTGACTTCCACCGGGTCCATTGAAAATGCTTGTTATATTGGAATGAACACCTAGAAAAAAAAAACATTGTATTATATAATTTCTGCTCAAACGATTCTTTAGGGAATCCTTACATGCACAATTAGTATAATTGGAACTTGATGAAAACGCTGTACACCCTGCATGGCAGGGACTAAAGTATGTCAAACCATTATTGCCACAAACTGGTTCTACATCGGTTGTCAAACACTCACAACCAAAATTGCAAGCCGCTGTTAGATTCACAGTAAATGGTTCCAATGAACTGTGCGTCGATGAGTTATAATAAGGAATTGTAGTACCAGCCATCTTCAAATTCTCGCAACCCAAAAAGAACAACAAGGCGTAACAACTCAGACATGCGACATTCGATATGAGAACAAATTGAACGGCACCTTTTGGTTTGAGTTGAAAACGTTTAAGAATACAACCACCTACAAAGATACCAATGCAAGCTCCAGGAACGGCAATGGAACCAGTAAATACACTGGCCTGACTCTTGCCAAGACTAAATTGTGTTTCTAGATATTTTGGCAGGAATACAACAAATCCCGAGACAATCATAAGTTCCATACAGGCTCCGAGGCAAGTGGTGATGTAGACAGGATTGGTAACCAAGCGTAACATGGACTGAGGGATGTCTAAAAACGAAACATAAAATATATGTACATTAAGAATTGAACAATAAGATAAATTAATGACTCACCCTTGATGTCCTTTCCATAGCCAGTATCTACTTTTGGTTTAACTTCTGGTGCTTTATCTCCAAGATCTTTTTTTAATTTATCATCAATTTTGCGTGGTAAACTATTTGAATTATTTGGCAGGACTGGTGGCAGTAGCTTTTCAGAGGTTTTGCGTATTTTTTTCTTTTCATGTGTGAGGACCTGAAAGTGGAGACATTTTTTAATTAAAGAAGATTTGAAAAAGAAAAAACCTGTTAGAGAAACTTACTTTTGGAAAGGAGAAAAATGGAATAGCTACAACTAGTAGCAATATTCCACATAGCAGAAATCCACCCCACCACATGCCAACCCAACGACGATCACCTGGATCTGTAGAAACAAATATAAAATAAATTAATGAATTAAAAATGATTTCCTAATGGAAATAAATATTAAAGCCATGAAATTCAATCATTGACTTTTTTCATGAATATCTTTAAATATTTTATCATGCATTTTGAATTAGCTTGAAGCTAATGCTACGAGATAGTCTAACTTAGAAATATAAAAATAGTTTGAAGGAAATATAATTTTTGATCATATACACTGCCGGTCATAAGGTTAGAAGCAGGCATTTTTGAGAAGTAAAATCGACATTTCTCCCGTTACATGATGGATTAGAAAAAAACAACTATTGTAAATGAGAGACTATTTTATTAACAACAAAATATAAAATTTGGGTATAGGAGAGATTTAGCTAACGGAACTTTTATGACAAATTGTAAATTGAGTCAAGAATATGCGAAGATAAATCGGGTCATTAGATTAGAGGCAGTGAACAAATCAACGTTGTTTTGTGAATTGAATAAATTTTTTTTCGGTTTAAACGGTACATTTTATAAATTAATTGTTCTTGATTGAGTATTAATTAAAATGGGCAGGAAAAAATGTTTGACATTGGAGGAAAGGGCAAAAATTTCAAATTCAGCTTTATCGGTAGCTAAAATTAGGGAGAAAGCTAATGGTAAGGCCAGCTTATCCACTGTTAAACGCACGATTCGCCATGCTAAACACTTAAAGCGAGTAAAGCTTAAGAAAAAACCACCACTTAATGACGCAAGGAAGAAGCAACGCTTGTGTTTCGCGAGAGATCACATGAGCTGGGAAGTGTAAAATGGAATGACCCCAAATGATTGGCGGAATGTTATTTTTTCCGACGAAAAAAAATGTAACCTAGATGGGCCAAATGTTTATAATTATTATTTCCATGACTTGAGGAAAGTGGAGCGGTTTTTAAACCGTCACCATAGCAGAGAAGGGGGCGTTATGGTCTGGGGCTTAATTTCATTTTATGGTGCTATAGAAACACAAGCGTTGCTTCTTCCTTGCGTCATTAAGTGGTGGTTTTTTCTTAAGCTTTACTCGCTTTAAGTGTTTAGCATGGCGAATCGTGCGTTTAACAGTGGATAAGCTGGCCTTACCATTAGCTTTCTCCCTAATTTTAGCTACCGATAAAGCTGAATTTGACGTTATTCTAAGAATACTTCGCGTTTCGCGAAATTTTAAGGCAGAGGAAGTGTTTCCTTTATAATTTTTCGAGTAAGCCGATGGATTTTTTAAATAATGGCTGACACAATGATCACTTTAATTTATTTTTTGGGCTATAGCACGGCATGAAAGACCTTCAGAGCAATAAACATCTATTTTTGCCCTTTCCTCCAATGTCAAACATTTTTTCCTGCCCATTTTAATTAATACTCAATCAAGAACAATTAATTTATAAAATGTACCGTTTAAACCGAAAAAAAATTTATTCAATTCACAAAACAACGTTGATTTGTTCACTGCCTCTAATCTAATGACCCGATTTATCTTCGCATATTCTTGACTCAATTTACAATGGGCGCATTCACTAATCTAGTTTCTACGTAGTCAAGCGATTCTGATTGGCTAATTCTAACTACAAAAGTAGTTGAAATTTCCCCTCCGACGTAGTGTAAAAATTTCGGCTAAAAAGTTAGTTGGCACTGATTTTGACGTTTCATAATCAGCTGTTGAAAAAATTTACAAAAGATTCAAACAATCAAAATGAAACTCATAGTTCAGTACCTAGAAATAAAGTACGAAATAGAGGCATCTGAAGACATTTGCAAACAAATCTTAACAGGTAATGTTTTTTTAAGTGCAATAAATAAAACAATTCACTTAAAAATTTTGTTCCAAATCCAGTGTAAGCCACAGCATTCATGGAACAAAATTTGATTGCACATCCGATTTTGCGTTTGTTTGCTTTTGCATCTGTCATTAATATGACAGCTCAGGATTGACTAGCTTTGTAGTGAAGTTTTGCATTCACAAATCTAGTTGAATTTCGACTACGTAGCCACTAGATTAGTGAATGCGCCCAATTTGTCATAAAAGTTCCGTTAGCTAAATCTCTCCTATACCCAAATTTTATATTTTGTTGTTAATAAAATAGTCTCTCATTTACCATAGTTGTTTTTTTCTAATCCATCATGTAACGGGAGAAATGTCGATTTTTATTCTCAAAAATGCCTGCTTCTAACCTTATGACCGGCAGTGTATGAATCACCAGGACATAAATTAGGATTATTGTTTCGAACAGTGGAACGGAAGATTACCTGGAAGCAAATTTGCAGAATTTTCTGTTTCGACTTGCGTCGCGAGGACTACATACCTTGCTAGGGTCGATGAATTATCTTTAGGAAACAATATAACATGAACATTTGGGATTTCATAGGAAAGCTTAGAGTTGTCATACTAAATGGTTAAAAAAAAACGAGGAATAAAAGGTAGGACCTAACTAATATGTTGGAAAGCAGAATACAATCATAAGTAGAGATGATTAAGGCCAATTAATTACACAAGAACCATGCCAACAATACCCAAATGTTTGAGTTTGGACAAGTTATGACTTTTGATTATGTCATGTTCTATTTTATTCGCTTAACGAGAAAAATAGCTAGATTAATTTTTGGTTATATGTATTCAATATGTATGAAGGTATATATAAGGATTGTGTGTGGGATAATGTTTAACAACGAAAATTATCCGTAGGCTGGATTCCATAATGGGATGTATGAAACTTATTCCCATGAAGAATAGATGTCTGTTAAATGAACATCATGTTTCACAAATATCAGGAGGACATCATACATTTTTTGTAAACGCTAACATTTACACAGATATATGTATCACTAATTAAACAAAACAATGTTTATTTGCTATTTAATATTCTACCGTACTATGAACTTTAAAAAATAGTACTGAAAGTTTCTGTGAAGCTCATTGAAGGTGAGAATAAATAGGTGATATTTTTTGTTTTAATAATAAACTTGATATTCTTTAAGAACTAGAATATTACTTAAATTCAGAAGAAAATTCAAAGCCGCAGGGAGGACCAATATAAGTAAGAAAGTCCTGAAATGGGACCAAGCGAATATAGTTTTGATACCGGAGGTAGACATTTTAACTTTGAAACTTATTACCAACATCATAGTAAGGAGCATCTAGGAAAATCGACAAAGATAAGCGGAGTGAGCAAGGATCTTAATGGATATATTTTTAATTTAACAATTTGCTTTAAATAAATTATTTGTAAAATTTCTAATCATGTCTATGGGACGATGACAATTTTTGATGAGAATACGAAAAGGAATTATACATTATTGTGAGGTACACCATAGCGAATATGTTATATAACGTAATTACTATGTAATGTGTACGTGAAATTTCTTTAATTTCTTACTATAGTTTATGCACTATAAATGTTTTATTTGAGACAGTATTATTTCGATCAAGAGGTGTTTCAATGGCGACTTACAGTCTATTTCATTACCGTGTATAAAAAATCGTTTTGTCCTAACCTTTCACATAAAATGGCTTTAATTAACAAGCTATCCGCGAAAGCCATCATTAAATGTTTTAATTGTTATATATAATCATTTAAAAAGCGAAATGACTAATACATATTATAGTATGCCAGTGTAAAACATCTGAAACCAATATTTTTTATAATATCTAAAAAACATTTTCGTTTGAACCCAATATTTCACTTAGAAACACTTCTAGTATTTCAATTATAAACGGTAAGATAAGTGGAAAGGAAATATTCTACAGTTTTACATGAACATAATTATTTTATGGATTTATAAATGCCTCAAAATTAACGTTGAAAATTTTCAATAACTTATTCGACTGATCATAATGATTTTTTAATGCTTAGCTTTTAAATTTATTGTTTATAATTACCAATTGAAATTATAGCAGACGATAAAGAGTCCATATGGAAGGATAGCAAATATGCGCCCAAAAGAAATCCCAATACGGGACCAAATGCTGCCATACTGTACATGCATCCTATGAAAAAAATAATACCAATTAATTTTTGTTTATTTAATGATATATCACATCACTTACCAATATACATCGATGAACTTTCTGTCTTCACATGATCATCCACATAAGTTGTTCCAAGAGTGAACAATGGACTACCACCACATCCTAATAGCAATTGGGCAATAACAAACAACAAAACAGGCCCAAATGTTGAAGACTTGACTTTCAGACAATTATCCTCTCTCAGCGTGTGTGGAGCGAGTGGTTGATTTGAGATACCACTGGAAAGTCTTCCCAGACCCATGTCGTGTTCTCTTACTGAGACTCCGCGACAAATATTATCACTGGTTTGATTGGCTAGCGTAATGCCAGGATTTGATTCGCCAGTAAAATGTGGCAACATGAAGACTAACGATCCAATTCCCATGATCACAGCACCTATGAGGCAGTAAAATAGAAAAAAAAGCTTAATTAGCATACAATTCAAGGATTTATGAAGAAAAATACTTACCAATTCCAATCCAAACTGGTATATGCCTCCTACTGCCCAAATAACTAACAAATATCACCGTTATCACATTGCCAATTTCATAGCTCGACGCTATCAATCCAGAATAACTTGATGGTATATCGAAACGTTTTTCGATTGTTGTTATCACCGAATTTATATAGCCGGAACTTAAAGCCTGTTGCAAAGTGACTAGCATCGATAGCAGAAGGACGAAAATTTTAATTCTAGCAAATTTTTGTATAACAAATGGACGACAATTGAGTATGCCACAATCGCGGCTTTGTAAATCTGGATCATCAGATGGATCATCGTGAGATGATGTTTGCAGCGGCGGATGATGATGATGGCCACTGCTGCTTCTGCCACCACTGTCCACTAACGAACTGGACGCTTGGCGACTATGGCATTTGATAACCGTATCTGTGTTGCTATTGTGATGCGCATGATGGTGATGGTGGTGATTGGTGCGATGTGGATGTGTTGTTGTTGAGGTAGAAGCACCGCCGCCACCACCACCGCTGCCAGAGCAAACGCCACCGCCTCCGGCAGCTGTGTTATTTCCACTGCAGCTACTGCTGCTTTGTGGCATTATTGGCTCTGGACTACCCGAATCGGCAGGTACATCGATGCTGCTGTCATCGCCGCTATTTGTTTCTGAATAAAGTCCGGTCATTTGATACATTGATTCTTGTCTTCTGGAAATAAAAAGGAGACACAAATTAGAGAAAATATGGATTTGGATTGGAAGTAGTTCTCCTGTTAGGATTGAAATCAACTTGAAATTTTGAATACTGGTGTTTTAATTTCAGACTTAAGCCGAGAAGATAGATGGCGGCAAGGTATCAGTTTATTGCAAGTTGATTAAAAAACCCCATTGATTTCACTTTTGAAACTGTGTTTAACCTCTGTTAAATTGAATTTTAAAAATAAAATGAATATTGTTAAATCGATATACATAGTTTTTAGAAGTTAAGGTTTCGAAACTACTTTTTTTTTACCGACATTTTACATACATATTAAAAAAAAAAAATCAATTCTTTAAATTCTAATGTCGTTTTCAATTGGCAATCTGGAAGCAGAAAAAAGCATTCTGAATGCGTTCAATTGGGCAAAAGTGACAGTTCTGATTCTAAAAAAAAGAGAATTTCTCTTCTGGATTTGAAATCAGAATCACTCACACATTCAAAGATTTAAATGTCGCACCTGATAAATGTCATATTTTTTACATTTACAAATTGTGCGAACTGTGAAGTGATTGCTTTAAATACTAATACAGTCACACCAAACTTCAAATTTTTCAGAATCGAAAAAAACTGTTCAATTGGGATTCCGAATCTAAAACCAATTCCGGATTGCCAATTGAAAACGACATAAATTTCACTTATATCAACAGAGAAAGTTGGCAAGCGTTCTGAACAGTACAAGAATTCCTTTGCCAAACCAGTGTAAGTATGACTAACAAAGCTTAAAAAACTTCAATTTAACCTACCTCGACCACCCCCACTTAGAGGAATTGAAGAACTGAAAAACCATATAGACGAGAACAAATAAAATAAAGGGCCTTCACTTTCGATTTCACGGTCAAAATGACGTTTAAATTGTTCTACAACAACTACATCTACCTAAGTATCCTTTAAATATAACTAGAGGCAGCAGCTACTGTGGGGAGCTTGGGTGTTTTTTTTTTGTATTTTTTTTTTACAAAAAAAAGGTAGCTGTAAAATTTAAATAAATAAAACGACATACCAGAATCGCTGGGAGGAAAATAATCAAATTAAATGAACACAGTTCTTTTCAATGTGTTCAGAGCAGCATGTCCTTCTAGTAGAACAGCGGTGCGGTGCTACAGCCATCGCCACCGTGTATAATTCGTGTTCGCCACGATATTGAGAACCTCCAAAAAAACATTACCTTCCCCCGATCAATGTTGCATCATAAATTATTTATTTCAACAATTTTTTTTGTATTTTAACAGAAAGGAATGATACCTACAATAAGGAGGAGTCTTATAGGTATGTATAATTCGTGTTTGGGGGGTTGTTTGTGATGGAGTTAGCTCACACACATCACCTTTTGAACAGCTGGAAAACTAATGAAATAGTAAAATCGAATTGGTTTTATTTCATGACGCCATGCTCTGCCGCTGTAAGCAAAACTGCCATGCCGGTAAAGTTACAACAATAATAAAAAATAATGGTTGCCAATTTGTTAAAACTTCTTCTCTTATGAATTTAATTTGTAATTAAATCAATTCAATTTTGAAAATTGAAATTCCATTGTTCAAGAGGACAATCTTGTTTGCTTCGATTTTTAGTATGATAAATTCGAATCTAAAAATTCTAAGATTTTTTCCGTTTTGCAATATACCCGTTGGAAAATTAAAAGAAAGTTTTTTGATATTTTTGTTGCAAAAAAATTACACGAATCTAAAAATTTTCTTCAAAATTCAATTCAACCAAATTTTGCTAAAATGTTTTTGACAATTATCGGCCTAATAACTTTTTTGGGTTACACTGTTTTTGAATAATCCCTGGATTTTATCATCGGTTTTTTTAAACTGAACAACAAATTTAACAAATGCAAGTGAGATAGTGGGGCATATTCATAGTCGTCTGACAAGTTGTTTCTTTGTCTCTTCAAAGCTAACCTGGAGCCTATGTTATTCATAGGCAATTTAGACCCGGGTCCAAAAGATAAACTGAAGCTCAAACTTTAAAAACGGCTGACTCTTTGACGAAGTTGTTTTTTTCTATCTGTCAAAAAATGTATTGAATTTCAATGGATTGACAGGCAATAGTACTAAAATTGTAGTAGAATTCCGTTTTTAACTAAACAGAGCTGCACATTTCTTTATTAATAGCAGCTGTTTCTAACCTGTGTGTTAACTTTAGACTCGAGGCCAGTTGGACTCGGGTCTAAAGTTTGACTATGAATATGCCCCAGTAAAATGAGAGATGTCAAAATTCACAAATATACCCTTATACAATATCGTACTGCGTATTAATACCATGTCAAAGAATTATAAGAAAATTATACATGTGTGCTAATACTCAATGTCATGGTGTTTTTTTGATTGGCTTTCAGAAATACAAGTGTTTGGTGCAACGGATAAATGTCACTTTAAATATTATGGAAGTAATAAACATTTATGTGCAAGCGGACATTGATGTATAAACTGCAGGATTGGCTGGCTTACTTTTTCCAATTAAAAAATACTTGAATATAACAATAAGGAAAAAAAAATGTAAATTAATTGACATTGTTGGCAACCATGCATGCAAGAATATATTTTTAACTCCTTTTGTTTTGTAACTCACCTGTGACCTTTGCGATGTCCACTGGTGGAACTTGTGCTCGTTCCTCCTCCTCCACCAGTATCTATATTTTGATGTGTATGGTTGTGTTGTATATTAAAATCCTGATCCTGTGACGGTTGTTGTTGTTGTTGTTGTTGCTGCTGCTGTATTAGTTGTTGTTGTTGTGTACCGGTTGTTGCTGTCATAATGAATCCTTCATTCAAGTTCTAGGTTGTTTTTGTTTCCTTAAACTTTTTTTTATATATATTTTTTATCCTGATTTTGAAGGAAGAACCTTATTTTGATAAGAATAACAGCATTTGTTTTGGGATAAGGATTTTGAATAATTTTTTTTTATTCCCTGTTTCGTGTTTTTATATGATAATTAATTTTATGTTGTTGTTTTAAGTCTGAAAAGATAAGATAAGGACGAAATATTTATTGTAATTCATATACTATATCCTTGCATGAGGCTACATAAAGCATATTTATAAAAGATCCAATAAAGAAATAGAAACTTTTCGATTAAGTGAAACGAGGGAGAGAGAGAACAACAGTGAGGAGGTAGGTACCTATAAAGAGAAAAAGTAAAATCGATTAAGTAATGTATGATGGGAACCAGGACCTTCGGTGCATTAGAGAAAAAAAAGGATAAAGGAAACAACATATTTATCTTAATTGGTTTAGCTTTTGTTTATGCAAACGTGTATAAAAGGATAAGCTTTGTTGTTTATGTTATTTAAGGATTTGATTTGTGTTAACTGACAGAAAGACGACACATTGTCTTGCACCAAAATACAGGAGTAGATAAAACTCTGAAAAAATACATTTTTTGAAACACGAATATGACGTACCTATTGTTTAGCGATTTGGAACTAATAAAAATGTGATGTCAACAAAATACACAACGGTTTTTTATGATTTTGATATTTTTAACGAGCGCGAAAAACCACACGATTTAACGATGATGGAGGACATATACTTTTTTTTTTGTTCGTTTGGTTTGTCGTTTATGTTGTTGATGGGTGCGACAAAAGTAAAACAGATTTATTAATCATTTAGAAAGGATTTTTAAGGATGAGCGAGAGAGAGAGAGAAAACGAGTGGGCGCCTGATGAGGACGACGTGCGTCGCATAAATAAAATCTGGTCATGACCTGCGATGTTTTTTTTTTCGGTTTACCTTACGTAGACACAAGGACATTACGTTGAACAAAAGAACCGTATCAAAATGGCATTTTTCGCCCTAAAAATTATTCTTGGAGATTGATGAGTTGTGATAATGATAATGGTAACAAGGATGAGGTTTATATCTATTTTCAAATTATACCAAGTATAGGTTTGAGTATCTACTTGAGGAGATTTTATGCGAGGACTTTGTGTCGGAATGAGGATAAACTGTTAAATTTTATATTATATGATTTCAATATGAGATTAAGGAAAAAGGCTTTGTGACAAGAACTATGTTTACTTTTTTTATTTCTTAACCACTTAAGTTCTAGTTCTAGTTTTATTGAGACGATATCTTGCGTTGTTTTGTCGACGATACTTTATTTGCTCAGATGAGACTGGACCGTGGCAGTCTAATTTTTGAACAGAGATTTTCTGTTGTTTTGTATGCAAAGACATATAGGTTAGGTTATGTTAGGTTAAGGTGGCTGTTGGTTAAAAACCAACACACTTAGACCAGAGTTTGGTCCGTTGTGATACCACATGGATCATTTGATCAACCTTGCTCGTTGAACCATCGGGAGCTTCGAATGAAGCGCAAGAGACAATTTATGTCGGAGTTTGCTGGGGTCATTAAAGTAGAAGTCTCCAAGGTGAAGTCTTCGTTTTTGTGCTAGGGCAGCTGCATAGAAGATGAGAGACTTTCTCTTCTTCCTCTTCGTCCCTGCAGCTCCTGCAAAAATCGCTCGAAGAAACTCGCTGTACAGGTGGTGATGTTGTTCCACCTGTAGTTTGCTCTCTCTATGGTATCTTGGTTTAGCAATAGTTTGCATGTAGCTAAGGGCATACCTACGCTAGCATTGTGAGCCAATAAATGTAAAGTAGTTCCTCTTTTTGCAAGTTCGTCGGCTTTGCAATTTCCTGGAATGTCTCTATGGCCCGGCACCCAGCAAAGGTGAATATTGAATTGCATTGCCATTTCCGTAAGAGAAGATCGACAATTTAGGGCTTTTAGAGAGTTAGTAGAGACAGAGTCTAGGGATTTTAGTGCGACTTGGCTGTCTGAGAAGATACGTATATTGGTTGAAGATATGACGTTTTCTTTGAGCCATGAAAGGACTTCCTTAATAGCCAGGATTTCAGCTTGGAACACTCTACAATGATCAGGTAGACGAAAGGAGAGACTTAATTTTAGTCTATCGGAGTATATACACCTCCTCCAACCCCATCATCCGTTTTTGATCCGTCGTTGAAGAAGTTGATAAGATCATCGTTCAGAAATTTAAAGACACATAAAAAAAAAGAAATATATACACGCAAAACACAAAGAGAAAGTTGTTCTTAATGACTATGAAGGGGGTTAAAAAAAATTATTTAGTTGTTCCCTGATAAATTTTTTTTACCAATTAAAATAAAATTTGTTTGATAATTTTTTATTTATGTTGAGGGCCAACATTTTCAAAAGCATTCTTTTCATAATTTAGTTTGGCCAACATTGCATTTTATTCCTAAAATTTAATTATTTGTACATTTTTAAAATAAAACAATTTTAAAAAGTTAAAAGCTATATGTCTGGTATTCACCGAGTGCTCTCAATTTTAACAGCCCCTTAACTCTAAAGCCTCTAAATATTTCCTTTTATTTTAAAAGGGTCTTAAAATTAAGGGCGATTGGTGAATACCAGCTTCGCAGAATTCGTTTTCGGTAGTCAAAGATGTATAATTGTGTTTTTATACTTTTACACCTTACCCTTACCGCAATTTCTGAACAGAAAAAATAATTTTTTTCTAAATCGTTAATTTTTTTTTTCAATTAAAAATGATGGTACAAAAAATGTTAACTTTTAAAAAATAACGCAAATCAAATCTGATTTACACTCGTATGAGACAATGTAGGTTCGAAACTTTGTCACTTTGATTTAATTACTAAATTTTTGAATAACGTAGAACGTATTTAAGTCTATCCAAAATATTCAAAATTCCCTTTCCGACTTCAATACTATACTGCACCCCAACACTTTTGTCCCCCACAAATAACTCTAATTTTAACCAAACAAATTATTGCAAAATTAAAAAAGCACTGATAACAAATTATTATCACTTTTTTGTTCTAAATACTAAAAAAAAACAATGAGGGCTTGTGTTAATCTCATATTCATAAATGTTTTAAGTATTATTATTTACGCAACCACAGCAAATGCACAAGAGACGTCCTTCAAACTGATAACTTGGAAATTTTCATGATGATGTTCCAATTAAAAAAAAAAATATTACATATGAACAGAAGTAAGCCTTGAGTGTAATATAATTGGATTGAAATGTTTAAGTTAAGCGTGTTTGGGTTATTAAACCCAAAATGTTTGAAATAAATTCACATTATAATCAAATAAGCTTGGTCATTAATAAAATTATCAAACATGTGCTAATATCAGTTTCAAAGTAAGATAAGAATTGATTTAAAAACTTTTGGGGAGGTACAGGGAGCTATTCATAAGCATTTTAGCCTCCGGGAGTTAAGTTTTTAGTCATGTTTGTTTCTAGATATTGTTATTTATGCTTAGAAACCCCTTACATCTTTTAAGAGCATGATAACTTGTTTGCCTTCATAATAATAGTCTTATTAGTAACACAATTAAGTTCATTATTTCATCACTTTACAAAGTAACTCAGGACGAACTGGTGTAAATGTCCCCTACTTAGCCCTAAAAAACTATTAAATTACGGTATTTTGATTGCAAGTTTTACCTCCTTATAATTTATTTACCTATAAATATGGAAATTAGAAGTTCTATTATAGAACAAGCTTTCCTTATTACATTGCTGATTTTTCAAATATTTCGTTCCTTTTTATCGTACAATTTTTCCCAACTAACGTTAGTTATGGTATCTGGATTTGGATTCAAGCCAACAACTATCACAAATAAAAAAACCTCATCGAGACTCCACTGGAAATGTTAATATTTTTTAAACTTTATTTCCTTTTTGTTGTTGTTGTAGGTACGTTCACGTAAAAATTAACATTTCTCGCCTCCACTTATATATTCGACTCAAATGGAATATAACTTAGAAAATGGAAGAATGAATTTAGGCCATATCAATTTGGAGAGAAAAACGTCTGTAGACGACCACGTAACGTACAGATGGCCGGTTAAAAAGAAGAAAAAAACATTACAAAATATAATTGTATCAAAGCCTTCGTCGCCGGATCCATTTGGTAGTTGATGTACAGTGGGCTAATAATGTTAAAATAATCAGATTAATATTCTAGAAAATCTAGTCATTATGTAATGATTTAAGAAATACCAATTTTGTTAATTTATTTTCATTTAATTTTTTTTCATTTAGTTAATTTCATTTCACTCATTTCATTTCACTCATTTCATTAATTTTATTCATTTCATTCAATTGATTCAATTGATTCAATTCATTCATTTCATTCATTTCATTCATTTCATTCATTTCATTCATTTCATTCATTTCATTCATTTCATTCATTTCATTCATTTCATTCATTTCATTCATTTCATTCATTTCATTCATTTCATTCATTTCATTCATTTCATTCATTTCATTCATTTCATTCATTTCATTCATTTCATTCATTTCATTCATTTCATTCATTTCATTCATTTCATTCATTTCATTCATTTCATTCATTTCATTCATTTCATTCATTTCATTCATTTCATTCATTTCATTCATTTCATTCATTTCATTCATTTCATTCATTTCATTCATTTCATTCATTTCATTCATTTCATTCATTTCATTCATTTCATTCATTTCATTCATTTCATTCATTTCATTCATTTCATTCATTTCATTCATTTCATTCATTTCATTCATTTCATTCATTTCATTCATTTCATTCATTTCATTCATTTCATTCATTTCATTCATTTCATTCATTTCATTCATTTCATTCATTTCATTCATTTCATTCATTTCATTCATTTCATTCATTTCATTCATTTCATTCATTTCATTCATTTCATTCATTTCATTCATTTCATTCATTTCATTCATTTCATTCATTTCATTCATTTCATTCATTTCATTCATTTCATTCATTTCATTCATTTCATTCATTTCATTCATTTCATTCATTTCATTCATTTCATTCATTTCATTCATTTCATTCATTTCATTCATTTCATTCATTTCATTCATTTCATTCATTTCATTCATTTCATTCATTTCATTCATTTCATTCATTTCATTCATTTCATTCATTTCATTCATTTCATTCATTTCATTCATTTCATTCATTTCATTCATTTCATTCATTTCATTCATTTCATTCATTTCATTCATTTCATTCATTTCATTCATTTCATTCATTTCATTCATTTCATTCATTTCATTCATTTCATTCATTTCATTCATTTCATTCATTTCATTCATTTCATTCATTTCATTCATTTCATTCATTTCATTCATTTCATTCATTTCATTCATTTCATTTATTTATGGATGAATTGATTCGTTTATTTTATTCATTTGAATTTTAAGTCATATAGGTCCACTGTAACATTGCAAAAATAGTGTTTTTTCACACAATTCAAATGCAATTCCCATTTCCGCATTTGCGCGATACTGGTGACACAAATTTCGTGTGTTCGGTAACTCTGATGGGGTAGCTGCTATATAGTGTGGCACACGATGATGGCCGCCAAACTATACACGGTAAAAACAATGAACAAAAGAGAAAGAGCCATTTTGAGATTTCAATTGACGTTAATTGGCTCTTTGCGGTAACTAATTGTACAAGAGATGCAGCGTTCGTTTTAATTTCGATCCTTTTTTGTACATAGTTTTTTTTTGCTTCTTAATAATGTGGCGCACTCTGTTGGTAAACATGTGGGACTTTTGTCTACTTGTATTGTCATTTAAAGCGAACACATTTTTGCGTGTCACCTGTAATGAGCAATTTACTTTATGTTTTTTTTTTTTTTGTTTTTTATTCACCCACCAATGTGTCTAGCTGTGGCAGTTAATTTAGTAGATTTTTAATTAAAAACCACAACCACATCAGAGTTCTAGTTTCGGGAAGTAGGTACTGACACTGAGGGGAAAACGAAAAATAAAATCCAAAATTAGGACGCACGTTCTTGCTCTTAAGAGCAGAGAGATAGCTGAATTGTTTTTTTTTTTTTCCTTTAACTTTTTTAACTTTTCGCACGCAAAAAAAGACTTCTATTTTAAACTTTTTATATCTATACTATATTATCCAGTAATGATAAGTCTGGTTTGGCGAATTTTACAAGTCGTTTTTTCAATTCCCAATGAATACTTCGTAATTACTTGCTTCGCAAAATAAAAATTTCGCATTTATAAATGCTTGGCAATTTTTTCTCGCTATGTTAGGTTTACAAATTATTTTGCAAATTTCATTTCGCAATCTTTATCTCGCACTTTATTATTTCGCATTTAATTATATGCTGTCAAAATACCTCACAAATTATTTTAGAATTTCACTGTTTCATTTTATTAAGCTTTTAAGATAATGCAAATTAATAAAATACGAAATAATTAAATAAATAAATAAAATATTGCAAACAAATATTTTATAAAATATAAAAATGCAAAGTAATAAAATTGCAAAATATCAAAACAGTCAGCTAAATAAAATTTTGCAAAAACAACTAATTTCCAACAAAGAATATGCAATAGAACAAAGTTCCCAGCGAACTTCTGCGAAATCATCGTTTTGCGAATTGTTTCTACATCGAAAATTTGCAAAGGAACTATAGCAATTGGACTGAGATTTAGTTCGATTATTTTTTTTTTACAAAAATACAACATGTCCTCTAAAGTACGTAAATCACAATAAAATGGGGATAAATGAAAAACAATCTTTCTAGGTTAATCATCAACCCTTTTATAATACCTACTTATTTCTTGTGTGTTTTTTTTTTTGTTAAATGAATTTAGTCACGACATCGATTTCATGTATGATATGAGCATTTTTGTGATTTTGTTGTAGGATTTTTGCATGAAGGGTTTCCAATTAAATATATTACATATTTTAAATGTAAATTCAAAATTGATACTACACCAGGAAATGAAATATTTACACGGTTTTTAATTCCCAAGTGGCGGAATTGAAAGCTTTTATTTAAGTTCAGAAAATAACGATTTGCCATGAAACCGTTAAGACAAAACACAAAACATATTCATCTCGAAAACGGCTCTTGTGATGGTGTACCCTATATATGTTGTTCAACACAGCGCGGGCGTGAAGGATAGGGATGGGAAGGGAAAGGTGTATGGAAAGGTATGTGGCGCGAGGTACTGAGACTGAAGGTGGTGGTTGGCTCAGATTTTATCTCCAGGGTTGGCGGCTGGGCTAAAGCGGATAAATTGCCGTGTCTTATATCTATGTCCTTTATAATTCGCATTATTTAGTTCATTGTCATATTTGTTGGGCATACTAGTAGGTATTTACTCAACCACATCTTGTTAGTGTTATGCCTGAACAACATGAAATGAGTAAACCAGCAGCGGCCCAACAATGATCAATGATAATGGAATAAAAACATGACATAGAACTACGGCAGGGATCGAACCTGTGACCTGTGAGGTTGACAGGCGACCACGCATACCATCGCGCCACGCCATAATCATTTACGCCATAGAACCGGATTTTTAGTTTTGATTTTCTCACAAACAGTTTCATAAATTGTGATTCAAATTTGTAATCACATATTTTTTTGGTTTTTAAATGGGAAAAATTAGCGACAACCTAAAATGTTGCGTACCGATTTGAGTATAGTGAAAGAACTTTAATCTCAGTTTTCAACACTTTTTAGGAAACCTCAACAATTTGAATGAGTTAGGATTTGTTTTGATTAGAAAGAAAAGGTGCCATAATTTTATATTGTTAAATACTATACAACACAGGTCTAATGATTTGGATGAATTGTTACGAATATGTTCTTTACAGACAGAAGGAAAAATTATGAATTAAATTTAAGGAAAACCCATCCACTAGCATACCAAATTCTCCGCCCACCACCACACCCTTTTTTTATGTCTTGCTTTCTCGGAAATGGCTTTACGATTTTAATGCAACTTTCAAGATTTGTTTTGATTATGAGAACAAAAAGTAAAAGTAAAGGAAAAATGTCCTATTAAAATCAGCCCACTGCTACGCCCACTTTTTTTATCTTGGAGAAACCCAAGAAACCCAGATATAAGAAAAGTGGGTGTATCAATAGGCGTGGTAGTAAGCAGATTCTCCTAAAATCTATTTTTTGTCTATAAGAATATATAGTCTTAAAATTTCATCCAAATCATTGGAACCGTTTCCTATTAGTAAATGGTGTTCTTTTTTGTTTTTGAGGTACAAAACTTTAAGTTGGCAACACTTTTTTAACTGGCGCCCATTTTAACAGCTATTTGGTTTATACAACTTTTAAGGCTTTCGCGGTTGTTTGAATTACACATTTTAAGATATTTCCGGATTACCGGATTAGCCGCGTTATAAATATTTAATATTTAGAGAGTTCAACAATCGAGCGAGTTCAATTACCGCCTGAACAATGCTTTCAAATTTTTTAGCCATGAAGATCACTTTCGGTTGAATGACTACGTCAATAAACAAAACTGCCGTCTTTGGAGTGAAGATAATCCTCAAATGAATGTTGGGACACCGTTACATCCAGAAGAACTGACTGTTTGGTGTGCTTTATGGGCTGGTGGAATCACGATGCTGGAAAGAACGTTACGTTCAATGGTGACCGCTATAGAGCCATCAAACCTAATTTTTACGTTGCTCAATTAAACACCCATGATGTGCAAGAGCTGGGGTTTCAACAAAACAACGCAACACAGCTCGTGTCCTAGTTGATTTATTGAAGATAACATTGGGTAGCCGCATAATTCCACTTTTGGACCCGTAAAATTGGCCTCCAAGATGGTGCGATTTAAAGCCGCTAGACCATTTTCTGTGGGAATATGTAAAGTCGCTATAGTCTACGCCGCGCCGCCGATAAGCCCGAAACGGTCGACCACATGGAGAACAACATTCGCCGCGTTATGTTGTTAAAGTGATCGAAAATGATCCATGTCAAAAATTATCTTTCTAATAAAGTTAATTTCATGACAATTTTATTTCATCTTCATCATCTTTGTTTTATTCCATTTCAAAGTTATATACCTTTAAAAAAAAACGTGGGAGAAAAAAAAGTCAAAACAAAATACACCTTCCCTAAATTTTACTATTGACTTAATCTTCAATATTTAGAACAATCTCTGTCTGCCCTTCAAAAATTGACAGCTGAAAATCAAAAGTGTAAAAAATGCATTGTCGTAACAAAAAATAACAAAAAAAAAACATCAAATTTATGTCCATGTCAAAAAAGGTGAAGGATATCTATCACGGGATTCATTTTTCCCCATTCTCTTCACAATAACACATCCAAACATATTTGGATCATATGTATATGCATCTATATTCTCATAGTTATTAATAAATAACTTGTTATAAGAGAAGTCTTAATTTAAATTGCCCTAGTTTTATTTACAGTTTTTTTTTCTTTTTGTATCTTTTATAGGTAGGATGTTTCCCTTGCATGGTGTCACAGTGGGTGGGTGTCCTTTTACTTTTTTTTTCTCTCTGTAAATCCTCTTCATGGACGACCCCCCATTGACCTTAATGATTTGAGTCATTATAAAAGAAAATGAAAAAGGGTTATGGAAGCTGTGATATGATGATGGGCTTATTTATAAACTCAACACAAAATAACAAAAACAACAACGAACTTAATGATGATAATGATGATTAATAATAATTTATTATTATCTACTGAACCAGCAGTGACGGGTGGCTGGTTGTGCGTTTTCTGGGAAGGACGACGACTCACGCATTTAAGCTCCCAAAGTGCATAAAAGGTCCACAGAGCTAGATATAAATAAAAGTGTATGCATAGGCAGGGTTTGTGTCAACTTAATAAACTGTCCTGTTTCGATGTTGGGTCTCTACACAAATATTTACTTTGACAGAATTGGTTTTGTTCTAGTGCAGGATCAGAGCTTTGGGTGGTCTGTATAATGTCCTTCTGTATACGATTCTATGAAAAGTGTATCGATTTTTTTTTTATTTCTCTCGGGCCGCTTCGGAACACAAAGGCACAAAGTCAAACTATGGAACCGCAAAATTGTTTGGCGTTTTAAGTGCGTATGAGGTTGATAATGGAACGGAAGAGGGAGTGGGGAAAGAGGAATTGATGTGTGTGTAATAAAAAAAGGAAATTGTTTTTTTTTTTTTTTTGCTTGGAAACTGAATTTTTTTTTCCACTCACGAGCTAAGGATATGAGCTGTGTGATGTGAGGTACTTTATAAAAGTTAAAATTGTGCGTAGAATGTTGTGTGGATATTAAGTGGCATCTAAAACGGTTTTATATAATTTGTTGGCTTTTCCGTTTAATTCAGTTTAGCAACTTTGAAAGTGCCTCAGAATTTAATTATGAGTTTCATTTTGATTTTAATATTTTTTTTTAAGAAGTCATCTATCTACCACAAGAGTATGGAAAAATTGAAAGTGGGTTCTGTAATAATTTTTATAGAAGCATCCTTGGAATTTTGAATATTCTACAGTCAGAGAAAAGATCAGGTAAAATGAACCAAAAATCAAACTTTTTTCTTGAGTGATTCGGACTAGAGTACGTCGTGTCACCATCTTTGAGTGAAAAAAGCCTTTTACAATTGGCTGGGTACTGCTTAATGGAGATGTGGAGACATAACAGCACCCCCATCTAACGTTTTTTTTTTTCAACTAGTGCTTATTTCGTGAATGGTAATACTTAGCTCATGTCTGATTTGACAGATTATTAATTTTATCCTTCCGCTGAACGAATATGGTTGTTCAATTGGTTCAGGAGTTGAAGCCAACTGACCATCCAATGCGTTTTCGCTTCGCTAAGTGGGCATGCGATCGACTTATAGAAGTGCCGATTTTGCCAAAAAAAATCATCTTTTCAAATGAAGCTCATTTTGATCTTGGCGGGTATGTAAACAAGCAAAATTGTTGCATTTGGGGCACAGAAAACCCGCACGCATACATTGGAAAGCCGATACACCCAAAACGAGTCAATGTTTGGTGCTGTTTTTGGCTTCAACAGGACGGCGCTACGTGCCACACAGCCGAAGCTACACTCGATGTTTTGCGCCCTGTTTTTGAAGATCGCATTATCAGCCACAGAGCTGATGTCGTTTGGCCACCTCGGAGCTGCGATTTTACACCGTTGGAGTGTTATTTGTGGGGTGCCGTAAAAGATAAGTGTTACGCCGAAATGCCAAAGTCAATTGACGCTTTAAAGGACAATATTCGTGAAGCCATTTGTGAAATACAGCTGCACACAATCGATAATGTGCTTAAAAATTGGACCGATCCATTTGAATGAAATTATTTTCCATTATTAACCGGAAGGATTGTACTTTTAAATAAAAAAAGAAATTTGAGAAAATATTCAGTAGTTTTTTTTATAGCATTTTCAAAAAAAAAAAGTTATTTGGCGGACCCTTTACTTATGATAATGGGAGAATAAACAGCAGCGACAACGATAGGCTCAGACATGTTATGGGAAAGCATGGTGATGGCAGCCGAAACGCTGATGGCGAAAGCTTCCTTGATTTCAGCAATAACAACAGCCTTATTATAGGAGGAACAAAGTTTAAGGGTGGTACCGACGGAAAGACAAGTGACTTTCCTAAATCGCGATCAGTCGGTGATTTTGAAACAGAAGAGGTGCAGACGGGAAAGGCCCGGGATCAACATCTGATTAATGCAATCGAAATATTATATTAATTACAGCTGTAGTTCGGAGACTCAAAAAAAAAAAAAAAAACACCAAAGAGCTTAAGTTTAGTACCGAAGTTCGCCAAATACCTTCACAAGGATTGAAAATAATCAGTAGCGGATAACCGACGTGCTGTGAATGAAATTTTCATATCTGGTGGTGACAGTGGTGGTAAGCTTAACCATATCAACGCTTTGGCTACAAAAGCAAATTGAGGTCGACAAACTGTGTGACAGTAGGAACAGAACGAAGGTATTCAAGGCTCTCAATAACACTAACACCTAATGAAAGACACGAACGGATTGCTGTTAGCTTTGGAACCAATTCAATAGGTGGAAGGAGCACTTTTCTGTTTCAATCGCGTTTTTGCAACTCAGGTGAATCTTACGCCTCATGAGCCGTTCGAAGTATCAATTTCCACAAATACGAAAATCTTGACCGCAATCGAAGTACTGACGAACAACAAAGCGGTTGGACTTGACGGTATTTTTCCACAGCTCTTGCGCTCAGTGTAAACGCCAGGACATCAAGAAAGCTGAAACATATAATCATAGAAAGAGCTCGTAAAGCAGAAAGCTTCCTGAAGAATGAAAAAAAAGAAGGATTGTCAAGCTTCCAAAAAAAGAAGTAATTATGCAGTACGAAAACTGGACATAATTGCACTCAAAAGATAATAGAAAGAATCGTCCTGCTGCGAACAAAAGACTATCTCGAAGACACACTCAACGCCGCCGCCGAACAAGCAGGGGCCGAATCGGCTTAAGTGATTTGTCATAAGTAACATAAGTCATTTATATTAACAAAATACGTTAGAGGTCGTCTCGACAGTCGTTGTCACTTATCACAAATCACGTTAGACGTCCAAGGGGAAAATGACGGATATAATAGGTTTTCAACAGTTTTTGTCTCTTAGTACTAAAATTCACCTAATTTTTTAGTACAGCTATCAAAGCAAATTATCGTCATTTGTTTACAAATCTTAGTTCTATAAAGCAATCGTGCGACATTTGTGTATTTTTGCATAAAACATTTTCAATGTTTCAAATTTTTGTGTTTTGGAAAATTTTTCATTTGGTTTTTATTACATTTTCTATGGAAGTCCAATTTTATGTTTTCAAAGTTTTGGAGTAATTTTTCATAAACTGATATAGAAAAAAAAACAGTAGATCTTTGAAAAATTACTCGAAACCATAAAAACAAGTTAATATCTATTGTTGTTGTTTTAAACTTTCGGGTTATTTTTAATCGCAATTTTTTGGAATTCTTCATAATAATTTAGTTTTTATTTTGATAACATGGAAAAATTTCCTAATCTTGAGGCTATTTTCAATATTTCGTTTGGGCTCCATTTTTTTTTCATGTTGCCTAAGTGATCCGATTATAGGCGTATTCGATATTTGAAAAAACGCCTGAAGTGCAATCCGAGTAATAAATACATAACGTGCAAAACATGGGTAGTTGTTTTTTTTTTAAAGAAGATACATACAGCGTAAACAAAGTATTTTGAAATCAACAGAAGTTTTAATTTGTTCAATTTTAAAAGCCCTTAAAAATGAAAATAAATTATACTAATTATATAACCTTCCTCAAATTAAAATATCATTTACAGTGAAACATAAAATTATATCTATGTATATCTATTTAATAGCAAATCTTCATTACGAAAATTTTAGAATATGACCCCGTTTACCTTCTTTTTCTTATTAACTTAACTCCCTATTAAAAATTTTGTTATATCTTTTGTTTTTTAGAATTGAACATCATCTCTCTTTTCGTTATCGTCGTTGTCTACGTCCCCTATCAAATTACACAAAATGTTGAAAAGTCAAATAAACTGAATGATTTTCCCTTACCACATTCAAAAGTCACATTTTAATTTTTCAGTAAAATGTCAAATGTCATATCATAAATGTATATCCTTTCCTTATCTACTGTGACAACAACAACAAAAATCGGAAAAGAGAGATTGACATTATTTTCTGAATTTTCAACTTCACGTAACAACAAAAAAACAAAGTCACATTTTTTTTTTAACTTTACCGGAAAAGAAATCTCAATTTCATTTCAGAATAAAAATTGAGGCAATCATTTCATGCACCAGAGCAAAAAAAAAATATCCTGTTTGATGACAATGAGAACAAAAAAATTAAAATGAAATATCCTTAATCATGAGAGTGTTTATTTCGGGCACAATAGGCGTTAATATACCTACTTGTGAAAAACAATTCTTTCTTTTTTTTAACATTTTTGTACCGGGGAAATTTATTTCAAAAAGAAAAAAAGAAGAGAAAAATCATTTTGCATTAAATGGTTGATGTTAAAGTTCAGTGTTAAGCATTCTGTTTCTTTTAATAAAGTTAAAGAAAAAAAATAAACATTAAAGATATCAGTGAATTTAAGAATTGAAGGAATAAATAATCAAAAAAAGGGTCCGCCAAATAAATTTTTTTTTGAAAATGCTATAAAAAAAACTACTGAATATTTTCTCAAATTTCTTTTTTTTATGTATTTGAAAGTACAATCCTTCCGGTTAATAATGGAAAATAATTTCATTCAAATGGCTGCCTTGGCTGGCCATGCAGTAGCCTACACGATCGGTCCAATTTTTAAGAACATTATCGATTGTGTGCAGCTGTATTTCACCAATGGCTTCATGAATATTGTCCTTTAAAGCATTAATTGTCTCTGGCGGCGTAAAACTTATCTTTTACGGCACCCCACAAATATTAGCCCAACGGTGGCAAATCGCAGCTCCGAGGTGGCCAAACGACATCAGCTCTGCGGCTGATAATGCGATCTTCATAAACAGGGCGCAAAATATCGAGTGTAGCTTCGGCTGAGTTGCACTTAGCTCCGTCCTGTTGAAACCAAATGTTGCCAATATCCTCCTCCAAAATCCGCACCAAACAGTGACTCGTTTTGGGTATATCGGCTTTTCAATGCATGCGTGCGGGTTTTCTGTGCCCCAAATGCGGCAATTTTGTTTGTTTACATACCCGCCAAGATCAAAATGAGCTTCATTTGAAAAGATGATTTTTTTTTGCAAAATCGGCATCTTCTCTAAGTCACATTCTGCAACATTACCATGATTTTCAAAGTAATGTCGCAATATTTCCCAGCGTTGTTCAAGCGTTACACAACCATATTCGTTCAGCGGAAGGATAAAACTAATTATCTGTCAAATCAGACATGACCTAAGTGTTACCATTCACAAAATAAGCACTAGTTGAAAAAAACGTTGGATGGCGGACCCTTTATAATATGTATGCAAGTACATTTGTAGTTACACACTGATTGGAGGATGATGGACTGAATGAATCGGTAGGCGCTTTAATTTCCACTTGGTTTAAGCCAAACAAAAATCGACAGTTTTTTCACCTATTTTTTTGACAATAGTTTTTTTTTTGATAAATTTTTTCAACCAATTCTTACGATCCAAAGACATTTCCACTTGGTTATTCCCTGATTTTTTTTTAAATTTAGTAAAAAAAAATGGAAAAAAAATTGTGGGGGAACAACCAAGTGGAATTTTTTTTTTTGAACTGCGAGAGTAAAATGTTTTGTAAAAAAAATATAAAAAAAGTTTGAAAAAACTTGAAAAAAACTGTCAGAGAACAACCAAGTAGAAATAATTTGAGACTCCGTCTTTTTTTTTTGATAAAATTTATTTTGAGAAAAAAATTATAGAAAAACATTTTTATCGATAAAATTTTGTATTCCCGATATGTATTTTTTGTTGCTAAGCGACGAGCAACAATCATTTTTTTAAGCATTAGAAAACATTTCTGCTTGAAAAACTAGGAAAATACTTTTTATCAAAAAAATTGTACAATGGCGTCTGCTTGGGGATTGCAATTACACTGAGCGACAGAGTTGCGTGAACGGTGCCCCAAAAAAAATAATTATCGATAAAAAAAGACATCTTATGTGTTTGCAACTAACTAGTAAATTCATTAGAAACAAAATTTTTTTTTTCAAAAATCCGAAGTCACATTATTTCAATTAAAAATATTCCACATACGCCACAGTGTACACCAGTTGCTGATCTTAATGAAAAATATTGGCTTCGTCCATCTCAAAATACATCAACGCCCGTAAATTAAAATAAATCATAAATAATTTTTCTCAACGTAAATTAAATTAAAAAAAAAAAACACACACACACACTGCATCATTAATGTCCCAAAATTTTATTAATTTTGTTATGCCAATATAAATTTATTACATCATTTATTTTCGTATGCAGATAAAACATTCAAAAATACATAAAAACTCATTCGCAAAATAAGACTTTTGAATTTTTTTCAAATTTATTATACCACTGCTATTGTTTATTATTAATATTTTTTTGGCTCACAGCCAGTATTGAAATATTTTGAACGAGTGTAATTTTATGTCGTAATATGTAATTTTCAAAAGAAATATTTTTTTTTTGTAAATTGAATTAATGTTAATTGTTGTTGTTAATTGCTAAATTGTAGGAAGAAGATGTAGATTCTATTACACGTTTGAAAAACCCACCAAATTCTATTCTTAGTTTTTTTTTTTTTGTTTTTAATTTTGTCAACAAAATTTCAAAAATGCATCAGTCATTCGAATTTAAAATCTAATTTTAGTTATTCCTGCCTGATAATTGACATTCGCCAACTGGCTTTCTATAAATTTAACAACAAAGTGAATAATGATATATTTTGTATTTCTGTAGAGATCAATGGTTTGAATTAAATTTGATTGACGTTTATTTTTGGAAATTTTTAAAGATAGTTTGGAAATGGGAGACAATGATGGAAATAGCAATAAAGGTATAAGCTCTTGATGGTGGCAGTTGACATATATGAGGTTCATTTGTTTCCTCCATTTTGGTTTTCCTTTTATTTTTGTCGGGGGTAGGTAAATGCTTTCATTCCCAGATGTCAACGCGCAAAAACTAGGTCGATTGGTGTTTTTGATGGAAGGAAATAACCAAATGTGGATGCTATAGATATATGGCATAGAAAAGAAACATTTATATTTTTATTTTGATATTGATTTTATGGTTTTGACTTACTGACAATTTCTGGCTTTTGAATAAATTTAAACAAAATTTAATTTTCATTTTTTTTGTTGCATTTATTTATTCGGTATCGGTAAATTTTGATTGTAGATTTAATCTCCGGAATGTGTTATAAGTGATTTCCTCCCCCTCCTCACACTAAAAAGGAATTCTTTATTTCGGCAAGAGTCGTGTGTCTTAGAAAAAAAATTGATTGAAAAAAATATGGGTTAAAAAAAAAATCGACTTCCTCCACATTTTTTTGACAATTTATTATTAACCATTTGCTTTGCTATTTTTTTTTTTTTGTTATTGGCAATATTTACACTTGAACTAATTTTCAACTACAATTCTGTTCAATATTATAAAGTTTGAAAATTCCTTAGAACCTGTTTGGCGACTGAACACGTATGAATGTAGTCAATAAGCTTAGCGCAACAAGAGAGTTGAGTGAGCGGGCAGTGCCCTAAAAAGTGATTTAGCGGTAAAAAAAAAGATACATATGCCCTCCAACTAAGTAAATAGTATTAAATAATTAAATATATTTACGGACAGCACTGATTGGATGCTGAGCTGATGGGCTGATTGATTGATTGATGTAGACAGATCGAAAAAAATCAATTTGATTGTTGTCTGGCATTTGCCTTTTTTGGGACAGAACCTTTGACGATGTTTTCAAACATTTTTTATAGTACGAACAAAGTGATGAATACAGATTGCAGAAAAACTTTTGATGCAATTCGTCAAGCTATTTCCAAAGCTTCTATCAAAAGTACGTTAATGAAGCATCAAAGAAAAAAATTAAAGACATTTTGATTCAATACAATAGGACGCTATTCGTCGTCTTTGTGGGCCTAAAAATTCGGAATTCCAAGAGCTCGCATCCGTGACTGAAAGTGATACCGTTAAAATCTAATCTTTTGAAATAAATAAGAAAAGGTAATTTTTTAAAAAATTTGCCTGATTATTAAGTTCTCGTTGATTCCTCTCGCAGCACAGTGGAACACAAGGCTGAAAAAAGGGTCACGTGAATGTATCTTTTAAACGAGTGGATGGATTTGGATGATTTTTCGACATTTTCTTTTAAAAAAAACGGTATCTATTAAAATTTTAATATAAAATTCCATAAGCAAAGGGTAAAAATGAATCTCAAAAAAGAAAAAAAACATTATTTATTTTAAAAAAATTGCATATGTCGTTTTGATACTAAAAAAATAGATTATGCCAAATGTAGGTATAGATATTGAAGTTTTCAAAATACAAATTTTTTTCCAAAGAAAAGGCCGAACAAATTTGACAAAAAATCCCAAGATAAAAATTAATCAAAAATAAATTAGTTGAAAAAAGTAAAAAATTTGGTAAAAAAAAAATTTACTGGGAAGAAAAAGTCTAATATTCTTAATGGTCAAAATATGATATCATGAAGATACATAGGTACTCGTATCTATTAGTATAATCAACAAGAAGTTTATTGTTTTCATTTCATAAACTTTCTCAAAGGTCACAGTTGGAATTTATCCTTGTGTTTTTCTGATCGAAAACACAGCGTGTGTTCTTATTGAGTTGATTTATTTCAATTTATCATATCTGACCAATTCAATATATAAATATAAAAAAAAAAAATATTATATTCTGTTCGGTTGCACACGAAATCAATTTCACCCACGCCACGTAATAGTCGCATTAAATATTTTCTCCGCATATAGCCGCATCACATCCATACAACTAAACCATATTTCTATCTCCAATAAATCCAAAATCAAATATGACCAAGTTTTTATTTTCGAAGGATTCCTTTCCTTCTAATCCAGCATAAAAAAAGAAATATTTTGGATGAATCATTTCTCTATATGTATATATGAATGGGATTTCATTTTCATCCTTATAATATTAAAATCATGAAAATAGGTAGACCATTCATAAGTAGATACGTATGTATTTGTCAGAGCAACGAGAATCTATTTCTAAATGAAGGTCATAGGGAGCAATAAATCCTACAGTTTCAAGGACGAAAAGCTTTCTTATAACGACGACTACAAAAACGTGTCTTCGAACTAAAAATGAAAACCATAATCGGTGTAGCTGCTACACATACGTAGAAAACAAGGCACAGACATTTGTCAGATGGTTGATTGTATATTATTATACCACAGACAATTTATTAATTATCTCTTTATCATCTTTTTTTGTTTTTTTTTTTTTTTTGGGTAGGATTTCATTTCATGTTAATGTCGTATGGATGTCAAGGTATTCCACCCTCAGGCGCGTCATAATAAAAGAAAATATTAAATTTAATTACTGATTCTGAAGGATCTCTGACGAAAATTGAATTCTGAAAGTCAAAGGACGAAAAATAATAGGATAAGGATAATGTTCGTTTATGAGAGGTTAATTCTTAAAATCGACTGTGAGGTAAATCTTTTTTAATCTTTTTTTTTGGTATTTGGTTAAATGTATTACATGTTCAGGAGGTCACAGCTTTATCTCAAAAGATTATCTGGTGCTGGAAGTAATTTGTGGCTTGGGAAAATTAACAAGTTTTCGCCACTTTCCATCCACCATTAAAAAAGCTTTCAAATGAAATTTAATAATATAATAAAAATAAGAGATTAATAATTTTAAAATCATTTATAATCCAGTAGTTGGCTGCAAAATCAACCATCTCAAATTTTATTTTGGATAAAATGAGAAAAATAAATTAAAAAATTTATTAAAAAATTAAAACTTTCAATTTGAAATTTTATGTACACAAATTTATTTTATTATTAGAATTTATTATCACAACATTATTTTTTCTATATGAAGTTACGCATTTTTGTTAAAAAAAAAAAAAACAATCATCGAACTCAAAAAAAGATGTTGTGAAAAATTATAAATATGTAGGTTTTTTTTTTCAATGGTATTGAACTTTGAAATGGAATAAAACAAAGATGAATTTTTAAAATTGTCATGAAATTAACTTTATTGGAAAGATAATTTTTGACATGGAGGTCAAATTTTCGATCACTTTTCCAACATAACGCGGCGTATGTTGTTCTCCAAGTGGTCTCCGTTTCGGGCTTATCGGCGTAGACTAGCCTAGAAATAGTCTAGCGGCTTTAAATCTAACGCACAACACCGCCACTCTAATATCAATTGAAATCATAAAATTTGAGATGGGCACTTTTTGCGTTATGGAATTTTTTTATTCGCCTTTATATCCAGTCAATTAGCTAATTGATTATAATTATAAATTATAAACACGCTCATCCCTGACTCACTAAATCACGAAATCATTGAATAATTGACTGTCAATGTCGTTGTTATTTGAGCTATGGGTTATTCCACAGGGTTACTCACATCTGAGACAAACCTACGAGTTATTGTACTTAAATTTTAATATATATGGATATACTAAATGATACAATGGAAATTTATTATGAATTGCAAGCATTTTATCTAGTAAGGTCCAATTTATTCAATCTGCATTAAATATAATCTCTTCTTTAAAAATGGGGAAATTCAAAAGTTTGTATGATATCGAATGATATGGAAGAAGAAGAAATTGAAAATTTAAGAAAACTCGGAGTTTGAGTTTTTTTTGATAGATTCAAAGCTTTGTTGTTACTGGTTGCAACAAAGGAAAATATCGTTTTCTGAAAAAATATATTCTTTATCCACATATAAGTAGGTACATAAAATTTCATTAGTATTTTTTTATAAAAAAAATATCAGGTACCGTTAATTATCGGTTTTTCGAAAAATATTGTTTGACTAAATAATTTTAATAACTAACAAAACCCCACTGAACAAAATTTCATCAAAATCGTTAGAGCCGTTTTGAGATATACCCAATAAAATAAATAAAAAAAAGGATATTCAAATTTTGATCAGACATCTTTTCACCACGTGACGTGGTGACTCAAACCCGATGGAAGCAACACAACAAAAATCTTTTAAAAAATTAGTTTAAGAGTTATTAGAAAGTTGATGTAACAAAAAAAAAACCAATTAAATTTTTCATTAAGAGAGTTATAGTAAGAGTACTATAAGAGCAAGAACACGAGCAGTTACCGAAAAAAGTTATTTAACATTTTTTTTAGAAAATTTATTTTTTTAAAAGTTTTGTTTATAACTTTTTCTTCTAGGATCAAAATTACGCGAGTTATGCGCGAAAATCTAAAATTTCACTATGCGTTTAATGAAGATGGCGGCCATATAAAACGTGTCACAAATTTGAAAAATGTGATTTTAAGCTCGTGTAATGTTTTACTTTGAATTTATATTGAAAACGACAAAAAACATTTTTTGCACCACCTTAATAAATTTTTTTTATTTTAAACGACTGACTTTGTTTAATTCTACCTGAACCTTAAGAAGCACCCTATTGTTATTGTTATTTTTTCATCTCTCCTCTGACTAAATATAATGGTTCATTGGGACCAATAATATAAATTCCCGGGTGCCCGACACATTACCGGGTACCCGTCAAGTGTCGACTACCCAATCATGTTTCGGTACCCGGCTACCCGGATAATACCCGGAAATTTGGTTACTCGGGTACCCGTTTTGTGTACCGGGTACCCGGTCGAACAAAATAATGTGAATTATAAAGGGACATAGATATAAGACATGGCATTTCTCCGCTTTAGCCCAGCCACTAACCCTGGAGATAGAATCTGAGACAACCACCACCTTCAGTCTCAGTACCTCGCGCCACACAACTTTCCATACACCTTCCCTTCCTTCCCATCCTAACCTATCCTTCACGCCCGCGCTGTTTTGAAAACATATGAAGGGTACACAAAAATCCCCTTGAGCGCGCGCAAATTATAAAAAATAAAAAAATAAAAAATCAATAGCTCTAGTATTCATATGTTTTTTTTTCTTACCTTTTGTTTTCTTTCGCAACTTAAATTTAAGTACATCTGTAAAGAAAAATGAAAAAAAAAATTAAGCATACAAACCAACAAAGTTTTGAGTTTAAAAATAAAATATAATCTAATGAACGGTATTTTAAATTAAAGTATTTAGTAATAATTACATTTGGTCAGAAGCTGAGCCAAAAAAATATATAAGCTTTTTGTATTTATTATTTTTTTTATTTTAAATGCAAAAGTTTTTTTTATTTTGTGGAAACCATAAGTAGAAATGTCTAGAATTTTTAGTACAACGACCTAATCAAGCGCACTTCACCTTTTTGACTTGTGTGTTATGTGATGATAAGATGAATTTGATTTGATAACAAAATGTTTTATGTACTTGTGGGAAAACAAAAAGTGTCTAGTTGTTTGCATAGTGCACAAGACATTCTTATCTTGTTTTCTGTTTCTTTTTTTTTTGTATTTTTTGTTATGAATGAAGTTTGTACATTGTTTAGATTTCAACTCTGCTGAAAAACAATTGGAACTAATCAAGTAAATTTGTTCTTACCACAAATGTGTGGTTTTTATTCAAAGGAAAAACCTTAAAACTGCAAAAAGAAAATTAAAACACATGGCAACACTAAAATTATCGTGATACAGCTTTTTCGAAGAAAACACTTTCTTTTTTAATTTCTTCAGTTGTTTCTATTATTATTTAAAATACTAATTCTGTAAATCCAAAATTCTGTTCTTTTTCAAAGTTCTCTAAATCCATAATTATATTTTTCAAAATTCTGTAGACGGCGTAATCTTGAAAAACTTTTATTTATTTTAATCCCTATATTTGTATGATAGACGTGTTTTTTTTTATAAAACTCTACAGTCCAGTAAATTGAGAAAAAAAAATATTTTAAAAACGATGTCGGTTAAGAAACTACTACATATTTCCAGTGCCTCAATTCAAAATTCTGTAGAAACTGTTTTGATAATGAATGCAAAAAGGGCATTTTTTTTCATTGTTCAAAAAAATTTGGGGTACAGAATTTAGAATTATAATTTTACAGATTTTTATTTTTTAAGAATTTAAGAACATAGAATTCAAGGTTATAGAATTTCGAACAGAATTTTGGATTATCAGATTTTTCCAATACAGATTTTGGACACTTAAATAATTATGAGCCCAAGCCTTTCCATTTGATTTTTAAAAACAAAACTTTAAGCTTTTCAGCGATAAAAACTCAACATTTTCTATGGGATTTTCGAGATACGCCTCTGTTATAAAAAATATTTATGTATATTTGGGTTGGTCAAATTTTACGAAGTGGTTCCGAAATTAATGATACCAAGAAAAATTGTTTTTGCTTGGGACGAGAAAAAAAAAATGCTTAAAAAAATGAGCTCAAAATTTTAACTTTTAGAGTTCGCTCATCGCCATTTTGTTTTTCCCATAGAAATTGTAAGCAAAAAAAGTTAGGGATAAGTTTGAAAATTTATAACTTTCTAACCATTTGTACCTAAAATGAATCCGAGGACATATTTTAAAGAAAATTTCATGTTTAAGGAGAAAGTCTCGCATTTTCTCTATTTTTATGTTTCTTGTTGTTACTGGTCTTAGAATTAAGAATTTACTTAAAATTGAATTTTTTTACGACTTATGTATTAAAGCTTCTTTAAGATTAAATTTTACAAAGCACAAAATCTTAAGCTCAAAAACCACTTAAACAAAAACCATGAAGAAACTAATACCAGAAACACTTGTATAGAAATCCTTGCTAGCTCAGAGCTCACACATCATCTACTTTCTAACCCATATCCAGTTGCCAGTTATCCTTTTTCTCCAGAGTCATTTTCCACCATATATGTATACTCACCAGTCACCACACAGACTCCATTTTGAGATTGCATAACAATCAAGAGGGGCCTATGCTCTAATGTGTATCTTCACCTCTTTCCCCCTCTAACACGAAATATAAATCCCCTACTGCAAGGCAGGCATTTTCTTTTGTTTTAAAAAACTGGTAAATTCGTTTATGGTTTTGTCCATTGTTCATGTTCAACCCGGACAAATGCCCAAATACCCCTCCCGTCTTCCCGAAGTCCCCATTGTCATTTTTACAACTGCAGTTTGTATTAGGTCTGCAATTGGAATGACCATACACAACTTCGGAACCATCCTATATGTCCCTCATTCATAGTGTTTAGCTCCAGGTCTATAGCTAGAATTTTCCTTGGCCAGCGACCAATATTTCAAACAAAAAAAAAAAGTAGGGAGGTACCTCTACCAGACGTGTCGTTGGGACATATTATTCCCCTTGATTTCTTTTTGTCTTATTTTTACATAAAAACGGATTTGCTGAGTTAGACCCTGGGCTAACAAAATGAAAAAAAAAACTGCACAAATTCAATCGACATAAAGCTCCGAAGCAGGTTTTGCTTTGGTTTGGTTTAGGTTAACGAACTAGGCATACAAATACGGGAATAGGTCTACTACATGATTTAGGGAACATGAGACTTTAAAAGTATACCTCCAACATAAATATATAGAACAACCAGATATATAGAGGCGCTAATGCTATTGAAGTACACCACCATTTTCGGGACGTAAAAGTGAACACGAGTCGGCGCTAGGACGGCTTCTCCAGATATAGGTCACTTCGATAAGGGATTCGTTGTTTTTTTTTTTTTTTTATTTATTTTCATCCCCCTGAAGTTGTTTTTCTCGTTCCCTAGATTTTTCATAGTTGGATCAACTAGCACTTTACTTTTACATCATCAAGAAGGGTTTTACGTAGTGCTGGGCAGAGTGCGAGAGAAGGGTCTGGAACTTTTTTGTAGGTCTTCTTTTATTTTCTAGGGCTTGTTGGTTTTTTTTTTTTTTTTTTTTGATTCCCCATAAGGAAGGAAGGAAACTAGGTTGTTTTGGGAAGATGTTAATAATTCAGCATAGCATACAAGCCATAAGAGAGTGAATAGTGAAGTTGGAAATGAAGTTGACACAATCAGGTTGCATTTTTGACAGCCAAGAGTGCTAATTCGAGCACTATGGAAGAGGGATGGATTGCTGCCTCGATGGTTGAATGGAATGGAATGAGTTATTTAAATGGAGAGGAGGCACAGGGAAGAAGTATGTATAGTGCTCCAGTAAGACAAATGACACGTTTACTGAATTTTAATTGAAAATTGCTTTGATGACACATGCAGTGAGTGGAAGAAAGATTTTTTGACATAGGTATCGGTAAAGGTGTTTTTGGAATAATTGCTATAAAATGAATAAATGATTTGGAAAATGGACTTTTCCAAAATTGAAATGCTTAAGGAAGGAAGTTTTGGATTGATGGATTTTATTGATTAGGTATACACTCGTATATTCGGAAAGTGCATATTAATTTTTAAATTTCGAAGTGTCTTAGCCAGTTTTTATTTATGGTCTTCTAAGCTATTAGTTTAGTGAAAAAAAAAATTGGAATATTGATTTTTTGAAAGTAGCACAAATGGTTTATTGCTACAGCTCAATTTTTTTATTCAAAAGTTGACGTCAACTCTTTGCTTCAAAAAAAATTGACTGTCGTGATATTAGAAATTGTGGAATGAATTTTATTATTTTAAAAAATTGTTAATCAAGAGAGATTAACGGGAGATTAAAGGGAGAACAACCCTTACGCGGTAGGGGAGATACGTAGATATAAGAGGGTGTTGACAGCCCTTTTCTTATATCGAAAGCAATAGTTCTCCAAACATGTGTTCACACTAAATTTTGGATTTGTAGTGTGAACACAGGAGTACAAGAGGGAGTACTCGTGCTGTGTACCTACGACTCGATGCAAATAGCTGAAGATCTTCGATTAGTAGCATCGTTTTTGAATTCAAAAGCTGTCCTACCCAGTTAGTAGAAGGATGTCCGGCGGCGAAAGCAAGGATTTATATGTAAGTTTGCAATGAGTCGTGGGAATACGGCAAAAAGGAGGTATCAGAAGTTTGGCAGATCTTCGGATCTGGAAGGAGAAGTGTTAGAATGGAGTGAGGGTTCAGACTCTAACTCATGGGTTCGAGAGTTCGTGTGGGTGATACGGACTTGCGAAAAGAGGGTTACGACTGGCTGACAAGATCAAGAAGTGTCAGAAATGTTTTATAAGATTTTTGAATCTGGAAATGAAGTTTCAGAAGTTGCCCGATCTTCGGATCTGGAAGGTGTCTCAAGAGGTGTCAGAGTGGAGTGTGGGCTCAGATTCTGAACTCATGAATTCGAGGGTCGACCTTATGAGCGGTTCGAGCTTACGAAAGTCGTGAGGGTCGGAACTGGCTCACAAGATCGTAAGATCAAGATGTGTCAGATGATAAAAGTTGTATTTATGTAGCAAATAATGTTTTAATTTGAAGTTAACCTTCTGTTACTCAATAGATGTCGAAAATTAATGACAAAAGGCCGGTATCAGCGTATTTCTTTGGTACTTGTTCTTTTTTCACGTTAAAAATTTTCAAGAAATTTTGTCGTAAATTTGGAGTTAACCTTCTGTTACTCAATAAGGAGATGTTACTTTCGTAACACACATGGTGGTGCATGGTTTAATGGAATTGACGGAATGGTGCTTAATTAGGCTCCTGCAAATTGTTATGGGTATTAGCTCCCCGAGGATTCGCAAACCTTAACTGGGCAGACCCGCAAAAGGGTCTAAACAACACTGATGGTAAGCTCAAAAGCATAACTCCCTATAACATTATCTAAAATCAGTAGCACGAGCGAAAGTACCAGGCCCCAAGATGGTGTCCTTCTTCGAGAAACCCACTGAGAAAATATTTAATAGTTGAGAATGGTGAACACCGTTAAGAATGACTAGAAAATAAATAATTATAAAAGAATTGTTCATCGGCTTTTTAGTTAACTTAATTAAATTTAACTAACTTTCTTCAAGGGCTGGCAGCCATCTTGAATTTAATGATTTCACAGGAATTGGATCGCCGTAAATATAAACTTGCTTCAACTTGTGTTAAATATTTTTATTTTTAAATGTTGAAAATTTAAAAAGATAATAACAGTACGGGAGGATACCGTAAACTTAACTATGGCTGACCAGATTACGAGACTTTCAGAGTTTCGTCGCGGTCACGTTTTGTTACCAACTCCGAATTTCTCCGTGTTTTTGGTAGAAACAACCAATTTGTTCTGGAGGCTGTCTAAAAATTCAATTTCATGGTTTTTAAAAACACATTTTTAAATGATTGTTGTCAATGGAACAACACCGAGACTCTCGGTACGTTTCGGTCTTAAAATAACAGTCACCTTCTTCGACGCAAAATACTAAGTTTTCGAATTTTGTTCTGTGATTCTCATTCGTTTCTAGTAGTTCAATTTTGGTAAAAACAAGTCCATCCATTAGAATTTACTGAATCCGGATTAATTTTTTTTTATTTTTGTGCATATTAATTTTTTTTTTTTTAAATAACAATTCTTTTCGGTGAATGAAATTATTTAAATCATCTGGAATTTTAGTTAGTTAAAATATTAATAAATATTATTAAATTAGCTTAAATTCAAAATAATTCTTGATTTTCAAACTACTTTTTATTTATTTTTATCTCAATATCAATTAAAAAAGAAAATTAAAAATACAAATCAACGAAATAATTATTTTCTAAGAGGTCATAATTATAATTTGCTATCAAACTTAAAAGATCAAAGAAAATTTTGTAAACAACTGCGTCACCATTTTTTTCAGAGATATTTTTTTTTTTTTTGAATATCCAAGTGTACAAACATAAATTTTTGTAAACAATAGAACTATAAAACTCCATTGTATTCATTCATAAACAAAAAAAAAATAGGAAAACATAACAAAAATAAACTTAACCACGATTTAAGCGCGTTACACACATGATGCCTTTTTTGTGAATCATTTTACATTCATAAATGTACCGACAACAATAAACATAAAAGATTCTCTACCATTCATCTCGACAACAATAAGAGTGTTGTCATAAAAAGTTGGCAGTCTTTTTTTTCTGTTGTCCAAGAAAATAATAATTTTATTTAAATTATCATAACAACAAAGGCGCCTCTGAGATAAATCATCGAAAATAGTGTTACCAGAACATGATTGCTACAAAAGTAATAAAAAAAATTGAAAAATCACTAAAATTGAAAACAAACCAAATTCATTTTTTTAATTAATTTTTTTTTTAAGTAATACACTTGTTACAAATTTGAACAAGATGTTTGGCTTTGTTTTCAACTTTAGCTACTAACTCAAAGTTTAATAATTTGCAATTGAAAAAAAAAACAATATAGGACCCAGACTTGACTCTTGTGGTACTCCAGCTAAAATCACTTTCGGCTCAAAATTGCAAAAAAAAATATATGCCATTTTTTCATATACGAAATTTTGTCTTTGAAAACAAATAAAAAATTTATTTAAGGCTATGGTAACACTGATTCACATCAACTTAGAGATACTTGTGCCAAGCCAGCAGCTATTTTACTTATGTCCGAAGTCACACTCTAAATGGCTGCGTCACCTTTGTATGGTTTGTCGTGATGAGTGTCAGTGCCACATTAAAAAAATGCAACAAAAAAATAGATGATGCGCTTTTTTGAGCTAAAACAAAATGTGCAACACACACGACATCTTAAAGACGCGTGGGGGCTAAATGCAATGAAAATACACGCTCTAATTAATGCCAATACCTTGTTGGGAAGCAAATTTGCATGTTTTTTTTTTTTTAATTTTCTTACTTTACCTATAGATACTATTTTCATCCACCATAGTGAATTAAAAATATAATAAATATTTTGAACCGCTACATGCACACACAAAACCCGTAAATTCATTATCTCACATATATTCATAACTGTGACTTGATATTTATTTAAATTATAAAGTCAATATAGGTAGAGTAGGAAGGTAAGCAAATATGAAGGCGTGCTTTCAGTGGACTTTAAATTATGTAAATTATAAAAACATAGCCTCTGGTTGTTCGTAACTTGGTCTCCATAGTCGTTATCTCAAGACGAAATCCAACGACTTGAAGAGATTTCTGAACAAAAAAAGCAGAAGGAAAATTGAGATGTCAGATGATTATTATGATTGATTGCCTTTGTTAGATTTTGAGTTTACATACAAAGACAAAAAAAAAATAATAATCATCGAGCCAGAAAGGTCAGACAAATTTGAACTTTTTGAAGATTTATAAAAAAAAAAATAAGATTTTTACAATTATTAAAGTAATAAAATCTTGGGAATGTTTTCTGGTTTTTTTTTTTTTTTGCTATGGATGACAAAAAAGCGCCATAAGTCACTTTACATCTTTACAACATACCCCCACACAAATATCGATTTTGGACTTATTGCACCGGAAGAGATCCACTTAAAAGGTCATCTCCAGTCATACAGATGATGATGCTGCTGCTGCTGCTGCTTCCTGGGCGAAAAATAACTCGATTGCAGGAAAAGAAGGATCCATTTTTTTTCTTGCTAACAAGACGAGTGCATGTTGGTATATGTGACTTATAGAAGAATTGTATGTTTGTGAAAGTAAAAAAAAATAAAAGTCGAAAGTGCTCTTTAGAGGGAAAAATCCTTCGATGCTCTTGTGTTGGAAAAATAAGGGAATATACTGTCAACGTCTTTTAAAGTAGATATGTCCCAGTTAATATTATACTAACTGCTTGTATTTTTGCTAAAGGATAGAAAACTGCACTTAGAGAAATAACAACATTTTAAGAAATTTATTTTGACATTTCGAATATCGTGGTATATTTCTTATACAAACTTCTCACATATCAAAAAAAAAAATTAAAGAAATTGTCAATAATGAAATTTTTTGTTCTCTTTTTAAAAATTTCTTTCTGAATTTTTTCCCTTATTCTAAAGTTGGAAACGCCAATACGTTTCCGCTCACTTCTTTAGTAATTTGTAACTATATAATTTGCACTATTCAAATGGAAGTACCGTTCCTCTGAAATATTTATTCCCGATATGCCAAGAAATTCTACAATGGAAACTTAGACCAAAACTCACTTTGTTTATTTTCTCATTTTTGAAGATAGGATGATTTCGGAGTAAATTTGACCTTCGACAGCCCTAAATATTAAATTAATATTTTTTTTTCAAATTTAGTGAGTGCAGTTTTATTAATATGCTTCACCTTTATTGAAGTTAATTAGGTGAATCAACGACCGATTGGGTACAAATTGAAAATAAAAAAAAACAGGAGATTAAAGAAAACAAACGTTTAATTCACATTTTTGATGTGAAGAGCAATTGTATATTCTTTCGTGACAGCATTACAATTTTGGAAGTAAACAATTAGCAATTTATTTCTTTTTTATTATAAAAATTTTAATTAATGAACTTTTATTTTGAGGTCAATTTTATAAAAATTATAATATTTTGACGCAGAAATATTTTTTGTCAGAATTTTTTTTTTTTTTTTGTTTGAGGACGTAATTTTTTTCGACAAAACTCTTCGGTTCAAAAAAATTTGTTCGACATTTTTTATGTCGCCTTTCAGTAACATATTCCAAACGGAGCTATGGAAGTGCAACAAATATGGTCGCTATTTATCTCGAAAGAAATCTAAAATGTTTAAGCTTTTATAAAATAAAACAAAACTGTTACAAACTCAAAAGGAACCGATTTCCATTATATTTTTAAAGGTTTCCTATAAAAATTTTGGAAAAATTATTTTTATACTTCAGAAACAATCAAACTTTTTTGAAAAAACTCAAATAAAAAAAAAAATACTTTTGAAAAAAAAAAACTATTTTCAAAATCATGTTTGTTGCAAAATGAACTCCATTGTGTTTTTGTGTACCATAGCAAAAACAACAATGGTGAACTCTTAGATTAAATGCCACCCATTTGTATCTATTCTTCTTTAGTGAAATAAAGCGAACAAATTTCCCATCATCAAAGTTTCAGAAATTTTCTGTAATTTTCACTCACCTCATTTATCGATATTCTTGTTTTACCAGCTAGAAAAAAAGCCACAAAATCAGCAGGTATAGTCGTATTCTTTCTTGAGTTCAATGAAACAATTTTATGTAGAAATTCTACTAAATGGCGCCCAGGCGGAAAACACGATGTACGAAGTCGAATTATATATACAACGAATCATTTTTGTTTTATTACAAAACCAACATAAAAGTATCCAATTTATCTTGTAAGCTATAAAAAAAAAGTCCCAGAAAAACATTCTTCTTCTTCTCTAACATAAAATCTAGTAAAGGTATACAACAGAGTATACATATTTACACGTGATACGAGTAAGTAAATTCTGCAATATTTCGCTGATTCTTTGTAAAAACTTATTTAAGTTTAAATGGCAGAGGCTTTTTTTATTTCTTTATGTTTAGAGAGTTGCCATCATGGCTAGTTGTTATGTTTTTCTAAACACAGCACATTTCAGAAATAAACAAAAAAATATTGAATTCCGTGATAAGATAACAAATATTTCCGCTAACGTAAAAAAGAAAATTATTTGAAAAGAAATAGCAAACTGGGATTCCACTGTATGCTGTCATTTCTGTTTTCGGCTGAATGCAATCACCTGCCAATATGACAGCGATCGATTTTTGTACTTATGTCGTTTTCAATTGGCAATCCGGAATTGGCTTTAGATTCAGAAACCCAATTGAACAGTTTTTTTCGATTCTGAAAAATTTGGTGTAAATTTAAAAAAAATATGTCATTTATCAAGCGTGACATTTAAGTCTTTGAAGGTGTGAGTGATTCTATTTTTGCTTCTGATTTCAAATCCAGAAAAGAAATTCTCTTTTTTTAGAATCAGAACTGTCACTTTTGCCCAATTGAACGCATTCAGAATGCTTTTTTCTGCTTCCAGATTGCCAATTGAAAACGGCATAAATTCGCAGTCTTCAAAAAAGAATGAACGATTACAATTACAGTTTTAGACAAGAAAACTATCAAACTGACAACGTTCAATTAAATAAAATGAATTTGTTTTTGTTTATTTATACTATTTTATGAAATTTTTAAAATGATAATATTTTTCAAACATTTAATGGCAACACAGTTTCTTCCTGAATATTTACATTTCTATTTGAATTTATAAGCATTTCGTTTTTGAGACGTCATCGTCATGTCACACACCACACCAGCAAGAGAAGGCGGGTTATTGACTTACATATATTTCTTTTGGAGAAAAGACGTGTGTGCTTTCATTTATATCGTTAGTTTTCTGTGAAGTGAATCAACTTTCAGTCTGCATTTTCAATTTTTTGGTTAAACAAAGTTTCGAGTGTTTGGAGTGAAAAAAAAAATGAAATGAAAATGAAGCAACAGGGTATGTGTGTGAGATGGGAAAGAGGATCGCTTTGTGTGATGTTAAATTTCTGATTCAATTTCTGATGTATTCAAATATGTATGAAACACAATATTTACAATACCGAAGAGCGAAGAAAATTTAAAAGAAAATTATTTCTGTTTAAGTGGAACGATTGAATTTTCTTTCAAATGAATGCTATGAAATTTTTTGTTATTATAAAAAGTTCAACCATGTATTTTCTCACTGTCAGAATTTGATCAAAACTTTTCTAAAGTTATTTAATTCATGCCATGCATGCTGTGGTTTTAAAAAAAAGAAGAATTGACCCAAATAAACATCAAGATTCATGAGCATAACAGTATGTAGCGGATGAGCCCGCTGTCATACCTGCTCGAAACGCATTTTTGAGTTGAATTTTACTTCAATCCGTTTGACTTAAAATAAATTTTTTGGCATCTAGTTTTTGGTTAGTGATTTTTAAAACAAACTTTACATAGAGCTAGAGCCTAGACAATTGGACGGATTGGCTACAAATTTGGAACATAATGTTTATTCATTGCAATGAAAATATATGTTTCCATTATTTTTGAAAGACATAAAACAACGTTTCAATAAATAATTTATTGCTTTTACAAACAACATACCTATATTCCGAATTTCTATTCGCTTTTAATTCATCTCTAAAAAAAATATTTAAAGACACAAAAAATACAAAGGCTTGTTTCACACATAATCCGTTTCATTATGTTTTTCAATCTCTTGGTAAACTTAATACTTTCTCTTTATCGAGTTCAATTTTCATGATCCAAAAAATAGTTCTGATTCTGTAAAAATAATTTAATTCTTTTTTGTAGACGAAGAATTCTCACTTGGACATTTTTTTTTTTTTTTGGTTAGTTGTTTTAATTTGTTTTGTACAATTTTTTTGGACATTTTTTGGTGACAAAATTTTTATTTCTAACTTTTTTTAAATATTTTTTTAAAGCTAAAAGGTGCAGTCTATAAATGGGTTCGGGTCATTATTCTATAAGTACCAAAATTTGGATTACAATATTTTGTATTTCAAAATTCTGTACTTCAAATTTCTGTATTCCAAATTTGTTTTCAAAAATATTGCAAATGGTAAAAGAAATCTTATTTTGAAAATGAAATAAGTGATTCTTGGTTGGTTTCAAACTTTCAACCTCATTTTAGAAAAAAATAATTCAAGGAAATAAATCATTAAATCCAAAATGTTCACCTACATAAATGTTGGTCTGTTAGAAATTATATATATTTAAAAATACGGAATTTCAGATCTACAGAATTTTGAAATACAGAATAACGATCCGTTCCTTTTAAAAATATGCAGTATATATTTATTTATAAGGAACACAAGGTTATTTTAGATCTTGTGTTTATGTTACCTAACCATGGAATTAGAATGCTAAGGGGTCAAATGGAGGAGTAAGCTGCTCAAAGAAAAGATTTTTTGTTTATAAATAAGGCAGACAGTTTTTTTTCAAAATTGAAATTGAAAAATTTTAGAATTTCTATATTTCAAGTTTTTATGTTAACAAAGAACGTGTTAATATTCGAAATTGAAGTTCAGAAAATTCACTTGGCATTACGTAGTTAAATATTTCTTTAAATACGCAATATTTAAAAAATGGATGCTCATAATTTATTTTTCTTCCAAAAATGAAAATAGTTAAATCCATACCTTAAACATGAGCAACCAAAATCGTAAAATATATATAAAAAAATAACCCCAATCTGATGAGGAAATCTAAATATAAATTGTTTCAATTTTGACAAAATTTCCGTATAAATGACAGCACACGTGTGTCATACAGATCTTCTTTAATTGACAATTTGTTGCAAATCGATCAATTCATTGTTATTTTATTTACTGTATTATTCCATTATTTCTGTCAATTAGCATCCGCTTTTGTTTGGGGATAAAGAATCAAGAAATAAAGTGCTAATTTATTTCAAATAAACGAAACGAAAAAAAAAATGTTTTCTGTAGTTGTGCTTATAATTAGCTCTAGCTGATGATGGATTGTTCATGATTTGTCTATTTACACCATTTATGTGAAATAATTGATGACGAAAAAAAGCAAATCGCTGATCACTTATCTACAGAAATAGACAATAAAGAACAAAAGCAATTTATAATTTACTATTCTATTATTAGTGTGGCAAATATGGTGTCTTTTCTTCCGGTAGAATAACTGAAACTTATTTGAACTTGTTAGAAGAATACATTAACGGATTATTTTCAAAAATGAGGAAGTAGAAGTAGAAGTAGAAGTAGAAGTAGAAGTAGAAGTAGAAGTAGAAGTAGAAGTAGAAGTAGAAGTAGAAGTAGAAGTAGAAGTAGAAGTAGAAGTAGAAGTAGAAGTAGAAGTAGAAGTAGAAGTAGAAGTAGAAGTAGAAGTAGAAGTAGAAGTAGAAGTAGAAGTAGAAGTAGAAGTAGAAGTAGAAGTAGAAGTAGAAGTAGAAGTAGAAGTAGAAGTAGAAGTAGAAGTAGAAGTAGAAGTAGAAGTAGAAGTAGAAGTAGAAGTAGAAGTAGAAGTAGAAGTAGAAGTAGAAGTAGAAGTAGAAGTAGAAGTAGAAGTAGAAGTAGAAGTAGAAGTAGAAGTAGAAGTAGAAGTAGAAGTAGAAGTAGAAGTAGAAGTAGAAGTAGAAGTAGAAGTAGAAGTAGAAGTAGAAGTAGAAGTAGAAGTAGAAGTAGAAGTAGAAGTAGAAGTAGAAGTAGAAGTAGAAGTAGAAGTAGAAGTAGAAGTAGAAGTAGAAGTAGAAGTAGAAGTAGAAGTAGAAGTAGAAGTAGAAGTAGAAGTAGAAGTAGAAGTAGAAGTAGAAGTAGAAGTAGAAGTAGAAGTAGAAGTAGAAGTAGAAGTAGAAGTAGAAGTAGAAGTAGAAGTAGAAGTAGAAGTAGAAGTAGAAGTAGAAGTAGAAGTAGAAGTAGAAGTAGAAGTAGAAGTAGAAGTAGAAGTAGAAGTAGAAGTAGAAGTAGAAGTAGAAGTAGAAGTAGAAGTAGAAGTAGAAGTAGAAGTAGAAGTAGAAGTAGAAGTAGAAGTAGAAGTAGAAGTAGAAGTAGAAGTAGAAGTAGAAGTAGAAGTAGAAGTAGAAGTAGAAGTAGAAGTAGAAGTAGAAGTAGAAGTAGAAGTAGAAGTAGAAGTAGAAGTAGAAGTAGAAGTAGAAGTAGAAGTAGAAGTAGAAGTAGAAGTAGAAGTAGAAGTAGAAGTAGAAGTAGAAGTAGAAGTAGAAGTAGAAGTAGAAGTAGAAGTAGAAGTAGAAGTAGAAGTAGAAGTAGAAGTAGAAGTAGAAGTAGAAGTAGAAGTAGAAGTAGAAGTAGAAGTAGAAGTAGAAGTAGAAGTAGAAGTAGAAGTAGAAGTAGAAGTAGAAGTAGAAGTAGAAGTAGAAGTAGAAGTAGAAGTAGAAGTAGAAGTAGAAGTAGAAGTAGAAGTAGAAGTAGAAGTAGAAGTAGAAGTAGAAGTAGAAGTAGAAGTAGAAGTAGAAGTAGAAGTAGAAGTAGAAGTAGAAGTAGAAGTAGAAGTAGAAGTAGAAGTAGAAGTAGAAGTAGAAGTAGAAGTAGAAGTAGAAGTAGAAGTAGAAGTAGAAGTAGAAGTAGAAGTAGAAGTAGAAGTAGAAGTAGAAGTAGAAGTAGAAGTAGAAGTAGAAGTAGAAGTAGAAGTAGAAGTAGAAGTAGAAGTAGAAGTAGAAGTAGAAGTAGAAGTAGAAGTAGAAGTAGAAGTAGAAGTAGAAGTAGAAGTAGAAGTAGAAGTAGAAGTAGAAGTAGAAGTAGAAGTAGAAGTAGAAGTAGAAGTAGAAGTAGAAGTAGAAGTAGAAGTAGAAGTAGAAGTAGAAGTAGAAGTAGAAGTAGAAGTAGAAGTAGAAGTAGAAGTAGAAGTAGAAGTAGAAGTAGAAGTAGAAGTAGAAGTAGAAGTAGAAGTAGAAGTAGAAGTAGAAGTAGAAGTAGAAGTAGAAGTAGAAGTAGAAGTAGAAGTAGAAGTAGAAGTAGAAGTAGAAGTAGAAGTAGAAGTAGAAGTAGAAGTAGAAGTAGAAGTAGAAGTAGAAGTAGAAGTAGAAGTAGAAGTAGAAGTAGAAGTAGAAGTAGAAGTAGAAGTAGAAGTAGAAGTAGAAGTAGAAGTAGAAGTAGAAGTAGAAGTAGAAGTAGAAGTAGAAGTAGAAGTAGAAGTAGAAGTAGAAGTAGAAGTAGAAGTAGAAGTAGAAGTAGAAGTAGAAGTAGAAGTAGAAGTAGAAGTAGAAGTAGAAGTAGAAGTAGAAGTAGAAGTAGAAGTAGAAGTAGAAGTAGAAGTAGAAGTAGAAGTAGAAGTAGAAGTAGAAGTAGAAGTAGAAGTAGAAGTAGAAGTAGAAGTAGAAGTAGAAGTAGAAGTAGAAGTAGAAGTAGAAGTAGAAGTAGAAGTAGAAGTAGAAGTAGAAGTAGAAGTAGAAGTAGAAGTAGAAGTAGAAGTAGAAGTAGAAGTAGAAGTAGAAGTAGAAGTAGAAGTAGAAGTAGAAGTAGAAGTAGAAGTAGAAGTAGAAGTAGAAGTAGAAGTAGAAGTAGAAGTAGAAGTAGAAGTAGAAGTAGAAGTAGAAGTAGAAGTAGAAGTAGAAGTAGAAGTAGAAGTAGAAGTAGAAGTAGAAGTAGAAGTAGAAGTAGAAGTAGAAGTAGAAGTAGAAGTAGAAGTAGAAGTAGAAGTAGAAGTAGAAGTAGAAGTAGAAGTAGAAGTAGAAGTAGAAGTAGAAGTAGAAGTAGAAGTAGAAGTAGAAGTAGAAGTAGAAGTAGAAGTAGAAGTAGAAGTAGAAGTAGAAGTAGAAGTAGAAGTAGAAGTAGAAGTAGAAGTAGAAGTAGAAGTAGAAGTAGAAGTAGAAGTAGAAGTAGAAGTAGAAGTAGAAGTAGAAGTAGAAGTAGAAGTAGAAGTAGAAGTAGAAGTAGAAGTAGAAGTAGAAGTAGAAGTAGAAGTAGAAGTAGAAGTAGAAGTAGAAGTAGAAGTAGAAGTAGAAGTAGAAGTAGAAGTAGAAGTAGAAGTAGAAGTAGAAGTAGAAGTAGAAGTAGAAGTAGAAGTAGAAGTAGAAGTAGAAGTAGAAGTAGAAGTAGAAGTAGAAGTAGAAGTAGAAGTAGAAGTAGAAGTAGAAGTAGAAGTAGAAGTAGAAGTAGAAGTAGAAGTAGAAGTAGAAGTAGAAGTAGAAGTAGAAGTAGAAGTAGAAGTAGAAGTAGAAGTAGAAGTAGAAGTAGAAGTAGAAGTAGAAGTAGAAGTAGAAGTAGAAGTAGAAGTAGAAGTAGAAGTAGAAGTAGAAGTAGAAGTAGAAGTAGAAGTAGAAGTAGAAGTAGAAGTAGAAGTAGAAGTAGAAGTAGAAGTAGAAGTAGAAGTAGAAGTAGAAGTAGAAGTAGAAGTAGAAGTAGAAGTAGAAGTAGAAGTAGAAGTAGAAGTAGAAGTAGAAGTAGAAGTAGAAGTAGAAGTAGAAGTAGAAGTAGAAGTAGAAGTAGAAGTAGAAGTAGAAGTAGAAGTAGAAGTAGAAGTAGAAGTAGAAGTAGAAGTAGAAGTAGAAGTAGAAGTAGAAGTAGAAGTAGAAGTAGAAGTAGAAGTAGAAGTAGAAGTAGAAGTAGAAGTAGAAGTAGAAGTAGAAGTAGAAGTAGAAGTAGAAGTAGAAGTAGAAGTAGAAGTAGAAGTAGAAGTAGAAGTAAAAGTAAAAGTAGAAGTAGAAGTAGAAGTAGAAGTAGAAGTAGAAGTAGAAGTAGAAGTAGAAGTAGAAGTAGAAGTAGAAGTAGAAGTAGAAGTAGAAGTAGAAGTAGAAGTAGAAGTAGAAGTAGAAGTAGAAGTAGAAGTAGAAGTAGAAGTAGAAGTAGAAGTAGAAGTAGAAGTAGAAGTAGAAGTAGAAGTAGAAGTAGAAGTAGAAGTAGAAGTAGAAGTAGAAGTAGAAGTAGAAGTAAAAGTAGAAGTAGAAATAGAAGTAGAAGTAGAAGAAGTACCAATATGCGAATGTTCTCTGCCAATTGTTTTGCTTATAAAAATGCAACAACAATGTTTTTTAAACATCTTAAATTAAGCATGAACCAATATTGATCGGCTCTTAAAAATTTAATATTTGTTGCATTTTTAGAAGTTCAAAATAAAATCCTTGACGAGTCATCAAAATGTGTGAAGGTATTTTTATATCGAAATCTCTTTGTCTTCATGCAACATTTAATTGTTCCAAAGGGAACTATTATGTTTTTATTTAACAACTAAATACCTCAACCAGAACAAAGGAATTCCATTTACCATAAGCAGCTCCTTAAATAAAATATAAAAAAAAAAAAATCCCCAAACACCAGACGAGACTTGCAGACAAATATCACATAACACAGCCAGCTACCTTCAGAGAAATAGTCGCCACACCGAGAAATACAGACTTTTGAGAAGAAGAGAAATGGAATAATTCCTTGTTGTTGCAATAAAGTTGATTAAATATTTGCTTGTCTGAGAGATTTCTCTCTGTCACACTGGATGTTGTTGGGATGTGTAGGTGTATAACGGTATCCTGTGCATACTCTCGTATTATGTCATAGACTAATGGAACACAATTTATATTCGAAACATGACAGAAATTATTTTTGTGTGACAAATGTTTGACATTTTTATGGACCAATGAATCTGATTTTTATTTTATTTGTTTTTTTTTTTAAGAAGAAAAATTCAAATACAACGCAAAGATAAAAGAATCTGGATTTTAGTGCAAAATTTGATGTTGTGGGAAAATTGAGAATGGGAATCAACAAGTTTAATGGTGATGATGATTTTCCCACGCTTTTGGCATAAAATTGGAAACAAATATTGAAAGTAAAAAATATCTTAAAATAGACTATTGTTATGGATATCAAACAGAAGCGTGCTTGTCTTGCGTTGTCCCGCTAATATTAGACCGTTTGTTATTCGAGTTCTTTGTATACTATTTTAGGATCAAGCTTATTCATTTTGACACTTTATGTTGAATGACGGCACACGTCAAAGTAACGCCAAAGGAAATATCATCAAGAAAAAGCAATATTTACAATACTTGTGCAAAATTTTTATTGAATTTTTTCTCCAATTTTGGACGTCAAAATGAAAAAAAAAGTACCTAAAATTTGAATTATCAAGTTGTGCGAAAATATATTTATATTTTTAATATTTTTCTTTTAAACACGTACCAACAAGTTTCGAGTTCCGAGATCTGTCAAACCTTTTAGTAAATTAGTCAAAAAAAAAGAAATTTATTTCAGTTCAGATTCCTACAGGAAAGTTTAACAAAATCATAGGACTCGTTTAAAAATACGAGTACGTTAGGTTTTTTTAACGGTGCTATGGCAGGCAGGTAACGTCATGTTTCAAAAATCAGTCAAACTTTTTGGAGAATAACCTCGGAACATTAACTCTAAAGAAAATCACTTCAGTGCTTTAGGCCGTAGTCTGTAGTCTCCTTCTGAGAATAGCCACAGAGGCTGAGTGTTCGGTTGGTAACAGGAAGGCCCAAATTAAATATTAAGAAAGAAGTAAGATTTCGAAAAAAAATTAATAAATTAAAATATCTCTATAGTTTCAATCAGTCCTTTTTCTTGGATGAAAATCATAGAGAAATCTTATTGTTTTTCTTCTACTTTATGCGGTTTTTTTCTGTGTTTTTGGTGGTGCTGAATCCAAATCTGTAGTTTGCGGTCAAAATTTTGCTGACTCAATATGGAAAAAATTATTAGTTTTTTTAGTTAAGTGGTTTTTCATGCTTATATACTTAAACAGCAAAATTATAACTGAACCATACATAATCTCCTCAATGACCTCTGCACTTATAAAACTCGGTATCAAAATCGATTTTTAAATAATATTAAATTTATCCTTGTTCAAAAACTACACGAGTAACATCACTTTTATCTAATCAATTTTCTCTCTCTTTAGATTATTTGCTTTCGAATATTGTTTCAATTTGATATTGGCCTTGGAAGAAATTCCTTTATATTTTTCCACAGATAAAAAAAAATACAAAAAACAAAAAAAAAACTTCATTGATTAATCTGGAGGAACAAAAAAATCCCAAATGAAATTAGAAACTTCTCGTTGAAGTATCCTTGCCAACACTTATTCACATATCTAACTATACATCTCTTTGAAACCCAATGGAAGAACAAAAAAAAAAACCATCAAGCTTCAAAATACTCCACCTTGACAATACAGTCCCGTCCTTACCCCCTAAACGCTACGTATAGATTTTCGTGTATATCCTTGCAAAAAAAAAACAACTGCAATTTGACTATACCCTCTACTGTAGTAGAAACAAACTCACACGAATGTTCAATTTAGAATTACAAAAAAAAAATCCAATAATAAAATTCGTCCTGAAGGCATATCCGAAATCCTATATACACACATTTTATTATGCTAGAACACAGTGAGAGATGATCCTATATATAGATAGGTACATATAAATGCAGGGTGCTAGTGCACACTTTAGGTGGAGAACTTGTGCATCATTGGTGTTATAGCCCAGGAATCAGCAAATGCCCTTGAATGGGGCAAACAAAATCCTTGTTAAAGGTACCCTTGAAAGCGCTGTTTGTGTGTTTACCTTTAATAAATCCTCTATGATATAGAGGAGAGTCCTTCAACAATATCACTTAAATATTAGAGAAACCGTTCTCTGGCTAGGTATACTTTTTGACACGTCTAAATTTGGTTTCCTTGGAATGTTGGAGCTGATTTTCAAAACACTATGCAAGTTCAAGTGATATGAATTTATTATGTGTATCAGACATATTTGAAGGACTTGCTCTAAATTTTATAAATTAATACCTTTTCCTACTTAAGAGTTTGTTGTTTGCGGATGAATTTGTCATCATCATAATAATACTGGCAGAGTGAGTTGGGAGACTTTTGTGTTCTCTCTTTCTTCATGGCTGTTGATGGCAATGACTCATTGAAAGGAAATTTCATTTGAAATTTATTGTAGAAAATGCACCAGGCAGTGTACCTAAACTATATAATCAAGGTTATTTGCATTTGGCGACATGAGTAGTTTTGTGGAGTCCTTACACATCCTGTTATGAATTTTTCACTCGATTTTTTTTTCTTTCTTTTTAGATAGGTAGTAAGATACGTACATAAATGTGTAGATATCCATATTTTTATAACCAATTTGGGAATGTGGATAGAGGAAGAAGGATTTTTTACCCTTTTGTTGTAGAACCTTTGGAAAGTTTTATTTTACTTCCCATATTGCATGAGTTGTACGTGCAAAAGTTAAACTTTTTTTTTATTTATACAGGGTGCTATGGGATTAACTTATAGGAAACGGCTTGATTGATGATACTTGAGTGTTAGAAAATGTAGTGTTTGGTATAAGTAAAGATAACTTCATATTTGAATTTCTACAGGAGTTTTATTCAAACGTTGCGAAGTTTAATTAATTTTTAATTCAATAAATTTGTGTACCAAATTTGAAGGCCTTCAGTGTAAAGTATGCGTAAAAGGCTATTATTAAAAGAGTCTAATTAGATTTTTACAGTCTAACCCAGTAGCTTGTTACATTAGTACAAAGCGAAAATTATTAATGTAATTTTCACAACTTTCGATCGCCATTTTGGATTTTATTAAAGTCTTAGTAATTTAAAATATAGAGAATTAAGTTTTTTTCGTTTTTGTATTAAGAACATTTTTTCGATATTATTAGCATTAGAAAAGATATCTACAGACCAAAAAAAAATTATTTTTAAATGTTTTCGACTTATTTTAGCAAATTTAAAAATTAAATTTTTAGTGTTTTTAAAAATTTGACACATTTTTTATTAAAAAAAAAATTTTAATGTTAAGAAAAAGTTTTTTGGATTTGAAATTTTCTTCGATTTTGTTATTTTTTTCCTACGTCAGTAAATAAAAATGATGCTAGAAAATTAAAACTTCAAACATTAAGATCCCGCACTAAAAAAAATTTAATATAAATAAATAAAAAATTCAGAGCTTCAGGTTGTGATGCTGAGTTCACTGTCAAATTAACAGAATCAGGTTTTTTTTTTTAATGAAAAATTTCCTTTAACGACAAATTTATGACATGACTGAAGGCCTGATGGACTGATACACAAACTGACTTTTTAGGTGGTTCTACCGGTTGTTCCCTGACAAATTAAAAAAAAAAAAATTAAAAAACTCCAGAATTTTTTTTCTGTCTCCACCTTTTTTCGACAACACTTTTCCCGGTTTTAAAAATTTTGCACTTAGTTCCCCAAAAAATTGTTTTGAGTTAGAATTTTTGAAAAAAAAAAAAAACAAATTACTTCCACGGCAAATATTTTTTTTTTACTTGTTCATTTTTCTTTTTAACTTTAACTTTTAATGAACATATTTTTGGCCATTTTTTTCAATTAATTTTGTACCAATCTTTATTCTCGCCGCGCCGGCCGTTCACAGAACTTTCTACTTACTTTTTTGCTGAAAATTTTAGTTTGAAAGTCATTTTTTTTCCAATTTCTTCTTGGGACCTTAACGAAGTGGGGAATCCCCAAAAAGTGAGTTAATGGTAAAAAAAAGACACGGGCACCTTCAGGCGCAAGCAACTAGTTTTCAATAGTTTAAAACGAAATAAATAAAATTTGAATGCATATATATTTCAGTTTTTTTTAGTTTTTATAGTTTCCACATTTTTTCCTAAACGGGCTCCAAATTTCACACGTTTTCGACAATTATAGCCTTCAGTTCTTGACCTCTAAAAATATTCATTACCCCATTGAACACCCAAATTTAAATCCCCAAACCTCAAAAAAAGGACATTTCAAACTGCAACTTTGAAATAGAAAATACCGTTAACAAAAGAAAGTATATTTTTGTTAATTTATTTTCAAACACCCTGTTTTACACAGAAAAAAAGATAAAAATCCCATAGCAAAAGAGTGTCCTTGCCGTTTGATCTTATTATACGCGAAACGAGTACGTTATATTTACGTTACATCCATAGGTAAAAAGGTACCTACGAGTATATATAATTCTACAAACATTCATTGGAGTGTGCTGACATTTTATAGCATTTTTATTAGTTGAGGTATTAAAATATTCATAAATACATGAAAAAGTTGCGCCAGAAGAAAATTGAAGAAAATCTAATATTTTTTTGTATTTATAGAAATGTTTTTTTTTTATTGCAATAAGGTATGTAATATGAAATATTTATGTAAAGGTATTATAGAATTCGTAAAATACGTTTTTTTTTTTTAAATTGGATCGTAGAAGGATTTATTTTTTCTGGTCCAATAAAAATGCACGGGAGAGGAAAGGATTTTATTTTTTTGGAATTTGTTTTTGTATGCCTATCTTAAATTGAGTTTTATGAATATTTAAGAAGATTTTTATATAGAATTTTATTTTTGGAGGATATTTAAAATGTATTGTTGTTTGAATTTCTATAAGCCTTTAAGAGCTTTTCTTTGGAAAATATATTGAAGAAATTATAATCTGACGTTATTCTAAAAAAAAATCAGAATCTATTCCGTAGCATTAGGGTTTTGGTGACGCACGTGTTGAGCAAAAAAGGCTTACAATCATATTATTTCTTCATGCTCAGAATATGGCAAGACTTTCAAAACCAAATCTTTAAAATTATAGATATTTTTTTAAATCTGACAAATCACCCACAAGTAAGGCAACTTCCAGCAAAACAATTCGGGGCTAAATTAAAAAAAAATTATGTTGAACTGAACGAGCTTTCGTAATTCTTAAAGTCCCAGACGTTGTTTAAGTTGCCAAATAACTGCCAGACGTATTATTGAGCTTTTTCAGGTATTTTTTATTAAATTGGAATTTTTGCTGCCCTGATAAAAATGAGCATTCGAAATGAAATTTAATATTTCAAATGTTTGCCAGACGTGCCAAACAAATTTTATTTTTTATTGGCAGTTTAACTAAAATTTAGATTTAGGGTGCTAAAAGCATACGTAAAATGTACCTAAAAAAAAATATAAATATTTTGAACTATGATTAAAACACAAGCTTTTGAGATCAGAAAACTAATGGACGCTGTCAAAAGTGCCAGATGACTGCCATGTTGTATAAACACAATATGTATGAATTTTTACTTAACAAAAACACATTTTGTGAATTATAAGTTTAATTAGGAGTTTACTTACTTTCGACAATACTGACAAAGGGCTCATTTAAATGGAACAAATAGGTGCCATATGACTTCCAAATTATTGCCATACATATTTTTATTTCACAAAAGCGCGTTTAGCTTTGAGATTCGTGAGTATGAGAGGTGATAAATGTCTTGTATTTTTTGCTTAACGATTGTCAGATGTGCTTAGCCTTTGTATATATAAATTATAGTACTATCATGGCGAGTTTTTTTTAGGGTTGCACGGACCCTTGTGGTGGCTCTGCAAAACTTGAGGTGTAAAATCCGATTTGGGGAGTCTTTAAGCGTCGGAAATTGGTGGTAGGGGCAAGAGGAGACTATTTTTTTGGATTATTGCATCCAAAAAATATCAATAAATATCGATTAAAACCTCCATAAGCTCTCCGCAAAAAGAAAAGAGTAAGGGTTGCCCGCATACATTAGATGTCGCCCATTCGACTTCCACCATGATAGTACTATAGTTTTCATATACAAAGGAGGTATAGGTACAAAGTTAAAAAAATGTGTGCTATTTATGTGGCCAACACGGTATACCAACACGCTGCATCGGCGCGACGTTAAGTTTCGGATGCCAAATATTTGCCAGACATGTTTAAGCTAAAACAAATTAGTTTTTTTGTAAGAAATTAAGAAAAATAAATTATGTAGGAACAGGTTTTATTAAATTTAAATAAAACTACGGTGGCCTAATTCCTGAATATTTTTTGAAATAGCGATATATGACGGCATAAATAATCCCAGACGTACCAGAACAATCAAATGGAGTATTTTTTATCATCACCATCAGATGACTTCCATATGAATTACAGATTACTGCCATATGAATTTTCCATAAGGAAAAATATTTTCCCTATTTTTCTGTTTATGCGGTCCAATGTAAAAATTAAGTTTCAAGAAGTGCCAAGTTTTAACTGGTAACATTTAAAATCATTTTACTTCCCTACATCTTAAGTAAATATTTACATATTTGCAAAAATTTGTTAAAGATCCGAAAATTTTTCTTTTACCATAAGTACATACATTATGTATGTACAATCAGTTTCTCACCAGAAGTGTGTTTTTCATTACCTTTCTTGATGACTTTGGACACCATATTTATTTATGATTCATGTCCGCATCCAGCCATAAATTCCAATCAAATCCCCACAACACAAAAATAATAAACACAGACTTAGTGTCTGCACACAAACAAACAAAAAATGTCTTTAATCTTCAAAACACTTTCAAAACTAAATGTCCTTCCCTTGGATTCCCTCTGTGAACTGATACCTACTTTTTTATCATCTTGACAAACAAAAAAACAAGGGAAAAAAAAGTGTCTGATGATTAATTCAGATTTTCCAGTCCTCAACTCAACTCATGGGAAACAGCTGCATAAAAAAAAAATGACATGATAGTGAACCCTCATCTGTGAGTCTCTATTTTTCATCTTTTTTTTTAGTTTTTCTGTTTTGAAATTCCCATCGTCTTTCATTTTAATTATGCAAATATTCTTCAATGAAACCAAGTCCAAGTCCAACATCAGACAGCAGGCACAACCAACCACACCATTTTTATACAACCAACCCCAGCAAAGACAAAAGTGACAGGGAACAGATGACAGCTAAAGCGAGCTGAACGTCACTTTGCCAATTGACAGCAAATTGCAATTGCATTGCAGTTTCATTGCACCAAAAATTATCATCAAACGACAACGAAACATACAAAGATCACATCAGAAAAGAAAAAAAAACAAAGATGGAGGACAACCAACAGTATGAGTAACGGTGGTAGCTGGGATGTGCAAAAAAAAAAAAAACAAGAACAACTGATGTGTAGGCATTCCGACTTGAACTTGAGAGGTCATAATGGCAGTGGCAGAGGCATCAGAATGCTACTTAGAATAATTTTTAACCAAACGAATACAGAACTTTCCCTCTCTTCATGTTTCTAATGCGGTATTTCAAAGGCATGGCTCGAACAAAATTCCGAACTGAAAAAAGAAAAAAAGTTTGGTTATGTGGGAATGCCCCAAAATTTGGCACAAATAACCATCCACTCGCCATCTCATGTGAGCCAAAAATAAAAAAAAAAGAAGAAGCTTCAGCTAATACATTCTATTTGTGTTGCCTCCAGGTAAAACCAGAAGCAGCAGACTCTTTCACTAATCTGACCCAAAGGCTATATACCTAACAACGATGATAATTATGTTTTGTTTGATGTCATAGATGGACCGAAAACGGTACCGCACGTGGCATGGCACATCATCATGTAGACTAAAAACTATAAGATTAGCTATAACAGTGGCGTGTGAGTCAAGTTATTTTGGCACTTTATGATGCCTCCCCATCACATACCAAACTTTGGGCAAATCATCAATTTCACATTATAGTCCGAGAACTAGCAACGTAGAAAATGGCTGATTTTTGGATGCGGGCAGTCTGGCTGGTGAGAATTGGTGTTTTTTTTACGTGAGCGAGACTTTTATAACGGGTAAAAAGTAAGTTTGAACGCATGCGTAACGCAAGTGAACGCGTGAGAAACGCGTTCATAAAGCAACCGAAGGCGCGTGTAAAGCGTGCGTAAAACAAATGAACGCGCGATAATGCGTGCTTAACCCAAGCGTATTCGTGAGTAACGTGTGTCATGGATTAGGCGTGCGAAACGCGTGCGAAAATAACTTTTAACCGTTATATAAGTCACGCTTACGGGAAAATCCACCAATTCCTACCAGTCCGCATGTGAATCCAGGGGCTGAGGGGTAAGATTCTCGTATATCCAAAAGTTGGCCATTAGAAAATGAATTTTCCAAAACATTCCTACCTCTTAGACTATTAGAGGAGAGTCCATCGGTATCCACATCATTGTTGGGTTAGCTGTTGTTTTTTATTTAATTTTTTCCTCAAAAGAGGGCTAAGCTAATGATATATAGGATTAAAGGTGGGAGGCTTGTGAAAAGGCAATTATGCGGGTATTTTAGATGTTTTTTGTTTTGTTTGTTTTCAACGAAATATTTCTACTTTGACCTAGAAAAATATTTCGTTTTGTGTTTTGCTATTTGATTTATTTTAGTGGCGCCCTCTGGCACACGAACGAGCACTTTTAAATGGTATTTTTTGTCATACTAACTCCTACAAGTACAAACCAAAAAAAAAGAGAATGCTTGTGGTCAGTTATTTTTTTTTTGTTTTGTTTGTTTTTTTTTTGTTTATTTTAGAGAAGAATATGAAGGACGAATATTATACAAAATATGAACCTTATGCAAATAAGATACCAAAATATATTTAAAGGGATTTATTTACTCAACAAATTTTAATGGTTTGACATTTGCAAACAAAAACAAAAAAAAAATGTTGTAATGTGAAATTATTTGTTTGTGGTTTGTAATATTTTATTTTTGTACGAAAAATTGATATTTACTCGAGTTTCAAGGTTTACAAAACAAGTTTATGAATAAAATAATGAATGATAGCTTCTGAGTTGAAAAACTGTTTTGAAAGGTAGGGTTCACCTGATAAGATTTTTTTTTTATTTTTTTAGAGAAAAATCTGAAAAGCATAAAATTAAAAAAAAAGAAGTTTGAGCTCAAAACTGAAGAACAAAAAACAATATTTCATGCATAGAAAAAAAAGAATTTGGAAGCTTTTCGTTTTGAATAATTAAAAAAAAAATACAATCGACCAAAAAATTTTATCTACCTATACTTATAAAAACTCAGAAAAAAAATCATCAAAATCAATAGTATTTTGGAAAACAGAATTTTTTTTCTTACAGAATTAACAGAATTTAGAAAAATAGAACTTCGGAAAAGAATTTTATTCTTTATTTTAAATTTCTTCTTTGTTATCTTCGATTTTAATGTCCTTCCGTTGTTGAGTCCAATCTATCTTTTCTCAAAATAGGTCACAAATAGCGGAAGTAATAATATTTTGTAAATATCTTTTGGAACATTTTTCTAGCATTTTCCCAATTTTTCAACAAGAATACCTCGGAAAACTAATACGTATAGTCGTGCCATAAATACTGTTACACATATTTTTTTGAAAATAAAGAAGACAAATATCAAACATGTTATAAATTTTATTAATTATGCTTTAAAATAGTATTAGAAATTATATTATCTACTTTCTATCCAAAATGGCCACCCTTGGCTTTAACCCGGGCCTTAAGTTGCTTCGGCCAATCGTCTATGGCAGCATGCACCTTTTCCTCAGGAAAATTCGCCACTGTTGGACAAATCTTGATTCAAGGCTTTCCAAATTCGGATGTCCTTTGTGGCAAGCCATCAGCTCTAATTCTGTCCAAAAAGAATAATCCAGGGGATTAAGATCTGGACTACCTGAGGGCCAATTTGATGCCTTGCTGAACTCAGGAACAATCTTTTCCAGCCACAGCTGAGTGGATTTGGCTTTGTGGGCTGGAGCTGAGTCCTGCTGGAGATTCATGTTGAGTGGTTTTACCACTTTCTCCAAAATGCCTTCTTGGTAGTTTTTTGCGTTGGTCTTACTCCTTATTCACCAAAATGCAACTTGGTTGTACTTCATAGGGGACTCCACACCAAATCAACACTGAACTCGAATGATGACCCCTTTCGACACTGCTAATTTTTTCTTTTCCTGTCATTTTGGAGGTTGAATTTTTCCTTAATGGTAAAAATTTTCTCATCTAAAAATAAGATGTTTCGATGTCGATTGGCCGAAGCGACTTAAGGCCCGGGTTAAAACTAAGGGTGGCCATTTTGGTTAGAAAGTAGATAATAAATTTTATAATACTATTTTAAAGCATAATTAATAAAATTTATAACATGTTTGATATTTGTCTTTTTTATTTTCAAAAAAATGTGTGTAACAGTATTTATGGCACGACTATACGTATAGTGTAGAAATTTTAAAGTTCAAATTTGAAATTATTACACGAAAAACCCTAGGAACAGTAAATTTCGGTTTCTGTATGGAAAATATTGTTGGCTAATGCAAAGAATATAGGTATTCCTGTGAAATACTCGAATAAAGTCCAAACTTACACAATTTCAACCAGTTTTGATCAATCAGTTATTTTCTTTTTATTTCATTCGGCATGGAAGGAAAATTGAAATTAAAAATCATAAAAAAAGGTATTATTTCCCCCCCATTATTTGTGAGTCAATTTTTTTAGTAATTTTTTTTTTGGTGTTTGGTTAATGTTTGGCTCGCAATTTTTACCTTTGGTTATTTTTACATTTTTGAAATAATTGTTTTTTCATTCGACATTTCATTCATTAGAAACTCGTTTATAATTTCAAGGTTTTGGATAAACTTTCAGCAAAGAATCTATACATATATGATTATTCAGTTTGAAAGGAGAGAACATTTAATATTCAAGTAAATTCTCAGAAAATCAAATAACAAACAAAGAGGGAAATTGCAATTTCCATATTATAAATTTCATGCGAAAGTTTTCTATTTTAGTCCCATTTCTGGAAATCATATTAACTGAAAGCATCCATTATGTACCACAGAATGTACCTAAACTGTGTTATCGAATGTGCATAGTGAAATTTTTGATTACTTAGCTTAAACTAACAAAGAAAAAAAAATATTTTTTTCACTGCATTCCTCTAAATCAGCTGTAAAAACCAAAAATGGGATAAATAAACAAAAACTTTCAAATTGACTGTGAAAATAAATTAAGTTTTTGAGTACAATTAAAATTCCTAAAATAGAACTTAACTCAATAACATGCGTATGACATTTACCTAACTTGAAATATTTCCATCAAAATCAATTAATTATCAACAAAAATATTTAAAACGTAAAAGCCTTCCACTCACATATTATTAAAATATGTAAAAAAAAAAGAAAACAAAGGTCATGTATTCAATTAGTAAAACGAAACCAAATAACACATTATTCTGATTAAATTCCTAATTCTGTAATCAGCTTACGAGAGACTTTATATAGTGACACAAGCCCACAAGCCAAAACCATTAAACCCTCTTGACTCACTGTCTGCTGCTGGCCAGTTTGGCCAATAATCCGTTCGCATGACTTGTCAACCAGAATACGGAATTTATCATAATAAACAAAAGTTCAGTGAACTATTTTTTGTTTGTTTATTTCTTTTCGTATGGAAATGAAAATCACTCAATAAATCTATTTGATCCTGAAGTGGACTGAGGAAGGAAGACAGGAATAAGAGGACTGTATTCATTATGTCAATACTTATAACACAGATGATATAATGAATCAGTTGTGTTGAAATTTCGCATTTACAAGAAACAATAATTGAATGTGTATGCTAATTCTACTATCTCGAAGAAAATGAAGAAAACATAGAAAATGAAGAAAATATATAGGAAATGGAGAAAACGTAGAAAATGAAGAAAACGTAGAAAATGAAGAAAGAGTAGAAAATCAAGAAAACGTTAAAAACGTAAAAAATGAACATGACGTGAAATTGACGTGGCTGTCAGTGTGAACCGACACACTTAGGCCAGGATTGGCCCATTGTGATACCTACCACATGAATCTAGAGATTTCCCCCCTACTAGTTGAACCATTTGGAGCTTCTTATAAAGCGTGAGAGATTGTTAACGTCTTTGTTAGCAAGATCGCTGAGGTCGTTGAAAAAGTATTCTCCCAAATAAACCCTACGTCTTTGGGATAGAGCAAGGCATGTACAGAGAAGATGAGTAGTTGTTTCTTCTTCCTCCTCATCCAAGCAGCTTCTGCAAAAGTCACTGAAGAAAGCACCCAGCCTTGCTGCGTGCTTCCCAATTAGACAGTGTCCTGTAATGACACAACAAGCTTTTGGATCGACTCGGATTTAACAGTGGCCAGACCTGCTTTGTCGCCACACAAGTGGTGATGGTGTTTCACCTAAGGTTTGTTAACCTAATGGCATCTTGCACCAGTATGATTTTACATGTAGCGAGAGGTATACCAATATTTGCCTTACATGGTGCGATTGGTAGGATGGTTCCATTTCTAGCGAGTTCATCAGCCTTACAATTGCCTTTAATATTCCTGTGGCCTGGCACCCAATATAGGTGAATGTTAAACTGCTGCGCCCGCCATCTCCGTGATAGATGATCGGCAGTTGAGGGCTGTCAGTGAGTTACAGGAGACAGAATCAAGAAATCGTATGAAAATGTACAAAATAAAACGAACGCAGAAACTTAAGAAAAATTAAAAAGTGGAGAAAATTAGGAAAAATGAGTAAAACGTAAAAACTTACGAAAACGGAGGAAATGAAGGAAATTTAAAAAATAAACGAAGAAAACGTAAAAAAATTACCAAAACATAGAAAAATATGAAAATGTAGAAAATTTAAGAAAGCGTAGAAAATGGAGTAAACTTAGAAAATGAAACAATCGAATGAATATGAATGAAGACAGAATAAAAATGTAAAAAAAAGAAGAAACTGAGATAGATAAATAAATAAAAAGAAAAACGTGCCGATAATGAAGTTTGAAATTAAATAAATTTCAATACTAAAAATTGTCTAAAATGAAAGAAGAATATGTAAGACAATAACAAAAACGAAGTAGGTAATAAAGTAAACTAAACAAAAATAGAAATTTAAAAAAATTGTAAATTACGAATTTATAAAAAAAAATCTAAATTATGAGAGAAAAAAGAAATTGAAGAAATCGCCGAAAATGCAGAATATGGTCGAATTAATGGGATAAAGAAAATGACTGACGGAAATGAACAAATAAAGAAAATGACTTAAATTAAGAAATTAATAAAAAAAGAAAATGCAAAAACATAAACACAATAAAATAAATGACGAAAATGAAAAAAAAAATTGAAAAAATTGAAAAAAGTGAAAATTCAGAAAATAAAGTAGGAAAACGAAGAAGTTATGAAAATTAAAGAAAACGGCAAATATAATAAAAGAAGAAAGTAAAACAATATAAGAAATCTAAGAAACTTGAAATGAATTTAAAAAAAAAAAATACGACCAAAGGGAACCGGGAAAAGTGATTAAAATAAAGAAAGTGAAATTAAGAATACAGAGAAAACATAGAAAAGAAAAAAAAAATGCTGCAAATCGAATAGAGTTTAGAAAATTAAAAATACAAAGAAACGGAGATGAAAAAAACGATGAAAGTAAAGAATGACGGAAATTAGTTTTTTTTGTAGCATATTATAGAATGAAGGATGGGCTCACATTTTTGCTGTATAAGAAAAAAAATTAACTATACAAATTTCATAGATTAAATCAAATAAGTCAGAGTGTTTTTATGTTTTATCCTGTCATTCTACTTTTTGAAACACACCGGTAGTAAGTAATAAATCTATTTAAATAAAATCTATAACCAACAAAACAAGTTATTCAACTTAAAAAACAACGGACACCTAAACTTTGTGATGTGATGATGCTGAGCTACCTATACAAAGACGAAAAAATGACTCATTGTTTGAAATACAAAAAAAAAAAAAAAATATATATAAAAACAAAACCAAGCCAAAAGAGAGTGTCTCAAAGAGGCACTTCTTCCAAGTCTCTTCTCGACCAATGGATTGGCACAATCTATATCGAAGTAAAAGAATGCCAATACTTAGCTCTTAGCCTTCGCGTAGCACATTGCCACTTCGTATAAAAGAAAAAAGCAAAATACATAATAAGAAAAAATAAAAGACAAAAAAAAAATATACTTCGATGAAAGACGTTTCTAGAGCTATACTAAGGTAATGGGGGTGGAGGAGGGGGCGAAATAGAAGACAAAGCTTAAGGCCACCACCAGAAATAATGTTAAAAGACACACACAAAAAAAGGGTGGAGTGGCAGTGGAGACAAGCCGGATTTGCTTATGGCTTTGATTTGACGTTTTTATTATATTTTTTTTTTATAAAATTTATATACGTATGCATATGTATGTATAGGGTATGATTGCAGTTAAGAAAAGTCCGGCTTAGAATTTAGAAATTTGCATAGAAAATATATCTTCTTGCCTATGAATGGAAAATAAAATCGAATGTTAATAAATCACTGATTTTTCATACTTGTAAAATTTACCATTGACTCCATCTTGGATTTTAGTTTTAATAAAAAATCTAAATTTCTGTAAGTCCCACAAAAAATTTCACAAGAAAAAAAAAGAAATTGGTAAAAAAAAATTGATATAGCAAAATTTTAGAAAATTTAAAGGCCAACAAACTTTTCGATAATATTTTTATGTTTTGACCTGAATACGCTTAACTTTCAAAAATACTTTAATTTAATTTATATTGAAATTGAAAAAAAAAAGAAATAACTAATTAAAACTAAAATTAAAGAAGGCGGACAAAAGGTGAATTTCACAAGCGCTAAAGATTAAAATAAGAATAGAAGCGAAGTTAATTAAAAAATGAGAATAAAAGAAAATGCAGATAACAAAAAAAATAAAGAATTTTAAGAATAAAATGAAGAAGCCACCAAACTGGAGAAACTGAATAAAGTTTAAAAATAGAACGGCGATCCGGGGTCTTAGCACTGCATTTTAGGGGTATTCATAAAAAAATATTTTCTCTTGAATTAGTAGCAGAGAAAAAAAGATCATGTAATTTCAGATATTTTTCATTAATTTTTAGTTTTTTTTAGAAAAATCTTTTACAAAGCCTTAGGGCAGGGGTTCGAAAAACTCCTCCAAAAAATAGTAAGAATTTCTGGAATAAATATATATTCTAACTAAAACTGTGGCGAAAGAAATTAATTTTTTTTCATAAAATAGGGTATTGTTCTATTTAGATCATCCAATTGTAGTGCATTTCAAAAACTTTATTTTTCCATAGATAAAAATGTAGTATAGGTTAGGTTAGTACCTATACTTTGTTCGTAGGCACACGGATTGTATTACCAGAAATAAAATTACAAAAAAAAAACAACTCAATCTAAACGTGATGATTAGATCATTCGTTGTGGCTAAGAGATAGAGAGAGAGAGAGAGAGAGAGGAGGTAGGGGGCTTCAATTGAACTTTATATTGTGTGTGGTTTAATCTAGGTATTTTTTTCTTCTTCCTCTTTTGGGGTTTTCAGTTTCCTCTCAATATCCTTCAAACCAGACAGGCAAGTTGTGACATTTAAATGAATGTAGTTTAAAGTTACGCCACATAAATATAGTGGTAGCTAATAACCTACTTTGTTAAAAAAAAGCACTGAACGGTATTTCCTTTCTTAAGATAATATAAATTTGTTTAGGATTGTCAAACGAATAAATAGATGTTCACTTCATTATTGTTGTAAGTTAATACTTAAATTTTTAAGATTTATTTATTGATTCTGGTGAAATTTTTTTATCAATTCATAAAAATTTTTGAAAGGAAAATACAATCGAAAAAAAATGTATTTTCAGGTTTTAAATATTCAAAAACATTTTGTAAAGTAAATTTGTAATGTAAAGTAAATATTTGTAATGCACATATTTCTAAATATCAAATTTGCATTAAAATGAATATAGTTTTGTGTTATGATTCTAGACTCACCTGCAATGCTGCGTGATGTTTTTTTTTTATTTTTTGATGAAATATAAAATCTGTAAGAATATTAGAAAAAAAATATAATTAATTAAAGTTAAAATAATTTATTTATAATCACGTACATAATTTATTTATAACAACATTTTTTAGAAATGTAGGTAAACAAAAATTTGCATTAAATTAAAAATGTAAGTTGAAAACAATTTGCAGCAAACAAAGAATGGAAAATAAAGTATTTTAATGATTATTTAATTTAAGTACATAATTTGAATACAAAAATTCCAAAACCGAAATTTTTTTTAAGATTCCGGTCGGGATAGGAACAAACTACATTAGGCAAACAAATTAAGACAACGATATTTTTCAAGTGTTTTTTTAACTGCTGAAGAGAAAAATGGTGAATTCAAATAAAACAAATAGCATTCAATAGATTTTTCTCATTTTTTGTTTATTAATAATTTTTTAAGACCCCAGTTTCAACTTATCCCAGTGCAAAATATATTATATAGATTGATAGATAGATAGATAATGAGGTTTTTGTCAAAAACTGTCAATTAGATATTTGTCAAAATTTAAGCTTTCATAAAAAATTGTACTATGCATAAAATAAAATATTTTAAATGGCACAACTGTTGTTCGTTCTCAGGATATTCGAGCTGAAATACAATTGTAACTACTTTTCTTTAGAATTTTTAACAGTTTTTGATTTTTTGTTAAAAAACTGCCCATTCAATATTTGTCAAAATTTTATCAGTTGCTAAGAATTATGTTATGTACAAAATAAAACAAACAAGAAGTCAATATCGTTACCCATTTTTGAGAAATTTGAGTCGAAAGACAATTTATACCAATTTTTGGTAGTATTTTTTGTAGTTTTTAATTTTTTGTAAAAAAAACTGTCCATTGAATTTTTTTGAAATTTTCACCAGTAGTCAAAAACAACATTTTTCGTAAAATAAAATTATTTTTAAATTAATATCGTTCATCTAAGGATATTCGAGTTATAAAATTTTTTTTTTAGTTTTTTTGATTTTAAAAAATAACGGTATATTGATTTTTTTTCCAATTTCATATCAAATTTGTATGACGTCATAATGTGTCGAATAAAATTTATTTCAAGTCAATAGCGTTATTTGTTTGTGAGATATTTGAGCCCAACCAAAATTTTCACTTCTTTTTTAAACTGCTATAGTAAAAAAACAACCGATTGAATATTAATAAACGCCCTTTCAGCTTCTTTCGAAGTTATTATCTATAAAACAAAATTTATTTCAAGTCGATATCTCTACTCGTTCTTGAGATATCGACGACGAAAAATGGTACCAGAACTTACGGACGTACAGACGTACGGACGTACGAAGGTACGAACGTACGAACGTACGAACGTTCGAACGTACCAACGTACGAAGTACGTACACACGCACACACAGACATCTCTCTAAAAATGATTTAAATAGGCTCTAGGGACCTTGAAACGTCGAGAAATGTCAAAAATTTCAATTTGACAAATCGGACCGATTACAATAACTCCCTATGGGAAGTTAAAAATGTTTTAGACATTGAAAAAATACAATGTGTAAGAAAGAATATCAAAAATCCTAAATTTTCAATGCACCATTCAAAACAAAATTTAAATTTGTCAATAAATCTATTTGAATAATGTGATTTTAGTTTTCTAAAATGTCATGTATGAAGTTGCAGTATTTTATACTCTGAACGCTTTATAATTAATGTTGCCAACACCTTTGTTTATTTTTCATCTTTATGATTAAATAAATATTTTTATATTCAATCAAATAAATGATAATGGAACTTCCTTTCAAATGTACATTTATAAGTTTTTGCATTTGGTGCTGATCCTATATTTGCTAGTTTGTATTTGTTTATTATTTCAACAGATAAACTAATTTATATCCTTCACATAAAATATAACCTTACGTCTGTGCTCCAATTAATTAAACCTATAAGTAATAACTTTACTAAAACCTAAAATAAACATTAAAAGCTTCTATGAATATTCTCAAAGAAATACGAAGTATAGAAGTTTCTACAATTTTATAATTTACATAGATACATAGAAACAAAAGACCTTAGCCTATTAAATCTATATAGAAGAAGCATATTTGAATACAAAATATAATCCGTTTAAAATCTTCAAAGTATATTCAGCACACACACCGACCGACCCAACCAACTTTAATGAAATTATCTGCATCCATAAATTAAATTTAATTGCTAGAACACTTTGGGAAGACAATAATAAACTATAATATTCTATGCATTTGTATGTAAGATAGGGAGGTGGTCATTGCTACTTGTTGTTCTGATGGAATATTAATAATATTCAGTAATCAGATAGTCGGTGAGGTTGGATTATTATAGGAAATAATTTTAGTAAGTCATTTAAACCAGGCTGCATTATTTAACTTGGGATAAAACAAAAACATAAGAAAAAACACATTTGAAAAAAAATATTTAAAACCTTTATTTTTAATTTACTTATTGTTTTAGAAATAAAAGAAAAAAATTTGAAATTTGTTTTAAGAATTATTGATTGCCTTGATTTAGTGTGAATTTTTTCTCAAAAAGCTTATTTCCAATTTTAAACTTTCATTTGTGCACATATTTTCATATACCTAATTAAATAATATATTAACTTAAAGACGCTTATAAAAATGCAGACACTCCAAATGTTGATAAACAAATAGCACATTTCGACATGTGACGTCAGTGGTCATAAGCGCTGGAGTGCGTAGTGCACAAGACTTCCAAGACTGAGACTTGGGTTTGAGTCCTAAAAAGTTTTTCAAATAAAAATTGGATTTAAGTTCAGCACCACCAGGAGTCTGATGATTGTCTGGCAATCAGGAAATAGCTATAACTTCGGTCAAATAAAATATAAACAAATTAATAAAAATTAATTCGTAAAAACAATTGGTGGTAGCACCTTCAAGTTGTTACTATTGTCCACAAATTCAATGAAATTAATGGAATAAAGAATGGTCAGGTCTAATAAATAAAACTTACATTTTATATCTAACGGTTCCGCCATCTAACGTTTTTTTCAACAAGTGCTTATTTCGTGAATGGTAACACTTAACTCATGTCTGATTTGACAGATAATTAGTTTTATCCTTCCGCTGAACGAATATGGTTGTGTAACGCTTGAACAAAGCTGGGAAATATTGCGACATTACTTTGAAAATCATGGTAATGTTGCAGAATGTGACTTAGAGAAGATGCCGATTTTGCCAAAAAAATCATCTTTTCAGGTGAAGCTCATTTTGATCTTGTCTGGTATGTAAACAAGCAAAATTGTCGCATTTGGGGCACAGAAAACCCGCACGCATACATTGAAAAGCCGATACACCCAAAACGAGTCACTGTTTGGTGTGCATTTTGATCCAGAGGCATAATTGGACCATTTTTCTTCGAAAATGAGTAAAGAGTAGACGTTACAGTCAATGGCGATCGTTATCAGGCCATGTTGAACGAATTTTTGTTCACAAAATTGAAGAGGAGGATATTGGCAACATTTGGTTTAAACAGGACGGTGCTACGTGCCACACAGCCGAAGATACATTCGATGTTTTGCGCCCTCTTTTTGAAGATCGCATTATCAGCCACAGAGCTGATGTCGTTTGGCCACCTCGGAGCTGCGATTTGACACCGTTGGACTATTATTTGTGGGGTGCCGTAAAAGATAAGTGTTACGCCGACAAGCCAGAGACAATTGACGCTTTAAAAGACAATATTCGTGAAGCCATTGGTGAAATACAGCTGCACAATCGATAATGTGCTTAAAAATTGGACCGATCGTGTAGGCTACTGCATGGCCAGCCGAGGCAGCTATTTGAATGAAATTATTTTTCGTTATTAACCGGAAGAATTGTACTATAAATAAAAAAAGAAATTTGAGAAAATATTCAGTAGTTTTTTTTATAGCATTTTCAAACAAAAAAAAAGTTATTTGGCGGACACTTTTTTATAATCTACAATGAGAATAATTCAAACAAAATTGTTTCTTTTGTATTTCTATTTGTTTTTATTGTTTATCCTAGTTTATACTACCAACTACCACATAATAAAATAAAAATCCATTAACATTAAATTTTTGAACCAAATTACCAGACACATATACCAGAAATAGACTTTAAAGTAAACCTTTGGATTGGGATCGAAATACTGTATTCAAAACACTGTATGCCAAAATACTGTAAGTCAATATTCTTTATGTGCAAAATGCTGTAAGAGAAAAATACTGTACTCAAAATTCTATACAGCCAAATTCTGGTTGGTCAAAATATTGTATTTCAAAATTCTGAAAAAGCATTCTGAAAAAAAAAATTGCTCTGAAAATGGAGCATTTAATTCGAGCTAGGTGATCTATTAGCTAACGAAAAAGATTTGAGTCGAAAACTCTTATCGTTTTTGAGAAAAATCGCATTTAAGTTAGCAGAACATGGAAAAAATTAATTTTTATTTTGCAAAATATTTTTTCTTTGAAATTTTCAATTTTTTTTATTCGTAGAGCATTTAAATACGGCATAGATAATTTTTTTTTCGTTGGTTTTTACGGTTTCTCGAAAATTATTCTGCTTGAGTTTAGCAGAACATTATTTTCTTCTAAAACTATTGAGGAACAAATTTTTTATTTTGAAGCACTAATTAATGCCATCAAAAGAAGTTTGTTCTGCTGACCTTGGTCTGCTAACTTGAGGGACATAATTTATTTATTCATTTTTCGTTTATTCATTTTCAATTTAAATTCGCCGTTGACATTTTTTTACGGAAAAAATATTTTTTAATTTGGAAAAATTGTAGCTTTGTTTATTTTTTATAAAACTTGGGTTGTTGAATCCGTACATGAATTTGCTAACAAAAATTCGCAAGGAAATATATAATAAATAATAAATAAATAAAACTTGCAAAATTTGTATACTAGTTCGTTTTACTGTAATCAAAATTAAACACTACCTCTCGGTCTATAAAACACATTGCATTAATGCACCACACAGAATCTACAAACAAAAAAAGAACAAAAATTTTTATTATTGTTTACTAAAATTCACATTCATTGCGACTATTTAAGTTTTAAAATTCAGATCTAAAAAAGGAAACACTCGTTTTGCTTTGTGAAAACAAAAACAAACAAAAAAAAAAACTTTAACAAAGAAGATTGAGACAGTCTTGGTGTCGTTGTCTTATCTCTAGTAAAAGATACAAATTTGTTTTTGTTGTTTTGAAAACAAACCAACTGAGATACATCTTATTGAAACACTTGATCAAATATTATTCTAGGTGATAAGAAACCATTTTATATAAATAAAACAGTATTTGCATTTTTAATGACAAAGAATTGTCTAGAATCGGAATCGAATCGCACACGTTGCTCCGGTTCGGTTTTGTCTAGTCGCCATAGGCAGGCGCCAATTGTACATCGCTTAGCATGTTCCAAGGATTCAAATTCACTCTTTTGGGGAAATTCCCGCTCACGCAACTGTTGCTCCGCTTAGTTCAGTAGCCTAGCAAGCAGGCACTAATTTCAATTGTATACATGATTTAAAAAAAAATTAATTTTAATTTTTTCTGAGCACTTAAAAAACTCTATAGGCAACTCATTCAGGAAGCCAAAGAAAATAGAAACTTAAAATACATTTTCAAAAAATACAATTTCTAAAAAAAAACTCATGTCAAAAAAATATTGTTTTTATGAAAAAAATTTGAAAAAATATATTAATTTTGTAAAAAAAAATGAATTTCCATTTTTTTTTTATTTAATAAAATTTCTTACTTGAATTCTTGGAACAAATTTGGAATGCAAGATTTTGTCTTTAAAAATATATAGGTTCCAAAAATTGAGTTTCAAAAAAAATTGAATATTTTTTTCAGAACTTAAAAATTTTTAATTTTTTTTGAAAATGTTGATGCGCAATGCGATCAAGATTGATCACAATCCGTCAACCGAAAATTGAAAACTAATGACCCAGTTTTGTAACAGGTACTTTTATTAAAGGTTTTATGAAAAATATTTTTTACCAAATTTTATTAATTTTTTACAAAAAAACACAAAGAAAATTTTTATCAAAAAAGTTAGAGCAGTTTTCAAGATAAATAACTTATGTCCTTATTTTTACTTAAAATATTTTTAAGCACTGAAAAGATCTCTGTATGGGCGACATTACATGAAAGAAATCCAATTTTACTTAACATACAATTTTCAAAAAATTAAAAATTGTAAACAAATTGTTAAAACTCTTTTTTAAACTATTGAAAAAAAATTTCACAAAAAAAATATACAAATTGAAATTTTTTTAACGTAAAAAAAGTCATAAAAAAGACTTATCGAAATAAAATCTTTCTCTGGATCAAAAATAAAATATTTTTTCGAAAAAAAGATGGTAAAAATTTTGTCTATTATTTTATAAAAAAAAACTCTCGGCCAGATTTTTTTATATTTCTATTCGTCGCTATTCCGTAAATCTCCAAGAAAAAAGATCCATATCGGTAAAGTCATTACTCACAGTATATTTTTACTTCTTGGACTATTTAAGCAAATACCTATTTAAAAAAAAAAGTACAAAGTATAAAATCGGATACATTAAACATCTCAAAACTATGAAAACCTATTTAAAAAAAAAAAACATCAAAACTCTGTTATACCTAATAAGTAAGACCTTGATTAACAGCCCCAATGTCACCTAACACACAACCTTAATTGGGATTTTAATTAGACCCATTAGAGTAGTAAAGTGGTGCATACACTGAGATATGCACTGTGCACAAATCTTAGATCACCGTAACTCACTTAAAAAAAAAAAAACATGAAAAGGTGCGTCACAATAGCTCAGCTCAAAAACATGTACTTCAATTTAAAGTGCTCATATGCCTGCAAGTTATAACCTAAAAAAAAATGAAGAAGAACAAGAAGTGAAAAAAAAGGAAGTACACAATTTCGCTTGGCTCCTTAAAGAAATTCCTCTTCTTGCAGTCTCATTCATTCTTTTGGAATAAACTCGCATAGCACAGTTAATTAACGTGTCGGGCTAATTTTCTAGTAGTGGCCTTTTGTTAAGCCAGCCGAAAAGAATACTTGCTGAATAGAGTGAGGAAGCACATGCAACACAATGCTGGGGCATCATGAACTAGATGTAATGTGTGCGAGTGCGAAGCTTTTATAAACTACCTACTTTCAAAAGAAGAAAACTAGATTCCACTTATTTGCCTCTGATGCTCAAACACCCACAAAGGAGGACAAACAAGACCACAAACTATGTTTACATGCAGGTTGAATGATATGCTACGGATACCGTTATACCTGTACATCATTGCCATCAACATAGAGCAGCGAGCGTAGGTGGGGTATATCGTATAGAAGTCCCAAGTCGGGTCCTATTTTTTTCAGAATCTTGTGTTTGTGCTATTTTTGATTTTTCAAGTTTGTTGCTTTTTTTCTCTTCATTCACAGAAGAGACACAAAACATGCGGATCTGTCTCTAGCGCGGATATGAAGGAATTGCTTTTTGTTTTGTGTAGGTCGTTTGTTCGTCAAGGATTCTTTTTTTCTTCGTCCTTTGCCTAAAACACCCAAAGCCTAAGTGGGTTGGGCGGGAATCGGAGGAAGTACTAGCACGTATACATTTTTATAGGAACACAAGTGGTACAAGTATAAGCCACCAGACGACGAGGACGACGATGAAAGATGGCTGATATGTTAGGAAATGGATACAATATCTATCTATATGCGATGACGTGTCGGTGTTACCGTTAAGTCATTGCAGCATAAGGATAACAAGTGGCGATGTATCTACTTTGCATTTCCACGCGCAAATACTTTTGTTGTTTGGTTTTTTCTTTCTCGCTCTCTCTCTGGGGATTGCAAATCAGAGGACATAATGTAAAGCTTGAGAAAGATGACGACGATGGAAGTATGGGACTTTGTATCATAAGACTGCATGCAACCAGTCAAGTGCGTTTTGAGGCTTATAAGCTGTTCACAGTTGATAGTGGGGGATTAGGGGAGTTCAGTCTTGAAGATTGATATGAAATATGATGTCTGCGTATTCTGTGTATGCACATCTAGGGAGAATAACTCCAACTCTAATGCGTATATAGAATGGGAAATGCAGGAAGTGATGTTGGTGGATCCATTCTCATTAATTTAGAAATACTAAGTCAGCTTTAAATAGTCTAGGACTGGAGACTTTTGATTAAATTTAACATACTCATTAAGGTTATGAAAGTTTTTTTGGTATAATTTTGGGCTTCTCTTGGGTTTAAGGACTTTTGCTTCAAAAAAAAAAAGTATCTTATTTTATCAGATTTAAAAATTAGTATTTTTAGAACCCAGAAAAAAACGACGTACTGGTAACTGTGAATGGAGAGCGATATCGTGATATGATTGAAAACATTTTAACGCCACAATTGCATTTTTGATATATTTTTTTGGAATTTTTGATTTTTGTCCAAGTTGTTTTTTTTTTGTGTTTAAAAATTCTGATAAAAATTCTATCGATTACAAAGGGAAAAAATTACTAAATCCGAACTCAATTTTTAAATCAATATGTCAGCAATCCTACAAAGGGCCTTTAATTTAAACTCTGTCACAGGAACTCTATCGAGGAGAAAACAAAAGCTGATACATCAAACTTCGAAAGAAGCTGAAAGGGCGTTTATTAATATTCAATCAGTTGTTTTTTTACTATAGCAGTTTAAAAAAGAAGTGAAAATTTTGGTTGGGCTCAAATATCTCACGAACAAATAATGCTATTGACTTGAAATCAATTCTACCAAAAATTGGTATAAATTGTCTTTCGACTCAAATTTCTCAAAAACGGGTAAAGATATTGACTTCTTGTTTATATTATTTTCTACATAACATAATTGTTAGTAACTGATAAAATTTTAACAAATATTGAATGAGCAGTTTTTTAACAAAAAATCAAAAACTGTTAAAAATTTTAAAGGAAAGTAGTTAAAATATTGTATTTCAGCTCGAATATCCTGAGAACGAACAGCGATTGTGCCTTCTAAAATATTTTATTTTATACATAGTACAATTTTTAATGAAAGGTTACATTTTGACAAATATCTAATTGACAGTTTTTGACAAAAAATATAAAAAAAAATAAACTAAAAAGTGGTAAAATTGGTTTTTCGACTCGAATATCTTGAGAACGAGCAATGATACTGACTTTGCCAATAGGTATTTAATTTTATACATAATAAAATTTCTTACAGCGGATATATATTTGACATATAGCTTACTGACATTTTAAACAAAAATTTAAACAGAACTAAGAAAATTCCACATTCGTTAAAAAAACGCGTGGAAGTTTACCTCCTGGGTCAAGTGGAAACAACTTATACATCAACAATCTCTATAATATATGTGCATTTCGTAAATCTCTTTAAATAATTAAAATGCTTTTCAATCTTAAAATAATGATTGTTTGAATTTAACAGCTAATGTTTGTTTCGCAGAAAATTTGGTTATTTGAAAAAAAAACTAAATATAAAGTTTTCAAGATCACAAATGGGAAGTTATCAGTGTGGGCCGCACCCAGCCTCTTTTTTATATTGTTTTTCACACTAATTGTTATTGTTTATCACGAATATGTGTTTTGGTTATCAACAATTGCTGAGACAACTGTGACTGCACAGTTTAACAATTCAATCGAACCAAAATTGCTTAAATTTTTTTTAGTACGTATTTGTTGTTGTTTCCTTGCGATTTTTCACAGTTTTTGAGGACAAATTACACATGATTATTCATTTTTTTTGATATATTTTGCACCTGATTTAGATAAACACATTTTATAATACTTTTACAATTATAACATTGATACCCGTTCATATAAATTCTATTAGTAAAGTTAATATTTCTGGCTTTTTCTTATGGGAAATACATGGAACGTTAAATCGAAAAAAAATCTATCTCCAATTCCGGGTTCGTATGCTGACTTTCAGGGGGCGTGGAACGCAACTTACCAAGTGTCAATAACAAAAAAATGCATTAAATCGATGACTGCGACCTCTAAATGTCAATTTAAAAAATTTAAAAAAATCTAGTTCCTGGCCTACCCTTATTCATATTGAATATCAACTTTTAAATTTAAAATCACTTTAACCGATACAACTGCTTCTATTCAACTATTTTTACTCATATAGCTTTCACTTTAAATGAGTTCATAAATATAAAATAGAGGAAGTAATGGCATCTTAAGCATACTTTTACTTAGGTACTTATTGCTTTGCAGGATATGAACAGAATTCACTCTTTGAAATTATTCCCTAGCGTATACATATAAAACCTTACATAAACAATGTTGCGTAGGTGAAAATAAATAAGTTTTCTTATGAAGAGGATGTTTATTTTTAGAGTTATCAAATGATGAAAATTGAAGGATGCAACAGAAATTGCAGTTGATAGAAAACCATAAATATAGATCCTTGAGACTATATTATGAAGCAACCTACGTTGGTGAGTGAGGAAGACATATTAAAAATTGATTGAATAGTCCCTCAGAATGAGGAGAAAACTATTTTGTGGGTTCAAAGAAATTTAAAAGCAGAAATATATTTTAATACTAAAAAAGGCATGGCACTAAATGTAGTAATAAAGATTAAAAAGAATTGGAAAAATATTTTCGATCATAATTTTCGTCTAATAAAAAATTATTCTAAAAATGAATTCTGTCGAAAAGAAAATGCCAGAACAAATTTGTCCAAAAAAATAAAATTGCTAAAAATAAAATTGTCAGGGTTGAAGTATAAATTTTGAGAAAAAAAAGTATTTTTCATCGTCCTGAAACAAATTGTTCAAAAAAAAATTGTTAGAAAAAATGTTTGCCACAGTATATTTTTTTTTATTTTGTCAGAATAACGTTTTTTTCGACAAAATTTTAAAAAAATAAAAAATTGTCCAAAAAATTTGGCAACAGTGGAAATGGATTAAAATTGGCCAAAGACTAAATAGTTTGTCCATGAACTTAGTTTTTTTCAATTTCTTAAACCGCGAAAATAAAAATAAATAGCTCAAAAAAAATTGTGAAATGAAAATTGGACAAAAACAATTTAACAAAAAAAATTCGTCAAAAAATTCAAGAAAAAAAATGTTGAACCGCCTTCAGAGTCAGTCAGTCTATCAGTCCACCATTCAACCGGTGTTGTGTGCAAATTATTTTATTATACCTACTAATTTTCATTAAAATATTCAAATTCTTTGGATTTGGTCATTCATTTTTGAACAAAAAACCCAGGGTCGAAAAAAACGTAAAAAACGATTCATAGTTTTTTTTGTTGAAACTAATTTTTTTTTCAAAAATTTATTTAATTTAGTATTAAAGTCAAACTTTGAATAGACTTACATTTTTAAAAAATAGGGAGATTTTCGTTATGAAAAAGATAAAAATCGATTTGTTTTTTTTTTCTTTTAGTTGTTTTAAATATTTGATTATGTCTTGGTCTAGTATTTAAATTGATTTTCACCATTTCTTTCTGTTGAAATTATTTACCCCCAAAAATAATTCAAGAAGAAATAATTGGTTATAAACTGAATATAAACACCCATTCGAATTATGTTTTTAAATTCATTGAAGCAAAAATAAAACGCCCATTATATTGCAACACCTAATTGAAAGCTATTATACGAAGGTAGGTTGTTTCAAGAATTTATAAATAGTAAAACAAAAAAAAAATCTTCATTTAGATGAAGAAGAAAAAATAAACAACCATAACACGATTCAATTATTCGTTGCGCTAATTAAAATGCAAAGCCGGAACCTAATTACAAAGTTTTACTTTTTTTCAATTTTTTTTCAAATGCATTTTCCCCCCACAAAGTATTAAGCGTGAAATACTAAACAAGTGTACCAGGAGCATCGATAAAGCAAATAGAAAAAAAAATATTTTTTTTTATACAAAAATAAAAACGTAAAAAACGTGCATAGGTAGATATTCTGCTCAACAACCAGAAAGTAATGCACTCACAAATGATTTTAGCCCACAAATTTAAGCTTTAAGATTGATAAATATTTTCATTTGAGAGTGTTTGTCTTTGTTGTTGTTTGTTTTTTTCTTATATTTTTTGTTTGGGTTTTTTTTTTAACAACATGGGTGTAAGTGACAAGTACTTTCCTATAGCAGGCACGGATAGTTTACATCGTTATTACTGAATTTATTCGTATGGTACAGTGGAACTTGATCGTAAAGGGGAAGTAATGCTTTCGTACAAAAAGTCTATATTTGCTGAGTTTTTGAATAAACTGTCACTGTTTTGGGAGAGTTTCAGCTGAAATTTATAACAGAAATTTTATGCAGGTCACTTCGGGATATAAAAATTAAATCATACCAAAATCAGTTTAGATGGGTTCTTGGAAAACCTTTAAACAAGCTTTTTTTATGAGAATGTGTCTTTTAAATAAAAAAAAAGTTATGAGTGATTAAGTAAAAATAACTAAAATTGTACTGTTTTTTTTCAATTTTATTAGATTATTTTTTTATTATCCTACCTACTTAAATATTTAAAAAAAAAATTGTTATCTACAAGAAGTCTTTAAAGTTAAATTCTGACATTTGGCTTAGTTTTCGAGATATATCAAAAGTATAGAAAAGTAACCAGTGTGACCTTAGTGTAAATATAGTGTGACTATGAAACGTACTCTGAAACGCGACAGGCGAATTAAATGGTGTAAATTTGATGTGAGGTGTAAGTAAAAGAAAAAAAATTGTTACATGAAAAAAAAACCTGGTAATAAAGGGTGCCCCAACAAGAACGCAAGATTTAAATTTGGCGCCATTCAAAGTGTCATTATTTGACATTTGAACAATTATTATTGTTTGTTAGTAGAAGTTATAAGCTATAAGGTTAATAAAAATGGAGCGCTACACGAAAGAACAACGCATTCTCATTGTGAAATTGTTTTACCAAAATGGTGAAAGTTTTGCGGCTACAGTTCGCAAATTGCGATCAATTAGGTTTTACAATAATGCTCCAAAATAGTCAACTTTAAAGGGATTAATGGTCTGTTACTAATGTAAAGACAACAACGCGTTTTCGACCAGGTCGATCGACCGAAAATATCGCAGCAGTACGTGGTGATGTCGCTCAAACTCCATCCACACCAATTCGACACCGAGCTCAGCAAATTGGTGTTTCCAAATCCACTATGCAGCGAATTTTGACGAAAGATTTGCCAAGAATTGAAGAAATGAATGTGGAGGGAATGTGGTTTCAACAAGACGGCGCCACATCTTATACAGCCAGAGAAACAATTCAATTGCTGCATCAGTCATTTCCCGGTCGTGTTATTCGCGTTTTGGAGACCAGAATTGGCCGCCTAGATCGTGCGATTTAACACCATTGGACTTTTTTCTTTGGGGTTTTTTTGAAGTCGATGGTTTATGCGAATAAGCCGACGACGACTCAAGCCTTAAAAGAGGAAATTGGACGCTTCATTAATGAAATACCGCAGCATTTATGCAAAACGGTCATTGAAAATTTCATTCAAAGATCGCGTATGTGCCAGCAAAGCCGCGGCGGCCATCTGCCCGATGTGTTGTTCCATACATAACCTCATCCTGTCTACTTCACGATAAAAAGGGTTAAATTGTTTAGTAATTAAAAAAGTGGGTATTTTAAAGATTTAAGACAAAAACAACCCCTAATTAAATAATCCCTTTGAAGCTTTAAATATTTTCCCTTTTTTTTACCAAATTCGTTTAAACAATTGATATAAGACTTCTCTTTAGAAGTTGTGTCAAAAAAAAGGTTCAAGACGACGAAGACGTATTCGACTCTTAAGACACTAAATCCCAAGATGCCCAAGACCCTCTCAACACCTAAGAATCCCAAGACACTAAAATAGACCACCATATCCAAGGCGCTCAAGAAAGTGCGTAGGACTCCCAAGACACTTAAGATGGCCAACACGTTAGAAACCAATGTTGAGAAAACATGTCAAAACCTATGCCACAGAACAATAATCTAAAACATTGGATGATTTTTAAAATATATTTTATTGAAATAGTTTACTTCACTTCTTCCTTTAAAAAAACCTTTAATAACGAACAGCCTGATCTATATTTTGAAGTTTTTTTGTGAAAAATTGAAAATTGCAGAGTTTCATAAACAACTTTCTTCGGTATTAGAATTTTTTTGTATTTGAACTATAACAGCAATTTCGTACAATCCAGTCGTGTATTTTATTTCTTATAACTTTCAGTGTTTTATAACAAATAGGTGAGGGTGGTGAATCATATGGCTGAATGAAATTCAAAACCAGGTGAAGAAAAAAAAAGTTATATGTTCAATAGAGGGAAAATATTTAACAATGCCAAAGAAAGAAAATAAGAAAAAAAAAAACACCAAAGAAATAGAAAAGAGAACAAAATGAAAAAAAAAACTAAAAATTTGAAAAAAAAAAAACTAAAGAAAAATGAAGAGGATTACATCTTCTACTTGTTCTTCATTTTTCTGCTTTTTCTTTGGAATGAACAAAAATTTCCGCCCCAATTACCTTGGCGAGCGGGGTGAGCTTGAAGCTGTCATTAATGTGATGATGGAATTTTGTGTAAGACGACGCAGTCATAGTCAGTTGATTGAGTGCTATGAGCTTTCTTTTTTTTTTTTGTATAATAATTCCTCTGTATATGAATGGCTAAAACAAAAGGGGTTACGTTTTATTTATGGTTAGAGTTTAAGTATCATTAAGTTTGAGAAATTATGATCAAATGATGTCATTTGAAAGATTTTGGAAAAAATTAATTATTATCGTTACAAAATTGCGTAAGATTTAATTGAATTTTATGAGATTCAATTGAAAAAAGAAATTGAATTTATCTGAAGGTTGTCAGAGGAGCTTAAAATCCAAGGTGGAGCTAAGCAAGGCTGTATACTGTCACCAATACTATTTTTGTTGGTGATTAGTGATACCGCGAGGAGCTTTGTCAACTGGAAACGGAGGAATTAAGTGGACTATGCAATCGTACCTCAATCACATGGATTACGCAAACGACGCCGACGCATGGTTACTCTCTCATTGGATCATGGATCTTTATCAAATGACAACAGGGGTAGAGGGAGAAGCTGAAATTGTTGGGCTTAAGATTAAAATGGCAAATAAAAAAGGATCATTCTTGAAAAGCAGTCGATATTGCTAAATCGAGCGAAAATACATGAATTTATAACACAATGGTGAATAATAAAGTACTGTAAAGATTTGACTCCTTTCATAATTTTTAATATCTAAGCTTTCACTATTTGCCAGCAATACAATTTAGTTTTGAAAGAAATTTAAAACGCCAAAAAATTTTCTCGAAGTTCAAATAAAAAAAATAAAAACAATTTAAAGTTTAAAAACCTCCATAACGAATGATTTATTTTTTTTCCTCTATACTTGTTTATATTTCAGACGAACATATTTTTGTATATTTCTTTTTGGAGTGTTATTTATTAATATTACATATATATTTTTTTGCATGCAATTCATCAAGAAAGTAAATATAAATTCTCACTAAACCACATGATTAAAATTATACTTTGTTCATATTATCTCTGTGAATTGTTAAAAACAATTCATTCTAAAATAATATTTAACCAAACGAAAATTTGCAAAAATGTTCAAGGTGATTTGGAATTTTTGTTTGTTTTTTTTTTTTTTCTTCTTCAATCGAAACACAAAAGAAAACACTTTTTGGAAACTTAATTATATTTTAAGTATACTTAGATTAATTTGAGTCATTTGATGGTTTATAATACCATGAAAGTAACACACTCCTTAATAATGCGCATCTAATGAGGTAGTAACAGGGTTGCCAAGAGAGTGTTTTTGAATTGATATTTTTTTTTTCTTTAATTTCGGAAACCATTTGACCAATTAATGGAAAGAAGTTTTATTAATCGAGTACATTTACTCCTAAAATTAAACATTAATTTTTTTTTTAAAAGTTAATGGAAACGGCTCTAACGATTTTGATGCAAATAAAATATTTTTTTTTATGAAAGAGGTACTATTCTTAATAATACTGCATATCAAAATTATTATTTAATTTTTTTTCCTCCTTCATTCACTGAATTAAAAAAAGAGTGTTTAGGAAAACTACTTTGGCAACTCCTGGCTTAGGAAATAATTGTGGTTGAATTGTATTCACTACGCACCGCAAATTGTCTTAAGTGTTAACTATACTCATCATTATCAGTCTTCCATAAATAAATTACCAAAAAAAAAATAAGTAAATAAAAACAATAATTTAACATAATAATGATAATGAAATATAAAAATAGTTTTCTTAAAAAACATCGTCATCATCATCAGATAGAAATTCATGCTATATAAAGGTCAACATGTTTTTTTTTTTTAATTTATTTTGCGTTGTTTATTTTTTGTTTTATGTTTAATTTCAAATGAACAAAACATAATATGATTTATACAGAGCACAACTGAACCGTTTAGATTTATTTTGATGAAAATTGACAACAATTGCTGCAATGAAAAAAAAAGAAAACATTTCAATCTCAGGGAGAATCCACATTAAATGCGAGTGAAACTACTTCAAAGTTGATTTTTCAAGCAAATTATGTTCAAAACTAGTTTTACTGTGGTCTAATTTTGTTTGTTTCTGATTACAATGTGCTAATAGGATTGTTGTTGGTGAATGGTTATAGGGTTAGGGAAAAGTGGTTTAATGTTGGGTATGTTTGACTACTTACGGACTTAAAATAATTCTACTATGATGTTGTTAATTTTGAGTATGATGTTTTCTTGATTTATTTTTTTTTGCTTTTCTGTTTGTTGAAATGGAACAGTGTTGGACTTAAAATTTTTCTTATCATGAAACTCCATAGTAATTTAGGTGGAAAAAAGAACGTAACACAAGTATTCACCATTTTGTTTGAACTTTTTGACATTAGTAAAAAGTAGTTCTTTTTCACTCTTTCTCAGAGGGCAAGAGGCCATTTTCTGCATGTGAGCAAACTTTCTGAACTGCATTTTTGTTTTTAAATTGGTAAAACCAAAAAATTTGTAAAATGTTGATAAATGTAGAGGGAGTTTAGATAAAATGGTTTTAGAGAATTGGCTTTTATTTTATTACTATTGACACTTGCATTAAATTTATCAGCTCTGCACCCAGCAGCTGTTAGTATAAAAAATGATGCAGTTAGTTTAAATATCTGGAAGTTTCTCAGAATTAAGCTGATACCACATGCAAAGTGCTTTTTTTTAAATAAAGGTGTTTAAACCATAAATACTTAATGGTCTTGTTACACGTTTTTTATTGTTATCATTTTCGTACATTGGCAAATTATACGCATAACTAATTTTTCGATCGGCGAATGTAGCTTTGCTTACTTTATATTCATATAGTCCTCTCTATTTATGACAACAAACAATAAATTAACATATTTGTTTATTAATATCATTCTGATATATCAATATATTCAATCTATTAAATATATTATATAGTTGGGCGACTTTATTTGTGATGACGCCTTCTTAATATTCTATTTGTGGTATTGAATTACTCGTGTCCAAACAAACCTTTTTAGCTTATTTAAATTTCATAATAAAAACTACACAAAACAACTAAATAAAAACAAATTTCTGAACATTCTTAACTTTCTCTTTGGCAAACCAAACCCAATGTCAAGAAAATGTCATAAATCTATTGGAGGGGTATACTCGTAAGTCTGATGGTCTACGAGTATATGTCAACAAAACTTCATCCATTTCGAAATAGGGGAAGTGGAAACTAGATAGAGAGAGTGAGAGAGATAGAGAAAGAGTTTGAAAAAGTATCCATTTTATCAACTCGAAATTTGGTAGGTGGTAAATGGAAGGAAATGGTAAACAATAAACAAAAACATAAAAACTTAATATAAATGAATAAATAAATCTTAAATATTCTCCCACAAAACCTCTTCGTACTTTATCAATCTTTTTTTTTAAGAGGGTTTCGTTATCGATTTATTGACATTTTGTGTTAAATAATGGTTGTATAAATCTATAGCTATGTTTGTATTTACTTTGACAGATATGATTTGACAGTTTAAGGTGGGGATCCATTTCATTCGATGAAATGGTTAATATGAAAGTAACAAATTGTGTTTAAATAGACAAACAAGATTTCTTTGGGGTACAAAGTGAAATGTATTGACAGTTAATCAATCAAACTCAATCAATCAAATACATATCGCTATTATTTTCCTTCAAGGAATACAAGCAAAAAAAAAAATACTTCAATTAAATAAAATAATAAAGCTGTAGAGTGAGTTATCTCAATTATTATTTTCTCTATCATCATTATGAGGTTTTAATAACATCCGCAAAATGTGTTACTTTTGACAGTTGAGTCAAAATCGATACATTCTGTTTTCACATGACGACGTCCCATAGGTTTTTATTTCAAAATACAGAATTCCAACAGTTTTGAAACTTAAAAAACTTAGGGCCAGTTTGTTAGATGTAGGCTTTAATCCATGATTATTTCAGTTGATAGTAGCGCACAAATTTCAATATATTTTTTTTATATGTCTTCAGAAAAGTTGCAACACCGAAAAAGCTATTGGATTTGTTTTAAGTTTCACTCGAAACTTTTTTAAAAAATCAATGGGTGCAATTGTAAAGAAAACTAAGACTTTAAATAAATGATTGTTTACTGCTTGATTATAAAAAATGATTACTACGTGCACACATGCCAATCAACGTTTTCTTTGTTTTCGTTCTAACTTCACTGAATGTCAATTTTATGAAAGAAAAACTTAACGAAACTCGACGAAAGGCAAGAAAGTGATATTATGGACATATCATTCAATTTCTTTGTATTCACTGAATCACTCATTTTCGTCTGACAGACATCGTTCGTCGAATATGGTTAGCCCTTTGATCCAAAGCCTGGCATAGGAAAGCAAAATGGTAAACTATTAGTAAATTTAAATAAAAAGCTGATAGAAGTTCCCAAAACTGTCAGGGTTCTTAAAAAAAAAAAACCAAAGGACTTTTCCTTTGGTTTTTTTTTTTTAAGAACCCTGACAGTTTTGGGAACTTAAGAAACAAAAGTTTTACTAAGTATACTAAAAAGTCATATTTCAAAGATTTTTTACTCTTACTTGCAAACGATAGTAAAATTGATAACGTTTTAAATTTAGTTACATGCATAGCTCTTCTTAAAAAGACAGGAAATAAAAAACTTTCTGTATTGTAGGTGTATTTCTTTATTACTCATTGACTAAGTGACATGTATATAATTAGATATTTATGTATTCTATGGAAATATATATGTTTCTGGTCTGATTTAGTAGACTTGCGTGTGGAAAGAATCAAAAAGATGTTTTCCAAATGAGTCGTTGCTATACCTACAATATATGAGTACGTTTGGACATAAATTCTATGCTTAAATTAATGCAAAGGCTAATATGTATGTACATATTTTAATTTGGCTTTATAACCAACACGGAAATGATATAATAATTGATTAGAACATTTAAAAGGGCCTAAGTAATTAGGATACAATTGATTGCCATGTGATGACAGAACTCAAGAATGAAATAAATTCAATTATTTTGAGAAAATTTAAAGAAAATTTAGTTTAATTTTTTAGCCCCTCGAAATTGGTCATTAAATAAAAGGGCAACTCAGGCGACAAAGTTTACTGACGGATTTATAGTAAACGATCAAAGCTATTGTCGGTTTTTTTTTCGTATGTAACGCTAACGGGTGTAAATGAACAGATCTAAATTCAATTCTTTTAGTGAATGCGTTCAGCATGTTGGCTATGCCAACAGCCTTGTTCGACTCTTTTCAACATTATTCTGGTATTTGACGAAAAATTTTTCGGACTTAACTGAAAAAGCTGCAAATACACAATACTCCACTCTAAAATTTTGTTCATTAAATTATCAATAAACAAAAAAGGCTTAATATCTACTACCTATACCAAACGTGTCTCAGAATGGTATAATATGTTGTTGATTCAGCGCAGTTTATGTCAGCTGTTTTTTCCGCAAACAATACAAGCCTGTCTGGATAGATTTGGTATGTAATTATTTTATACCATCCTTTCTTTTTTTATTGAACCAAATCAAATTCTTAGACTTTTAAAGAGAAAACAAAAAGGTGAAAAAGCTATCAGAATCAAGTGTTAAGAAGACTTAACTAACATCACTGATCACTGCAGTCGCAGACAAAGAAACAGTTATAGAAGATACTGAAGTTAAGAAAATTGATTTGGACAAACTCAATTTGTTCTTACGTTTTGAACTCTGGGATGTTGTCTAAAATGGAATGACCCTTCACAAAATCTGAAAAACCTTTAACAATAGAAGATAATAATATAATAATTACAGATAATACTGAAATAGCTAATCGTTTCAGATTTCTATAGCTGAAAATGTTTCAACAGAGTTTTTAAGCAATAAAAATGTCGATTTTTTACTGAAGGTATAGTTAATGATAATATTTTTACAGGAAGTATTTTTTATGCTCCTATACGCCCCGGTGAACTGCTTTTCATCATTAAAAATGTTTAAAAATCTCGTTCTGTTACCAATGATAATTGTGTCAGTATAATGTTTAAACAAATTGCTTATAACTTTGTGGATGTTCTTGCACATATTTTTAATAAAAGTGTGTTGCCTAAAATTGCTGAGGTAATCCCTCTTCACAAAAAGTCTACCACTTGCATCATGAATAATTATAGACCAATTTCTCTATTTCCTGTTTTTTCAAAAATAAATTCTTTAGTGATGCTCAATTCGGATTTCGAGCTCATAAAACAACTGTAGACGTATTACTACAATTTTGTAGTGATATTCATGAAAATATTAATAATAATTTTTTTACAACTGGACTTTTCATTGATTTAAGTAAGGCTTTTGACTTAGCTGATCATAGTATTCTTTTGAAGAAATTGCATAATGCAGAAATGCGTTGGTTTATCTTCTTATCTATCTAATAGAAAGCAACTAGTTAGAATAGATGGTAGCTAGAAGTATAGGCGTTCCACAAGGCTCAGTTTTGGGTCCCTTGCTTTTCCTGATTTTTATCAATTCTATTTGCAGACAGAATTTCAAATGAAAAATTACAGCATTTGCCCATGATAAGGTCTTTTCATATGGTTGCCGATCCCTGCTTAACTTAACTCTGACATTAATTCTGATTTGGAAATAGAAAACTGTTATTCTCAAGATCACTACTTTATATTTATTTTTGAAAATTGTTTCATATTTTGCTTTTTTTATGTAAATTTTTTGTTGTAAGTAACTTTTCTCTGGTTAAAGCTTATTTAATTTAATGTACCTACCAAAAAATGAATTATAAATAAACACAATACAATACAAAGGGGGAAAGTCAAGAAGCTAACATTCAATAGGTACTCAATAATTATACTACGGAAAAAAATAAAACGCAAAAACTTAATTATTTAAAAATTTTAATGAATCATTTTATGTTCAAATAAAATAGCTACTCAAATTTTATTCACGTTTGAAGGAATAAACATATGTACAAACCTATCTATGGTCATTTGAAAAAAAAGATTAGCAAACAAACACTGCTAATGAAAAAGTTTCAGAACCCATTCAGTACTTTTGACATGGAATCAACCAAAAAAAAAAGCAATAACTGATGACGGAAATGCACCTTGTTAAATTCACTGCCGTTATTTTTTTTTTTTCATTCTGCATTTAAACCTTCGGTACGAGTACGATAACTTGGACACCGAAAATTGATGACGGTTTTTTTGTAGAAGGGCTCAAAACAAGCATTTTTTTACTTTGGGAGGGGGGTCCACCCTGCCTCGTTTGGGCGGGAGAGGCAATTTTATGAAAATAGTACTAAAAGTGAAAAGGAATCATCAACAAAATACGGTAATACATACTTCTCATAAAAAAGTAATCAGTAATTTGCAATTTAAAAAAAAAAACTGGAAGTCATAAAATTATTTAGTTTTCAGTTTTTGATTAGGAATTTAATAAGAGCACCGAATTTTATAAAAAAAATTATTTTAATTTTTTTGGTTTTGAGAAATTACACTTAAAACTGATTTAAAAAGTAGATTATAGTACAAAATACTGGCTGTAAAAAAAAAACAGTTTAAACGTAATAATTCTAAGTAGGTATTACCGTTATTTTTTAATGATTTTTTTTCACTTTTAGTACCTACTTTTTTCATAAAATTGCCCTTCCCACCCAAACGGGACAAGATAGAGCCCCCTTCCCATAATAAAAAATGCTTGTTTTAAACCCCTCTACAAAAAAACGGTCATCAATTTTCGGCTCCCAAGTTATGTTCTCTCCCCAGCGTTGCCAACCACTTTTGACAAAAAAGTGCCTTAATTTGAAAAAAAGATGCCTATTTTAATAAAATAAAGCCTAAAATATTTTTTTAGGTAAAAACTGACAAAAGATAAAAAATTAAACACAAATATAAAAAAATAACAAAAACATTTTTATTTCATTTTAAAAACAATTAAATATTAAATTATAAATTTATAAATCACAGAAAAAGATTCTTTATAGGGACAACATTTTTGAATTTTAGTTTCATAAGTAGGTACAAAAGTGTTGATTACAAAACGAACATATTCTTAGCCCATTAGATCGTCTTCATCCTTAAAATCATACATTGATTTTTGAAATAATGACATGTGTGTTTGTATAAATTCTACATAAATCATAGCATTTTTTTTCTTTGTACAGCGACTTTGCATGCATAATTCCACTTAAGGTATCTGTATTAAGCCTATTTCTGAGCTTTGTCTTGTTAAAATTGATGGATGAAAAAATCAAAAATAACTGAATAAAAAAAGGTGCTTTTAAAGAAAAAATAAGCCTTAAAGCCTTAGCTAATGAAATAATGCCTAAAAGGCATAAAAAAGCCTAGGTTGGCATCGCTGTCTCTCCCCAAACCTTCATTAAACCGCTGAACAAAATGCTAAGGAGCCGTAAGCTGGGTTGGAATCTTGGAATATGCTTGTCCAAGAGGTAAATCGGCAACAAGACACCGAAGATATTAGCCAATTCAACATTTTAGATAAAGTCTTGAAATGGCACCAAAGTGGTTCCATTCTTAAGAAGATGTGAATAATCTGTTTATTTTGAACACAATGTACAACGAACTTTCTTTATATTCTTAGAAAAAAATCTAAAAAAAAATATTTTTCCATAAACCATTCAATACTAACTTAATCTCTTCTTTGGATAACTTATCATTTTTATTTATGTATATCCTACATCACATCCATCCTTCGCGAAAGAATGTCTCAAGGATTCTTTTCAATAGAAATCCCCGTTTGCAAGGGCATCCATCCCCCTTGTCAAGTCTCAGTCCATGGGTTTAAAATGGAAAGAAACACAGAGAAAGATATGAAGGAAAAAATTTAAAGAGAGGAAAAGAAAAGAATAATACCTACGAATTATTATATTATAGCAAATTAAAGGATAATTCTAATAATAACACTGCAGGAATTTCAAAGACCCCAGGCGAGAATCTGAATCTGAATAACTTCCTACATAATTTATTTTATATCGAATGACGAACAGAGCTAATTGGGTCTTCCGATTGCTAGAGGAACGAGGTGACAAAAAAGCAAAAATAAAAAAAAAATCAACTGTGCCCCCATGGGTAGGTCGATTAAGCAGGTTGATGGAAAAACATAAAACAAAAGAAAAAAGTATGTGTGATGATGGTGACATAAAAAATAAAATCTTTAAAAATTTTTTCGAAAACAAACGAACTCTCGCTTACCTCAAATATTATTTAATTTTTTTTTTAAAGTTTTTATCCTTTTTGTTTGCTGAATGGATTCACTGACTCTCTGGGGAAATTAGACAATTTTTTGACAGACAAAAAAAATACAAATTCACTTCACGCAACAAAAAAAAAAACGACGAAAATTGAATTCACAAATGGAATATTGAATGAATGAATTCAGAGACCCAATTATGGATGAATTATTTAAACCAAAATAATATTCTCACTTTTTTAAGCTATTGACACACAGCACGCGGGAGGTGAAAGTGAAAAATATAACAAGTACAATTTTGTTCACTTCTTTTTTTATTATTATTGTGAAAGGAAGGTTATGCTGTTTGATTGTTATTTAATAATTTAATGTTTGTTTTTTTTATTCAATTCGTGTGGGGGAAGATTGATTTATCAAAAAGGGGTTTGCTCTACTTTTTTTCAAAGCTTTTCTTTCACGGTTTTAACGATTTTTTTCATTCATCCTCTCAGAAAAAAACTGTGAAAATACAAAAACAAAAAAAAAAACAAGAAATTCAAATCTTCCACTGTGACATCAAAACATCATTTTATTGCACGACGACGACGATTCGATTTAAAATTTCTCCTCTTTTTCCCCTACTTATCTAATTCCCTTTTGTTTTCTTTTTTTTCTTGCAAATATTTTTGTTTATTTTTATGTAATCTCATAAAAACAAAGAAAACATAATTTTTTTGACAGACACATGTACCTATTTATCATCAACCGAAAACTGAATTTAAAAAATAACAAAACTTTTTGTTTTAACTGCAGATTGCATGCACACGCAATTTATTTCACATGAGAAATTCTAGTTTAGAACGCACGACGTCGGGTGAAAAAAAAAACAGGTGAACAAAAATTCCATTGTTCTACCATCATCATTCATCCATACCAGCAGCATCCATATCCATCAACCAGAAAACTTTCCGTCGTAAGATTCTGGAATTCGATAGAAAAAATGTGTCGGCGACATTTTTTGTGCGAGTTTATTTAACTTCTTTGCGAGTTTATTGTTTTTCTTTTTATTTGTTTATAGTTGAATGACCGGAAAATTGTCTAGAAGAGTTATACAAAAAAAGTACTTTTTTGTTTTCTTATTTTTCTGTTAAGTTGAAATCATCCGCGACTCTTACCAATCCGTTATAAATTCACCGTTCGACTGAGTGAAAATTTGAATGAAGAAATGCATCAAAAAGGTTAAAATATAGATAAACTAGTTAACGAAAATGAACTCTAAAACGGAATTGATTATAACTCAGTATGTGGGGGAAGAAAAGAAAATTCCAATTGGAATGAGTATTAGTGTGACAGAGATGACTGATGTGATTTAGTGAACATGTGTTTTGTGGCGAATTGGAAAAAACAGTAATGGCGTCGTCAGCTGTGATATGTTGACATCAACATTCGTGGTGAATTCTTGTAGACTTTCTGTTATGTGGTGGGAGGAATTTCTTGCGTTATGGCAAAAGCAGGTGTGTTATATGAATTTTTGTGATATATTCTATTTCCTTTAAAATATGTTTAGAATCGAAAATAAAAAATTCCTAACATTGGCCGCGTTCACATTGCGCTGAGATATGCTATCTCAGATACTCGAGTATCCGTATATGTTTGTGAACGACTAAAACCGGATAGGTTAATTTAGCTGTTTGATTTGAATTCAAGTCAGCTGTTTTTGACATTTCTCTTCAGATAGCTGAATATACGAGAATTTTTTAAATCGCTTGAGATTTTTATTTTGAGAACAGATGTTTTATAATCAGCTGTTTTTTCTCAAGAGATTACAACAACACAAACCAATCTGGATTGCTACAGATAACTTTGTGGACGTGGCCATTTATAATAATAAAAATAATTTGTATAAAACAAATAATAAAAGAACAACTATTAAAAATGTTGATAAAGTTTCGAAGCTTTATTTCGACCATCTTAAAAATTAATAAGACTTTCAAGAAGTTTTTGTTAGATTTAAAAGTGCGGGGAAAACACTTAACGGGAAATAATTTTCATTTCTTGAAAGACTATTTTGAAAAATTCAAATGTAGTTTTTGATATGTTGCACATAGAAGAGTCAATTTCGGATAGATCAGAATTTTTTTTTAAATAAATGAAAGTGAAGTTGAAATTATATGAACTCCATAATTTTTTTCTTGGACTCCAAGCTATTTTTTATGGATCAACAGTCAAGCTACCTACTTGAAAAAGTTTTATTCTCTAAAAAGAATCTCAAAATCAAAATAATAAAAAAGGGATTTTTAGAAAATTAATTGTGTTATGTACCTACCTACTTTTACAAATTCATATTTTTGAGACGATTTTTCATGTGCGCGGCGCAGCCATGTTGAATTTTTGTAAATACACCATCGCAAATTCATTCAGTCAATTCATTTTCACAAATTGATACAAAATTTGACACCACTTAGCAATAAATATTTATCATTTAACTTCAAAAAATAAAAGATACAAGAAACACTTTTTTGAAAGTTTTTCATAATGATGATATCGTTAATTAAATTTGAAATATACCTAACATATCGTCGCCTTTGTGACATAAAAACGTATGTCAATATTTGGAATTTTTTAGGAGAGACGATTTTGTGATTTTTTTACCATTTTTCATGTTTTTTGCAAATAAAAAAATGTTCTTACGAAAAGTGCTAACTTCTAAGCTACTTCACTTAGAGGTTCAATTTTTTCCCACAATATAGAATGCTATATTTTAAAAAAGAAGACATACCCAGTCCAAAATCGTAAAAAATTAAGTTACGTTCTTGTGTCACTAGGGCGACGATATCTGTGTATATTTTAAAAACAAAACTTAAAACTTGATTAATATGTCAAAAACCTTCATAACAAATAATAATTTTATAAATAAAAACAAAGATCATATGCGACAAAGAAAATAAGAATGCGCAGATCATTCATAACGCACATGCCCAGTTAATGTAATGTTATTATTGGCGGCGAATTTAGTTTTGCTTGAGTGTTTGAGTGTGCATAGCACCTCAAAGGTGACTATCTCACCAGCAGGGATGTGAATACCAGCCTAATTGTTTTTATTTACAAAATTGTCCTTTCAATGTTTTGTCAAATTATTTTTTAATGTTTTCAATTCTTCAATAATGTTTGCTCGGTAGAAAGAATAGTTTGCGTACTATTTGAAAGTTATAAACGTTTTATTCATTTTTTTTATTTGAAGACTGTTTTATGCTTCATTTTGAATTATCAAAATGTTGTTGGTCTCTGAGATTATTGATCTTGTTATGTTGAATCAAGCTATAATTTATTAAAATCTCAATTGGAGTTCAGCCCTCGAAAACATGAAGACATTTTAAATTTATATTCCAAAGATCTTAAAGGGATCTTGAGAAATCTTAAAAAAATATAATGACTTCGAAAATTTTAAACCCATTATAAAAGAAACATCAAAGCTTAGGTTAAAAATAAAATTCAAAAACTAAAAAGCCGCTCTTAAAATTCAATAAAAAAATCTACTAACAATTTAATATTATAATTATAAAAGCTTAGTATTTTTAAAAATTACAGACATCCATCAGTAAAAAAAAAGATCTGAAATTGGTAGCAAAATTACTTTCTTTAAGCTTATATATTATATTATATTAAAAAAAAAACTATTTTTTACAATAAATCGAAATTTTTAGGGTCTATAAAGGTTTTTAAGTTCCATATAAATGATTTACTCAGTCACACCTAAAACTTCAACTAAGTCACTTCAACAGTAATTTTTCACTTCAGTTTTGTTTTTAATCACTGGGTTTTGAATCACTCTACCTTTCTTTATAAAACAGTAGTACCTACACTTAGGCGTATACGCACTGAATTTATATTAAATTTAAATAAGTACTTGTTCATTTTTTTTTTAAATAAAATCTATGTTAGGTTTGTATGTTAGTAAACTAAAAATCATTATAGCCTCAAATTGCAAAATAATTTGCTGCTATCCCAGTTCTGCATTTTGTGAAAATTTCCCAATTGACAATCGAAATAAAAATACAACTTCTTATATAATTTTAAACATTTAGTTATACACATTTATTTAAATCTACAAAGTTAAATCTATTTAAAAAATATTTTATCAAAAATGTAATATTATTATTATTAAAGTTTATATGAAATTACAAAAGTTACATAAAAAATGCCTTATTTTGTATTTTTTTCTTAAATTCTAAAAATTTTATGATTTAAAAGTACTAAGATGCGCCGTTTAAATATTTTTTGACAAAATAAAAATATTTATTTTTAAACTCAAGTTTGTTAATATTTTTATTTTTTTGAATTTTGAAACAATTTATTATTGCTCTATTTTCAAATAATGCTAGGGGTCCATCTATGTATATTTTTTGTAATTAACGAGCAAATAATTCAAAAAATTATTAAGTTTTTAAATAAGCACGCATATATGAAAAAAACTAGTTAACGAAACCTGGTGAAAATTTCAAAAGATAAATGGCCAAAAGAGTGCAAACGTTCCTCTTTTTTGCTATTTATCTGTCAAACTTTGACATTTATGAATTAAAAAATAAATTAACAATACTATTTGTTGACTTTTTTATACTTGTAAATTTGACAGATAAAGGCTTCCCAAAGACCAATGCTAAACATTCGGATACGACCATAAAACAACAATAACAACACGTTGCTATGACTGACAACCACAACTTATCTTTATTGTTTTCTGCGGCAGCGAATGTTTCGTCTTAGTTACTAATGAAATACCCAATTCTGAATTTATCATTACTTGTGATAAAAAATATTTGACGTTTTAAAATCGACATGACATTAAATACTGTATTAATATAAATCTAATACACATAGCATAAGGTTTAATAAGTTAAATCTTAATGTTTTAAAATAAAACAAATAAAATAATCATCACAATATTAAATGTATAGGTATAAATATAGGTTATAATTATTTTTAAATCTACATATTTTCGCTGCGAATTAAAAAAAAAAGCGTTTATCAAATCTTATTTTAACAAATGACAGTGCTTGCATTTTTCAATCCTAATTTTACACAAATAAATATTTTCTCAATAAAATATTGTCACTTAAAAACGGCCATTACTGTTTGAATATTTTTGCGCATGTTGTAAATTTTCATTCACAAAAACTCCCTCAATGGATGGTGACTTCTGGACTACTTGTTGCTCATGTTGTGACTGTCTTTCTTCTTCATAACATACATCATGGCTATTGTTGTCACTGTTAATAGCATTTACTCCTCCACCACCATTATTTTCATTCACACAGTTCTTGGGTGGAATGTAGAACCACCATGCGCCAAAGAAAAACAACACCGATGATATTTTCCCAGTGAGTGCGAGAATCCACATTGACCTGTTATAGGAAAGAAAATAGGAAAACAAAAATAAAGTGGTCAAAATCAAAAACAAACAACTTGTTGAATTATGCATTCTCACCTGCTCATACTATTGTTATCGTAAACAAGACATGCTCCATGTTCATCACACGTTTCCTTCCATAAAATGCACGTTTCATCGATGAGGGATCCAAATATCAAAGGAGCTGGAATTGTTCCCAATAGCCGAACTTTAATCCACTGGATACCAAGAGCAAAAGATCGCTGTTCATCTTGAACGCATCTAAAAAAAAATAGTATGAACAACCCCAGGAGACAATTTACGGACCTATTGTATTTACCTCAATGTTGCTGATAGAGCCGGCATCGTTGCCAGGAACGTAAAAAGCATCAGAATAAAGCAGAAAAATACAAAGTACCATAAATGTGAACAGCCCGACTCACACATTGTATTTATAGCTTCATAAGTCGCGTTTTCCGGTGCCTTAATGCATTCACAGTCTAAATAAACCTTCGATTCGCCAAAAGCTCGCTCTTGCTGACAACCCGCATGACAAGGACTAAAATACATAACACCATCCGATCCACAAATTGGATCGTAATTCATTCGACTGCAATGACAGCCACTGTTGCAAGTGTCATCCAATTGAAAAGCATATCCATCCACCATTTTGGCATTTGAAGTAATAGTCAAACTGTTATACGCTGAAGTTACCCCAGCAAAGCTTAAATTCTTACACGACAACAAAAAACACATTGTGAAAAACGCCGAAATTGTCGTTGCTATCAAACACATTCGAACAATACCCGAACATGCCAAATCGAATTTCTTAATCAAATATCCTCCCAGAAATGTTCCGCCACCTCCTGCCGGCACCACAATAATTCCCATAATCAATGCTGATACAACCGGTGAAATACTAAATTGATTTTCGATTTCTTTTGGTAAAAAAGCTGAAAATCCAGCAATAACGAGGCCCTCCGATGCACCGGCTAGATTCAGAAAGAAAAATGTCGGATTGCGAAGGAGTGATAGTAAGGCTTTCGGAAGTTCTTTGAGCTTGGTGAAACTTTGATTGTCTTTTTCATTGGATTGTCCATTGTAGGCTTCAGAGACACGTTCGAGTTTGATTTCTTCGGAGCCGGGTAAGGATTTGGGATAGCCAAAAATTGGAATCGATAGTAAAACACAGGCAAGAGCAGTGAAGAAGAATCCAATCCACCAGGCACCTATCCAAACTTTACTGTGACTTGTAAGGCCCAATCTGAAATTTAGAAAAAAATAATGTACTATAGATATTATATTTTGTTGAAAATGTTGAAGACGTCTGTTCTCTGCCAAAATCTCTAGAATGCCAAAAATCTCAAAAATAATGTTTAAAATTTGCGAGCGCAAAATTTTGCTTCGAAAAGTTTAAATTTTATGTTATCAAAATAGTTACATTTAATTTCCGCAACATGTTTTATTTTAGATTTATTTTAGTTTTCAACATTTTTTTTAACAATTTTTTTTGATACTTTTTTTCCACTTTTTTTTCAACAATTAATGTTTGAGGACGAACATTATTTTACAATACTTTTTTCACAACTTAATTTTTGACCAATTTAGCTTTTTTTTGAAAAAAATTCTTTTTGTTTGAATTTTTTTTTTGCACTTTCTTGTTGACGAAGATTTGTTTGGCAATTTTGTTTCCATTTTATTTTTTGTATTAAAATACATTTCTCAAAATTCGTCCGTGAAACACTTTGAATAAAAAAAAATGTTTATAAAGGCGTCTGTTTGCCCGGGGTCTTAGCATACCCTAAGCGAAGCAAAGAAATTACGTTAGCGAGCCCCCCTAAATATGGCCATAGGCACCTTAGATGGCGTGCTACCAACTTGTAATAAAATATTTTCCAAACATTACATTGCGTACATTTTTTTCGAAAATCTGAAGCTAAAGCTTATCGGATTCTAAAACTCGCCTAACAAAACAATTTAGAAACATCTTATTTACTAACTAAGCCATCACGAATTTTCAATTTCAAGTTTTACCACCTGACACTAAATCTTAATACCCGCGTGTTGACATCTTTTAGTAAAAACCGCCCCTAACTTCATGCTCAAAAAACAAAAAAAAATCCAATTAAATGAAATGAAAATCCGTTATGTTAAACAAAAAAAATAAGAATACTGCGTGCTTATCCTTTTTTATTTCGCAATGAAATGTGTTTTTCTACGTCATTAGATTATCCTCTGCCATCAGCCATAGCTGCTAAGCTAAGTACCCTCTGTTGGATTTTCTACAAATATTTACAAATAACTAAACGTTAACCCCCCCAGATGATGCGATCCCTATTTCTGTATACGAGCAGAGGTATAATGCTTATACGCTGCAGGGAAAATGAATTATTTTATAAAGGTATTTTTTTTTTACAGGTGGAAATGTGTAAAAATACCTAAGGATCACCATGGTAATAAATAAAAAGAAGGATGACTTGACTGGTGCGCATTGCTCCCTCGATATACGCTATTCCTTACCTCTGCCAAAGGAACAACATTTGCTGGCGCTAATGTGTTATTATTTTCACAGTCACCCTCTGCATATTATCCAGAAATAAAAGAAGTCCCTGTTGCATTATACAATAATAACAAAAACAACAACAGTAAACAAGAGGTGTTTCCTTTACATCTTTCTAAACTGGGATATAGCTTAGTTGGTTGACACGGTTTATTATTACCACAGATGCGAGATTTAGTTTCTATTTTATAATAAATTTCTCCACACCTATGTATCTCCGTTTTGTTAGTAAAATTACATCTTTCTTTTTTCTTTGTAAAGCTAGTAGATAATGATAACAGAGATCATATTTAAAGCTGTACGCGCACTAGATTCTTATTTCATTTATTTCAATTAATTTTTTTTTTTACAAGATGACAAATGTCTCAACTTACGTTGCTGAATCGACTGTTAGGAAGTCCGTATAAATTTGTAAAAGTTGTCCTCCTAAGACATATCCAATAGCTGGGCCAACAACTGCCATCGTATAGTAGATTCCTGGAATGTATAGAAGAAGAACAGAAAAATGAGATTACTTAACCATGATGATGATGATGAGGAAGTGTCCTAATATTATGAACGTTTGTCTATTAGTAGAAGGCCATAACCATGGGGGAGCAAGGATTTTATGGGATGTTGTTTTTTTTTTTACTGCGATTTGTTTGTTAAAGGAAGTTCTATTATGTATTAGGGATTTGAAGGGATTTATAAAGAAACTAAGTAAATTGAGCTTGAGCATATATGTTTTTATGAACAACATTGTTAAATATCTAACTAAAAAGGTAATAACAATAAACAATAGCAATAAACAATTTCACGTTAATTTTTGAAAAACAATATTTTTTAGTCCGTTCTGCTTTATGAAATGAAATAAAGAATTTAATATCGAAGACTTTTTTGAACAGTACTTCATTTTCAACTTCAAATTCAACTTCAAATTCAACTTCAAACTTCAAGTCAGACTTGGACTTGGACGTTGACTTGGAGTTGAACCTTAGAGTATATATAATATGGAGTGCTTGTTCAATTTCAAACGTGAAGCTTTTATGGGGGGCGCTAGTTTCACTAATTTCGGGAAGCAAAAGCGCGGACCTCGAATAAGAGTGCGTTATCCCCACTGATTAGTGGTTATCCCTCTAGAATTTAATTAAATTTAATTTAATTTTTTTTTAATTTCCATCCCTCTTCAAAAAAATACAAAAAAAACTATGATTGAAGTTTGACAGGTCCGCGCTGGTGCTTCCCGAAACTGTAAGAAAGTAGATACTAGCGCCCCCTATCTGTGCTTCTGGCGTTATAGGAACAAGCACTCCATATTATATATACTCTATAAGAGTTGAACTAGGAGTTGGATTCAATTGGACTTGGACTTTGATTTGGACTTTGATTTGGACTTGGACTTTGATTTGAATTACACTTCTTTCTACCTTCGAAATCGAACCCGATTAGAATCTTAAGTTGGACCTTGACTTAGATGTTTTTAGACGAGTTTGTATTTTTTTTTTCAAAGATTTTCAAAGCCTTTATGAATAAGCCCTAAACCGTGTTTGACAATTGACAAGTTAAATTTTAAAATTCTTAATTTGCAAAAACTTGTCAGGCTCAAAAAATGATACAGTGTGTATATACATATTAGGGTGGGGATAACTTATGAAATATTTCGTCAACGAACATCAAAACTTGTTTTCAGAACTGGTTGCTGGGCACTTTTGTTAATATTTAGCTAAATATTTTATAACCAATCATAAATAAGCTCAATAATTTTTAATTAAGTCAGCTGTACTCTTAAAACCAAAAGTGACATTTTTGAAACGTAGTGGATTTAAAAAACTCTTTTTTTTCAATTGACTGTCTATATTTTTTTAACTTTTACAATTTCTTTAAATTCCTTTATTGACACTTTAAATCCATACAATTCCAAAAATTAATCTATTGACTTCCTAATTGGATTACCCATATCACCAAAAGCGAAGCTATGCGATAGGTCAAACATGAAAGCCTGCGTTCATTAAAAACCATGCGTTTCCTCTTTTGTTTCAAATCAATAAAACCCAAGTAATATGTAAAAGTAGATACACCCAAAACCAATCTTGCCCTATCCCATTTGGTCTTCTTTCCAGGAGATATCCTTTTCTGACTTAATAATAATAATCCCATCAATGTGCTATGCTTTTATGAGATAACATTTTAAATTTATTGTGGTTTCAAACTCCGGAGCAGAAGTGCTGCGTGGCTGGTAAGGCGTATCAAGTTGTCTAGGTAAACAAAAACTACCCTTTTTTCTTTTTATGTTAATATAAAAACAAAAAGTAAATGCGTCGCCCCAAACCAATCCCTTCCACTATGCCAAATCGTTTACCGCACATTTGACATCAACATCCCATAGCCTCCCCATTTTTGCTAATAAATTGTAAATCTCTTTCCAATTGTTTACTAGTCTCTCACTCTCCAACTATTTGTCTATAAAATTTAAGCTCCAATCGCAATTGTCTGACAAAAGACAATAAATTTTCACAAGAAAACCTTTTTTCCCTTCCCTGATACCGCCAGTTCCATCACTTGCTTTTGGTCCTTATCTGGAAGTATATAATTTTCTATCTATTCTATCCCTCACAAGACAGGACCAAAGAAGAACCATGAAGAAGATATGCAGAAGACACACAATGCAAAAGGCGAATGATATTTAACTAGGTCACCAAGAATATATTGGATGTAAACAAGAATCCTAATATTCCTCCGAACACCAAATTTTAGTAAGAAGATCTTTGTCATTTTACAAACAAAACTTAGGGTATCTTCCTCTAAGTTCTCTCTCAGGAGTCTTCGTACAAAACTTTCCCTTTCTACCCCCAAACATTTATCGGTATCTAATAACATCTTGTTTGATTACATTTGATGGTATTTGATATTGAACAAAACTATACACCGCGGCGGGCGTTCTGCCAAAAAAAAAAAATACCAAAGGATGATTGATGATGGCGGAGGATTTTATTTGTCCAAGCACCAGACAAAACGAAATCAAACCGTATACATTGCCTCTTCTCACACTAAACTATTACTTACTCTAAACTGTGCAGAAAAACGCTTACTCATTCGCATACTCGTGTTATTTGTTTTGAAACTTTTCAAAGTGAAAAACGATATAAGGATATTCCATGTCACAGAATCAGCTATAGGATCTCTTTGTAGACATTTTCTCTTACCTAAGTAAACTGATGACATTTTCTTGGAGACATTCTCATCGATGTATGTAACGCCTAGTGTAAACAATGGTGATGCTCCAGCTCCGTGAAGAAGTTGAGCAGCAAAAAAGAACCATACACTCCATGAAAGATTTTCCTTTTCAGTTTCCGATTTGAATTCCTCATTGCAATACTATAAACAAAATAGTTTTTTTTTTTGGAAATAGACATGTTTTGTGAGTTGTAGATTTTTGACAGGTACTTACGTCAATTGTTGAATTACTGGTACTTTGACAGGTATTGTCCTCGGCAAATGTTGCTTTATATGAATTCGCTATAAAATGTGGTAGGGCAAAAACGATTGACCCAAGGCCCATTAGAATTATACCCCATGCTATCCAGCGAGGTTTTGATGCTCCCAGACGTCCCCCGAAATATGAAACAGGAACTAGACAGATGAATGAGGCAATGTCATAGCCACTAGCAACAAGTCCGGTTTGACGGGAGCGTAAGCCGAATCTTCGTTCGATTGTTGTGATGGAAATGTTGATGAAGCCATTGACTATGAGACCTGTAAAAAATGTTGAAATTAATTAAATTAGGCTGTAAAAACGATGCAAATTTTTGGTGCAGTAGAATTTTTAGAATTCAAAATCCAGAAAACCTAAATGGAATTTTGAGTTTCTGAATATACATACAATAGTTTTGGGGATTTAATTTTTTTCAATTTCAAAACTTTATTATTTTAAAGTTTTCTAGATTTTTGGGATTCTATTTTTTTTTTTTGCCAATTCAGGACTTCGGGTTTGTAAGGATTTCTGTATTTTGTTTTGTTTAGGATATATTATTTTTCTTATACTTTTAAATCTCAAAAATTTATTTATTGAAATTTTCAAAATTTCTTTTTAACTTTTCTTTTCTTTCTTTGCCCATTTCTCGCAATTTTGATCCTTCATGAAATTCTTCCCGATATTCTTTGCGAAAACTCAATTCAGGCAAATTTTTGTTTTACATATTTTTTTTAAATTTTGATTTCAGTATTTGGATTTTCTTAGCTTAGATTTCCCAAAGCTTAGATCCATAAATTTTTAAAAACCTAAAATCTCTAACCTGTAATTCCAAAAAATTATAAAATAAAAAATTTAGGGAAAGTAAGTTTTCCGAAAACCAAAAATCTTTGAATACTTTAAATAAAAGTTTCGCGCAAGATATCTTTTTGGGAATATTTATTTAACTTTTTCGATTTCGTGGTTATGGGTCTTTAGATTTTAGACTAAATGGATCTCGAATTTTCTAGATCTTTGATTACCTTATGGTTTTCTATTGGATAGGGTTTTTTGAGGTTTAAGGTTTTTTGAATATTGAACGACACCCGACACCCTTATGCAACCTGGTGTTTTTTCAGCTCACAAGAAATTGCAAGACTATTTTCATTCAGCTGGTCGGTATCAAAATATTAAAAAAAATTAACCCCGAAAATTTGAAATCCAAAACCACAAATCTAAAAAATCTAAATCGAAAAATTATATAAAAATAAAAAAGTGTACAGATGGTCTTTGGAAGTTTAGAAATGCTAGTTTCCGGCATTTTACGCAATTCTAGAGCTTAAGATTTTTGGATTTGGGTGACGATTTAGAAGGTTTGGATTTTTGTGTTTTCTTAGTTTTGGAATTTTTGTTTCTCTGCCCACTTAACTCTAAATAAATGAAAGTTAAGTTATCAAGAAGCTTATAATTTGAGAATAAGATTGAAACTTCCGAAAGAATGTAAATATTTAAATCAATTAAAGTCCATATTGGATAAGAGGACAAAAAACTGTCCTGAATTTCTTCATGTTCTACAAAATTTCCTAAGAAAATCTTATTGCAATCTTCATCTTAACCATTTAGTTACCCGTAAGGACTAAACACTTTTTTTCTGCAACATTAGGCAGATAGATAAACCCTCCAAAAACTTTAACCTCTTCTATAACTAGCATCACCTTTTGAAAAACTCTAAAAACTTCTTCTCTCGAAACTCCCATTCAATAATAAGCTACCAAGAGTTCACCTCATAAAAGATGAAGAACCGAATGCAAATAAAAATAAGTATATCTCAATCTCAAAAAGTATCTCCTTCCTTCAAGAGTGGCAAACTATTGAAAGGATATTGAACGCCTTTGGTTTTCTTCATTCTTTAGCACTTAAGAAATGATATGGTCTCCTTGACTTCAGACATATACCTATGCACAGGAGACTGAAATACAATGGTTTTGCTTATCCCTTTTTTCTCTCTTGTTGGAACAAAATCACCGATTACTCAATGATGCAATGAAGAAGGTCTGTCGTTGCAGCAAATGTCACGTAGCGAGTTTACATTAAAGTGCATTCATTGGCAAAAAAATTAAAAAAAAGAATTGTGAAATTATAATCACCTCTAGGGAGCTAAATGGTTCCTTGAAAATTTCAACTTTTTTTTTTCAAATAAAAAAAATGTCCTTAAAAAATGTGGAAAGAGGTCATAAATTCCACCAAAATGTTTTATTTTTCTTTTTTGTTCTAAAATTATTATCCAAAGGTGTGCGCGTAGGTATATAAAGAATGATTTACTACGAATACGTGACTTGTTGATTCGTAGATATAGGAATTTTTATATTTTTTTTTTCATATTGGGGAGCTTCTATATACATCTCTAGGTTATTTTTTTTTATGACATGAGGGGAATATAATTCAGTCCTTTTGTCATAAATAATATCAACTTTATTTCTATTCTTCTTATAATTGAATGTTTGTTGAAAAAAAATGGTTTCCTTCCTGAGAGGTTTCGTGCTGAAAATTAGGTATATGAAAAAATGTAAACTAACGATAAAGCAATTTTCTTTATAATACAAAAAAATAAGGAAATGAAGCTAGGAGTAAAGTTCACTTGTAAAAACGGAGGCATCGGAGGGCGTTTGAAATGTGAGGCAGCACATATGGTCCTGCGCTTCGAGGGCCTTAACTCACCCCAAGCTTTTCCGCTTAACTTGAAAGTTAAATGATTCAATAAATTATTTGATTTACGCAAAACACCTCGATCTAATTACAAGGTAGGTTTTTTTTTGACTCATTTGTTTGACAAATTTTTTTGTTGTCAAACATTCTTTTTACAACTTTTGATAATTTTATTTGGCATTTTTTGAGGCGACAAATATTTTTTCCAACACTTTTTTTTCTCGTGGTTAGAAAAAAATCCACTTCTTGATTTTTTTGCAATTTTTAGGCAATTTTTTTTGACAAATTTTTGGCCAATTTTTTCGGCATTTATTTTTGATGACGAACTTTTTTTTGCACTAATTGATTTTTTTGAATCCGAGATTCTTTTCAACAAATTTTTATTTAGCCATTTTTTTAGGAAAATTTTTTTGACAGCTGTCTTTTCACAATTTTTGACCTATTTTAATTCACATTTCCAATTTCCACTTGGTTTCACGATTTTTTGTCAATTTTTTCTCTGACAATAACAATTATGTATTTGAATTCATAGAATTTTCAAGTTCAGAATTCTGGATTTACCAGAGAGTGTAATAGATTTTAGGTTGATATACAAACAAAATTCTTGATCCATATACACATTTTTTCACATACTGAATTTAGTAGTACAGAATATTGGCCTTATGTTGTTTTTTTATTGTACAAAATATTACTGTAACAAACCAAATATCAAAAAAACCGATCAAGTAAAATTTTTAATTTCCAAAATTCCAAAATAAAAAAACGTTCTATGGGGGGTAATGGCAACCTCCTCCACCATTTCTTGCAACCAAACATTTTTTTAAAGGATATGCAACACTTAATTAAAATTATTACTGATTTTTTTCATAAAAATCGTTGGACAGTTTTTTCAAAAATTAAAAAATTTTCCAAGTTTTGGTCTTAAGCAAAATCAAAAAAAAAAATAATGAGGAATGCCCAAAAAACGATATTTTTCAAGTTTAAGAAAAATCCACCCATCCTTTTGGCTGTTGAGTAAAATAAAATCGCGTGAAATTGACTTATTTCATTTTGTTCATCGTGGCCTTATTCTATTTTGAAAATGAAAAAAAAATGTTGATGAAATGTCTTGACTCCAAAGATCATACAGATGATTTATTGAATTGCGGCTAGTTTCATTTTTTTTAAATGAAACTAGTCTGAGCGGCCTAATTTGATTTTTCGAAATAAAACCAAAGTGAAAAAATGAATAAGGTCGCCATTGAAAAGTCAAATAAGGTCTAATTTCATTTTTCGATGTCTACCTTATTTCAATCCCCGAGAAAAAGTTATACGTATATTTTACTGAACCAGAATTGAGAACTTCAAATACCAAAATTTAACAGAAATGTATGAAGATAGTTTTATCATTTATAATACGAATAGTTTCTGGTTCACAGTCTTCAAAGTGCGATATCCAAGCTGACGAAGAATTTAAAACATCGCTATTACAATAATTGTTAAATGATTCACTACCGAAAGATCTTGGGACGTTAATTAAATAACCATAAATCTCTTTTCATTCGAACAAAAGATCTCATACCCAAGTGCTGTTCTTATACCCTCATAAAAATAATATACTCCTCCTCCCCCCTCCCATCATCAATTTTCAAACAAAATAAATACATACATTAAATCTTCCTTTAATTTGTGACGTGTGACTAACACATCGCTTGCTGCCGTTTGCCCGCCGCCAACGACCGACACCACAATTACAACCAATTATTGAATTTAAGAGAGACCATCTTTGTCATCGCTTCTTTAAAGAATTAAGTTGATAGCAGCAAGCAACCCACCAATGTCGAGAATACCTTTTTTTTCATTTTTTTTTTAAATCATTTATGATCAATTTGAATTGAGAAAAAAAAATAGAAGGAACAAAACCTGGCGGGTATTCCTAGCAGGCAGTGTGATTAAATTGAATAATGTGACGCGTGGGTGGCGTTATCTGAGAAAGAAAACAAACACTATTTTGTTTTGGTCATTTGTTTTTGGAGCGCAGATTAACATTGTCATGGTATAAAGATACCGGAACTATTGCTAGTCCCTCTATGCGGATGAAAATCCGATTAACCATGTTAGAGTAATGTTCATTCGATTATATATATTTAGGTACTGCAGGATGTTTCAGTTTTTCGTATAAAATAAATCTGAAACAAATGATCAAAAGCTGATCGAATGCATGAACAAACGCCTGTCCCTCTCCTCTATGAGGGGAGGGAGCATGATGGAACAAGTGTTCAAACTCGCGAACCAATGTTCCGACCGAACGCTTAGTAGAATACGGGATCGTTCGGTCGACTACGTGACTCATAATGTGACCTAACGTGTGACCGGATGCGTGACATATAACGCGACCTGTGGAATGGATGACCGAGCTCTTTACCAAGCAGACGGCTCAACGCTAAACGACAGAAAATTTTACCTAACGTGTGACCGAATGCGTGACATATAACGCGACCTGTGGAATGGATGACCGAGCTCTTTACCAAGCAGACGGCTCAACGCTAAACGACAGAAAATTTTACCTAACGTGTGACCGAATGCGTGACATATAACCGATGACCGAGCTCTTTACCAAGCAGACGGCTCAACGCTAAACGACAGAAAAATGTGACCTAACATGATCGAATGCGTGACATATAACGCGACCTGTGGAATGGATGACCGAGCTCTTTACCAAGCAGACGGCTCAACGCTAAACGACAGAAAATGTGACCTAACGTGTGACCGGATGCGTGACATATAACGCGACCTGTGAAATGGATGACCGAGCTCTTTACCAAGCAGACGGCTCAACGCTTTAACTAGCGCTTGACGAAATAAGCGAAATAACCTGGGCTCAACGCACGACTATTCCGACAACTGGCCGAAAACTCAAAGGGTTCAAACGTGAGAGGCCTTGCTTAACTACGCTCACGGTATAACACTCAACCCAACGCACGCCCAACAGATGTGCACCAAAACACCCTGTTAATCGAAAATGGAATTTATTTATTTATACTTTTCAAAGAACACTTGTAAAGTTCAATACGTTCGCATGTAGTGTAGGTACTCGTTTCCAAAAGATTAATTTGCTGACAGCAGAGCTTATATAGAGCGTAAACTCAAGCACACCTTCACCCTATATAAGCCATAAATTCTGATGCAATGGCCATTATTTATCTCCTATATCAACTCTGATGGGATATTTATTTTTTTTTATATATAAAATATATATAAATAAATACCAACATTATATTTATTTTTCTACCAATATTTTGGTCAACTTTTTTTTTCGCCTGATCTCTCAGTGACCAATAAATCAGTGAGTGAAAATGTGATTGATAAACATGAGCCGTATATGGATAAGGATATTCTGATAAATTAGACCAACAACATGATGGTCAATGTGGAAAGAGTGTGTGATGGATAGGGAAATGAAGAAGAACTGTAAGAGGGAGATATACATAACCCGGTAACTTTGTAACTTTGAGTTAAAAAAAAATAATGGAAAGGGATGTCGTCCTGCTGTAGGAAAAGCAAGGCACGATTATACACATATTTAACCAGAATATGATTCCCCAAACGGGAATGCACCAGCAACAGTGAAAGGAAGTATAGTAAATGTGTGTCATTTGGATGAAAGACTGATGTTTAAGCTGTAAGTGTCCCTTTGGGCCATTTGAAAAGTCAACTGTGATTTAAAGTGGATCGGTAGGATATGAGATGAAAAAAAAATTGTTTCTGGAAATACAGACATCTGGAAAGGTGATGAGAATATGTTTTTTTTTATTAGGGTAATGAGTTTTAATGCCGACGAAGAAATGTAACTTAAATTATTGGAACATGGGATTGAAATGAAAGACATTAATAATTATGAACATTTTTGAAGGGGCAACACTTTTGATGATTTCATTCAGAGAGAGTTGCAATTTTTTTCGAAACATAAAACTTTAACCGAAAATGGCTAGTTAATTTGTTCCGCTGGTCCTGAAAAAAATAGAAGAAAAAATGACAAAACAAAAAAAATTGTTAAAAAAATTGTAGAAGTGAAAAACTAATTGTATTTAAAAAAAAAAATAATTTTCAGGAAAGTGGCAACACTAAAAACTACCTAATCTAGGCCTTTTTTGATTTATAATATATATCTATATTTTAAAGAAAATGGCAACACATAAAATTACTTCAACTAATATATTTCAACTTGGCCTACATTTTGAAATAATTTTGAGTGTTGACACTTTCTATTTATTTTACAATGGAAAAAATTGTTAGAATTTTTGAACCTAAACGCGTTAACCAAAACGATCTTTCCTTATGTCAATTCATGGGTCTAAAGCCTATAATATGTAGCAGTTAAAATATGTATGTAGAAAAAGGAAGTTTGGGGTCAAAACTGAAGATGTCATTATATGTATCGTAGAAATAGCGATTTTTTGGAAAACATGGCCTAAATATTTTTAGAAACAAAAAATTGATATGCAAGTTCTTAGTGTACATATATAAGTGTTTAAATGTTAATGTAATCATTACATGTTTCAATAAACTTAGACCATAGAAATTGTATTGATTACATAGCGTCTGTATTCAAAATACTAACTCTTAAACTCTATACACGCTGATTGTATTCAGCACATAAATCGATATCATCAATACATTTTTTATTTCAATAGGTGATGGGTAGCCGATGCACATATACTCAAAAACTAAAGCTTTCCTTTCCCTTTTTTTTATCCGATGGAAATCTTTAAAAGACACTCGCTAAGAATCGGTACTGAGTAGTGTGGGAATCTTACCGCACTAAAACCACCGGTGAATCAGGACCAATCTATGAAAGATCGACAAATGATTCTTTATCAATTTATAAATCACGTTGTGGGAAGTTTAAAGTTATAACACTTTCCCATTGCTTTTAGACCATCAGCTCATGAGGCTTGGTTCTTCTTAATCTCCGAACATTGTCTCGTACATTTAAGACGATCTCCATTTCGGAGTTGGTATGACTTTTCAGTCGCTGATTGTGTGATACAGTGTGTTTTTTTACCACTTCTGTAACCATTTCAATTGGAAGGTCACGAAGCAGATCGCTATTTCTTCTATACGAGTACCAAGGGGCATTTATTATTCCACAAAAAATTTGGCAGTATTGGAGTAAGGTACTGCTGTACTGTTTATAAGAATAGGAACATTGTTTATTTTTTTGTTAGTAAAGTTTATATGCGTCGATTTTGTTTCATTTAGTTTGATTCGCTATTTTTGCGTCCAATCACTAACCTTATCGACTGCATTTCGCAGTTTTTGTGTAGCCTTTGTAACGGATTTATCTGGAACCAATATTGAAGTATCATCAGCAAAGGTGGATAGCGTTGATGTTCACTGGAATATCCCTTGTATATAACAGATACAGAATTGGTCTTAGGACACTTCCTTGTGGTACACCGGCTTAAATTTTCTTATATCCGAGTAATTTTGGTCGTACAGTACTCTAAAGAGTCGGTTCGTAACGTACTGCCTGGGAAGGTCCCTATGCAGTTTGTACTCAAGTCCCAAGTGCCAAACCTTGTCAAAGGCTTGAGACATCTAAAAATATAGCCGAGTATACTTGTTTTTCTTCAAATGCCTTTTCCACAACATCCGTAATTGGATGCACTTGGTCTATCGTGGAATGTTTATTTCTAATTCCAAACTGATGGCTTGGAATTAGTCTTTTTTCTTCTATTATTTTGCTAAGTCTTTTCAGGAGCAGTTTTTCGAAAACTTTTGCCATGATTGGTATAAGCGATATAGGTCAGCGGGATGTTACTTCTGTTGGTGGCTTAACATGTTCAGGCTTAAAAACATTCGCGAGATGTTCAGCGAAGAAATCAGCCTTTTGTTTCGGGTTACCGATCCATTTAACATCTTGAAATTTTATTGGCGGGTTTTGTGTCTGTGGTCTTTTTAGGCGCTTAGCAGCTTTCCATAAGGAGTATTTGGTAGAAGCATCCACCGTCAGACTATTCAGGAATCTACTAAGTGAATCACTTTTAAACTCATGGATTCTTTTCTTCAGTTCGTTGCTAAGACGGTTTAATTATCACCTGGAAATCTCTTAGCTTACCATTTTCTTCGAGCTCTTCTTTTTTCCAATATTGGCTCCTTTATTTCGACAGGATATTTTATTTTTTTTCTCTTGTGTTCGAAATAGTTGGAGTACTTTCTTCTACAGCCTGTTGCACTTCAGCAATAAATTGTTCTACTTCTTGATCAATTTGTTCAATTGTTTGCAAAGGGGATCTTAGGTTAATAAAACTTTTAAGTCAATCTCTGAATTCAAGGTTTCCTTGAATCTTATAAATACTTCAGTAGTTAGTAGGTACATACAATTTACAAACAAGTCTTTGTACTGAATGCATACATTTGTCCCTTACTGAAGAAAGGGATTCTATAAGAAAACGCACTTACTATTACGTCAAGAGGTCTTTTAAATTATTTTCAAATGTGTGCACTGTTCAATACTTGACCTGACAAAAAAAAATTGATAATTTAAAAACCAGCAGGTGTGTACAAATTTCTTTTATTAAATTTGACAATACTTATAATATATAAGGTGTCGCAAATTGATTTCTACATTTTTTCTTTTGTACTCATTCCAATACAAAAAAAAAGATATTTTTAACTTGAAAAACCAATTTATTGTAACAATGCCTCGTCCTCGACCATTGCACACCCTCTGCTTCCGCTGACTTCTGCATTTATATCCTTTTATAAGACAACAACAAAAACATGACCACACATCATCTTCATCATTGCAATCAAAAGAAATGTTTGGGGGAGAGGAGGGAGATGTTTGCCTTTTGTAACCAAGCAAGCAAACCATCCAGCATTACCATCAAACCAACTTAAACAACTATTAAAACAACTTAAGTGGGATGTTTTTTTTTTGTGCAGAAGAAGAGTGAGAACATTCTAAGTCTTATAGCAAACAGTGGCACACAAAATAAAGATGAGGGTAGAAAAATAAATATCTACCAACAACAACAAAAAAATGTAATAAAATGTTTACATTGTCGATAATTTAATAGCCACCAGTGTCAAGTGATTTTTGTATAAAATTGTAATATAGGGGTGTGCTCCTGTCGAATTCATTTTCGGAATTATCCTTGTTATAGAAAGAACTTGGGACAACTTCCAATTGTTAAAAGTGATTGGTATCGAAAAACAATTTGACTTCTAATTTGTGATTTACTGATGACGGCTTTTGATGGCCATTTTAGAGATTGAACTTATGTTATCTTTTTTTTTTGTCATGTTGTTTGATTGTTCTAAGAGGGGTAGATTGATGTAATGTTGTGCATAATGTGGGATGCTGTTGTGACATGTTAGAGATGTTAGAGGGATTTTGTGTTTGCAGTCAGATCTACAGATTGCAAATTTATTGCTCCGCCATTTCAGAGCTGGATGACTTATGCTTTCAACTGTATAACACAACTATTTTATTTAGTACCTTCAATGAACAGAGCATTATGTACCTCATATTTGGTTGCAATAATATTTAACAGCCATTTAAATTGACGTATTTTGTACGGAACCAACGTAATTTAAAGATTTAGGGGTCTGTTAAATTTTTAAAAGTGATTCTAATTCTCCCCAATTTTAAATTTTTTATTACATAGACGAGTTAATATAAGCCTCAAATTATTCAAAGTGGGTTAAATCTGCAATTTTATTATTATGGATTCTATGAATTCATAAATATTAATCTATGCATGATATAAAACGACCATTTGTTCACTTCTTTTGTGACCTTAATAAACAAATCATCGCTTTTCCACAAATCGTTCTATTTTCCAGTTTATCTGTCAGTTCGGTTGTCAAACTTAATTAAGAGCTTATGATTTTTTTTTCAAAGAATTCAATTCAAAGAAAATTCTGGGAATGTAAGATTTTAATTATCACCAGAACTTTTAGTCAAAAGTAATGTACATAAAAAAAAGTAGAACACATATACGGTTTCACTTTTTATGTTCTTTGTTAATCAGAGTACCTAATTGAAACAAGAATAAACAAAATTCTAGGAAATCTTGGATTATATGATGCTAATCAATCAAAATCGTCCGATTAATGAAATCTTAAGTAACTGCTCAAGTTATGGATTCAATGATCACATTTCTAGGGAACAAACACAATCCATTATTATCAAATGGAATAATCACAGATTAAAAATAATCAATGAGCTAGACTCAGACAACGTTGACAGGCCCTCCTGTTTTATCTGGAGCGAATTGAATGCAGTGTCTTTGAATTTGTTCAATAAGGAGTTCTTGAGCTTGCTTTGCTTCCACAATAGTGTTAGAACGCCGAATGCTATTCCCTTTTAAACTGAGTTTTCAATTCAATTCAAAAGGCAATAACATTTTTTCACTTTTTTCACAAATAATTTTTTGACAATTTTTTTGAAGCATTTTTTACCAATTTTTGTTCGGACAAATTATTCTCTTTTTGACAAATTTTTTTCAGCATTTTTGAACCATTTTTTTCGAACTTTTTTTAGCTTTTTATTTTTTGAAAAGTTTTCCTTCGCACTATTCAGCAAAATTTCCCTATTTTTTTTTGTGACAGCGTTCTTTTTTAACTTTTCAATTCTTTTTCTGACCATGTTTTTTGACAAATGTTTGTTTTTGTCGGTCTTTTCTTTCTACCATTTATTTTTTTAAGGGCGTAAATTTTTTTAACAAAATTTTTTATTTAATTTATTATTCTCGATGCTCAAAAAATGTCCTCTTTGTTTAGTATTAAAACATGTTCATTGTTGTTTGAAATTCCCTGGGACAATTACAATCACAATTACATTACATTCAAATTATAAAAACGGTAAAAGTGTTTCATTATTTTTTTTTTGCAAAATGATGAATAATATATGTATGTAATTCAATCTGTAGGCACAGATATGTTCCAAAAATTTTCAGAATATTTTTCTAAATTAATTTTTATCCACAACATATGTATGTATGAACATATCAGCAACTTTTATTTAAATTTTATTAAAAAAAAAATTTTAACAACTTTTTTTGGCAAAATTTGAGGTGATTAGTTAAATCAATTATTAGAAAAATAATATTAAAAAACCACTTCAACCTCAACCTGTTTGCCATTTTTTCGAAAGTTTTTTTTCTTTAAAAAATTTTTTCGCGACAAAAATTTATTTTAACAAATTAATTTTAAACAAATTTTAGTTTTTTGGCGACACGTGAAAAAAAACTAAAAGAAATAGTTTTTATTAAAGTAATCTACAAAGTATTTGTGTTTAAGGATTTCGATTTGGTGGAATTTGTTTTTAAGTGGATTTTGGTTTTGTAGATTTTGTGTCTAGGGAGGGTACCTAAAGTGTGTATTAAAGTTTTCCCACAAGAGCTGCTTGATGCCTGTTCGCGAAATGAACTTAAAAATGTTCGAATACCAAAATGTGTTGAAATTAAAAATCGAGAAAATCCTCTCAAATAAATAAAACTTTAAACTTTTTAATTTCGAAAAAACCATTACAATATACATATGTAGGTACATTGAATTTTCAATTCGATGAAATCCCAAAGATTAAAAAAAAAAGCTTCAAAACCTCCTCGAAAACATTCAATCAACACAAACGGTTGTTCTTGTTTCAATTTAATGTCATCAAACGAAAATCATATAATTAAACTCGTTTAATGTCCTTCAACCAAATTCGTGTCAATTATTTAAAATTCTATCACCCTTCTGATTCTGATATTCATATGTAGTTCCTTAGGCAGGACTCCAGTGTGTATATTAAGTTCCGAAATGGAATGCCTCTCATATACCGTTTCAATTACAAGTGTCTTCTCCAACAATACATAAATCCTTTTTAAGTTGCGTGCTGAAGCAAAAATGATATCGCACCACCACCCATGTCCTTCGCAATCCTTTCATTCTTAATGCTGTTGCTATTGTAATTGCTATAGTTGCTATACTATATGGAAGAGTCACTCTTCCCACAAAAATAACACTTTGATATTTGATCACGTGTCACACAAAATGCATCCACGCACGCAATTCAGTTTCATAGTTGGTTTCCGGTTGTCCTTGGCAGCAATAATATTTTATACGAATGGTGCGTCGTCGTCGTCGTTCATCATCGGTCGGTTGGTCGGTCGGTCGGTCGCAACAAGAACGAAATCCTAGCAACAGATGCCTGCGTGCATTAATTACTAACGAAATCTCTACACACATTTCTCGGTGCAATGAATCCTCTGTCTCTGGCTCTGATATGGGTGTGATAGCTGCTTGAATCCATGGAAATCCATTAAATGGCTCAGCATAAGGTTTCGCCTCTCATTTTGAATTTAAGTGGTTGCACTTATGGCGGTCGGTGCCGGTGGTGGCACGCGTCTTTAGGAAGTTTATTATGTTTTTTTTTTTCTTTATTTTTGTTTTTGTTGCCCTAAAGGACAAAGAAATTTTATATTGCGGTTTATAAATACAATACACAAATGTGACCCTCGTCTATAGGCGCGAAACAATGTTAAAGAGTTCGTTTTTTTTTTTTTTGCTGGCGCTCTTAACTCAAATGAAAACAATATTTATTTGCAGGAAATGAGTTATGTTTTATATGTTTCACCTATTGTGTTTTGTCCTGACGCCCTGGTTCATATAAATAATAATAATGATAAACGATACCACGCGGCAGAGTGGTATTAATATTTATAAGCGTTTTTATCATTTTTGCGGAATGGAAGCGATTAACTGATGTGTCCAGAATCAGGTGGCTTATGTGTTTCTTTTTTGTTTTTGTTTTTGCTGTTGGTGTTGTTTTGATTATGCGACACTTGATTGGGGAATGTTTGATATTAAAATTTTGCCTTAATTTTATGGGACAACTTTAAATTCTTGTAGAGAAGAGGGTTAGTACAAATTACTTTATTAACAATTCAAAAATGGCGCCACATTTCAAATGAAACCTCACGTTGGAAAGTTCGTTACTAAATGGCGCCCGAGCTGAGCCTATTTTTTATAATCATGTCGATTACAGAATCCCCAAAACTCGATCCGCAATGATTCACAGTGTAGTGTTCTCTTTTCTTCTCATGATAAATGAATAGGTGCGAAACAGAGCTCTAACTGCGGATCGAGTTTTGCGGATTCTGTAATCGACATGAATATGTTTACTATCTGTAATTCTATTCTATTGAAGGCAACAAAATTTTTTCTTAAGGACCTTCAAAAGTTGTTAGCTCGGGGGCTCCAAAAAATGCTCTAAGAACATCAGTCCAAAATTATGTTTTCAATGTTAATTCATTGCACAAAATTGTATGGCAAACAAAATTAATTAAGCTACTTTTCATGACTTATAAAACTTGAAATTACAAAAATCTAAATCTCAAATTAAAATTAAACTAAAATCTCGCTTTAAGAAAAAGTTATGTTATTTTACAGAGTAAAAAAAAGTTCTAACCTTCTTCGTTAGAAGAAGAAATTAAAAATCTCGCATTTTAAATAAAATATTTGTTTATTCGCTCGGGTGAAATGAAATTCAAGATTTAAAGCTCAAGATTTTTTTTTGCTTACAATTCATCATTGGAATTCCTGAAACAAACTAAAAAACAAGTTTGAGTTCAAAACTGAAGACACCATCTGTCGGGTTTTTTTTTAATATTTCTTTGATAGTATTTTTAGAAAAAAATTCAAACAAAATATTAAGTTTTCAAAAAAACAAATTATTTTATTTTTAAATCCAAAATCTTCTCTAAAAATTTAAATGCAATGCGTCAAAACGTTAATGTTAAAATCGAAAATCAAAAATACGGTTCTATGGTAGATATCGTTAACAATATATTTTTTTTGTTTGAAAATTATTATTATTAAATATAATTATAGTTTTTTACGAAAATCCACAGACAAAATTAAATCAAAATATAAATAAGTCTTGTAGTAACAGATATATGACAAGTATGTATAACCGTAAATCATTTAAAAGCCTTAAAAATCTTATATTCCAAGCTTTGAAAATAATCACATCAGTTTAGGCTCTAGGTCGAAGTGCGGACGGGTATACACTATACAGATACTCGTAGAAAGAATTGCTCACGCATTCTGTATCTCCGTTATGTAAAGCCTGATTAATATGTGAAGTTCGATTTTGTTTATTATTATTCTATAATGTAAAAAAGTGCGCACTTTTCAAATTATCAAAACGATTTCTCTTTTACAATTTATATAAAATATTTTAAAAATTATAATTTAGAAAGACAAACGTTTTAAAAACCCTGACAGAATTTCCTAATACTGAGTTTGGTTATGCCAAATGAATATTGTGGAGCCAAACGTATGAAAAACCTGAATTTTAAAATGCCGAATTTAGAAAACAGAACTGTGCTTGATACAGAATTTCTACCCCAACGTTATGAAATATCGCCTCTTTTGTTAGGAAAACAAGATTCTTTTCTTTAATGGAGTATGAAGAATCTTGAAATATAGAATCATGAAATACAAAATATTGCATTTACAAAATTTAAAAAAAAAAGAAAGCATATACTTAGTTGTTAGGTTAAAAAATTATAATTTTCCATATTTTTTTTAATTTATTAGAGTCATTTTAATTTATTAATTGATAAATAACATAACAATAAAATTAGGAAAATTTTAATATATTGTTAATAATTTTTTAACAATTTCTCAAAAATTTTCACAAATTTGCATGTTTTTTTTTATCATTTAAAAATCTAATTTGTTCGTCTTATCATACTTTCAATTTTCATAAATGTTTTTCCCAGAATATCAAATATTTTCAAAAAGTATTTTTTTGGCGATCTTCCTGAACCTCACTAAATTCATATAAGAACACAAAATAAAAAAATACCGTAGCGACCGTCAATTTTGTATAGATTTTTTTTGTCGAAACTGAGTACTCTCTGCCATAAGACAAAAAAAAACCTCCTGAAGCCACTTTTATTTCGGTCATTTTTTCTTTATTTTTGGATTTATTCAGAAATTGATTTTGATGTAACGTGTGTTAATACCTAAACTAGTATAAGTTAGTAGATTTTCGATCGAAAGGCCAGTTCGTTCTAAATGGGTTTCTGCTATTTATAACTTTCAGAGGTTCTGGTTAAATCAACCAAAATCGGCTGTCTAGCTTTACTCATGACTATAACAACTCAAACTCATTTTTAAGTATTAAGACATTATTAGCCGGACCTCTCATAGAACATTTTTTTAAATTAATTTTCGCCATATTTTTTATTTTTAATTTTTTTATAAATATTTTTTAATTTAGTTCATGTATAGATGATTTTTTTTTATTTACTTAGCAAAATTAAATGTTTCAAAAATATATTATTTTTAACATTTTTTTTAGAAATTCTTATATTTTCAGTTCCAATTTTCTGTTTTTCTGTTACTGAGATCTTTTGTCAATTGAAAACAAATTATAAAAATAATGTATTTCAATATTAAGTATGTTTAGTTTTATAAATTCTTTACTAGTTTAAACACAAGAATGATTTAACTGGCCAGTTAAATAATCACAAATAATATCTCAGCAAATTAGAATCAGGACAGTTAAGTCTATTAAAACTTTATCAGAATTATTTTTTACCCCTCGCCTTATTAAACTGATTTTTGTACTAATTAGGAAATATTTTTGGAATCGCAAACTACAATACTAATTTAAAAACGATGCTTTACAGAAAAGTAAAGTTGGAACAAATCTGGTATTCTATTTAATGGTCAGCTTTTGAATGCCGTGTTTTGAGAAAACTTTTTTTTTGTACAAATTGTTAGCCATTTAGAGCGCGTGATGTATTTTTTTCAAGACGCAAATTTCACTAGCTCAGTTTTAATGAAACTTAACAAATAAAAAATATTCGAATAATTTTTTGTCACGCTTGAAAAAAAAATTTCGACTTACAATTTGTTGTTTTCCAAGAAAGTATTTGTTAACTTCAAAATTTATTTATTTTTGTATTCTAATAATTATTTTTGAAATTTATTTTCCTACCTTGCATCGCTCCACCCCAACAAAGCCAAAACAATGCCCATTTTGCTGTACAAAATCGTTGTAGAAATTTCGGTTGAAATTTACCCCAACCAAAAACTTTATCACTAAATTTATGATCACCACCATTTGCAATTGTACCAACAGCAGCAACACCCCGTTGTTCACTATCAACCGCGATACTACATTTATTATTATTATTAAAATTTGATCGATTTAAATTATTATGAATATCAAGAATTTTTTTAAATGACTCAGAACCGTTGTTGGTCTTACAATTGCCGTTCATTTCAGTCGAAGACATTGTTGCTATTTTTTTTTTTTTTTTTTTGTATATAAACAAACAAATCTCACAAATTGTGGTCAATGTTATTTAAACTTATTAAATTTTATAAATTCTACGTCAGCATTGATTGTTATGCAAACAATAAAATTATGCCAAATGGTATTTTTTGATTTTGTTCTTTAAGTTTAATTTAAATATCAATGGAGTGTCCGTCCGACGGCAGTGGTATAACGTCGGCGTTGTCGTCTTGAGAATAAAAATACCGTTAAACTCAACCGAGTTCCTCCAACGTTCAACTATAACTGAATATTCAATCCCAACGGCTATCACCTCGAACTATGGTTCTGGTTGGAGATGTTCTAGCGCGAAAATATTTCCCACCCCTATCGGCATCGTTTTCGTCGTCGTCATGGGAAACTCAAACAACCACCTCTGCTAGTTGTACATTATGCGGAACGGGATGCGGGTGGATTGTCTGCTAACTGGAAATTTCTGTTAACTAGGAATCCATATGTTATTTAACAGAGCACGTTTGTTTTTGTGTTGACTTCCGTCAACATTGCGAATGGCGGGTGAATAAAGATTCTCATAAAAAAAGAGGAAATGTAAACAAACAATCTACAACCCCCTTAGACATACACCACCGGTTTTTTTTTTGCTCGAATTTTTGTTTGCATCAAAACAAACTCACTCCACTCAATTTTTGAGTTATTTTTGGTGGCACCTTTTGTTTCTCAAAAAGAACGAGTACCTCTGCGTTTTATGTGGGAATTGGTTTGACTTGGAATGGGATTGAGACTGAGATTGGGAGGCTCGTCTTTTTTTCTGGTTATGAATTCATTTTCATTCATGGATTTGGAACTTACCTATACGGTTTTGTTTGTTTAGTTTTTTGTTTATGTTTATTTTTATTTTTTTTTTATCTTCATTTAGGATTCTGCGCCACAGCCATGGGCTAGAATTAATGTATTACCGGCCGTTTTTTTTTTTTTGATTTAAAAAAAGGTGAAATTCTATCTTCTATTTGCATAGTGTTTTTTGTGTGGATAGGAGGTTGGTATTTTGTATGAATAGAAGTGATAAATGGTTTGCTTTTCTTCTATCTATAAATGTTTTTTTGTTTTGTTTTCGTAACAGATGCAGGGTCGTGATTATGCACGTGAGTAGGGTATTTATATTTATTATAGAATATTTTATAGAGAAGTGTTGAGTTGTTTTTAAACTGCAGGTAAGTAGATCAGTTAACCCTTTTATTTATAAGATTTTTGACTGCTTAGACACTGTCCAACTATTTTAATTTAATACAACCTACTCCTGTGTCTAAACTAAACCAACTATATTTTAATTTACTACAACCTACTCCTGTGTCTAAACTAAACAGGCTATTAGACCATTTGAATAAAGGGACAGTCAGTCCGTGAAATAAACATTGGTGTTTTTTAGATGGACGAGGCTGGGAACCGAACCTAGCATGACAGTCTTACGCAGCAACCACGGGCCACCATTCGATAAATATTCATTTTAAGTAAAAAAAAAAAAAAAACGTTCAACAAGGAATAAAAACGTTTTATAAAAAAAATGTGTAAATTCCGTTTTAAAAAATTTAAATATTTGAAAAATATAAAACTTTGAGACATACATGTCAAAATTTATAAAGTTTTGACAATAATAGTATTCAATTATTATTCTCAACACCAAAAAAGTTCTAGTTCTGTAAGTGCTAAAATTAAATTGAAGTTGTGATCGCTTTCATTAATTATTATCGTAAAGGTAGAATAACTACTTGAACTTTGTTTAATTTAATTGATCAAGCGAGTGAAAATGTTAATTGTCTTTTGAAAATAGATTATTCTAAGACAAGCAATGAAAGGAACGCGTTATTCTTTCAGACGAAGAAGGCTTGCTATGATAATTCGATTCAAAGTGTTCTTAGTTTTATTAGTGGATCTCAAGCTTGTTTAGAAACAATTGAATTTTTTAATTTTAATAAAAACATAAAGTACTTCACGGCACAGTGTACGACCGAAAGATTTCGGTTTCTTTGACTTGGAATACCTTTTCATAAAGGAATTTACATATGTATATGAATGGGGTGTCAAATAAAAGCTTACACAGCTGACAGACTTGTGTTGGTTAGTGGATCGGCTCCGACCATATGGTCATATCTTTTTTGTTTTCATTGTTGAATGAACCAAAAATTGTATTATACGATAAAAATAGGTGCCTGACACTAGTTCCTAGTTTCTGGCTGGGAGAATTTTTCGTTCACAATCGCAGATATTATCCTTCCAGAAACCACAGTTTTTTTCGATTACACAAAAAATTTCAAATTCACCAAAATAAGAAAAGTGCATATACGCCCCAGTGAATGATTGTTTTATGGTTATAACTTTGTGATTCGTTATATCAGTCAGTTTTGATTTAAAAATCGAGTTATTTGTGAGTTGCACTACACCTCCTACACAGCAACTGAAATAAATTTTATTTGCTTTCTATTCTGATCCGAACCAGAATCGAAATGATTCCATGAATCTTTTTTTTACAACAAAGTCTCATTTTAGTGTTTATCTTTAAAATAGTCATTAATTTACTGTGTATGAGACATTAAATCCATAACTAATTTAACAACCATAATTAATTCAAAACAAAACATAACGATTCATTAATCCATTTTTCTTTTGCCGTCGCATCGTCATCATTGTTTTGGGCTTGAGGGTTAAACTGTTAAAATTCCATAATTCAAACAAAAAAATTCAAGCCTATGCAAGCAGTAAAAGTGAAAATAGACACATAAAACGTGCATTTGAATAACTTAAATCGCCACTCATGACCAAACCAGGAGGGACCATTTAATTTAAACTCCTGGCGGACTGTGTCTTGTATGGTTCGTTGAGGTTTATCTCTTCCCAAATAATAGCTGACCCTTCATTTATATGATAAATTAAAACAACCAATTTAAATTTTATTTTTATATAATCATAATTTTTCTTTTTTATTCAAATTTTGTTTGTTTGTATGTTTTGTTTTATTAATTTTAAAATAAATAAAATTAGAAAATAAAAATTGTTCTTCTCTAATATATATATATATTTAATTTGTATTAATTTTTGTTTATATTATTTCATTTTTCTTTTCTTTCTTTAATTTGTTTGATTTTAAATATTTATTTTTTGTTTGTTTATGTTTTTTTTTTATTTTCTCTTGTTATTTCTTTGTACATAACTACATTATATACATTCAAATAAAAAAATATTGTAAAACATAAAAAATATACATACTCATGATTTTTTAAGGGCGGGTTCTGACATAAAGTACATAATTTATAAGGAAATACATACAAATCTATTTTTCTGATTTATGTAAAGGTTAACACGTCGTTCTTTTTCTTTACGAACGACTAAAGAGAAACAAAATCTAATTTTTTTTTTTGTTAACATTTAAAACTACCAACTAACTTCTAATTTGTGTTTTTATTTGTTATAATCATACATATGAAAGAGGGTAAAAAATAAAATTTCTATTAGACAAAACTAAAGCTACATTTTTTTTTTTTTGTTGTTTTACAAACTTTGTTTGCATAAAGTTTTATTTCTTTTCTTTGTTTCGATAGACAAAAGAAATTTACAAAAAATAAAACTAAGGAAGTTTTAAGTCTTTGACTTATGGTATTTATAACGAAAAAAATATATTCATTTCTTTTTTTTATTTATCACAAAAAAGTGGGAAATTTGTATGTAAGTTTTTTTTTCCAATTTTGTTTTTTCTTTTTAATACACAAAAAATAAAAATTACATTACAAAAGGTGATGAACAAATAATTTAATATGTTTTTTTTTTAATTTATCTTATTTTAAAATTTTTACGAACAATTTTTTTTTGTTTCTTGCTGCATGCATGTTGAGAAAAATGTAGTTAATTTTTAAACTTTCAATGCAAATTCTAAAATCTCTGACTTTTTAATATACAACTTATAATTCTTTTGTTATAAAATTTGTAAATAATAGCGTCTACTTTTGCATTAGTGCTGTCGAAAAGCCGGCAATCAGGGTAGGTAACTATCCAGCGCTTTTGTTTTAAAAGTCAAAATTTATGGTCGCTTATCATTTTCTCTGTCGAAAAATATGAAAGAATATTTTTATAACACAAACAAGTATAATGAATTGTGACCTATGATCATCATAAATTGAAGAGCGCTCCATAATTTCCTCCCTAAATTTTTTTATTTTAATTTGAGGTTTTTGATTTGAATGAGCTTTAATTTGAGCACTTTATTATTTTTTTTTAAGAAAGTATAAATTCAAACACCTATATACATTTTCAAATGAGTATCTATTACATGTGAAAGAACTTTTACTTATAAACGAAAAGAAATCGATTATTCTTTTTTTAACGAAATAAAATATGCGAAATTGATCATTAGTAGGTATATTGCATTCACATTATTTTATTTCATATTTCATTCCCTAAAATCTTGGGGCGTCGCTTCGGTTGAATATTAAACAATTTTAAGGAATTATGAATTGGGTTACAGCCAAGACCAGTCAATACAAAATACTCTGAGGAAAACTGTTACAATTAGTTAGGGAATTTTAAAAAAACATTTTGAAGCTGAATTATTCGTTAGTTCTAATAAAATATCATTTTAGGTTGAGGCGTTTTTTGAGTTTGATTTGTTTGTGGAAGAGCCAATTTTTCAATTGTTGTTACAATAGCATTTAGTTTGAGATAGAGCAAACATTTATTGTTCAATATTCAGATATAAATTACTTCTAGGAATATAAAGATTTAATTTATCTGATCATTTCAGAGCGTGATAGCATATACTCAGGAACAAATATTTTCGATGTCAAAAAACATATTTTTAACTATTGCCCTAAAAAATGTGTCAAACAAAATATATATTTAATTGAAATGTTTAAAGTTGTCATCCGTTTGTTAAACAGTCAAGTTAAAATGATCAGGGAAAAAAACTATTTTAAAAATTGTTCAATTTTAGAAAAAAAAAAAATAATCGAGGGTAATATTCTGCACGAATTGGCTCGCCATTAAATTTCTTTATTAAGTCTGTCAGACTATGTTTGGATGGTTTTAAATAGGTGTTCAATTCTGAATTCAGTTAAATCAAATGCTACTTTATTCAAGAAATTATTATACACCATCTCCAAAGGAAATGGTCGAGTGTAAATACTAAATTCAAATTTTAGTTGATTGCTATCACACTAAGAGCTATTTCAACGAATACTCTGAAGAAAAAAACTCCAGGATCTAAACTTTGAAACCATTTGGCTCTAACATTCCTAAGTGTGCTTAAATGGCTAAAAACAATTCCATGTGCTTAAATCAAGCTCATTCTTAACCTCTTCTTCATTATTTTTTTTACAATCATTATTTTTGCTTTATTTTGTGTATTTGTGTAAGAGTGTGTATGCATTTTTATTTTAACTAGAGCTCTTTCTTAAAATTGAGAGTAATTTTAACTACAAACTAAACAATCATATCTGTTGTTGTTTTTTTTTTTCTTTTTTTAAATTTAAGTTGTAATAGGTAGGATATTTTCATTTTAATTACAATAACTATAATTTTATATATTTTTTAAGTTTAATTTTTTTTTGTTTTATAAGTTTGTTATTCAAATCAAAATAAAATTGTACATTTTTTGTTTTATTATTTATTTTATTTGTTTGTTTTGTTAAAATAAATTATAAATTTAAGGTATTCTATAAGGTAAGGGTCATTTTTTATCATCTTTTCTTCTTTTTTATCTTTTTAAATTTTCACTTAATATACTTATATGAGACAAATAATGTTAATTTGTTGTTGTTTTTAATTGATACATGAATTAAGGTACGAAAGTGATAAAAAGTGAATTCATTACAATAAAATATTATATTTTTTTTTTTTGTATTTATTTTTTGTTTTTTTCAAAAATATTCACTCATGAATAAGTTAATGTTTACCAATAGTTAAAAATATTCACCTTTTTTTAATTTAAATATTTGATTTATAATAAATATATTTTTACTTTTTTTACTGTCAAACACTGTCCATGTTATTGATGTTTTGTTTTCTTATCACACTATCATAGTGAAAAAAAATAATAATTAACATTTTGGAACAGTCAAATGTAAAAAAAGAAATAAACCAAACCAGACAATTAAACAAAATGTTTATTGTCCTAATAAAAAGTTACACTTTTTTCTTAAGTAAAAAATATTGTTTAACTTTGAATAGGGTACGTAAACATTTTTTTTTTTCTTTCTTCTTATTTTTGTTTATTAAAAATATATATTAAGTGGTTTATTAGAAAAAAAAATTATAAAATTATTTATTAGTTTATACATACATATTTTCAAAACAATAATATTTTTTTTCTTACTATTGTTAAAATTAAAAATTTTATTTGTGAGAAAAATATAATTGTAATTTTGGATTTACTATATTTCTATTTATAATTGTGAGAGGTTCGCTATAACGTTTGGTCTATTTTTTAATTTATTTTATGTATGTAAGTATTTTAATATTTTATAATTACACATTTTTTGTTTATGTTTTGTTTGAATGTGTGTGTGTGTATTGCAAACTGACTATTGTTCAAATATTTAAACATTATTTGATTTGATTTGTGTTTAGTTTTATTCTACAAACGCCGCGCCGTGAGATCTATTGTTTAAATAATAAATTAATAATAATGTTTGATCAAATATAAATAAATTAAGTATGATAACATATTATAATATTCATTAATCGAATTTCCAACAAATTTTGAAACAAATTTTGAAAATATTATAAAATTAAATAATTTTAAAAACTGTTTTGAGACAACCAGATAAAAGATAACTTTTTAAATATGACTGTAATATAACTTTGTAGTACATGTACATACATACATCATTAAAAGTTTAAGCCGCTTAGCAATCAAAGAATCGAATTAATCATTTTTGAACTTCAAGATAGTGCAAGCAGTTTTGTTTTGTTGTTTTTTACAAATAAGTCAAAAGTTTCCACATTTCCGTTTTGATGTACAAATCAATCAAAAAATAATAGGGACAAATTGTACAAGTGTGGGAGTAAGACTTACTTTTATATTGTTCAAGACAAAGCTTAAAAGCAATAATGTCGATTTGATTTCAACTGCATCAAATCACTTCAAATCCAGTATTACGGTTTCTATAATTGATATGTTATGTGTGTGTAAGCCAACCAAAAGAAAAACAAAAAAATTCTTCATAAATAATTTGGTGGTTGTTTTCAGACATCGTCCAATTTTGGAACCTGAACAATGTTTTTAAGAAGTTTCATGAATAATAAAGACTTAATTTCAATCAATTTAATATTTTCGTGCCTTAAAAAAGAATAACCCTTTCTGATTTTATTTCTTGGCTCCGATTATTTATTAACAATCCAGGATTAAACATTTTGGATGAGGGTGTTGTCAAAGGAATTAAATATGTTCGGTAAATATTGCACATAGAAAAGAATATACCTATAATCTTTTTTTTTTACAATAATTGATAGTTTACTATTTATTGTAAAATATTCTGATTCTTATAATAAAACAATTTGCTTAGGTTAATCGAGTACATTGAAAAAATCTGCAAAAAGTTCAATGAATGTAGCAGCTTTATCTTGCATTATCATCACTTCAGAAATTTTGAAAAAAAAAATTCATTTATGTACTTATTAATTATTATTTCTTTGTTTTTTTTTTTTTTTTTTTTTATTTTGAGCAAATTAAGCACTTAAAGGTAGAAAACAAAATTTAAAGAATAGTTCCGGTGGAATTTTTTTTTATGATTTGCGCGCGCTCAAGGGGATGGTACCCTTTATATGTTGTTCAACACAGCGTGAAGGATAGGAATGGGAGGGAAAGGTGTACGGAAAGGTATGCGGCGCGGCGCGAGGTACTGAGACTGAAGGTGGTGGTTGTCTCAGATTTTATCTCGAGGGTTGGCTGCTGGGCTAAAGCGGAGAAATGCCGAGTCTTATATCAATGTCCCTTTATAATTCGCATTATTTTGTTCATTGTCATATTTGTTGGGCATACTAGTATTTACTCAATCACATGTTGTTAGTGTTATGCCTGAAAAACATGTAATGAGTAAACCAGCGGCCCAACAATGATCAATGATAATGGAATAAAAACATGACACAGAACTACGGCAGGGATCGAACCTGTGACCTGTGAGGTCACCACGCATACCATCGCGCCACGGCCAACCCCTAAAATTTTGTTCTTTAATCTGTATATATTTATAATTAAAAAAAAAAAACATTGGTAAAACATTGGTCGAGTGACGCTTGGAGATTTTGTGCACTCTATTTGACTATTTGTCAAGTCCAAATTTTTCATAATTGACATCATATATGTACATCCTTGGGCAAAATCCTAAACGCAAAACTTGCGCAAATTATGCTAAAACAGTTCCAAAATGCAAACGTAAACATGCCTGCGAAGCAGATTGTCTCTAAATGTAGTAGATTTTATTTTCATTATTTTCATGGGGAAATGCAAATGTATTTGTGCAAATGTCAAAAATATCTTGCGCAATCATATGCTTTGGAATTTTCAACAGCATTTTTTATTTGCTCTGCATGTGTTTTGCTTTGCAAATGTTGCGTTAAGGAATTTACCACTTGAGTCTCTTGCAGTCTCTTCGTCACCTGAACTTACGCACAATCATTATCAATGCCTAAATTTCAGGTGAAATCTAAACTGCGTTAGTTTTTCTTGAAAATGAGATTATTCAGCCATCTTGTCTGAATCTGAGAACCGAATTTGGAAAAAGTATTATAAACGTTAAGTGCAAACTACAATGGGAAAGATTATAGGTGTCACGTTAGAGCTATCAGTAATGGCTAAAAATTATCAAGGTCACAAAGTTAAGCTACACCGCCAGGACATTTGATATATTATTTTGTGTTTTCCTTTTTTTTTTGTTTTATTTTAAATGTATGTCTTGTGGTTTTAATTAACTAGTGATTTTAAAAATAATTTAAAATTATTACACCTGGGTCCAAAATATTAGATGCGAAAGTTAAAAATTTTAATCCTGTAAAATCGGAAAAAGTCACACTTTTCGTCGTTATTCCCCGCAGCCCTTCGACTATTTTTTTTTTTTTCCAAATTTACCCTTCTGGTTGAAAAATCCTTTGCTTCCATTTCTTGGGCCTATCAAATAACTAATCGCTAAAAATAGTACAAATACAAATAAATAAGAAGAAACTGCTGTGTGCAATATATTATGTAAATTGCCAGCAGAAAATTAAATACAACAGCTTTGTCTATCATCTTCCTATCTATCTAGTTCAATTCTTCAAAAATAAACTTTAATTTAACAATAAAATATTTAATAAACTAAAACAAATATAAATAAGCCAAAACATCATCTACATTAAGCTTATTAAAATTAATTAATTTTTATTTTCTTAGATAGATATTCTTTTAATAATAAAAATTAAATAAATAAAAATTGTATGAATATATATATTTTTCTCATTAAACGAAAATTCGTAACATAATTTAATTTATTTGTTTTTTAGAGTTAAAATTAATTAATTAACTTTTTGTTTGTTTGCGTTGAAGCAATACGCCTACTAAGTACTCTTGTACAGTTTGTTTGTTTTTTCTTAAAATGTATGGTTTTTTTAAACAATATTTTCTTTTTATATATATTAAGTTTGTATTTTTGTTTTTAAATAATATAAAAATAAGTTTCACAAAATTTATTATTTTTTTTTGTTATTTTTTATTTTTGTTTAACTCACCACCCTTGGCATCAGGAATTACAATATTGTTCTTCATTTAGAACATGTGACTGTTGTTGGGAGGATGATAATGTAGGTGGTGGTTGTATTGATGATGCTTCAGCTCCCCCACCTGATTCTACTGAAAATGGTATTGTGGGAGGAATTCCCATTAGCGGTACACCGAGCAGTGACGATGGCGACGAGGATGATGATGGTATAGATGGACCTTCAGTTGTGTCAGTCCCACTGCTACAAGTGCTGCTGCTTCCTGGGCTACCGCCAATCTTTTGTAAAGATTTCAATTGCTCCTCGTTGATTGTATGCTCCGGTGAGATATTCTCCTTTATTTCCAACTTCATATCACTCGGCATTGTATCACAGTCATGATGAAGCAGTTGCTGTTGGGTCAGCTGATGCTGCTCCTGGTTGACATTGGTCGCCTCATTGCCAAACGCTATATTCTGGCGAAATACTTGTTTGCTAAAGTCTCGCAGCTGCTTGGAGGCAGCGTCGAAAAACGATCGTGGACTTTCAACTGAAGCGACAACCGCAGTAGTTGGAGGCCCGCAGGCTACATAACCACTGGATACTGCAGCAGCGCTCTGCATGACTGTTGTAACGGGCTTACACATTTCTGTGCCAAGTTTGCACCACGGAAATTGGCTACCAGCTGGCGGAGTCCGCCTTCGTATAGGAACTAGTGACTGAAGATCTTCTTCAGACGGAGGCGGTGTTTTGCGATCTTCATGACTGGTCGTTGAGGTCGTAGTATCTGGCGAAGAACTTCGATGGAACAAATGGGTTGGATTCTGAAACATACTTAGGAGACGATCTACTGTTCCAGGATACGAGGAATTTGGTATCCATGAGTTCTTTCTTGTTCTACCAGTAGTAGCTGGGGAAGCAGCTGCTGAGATGGTGGCGGCGGCGGGTTGTGATTGCAGATCTTGAGATACGTTTGAATCTTGTGGGTCGTTTGTAGATTGTGTTGCTGTTTCTTTTAATGATGCTTTTGTTATTGTGAATTCGGATTGTGCACTTGAACATAATGTTGCTGTGGTTATTGCTATGGAATCTATATTTACATCAGGGTTATTGGTAAGAGTTCGTTGATCATCCTCCACTACTGGCAATGGCGGAGAACAAAGATTTTTTTGACATTTTGTTGATTCATCTTCATCGTGCGGCGGTGGAATTTGAACGGGCAGCGGTGTTGTACTTGCAACACTCGCTGATGATGCATCCACTTGATCATTTGGTTTATTTGTACTATTATTTATATCTACTATAGAATTTGGATTTGGTTTGGTATTTGTAGCTGAATTATTTGTTATTGTTGTTGTTGTTGTTGGTGCAGCAGAAATTGAATCACGACTAAAAGATGGCTCTGCTGTTTCATTATCTTCTAGAATTGGTGGTGTTGCTGGTGTTGTAATGATTTTTTGCTCTTCAAATGTACATGGCGGTGGCTTCGTCGTTGTTGTTGTCGTTGAATATGACAAGGAGGTTGGTGGTGGAGTTAATGGCTGCATTAATATACTAGGCGCTGTTGGTGGTGATGGCGATGGTGTTATCGGTGGCAATGTTCGATGTGCAATCGGCACACCTGGATCTTCATAGATCTTCATCACTTGGAACCTAGAACGTGGCGATGTTGAGAGCCTCTTAATTGTTGTTGTGGAATCTTTGGAATTGATGATGGCGACACCAGAAGCCGTACTTGATGGTGTCGGTGAAGGCGAGGGGGATGGTGATGGGGACGGGGTCATTGGTGATGTTAGTGGACTAACTTCCGACACACGGAATACTTGAAAGCGACTTTTCGAAGGACTTGGCACTGGGGACGACGACGGTGATATTGTGGGTGGAGATGGGATAGGAGATCGCAGACGAACACCGGTTTTCTTTTTCACCTCAAGTTTACTGCTCGTTGGGGTGGTATTAGTTGCTAATGTTGCCTGATCAGCTGCTAATGCTGATCGTGGTGGAGCACTATGGCAAGTTAAGGATATTTTTCGGGAGCCCATGTAGTAGCCGCGGCGTTTTCCAGCTATTACTGCAGTCGTCTTATCGGTGGCAGTGGCTGTAGATGGGGGTTGATTTTCATTGCGGGCACATAGCGAACGGACATTTTCTAAAACACGTGAATAGTCGAGTTGAGCATCGCTGCCAATCTGCAGAAGAAAATAAAATAAATATATTGATTTTTTTTTTGTTGTATGTAGTGTAGGATGAAAGGATAGTTGTTTAAAAACTTGTAACATTCTGATTTTTTTTTTCTTGATATTTTTGGTATTCATAGGAAATAACAGAAAATTAAACCTTTTTTTTCATGTGATGGTGAGACAATGGCGAGCATGATGAGGGATGAGTTTTATTTTTGTTTACATAGACAGAAAATCAAACAGGGAAATGATTTAGGAATTCAGAAACAGCAATACAACAACAAAGAAAACTAAGCATTCAAGATCTGAAATCAAAAATTGTAAAAGAAAAAAAAACACAAAAACAAAAACAAATATTCACATAAAAAATGGTATTAAATTTACTACGAAATCACCGTTTTGTCAATTTTAGATGATGCTTTGCACTTTTGAAAACAAAACGATGTTCGATGACACATTAGAGAACGAGTAGAACAGTACGAGTTGAAAAACAAATTTAGTGTTCCTTTTTTAAATTTAACTTATTTTTAAACGATCACCATTTTCATAAATATCCATTAATAAGTCATATCTTTAATAAAATTACGCACTGTTTTGCTGCACAAACTGTATTGAACAAAAGCTTCTTATCGGAAAATCTCAAAATTTCAGGTGAAGAAATTATCAAAAACCATATCTCGATAGACGTTTTAAAAAATTGGCAATAAAACGCCTGGGCTTATGATTATGAGGGCGAAGGAAGATGAAGTTTTTGTTTTGTTTCAACCTAAATTGTGGCTTTTAGAGCCCAGTCGTTTAGTTAAACGACTCTCGACAAAAGGATGAATATAACACCTTATGCAAATCCCATAATATGTAAAACTACACAAAAAACTACTTCTACTTGGCATTCCTAGTTGAATAAAACAAGTAAAAAAACATTTTTTCATGAAGGGTGTTTTAAAAATCAATGGAATACTAATATTCTTTAAGAAACAAAATGGAAATCTCAACTTTAGGGTTAAGGTTTTATTTGAAGTGTTTAGAGAAAAAGTAAATGATTGAATAATGTTAGTGTAAAGAAATAAATTTAACCATTTTTTTAAGTAGATTCGCAACTGCCTGAAGTACATCTCGCAGTTGTTTTGAATAAGCCATTAAAGAAAGAAAAGGAACTACAACCACATTAAAATCTTAATTTATTTCATGAGTAAATCTTGAGAGAAGGAACATACGAGTACATATTAAAATATAGCAAAAGCAAAAGCACCTACCGTTTAAGCAAAATCTGCATAAAAAGCTCCTTTTTCTAAAACCAAAAAGCCGATTATATTGAACTCAAGCAGTTCCAGTCGAAATACTACTTCTGGTTCTGAAGTCATGAGTTTAATCCCGAACTAAAAATCGAGAGCATTTAAATCAGTGATGCCGCGATTGTTGTGTCCAAAAACCTTTATTATTTTTTTATATTTGAATCGGTGTTTATAGCAAAATTTTCGACATTTTTTTTTTGACAACTTTTGTTTTATTTTTCTTTTCAAACTATTTTTTTCGACAAAAATTTTTTCAAGGCAAAAAAGAAACTTAAGGTCAAAAAAGAAGGTGCAATCTAATGTATGGTTAAATATGAATTTGTCTTTAAAAAATTACAGTACAGTTGTAAGCGTTTTTTTTTTCAAAAAATATTTTATTTTAAAAATTTTGATCACAATTGATTAAACCGTTTATGAGAAAATCGAACACCCGGTTGTATATATAACTTACAAAGCCGTTGAAAAATTTTATCAAAATCGTTGGAACTTTTTTTTAAATAAATATGATTTGTTTAACTTATATGTATGATAGGAACCATTATTTTTGGAGCTAAACAGTTCAATTTTGCCTTTTGGGAATAAATTAAAAACTGTAGGTCGAGGTGCAGGTAGACAGAATTGCGGGACCCACTTTTTTTCGCCTTTGCTATCATCGTCATGCTAGAATTGATTAATATATAGATTTCGATTTTTTTTCATTAATCCAAGACCTGCCCTAGAGTAAAAATGGCCCCAAATATAAATTAACTAGAGCAAATCATTATTTTTGAAATAGATTTGGAAATATCGATCAAAAGCAAAAGTCGGAAATTATGGTGTTCCATAAAATGGATTTAAAGTTTGAATAATGCAAAATATGGAAAAGAATTTCTTTCAACTCCAAAGAAAACCTAAATATCTTGCGGCATTTTTGGCGACGTTAAGTATGTGATCATTCCACAAAAGATGGTTTGTGATACACATACCTAAAATCGCAAGCTGATTAGTTTCTTCGATGCAAGTGCCATTCATAGATAATGGCAGGGGGTACGTCTCGCTTTAACGACAGAAGGCAGCATTGAGTTTTCGGAGCATTAAATTCTGAGCGATTTTTTAATCCCCATTGTACAATGCTGTCTAAGTCAGAATTTAATGTACTTATCATATTTAGCCGGAAATGATACTATGGTATGATGTGCCCAGAGACGGTAATACACTGATTGTGTATTTATCGGGGTGAGAGGTTAGCCATTAACATCCGATATTCGGGTGGGCTCGTTGACAAACTGAGTAAGGTGATTAAACTCAGCGAAGATCTCAGTACACATACCTTCGGGTGTTGTCTGGCCTGAATGTTGAAGCCAAGAAGAATTGTGTACATTGAAATCTCCCGTAATAACGATTTCAGTGTAAGGATGCAAGGAAACAATTATTTGGATGGAGTCAGACAGAGCGTCAAATTCGCAAAAAATTGAAACTCTGTCCAGATTAGAACTTCGATAGAGGAAACAATAATTTACGATGTGCCTTTTTACCGAGAATTTAAACCACAGGAAGTTAAACAAGGGGTTGGTACTAGGACCATATTGTGGTTGAAATTGGTAAGCAACATCACTTCTTACGTAGACGGCGAGGCCATGGTGAGGGAGAAAGAATGGCACTAAGTTATACCCATGAATTTGAAATTCAGCAGGATCAGTATACGTATATTTTCAAAGAAAATCGAAAGAAAAGAAATTTTTTAAGCAAAAAAAAAGTTTTTAAATAAATATTTAGGTAACGACAAAGAAGAAAATGATTTTTAACAATAGAATCAAAAAGTATTAAAAAATAACCTAGATTTAAACTACGAAACAAATCTCATATAGTAAATTTATTCCAACAACAGCTATATATTAATTTTAAGAAGAACAACTACCAAAATGGAAAACTGCAACAAGCTTTTTTTTAATACTCTGAAATACTCACCACGCGGTGCGAACGAAATGGTGATTTTTTCCAAACCCTCTCAAACTGTTTATGTGGATTATGGGTGCACATTTTTTTTTTGTACGTATATACATTATCAATATTTTTGCATAAATTACACACCCAACTAGCTTCACTACTTACCGACAGCCTCTTTGGTTCATCATCGATGTCGATCTGGGTTACAGTTGTATTGGACTTAAGTGCCTCCGCAAGCATGTTCAAGCTCTCCACTTCGATTTTATTATCCCGTATGTCGATGCGATGCAAAGTGCTATTGCCACCGAATTGAAGAATCGACGACAACGTACGAATGCCGGCACAACTCAAATGAGCACTCTGCAATCCTAGTGTTGTTAGAGTTGTATTTTGTGACAAACTATCACGAATTGCTGCCACAAAGTCATTTGATAGGATATTCTTGCCAATATTGAGCAGTTCCAGTGATACTGTAGTCCCTAGCAAATCGGCTATTAGGGGACCTGATTCTTTGGTCAGGTTATTATTCCAAAGGGCCAGAGCTTTAAGGCCATGTGGTATCTTACTACTATCTAGAGGCACATCGAATTGCTTTTGTCTTGTTAAGGTGTCGTTTTTGGTTAGTTTCTCGTTGATTCGGGTTGAGAAATTCCCGCTAGCGCTATCACTTATGCTGCCATCCAGCGAATTATCACTGCTTAGACTGTCACAACTGTGTGATCGGACACGAGTTGACTGAGTTATGGTGCAGGTGGATTCGGTGCGACGCATTCCCGGCGCTGGTGAGGGACTAGTACCGGTTAGGGCAGCATTTTTCAGACCCGATATATCGCCACTGGAACTGTCGCAACTTGTATTCGGGGATGCCGATGCCGCCAATTGTCTCAGAGGTGTGACATCGATTGGTTTTGGTGTTGTCGGTATCGGTGTCGGTGGTGGTGGTGGTGCCATCTCTATTGGCACCATCTCTGGTGGAGGAGGTGGGGTGGGTGTTGGTGTTGTTAAAGTTTCTGTGGCTATGATGGCCGTTTCTACTTCGTCCTTGCTATTGAATCTGTCTACAAATTCATCCGGCAAGTGCCTACTGATATCACCGTCCGATGAACTCTCAAAAGCTGAATCTGTACTGTGAGTATCTTCAAAATCGTCCAGCTTCGTTGAGTTTTTATTTACATCCAATGCTTTGGTGGGAATAGCACCCTTCGGCAATTCCGCATCACCGATCAACTCATGAACTTCGAATAGGACCGCCGCCGCAGTGTTATTATTATTATTCGCCACTGGTTGATCTAGTAGTGGTTCCACAATAGGAGTTGATGAAACCAAAGGCGCTGCGGCATTTGTACTGTCAAAAATATCATCACTGATACTGATATCGGACGCAGCCACAGTATCTGTTGGGGCCTCCTCGCTGCTATCACTGTTATTCATGGACAGAAGTTTATCTAACTTCGATTGTCCATTTATTGGTGGAGTTGGTTTGATTGTGGACGTTTTAACTGTATCTTCATCGTCGTCATCTTCCTCAATTCCTCTAGAGCCACCACCGTCATCTTCTGTTGTCGTCCCGTCATCATCTTCGGCATCATTGGCGTCTGTATCGACATCAGCATCATCGGCTTCATCATCATCGTCGTCTTCATCATCTTCTTCGGCGGGACTGGCATCACTATCGCCACTTGTTATTTCATCATCAGTACTTGTGCCCATTCCATTTGTTGTTTGAGATGATGTGGTGGTATTATTTGTGCCATTTTTGTTGTTTATACTGCTGCTGCTGCCACTATTTGCTAACTGTTGTTGGCGTTTTTTGTTTTCCGCTTCTGAAATGGCAAAGGCTAGAGCAGCAGCAGCGACTTTTTGGCGCTCCAACTCAGTGGACTGTTCGATGAGGGCTTTGACTATTTTCATTAGGCCTTCATCCTAAAAAACAGAAGAAAAGTATTTTATTATTTTACACAGGGTTTAAATTTTTTCTAATTTTTAATAATTTTTGGAGACTCGAATATTGTTATGTTTTCAAGAATATTTCGGGGATATTTTTTAAAGCCAATAAATTTCATTGAATGGAATGTAATTTGTCATAACTTGACATTTGAGAAATCATACAGCTAAAATATACCAATATGTCATAGAAATTTCTTTTATCATGTAAAATACTCATATTTAGCGGAAGTTGTATCAAAGTTCCAAAAACACAAATATGTTATCAATAGAATGGTGTTGAATAATAAAGAACCAAGTTTCTATTTTTAACTTTGATCTTTTTTGTCGGTTTTAAATTTGATGTTGAAGACTCAGAGTGTTTTATTTTGCAAGTGTTTCATCAGTCAAAAGCAGCTGAATTTTGTAATGTTTTATTTTGTTCAGGTCATCTCTTATTTAATTTTTGTTCTTCTAATTAAAATATTTTAGAGATTATTAGATTCGAGGTTCTAGAATGACTAAGATTTTAAATGAAAAAATAAATCAAGACAAAAATATGGGTATGTCGAATGCAAAAATCTGGAATGTCTTTTATCCAATAATCTCGAATTGAATCATATAAAAAAAGTATTAAATAAAGCAAAATAAAATTAGATTAACAACTATAAAAAAAAAACTCCGACTGAATTGCTGAATTTTGGTTGAGCTTCATATTTGTTGCATTCATCATTTCGAAACCAATCTTTGATTTCGCCAAAAATTTTATGGAGGATGTTATTTTGTGTCATAGATAGATAGATATATATTTATTGTGTCCATTTAGAATTTAACATTTTTTACAAATTTAACTGTCATTGCACAGTACAGAGATATGATAAGTTATTTTATCTTACAACTGAAAAATACACTTTTTGATTTTAAATTGCTTAATTGATTGTAATATATTATTTGAAGGAAAAATATGGGATAGGAAAAAACCTTCATGTAAATGAGTTATTTTGTGTCATGAATATCCATTTCAGGCTTTAATATTTTCTTGACCAATCATTTATTTAATCAATTTTAGAAAACGTGTTAGCCGTATTTGAAGGAAAATTTGGAAAACATCATCAAACTGATTTTGATAAATTATAGCTCCTTCGACTCAGCATGAAAAGAAGATCAAAACTAAAATTCAAAGAATTTTTTTGAAATTCCAAAGGTAGCTTAAAACGGCCTTTTGTTTCGAAAAAGTGTGAAAAATATGAAATTTAAATATAATTTAAATGGCTTCTTTTAAGTGGTGGATTATGATCTACTCTACTTTAAAATTAAAAAAGAAAAAAAAATAATGGATGAAAATCGTTTGAAATACTTTGTGCTTATCTAATGATACGATGATGGTATTGTAATTATTAAAAATCAGAGACTTATGAATATTGAAACAGGGCATTTTAACTATTCTGTTGTGCATTCTTAGTCGGCAGGAATGTGTGACTCTAGTACAACTTTCTACAAAATCTTAAGAAATAATGTTTTTGATAAAAAAAATTCTCTTGGAAAATATTTCTCTCCATCGCAAGTGGCAGCACACCAAAAACAAAAACTTTTTTTGGTTTGAAGGTGGCGTAGTTTAAAGTTACATCGCCTGAACTCTATAGCGCTCCTGAAATTCTAACACCTACCCTAACTGATTTAAATTAAAAAAAAAAATCCACATATGCCTCACTGCTTAACCTTTCTTAGCTTTAATGTTATTATGTCTTATACATAGCAAGGAATTTCGCCATTAGAGATCAAAAAAGTTCACACGGAATTAAAAGTCGATCACAAAAAAAAACTCGACCACTGTAGTGTCCACCTTATTTCCACAGCCAATTTGAATATAAGTCAACGGTTATATTGTGTAAGCTTATTTTATTTTTTATGAATTCGAATACTCCCTGGTATGGGCTTAAAGTGTAAATATTATATTCATTAAACTTCAAGTCTTCATCTAGTTTTTTTTTTTTGCATTCGGGTGTGTTTTTGAAACAATTTTTCACCCATTAAAAAATAACAATAATTTGGAATATTTGTGTGTATTTATTATTATTAAAAAAAGGCAAAGGCATTAGCCGTAAAAGTATCATTTTGCTAACAGTCTTAAGTTATGTACACCAAATTTAAGATTTTACATTAAAATTAGAAAATTCAATCTATATTTTGTATGAAAACCTTAAAAATTTATTTGTCATGGCTAAAATTTGTGATCGACTTGATTAATTTTCCTGCTTTGGCATTTTTGAGGCCTGGAAGCATACAAATTCTAAAATAATCAAATAAGGATTTACATATGTAGCTAAAAAGGAAATTGATTCTTTGACGAATGAAAATGATTAAAGACTTGCAAACTTAATTGAAGTTTCTATCAATTTCGTATTTCGGTTTTGCGGAATGCTTTGGTTTGATTCAGAAATACAATATAATATAAATAAGTGTCTAATTTTCACCCAACACACTTTGTTGATTATGCTTAACAGTAAGATGTAAAATTTCTGTAAAATACCCGAAAATACAAATTTTTTAGAATTTTTTTATATCAAACGTTCAGACAGGCAAAGTTTATGTTTTTCAAGAAGTATTTTTTTATTTTGATGCAAATTTTATTCTATTTTTAACTAAATTAACAGACTTATTTTTTTTTCCGATTTGTTTTAAAAACATAGTACGTGCCTATTTATGTGTATTCCATTTTCAATTCTAAAACAGTTGATTAGTTTTTATATTAATATCATTCAAGCACTTTTGTCATAAAAGTACAAATAAACAATGCCTAAATGTAGATCTGACAATTATACACTACGTAGTACACTCAATACACGGAATTATTAAATAAATTATTATTATTTGAACAGCCGAATGGAATTTTAACAAAAACAAAAAAATAAGCGACAAAATTTTGGAATTTTACGCCACGCAGTCTGGTATTTCAATTTCTCTATTCCACACGAAAAAGTATAGCAAGGCAATTTTTACATATTATGTATCATAAATTAAAATCACTAGTTTTTTTTTTTAAATAAACAAATGATATCACGTCATGTGCTAATCGTAAATGATAGGTTCCTATGAATTAACTACTATGTTTTGGTAAATATCTTATAATCTATCTTTAGTTGGCTTGAAAAAAAAATGTTTGAAACTCACCTTTATATTGTTATTGCTTATATCAATTAACTGTAAAAAATGATTTGTTCTAAGTAATTGTGCTATTTTATCAGCATCCAAGCATGTGAGATCATTGTACGCAAGCCATAGCTCTTTTAATATCTGATTATTACGTAATTTTGTACCTGCAATATATAAATTGTTAGAAATATTCTGAAGGTGTATTTCTGTATAAATATTAGCAGACTGTTGTTCTCGTTGAAAATGTGGTTTTATATTTAATTAAACTTTCTCAACCATCAAAATTAATAATGCTACACTACAGTCCGCTAAAATATATACAGATACAATTTACTTACATAACGAGTCCAATGGATGACCCCTCAATCCGCAGTGTTCCAATTTAATCGTATGCAAATTTGACGAATTCAATGCACTACCCAAACTATCTGCACAATTTTTCGACAACGGATTACCCTGAGCATTTAAAGCTTGCAATGCCCGACTATGACTAACCATATAGATGCATGATGTCCATCCACGTGGTGTCATGCCATCTGCATTCGATGATATATCCAATTCATTTGTTACTTCGTAATATTCAAACATATCGAATAGGGCACTGGCGGCAGCTTCATTCAGTTCACATGATGACACATCAATAGATTTATATTGAACCTGCAATGGAGTGGAATATTTTAAGAATTTTATATCTTAAATAAACTCACTCAAGCGGTGATGATCATGATCATGGTATTTTATAAATTTATGGTGAATTTTTTTTTTATATATACATATATAACGATGTTTATTTTTTTTTTTTTTTGTTTGTCTTTACCCTTTTGAAAATCTCCTCGAGGGCTTCACAATCGGCAGGCATAAGTTTGATGTTTTTTAATAATAAACTTGGCTGACGTATTGTTTTATCGAGTTCGATAATTTTCAAATGATCTAAAACCGATGGAATTGGTATGGTGTTGTGTTTGTTGCACGATTGTACATATAATTCGGCAATTTCGGAGATGCTTTTTACCATGCAAACTGAAATTATATAAAAAAAATATGTTTTATTAAAATTGGATAAAAAAGTAAGAGACTTATGTAAATGTAATTTATGTGGAAAACAGTTTCTATAGAAAGGAGTTGAATATATGTACATTGTTATCTCAAACGTCTTAAAAAGTCAGCTATCTAGTTATTGTACTCAGGGGAGCGATAGAGTCTTTAAAAGTTCGTGAACAAGCACACTCAACTTAACCCACCAATTCAAAACTTTATTTTGAGGCGATCTATATGAAACATTTTATTAGTAAAGTTCTTATAAAACAACCAAAGGTCGAGCATTTTATTACTAGGGTGGATTTAATTTTTACTTTTTGAAAAGACATGGCTGTTCAGTGGAACCCAACATTGAGGCTGATGGACGACTTTTTGTTGCTTCCTTTATAGTTCTTTGAAGTTGAAGAAGAAACTTCAAAGAGTTTTTTAAATGGTGGGACAGTCGTTAATAAATGCGTATAGTTTCCAATACAAAAATTTGTGTTCGGCTTCTAAAGCAATGTTGTGAACTTAAAAAAAAAAAAAAAATATTGACAGGGTGTTTCAGAATCTTTAGTTAAAAATGAATTTTTTCCACTAAGTATTTTGACTCAAAAATTGTAAATAGTGTACGAGTACATAGAAAAATAAATATAGCCTAAGTAGTAGATTTGGATAAACCAGCAATATATAAATATTTTGTGACAAGCTGTTAAGGAAAAAAGTAAAGCGGCGCGGCGTTTTATAGCATTACACCGCCGCCCCCGCCTTTGTAGTTAAATAAAAATGCTTTAAAGGGTGTTTCAGAAAATAGTAAATATATTAATTTAAATTCAAAATTCCTATAAAATTTCAAAATTTAAGTTTGAAAATTCTTTGTTCAAATTCTATAGCTTTGAAATAAGTTAAAGCATGCCGTTTTAGTTTGACGCCTTCGTTTATTTTTCTGTCTGTAATATTTTTTTTTTAATCAATAGATAGATTTAATAGAGGGGCTATTACAAAGACTTGCAAATAATTGCAACTGAGTTTCTAGGTTGAGTTGAGTAAAGAAGAACAAACATTACAAGTGGATTCTTAGGATGAGTAAGTGTAGTGGGAGGGTTGTGTTCTCAGTAGAGATCATGGCAATTGGCAATAATCGGTAAATAAAGAAGAAGACAATTATTGAACTTACTTATGTCCATAACTGTAATTTTTTAAAGTATGAAACAGAAATTTGGTAAAAAAAAAATTGTGAGAAATAGTGACAAATGGAAATTTTGTTCAATGTCGTAAACTTATCAGATAGAATGTTATTTATCATAGCTAATTTTTTGTGCAACGAAACGTTTTGGTTAAATGTAAGGTAGTTTGAAAAATCAAATGATAAAAAAAAACTTATCATATTATTTTATCGTAGAACCCAAATAGGGGTCCACAACATTGAAAAAAGAACAACATTTTCTATTTGGAGCCAAGTTCAAAAGTTCAAAATTTTCATTGTGATTTGAAAATCTTCGTCGTTGGCTCCAAATCAACCCGAGAAATGTTTCATTTTATTTTGTTCCTTTTTCAGGGAAAGTGAGTGCAATTTTGACTCAGAATCGAAAGTCCAAAATACAATAGAATCTATGGTCATTTTATTGTATTTTTAAACTTAATTTATCATTATAATTTCACTTTTTATATACATATTATTTTTTTTTTCATCATTTTTAATTACGTCGGTCTTGAAAAAAAAACCATTAAAACCAGTGCTAATGCTCTTTCTTTCAAAGACAAAAGCCGTTATACTATTGTTATCTTCCATAAAAAAAAACAGCTCATCATTGATTCATCACAAAGCTTTGTTCCAGGAAAAATAAAAACAACAACAAAATGTAAGCCTGTCATATTACTCACTTTGGAAAATTGTAAAAAAAAAAATTGACCTTAACCTTAAAACCGTTTTATACCTATTCTAAGAATAAATAATACAACACAATATGAATTAAAGGTGTTCGATTAAGCTTACTCGCGGTACCTATTCGTGGTGGGAAAAAGGTGCTTTCGCCTTGCATGTGACGCACAATTCAAGATTGGTTTTAGTCACGAAGGTATAGATTTTTCGTTACATATTGTTTTCTTGCAGTCTAGAAGAGTCCTCATCCTTGCCACAGTCAACCCACTATTTGTTGTCAGCCATTAAGATGTCTCATTGAGTGGGCCAAAAGAAGAATACTAAAAACAAAGAAAACAACAACAAACAAAAAAAGGGAAATAAATTCCCCGCATTGTGCATTGTATTTTTGAGGAAATGGCCATGACAACAATGGCACAGAAGAAAAACAACGATGCAAACGATGATGACGACCGACGACGACGAAAGTGGCAGCGGCGGCGGCGGCGGCAGTACTGGTGCTGCTAGTGCCGGTGCCGGTGTGGTGCCTCTCTTTTAAAAAAATGAAAAAGAATTGTTGCAGTATCATTTTCATTGAAAAGTATGTACTCGTATATTTGTATAAACATATCGCGCGATATTGTTTGAATAATGAAATATCGCCTTGACATACATTTTTAGAAATTCAATTCAACCCGAATTCATTGGGATTTGTAGGTAATGGCATTTTAAGATTTTTTTTTTTTTGTATATAGGACGAATTGGAAATGGGAAATTAATCCAACCAACAAATCGTCAATCGACCCCAATCTCGACCGCGACCAATAGAATGACAAGGATGAACGAACACAAACTGAACTGTGTCATCAATTTTTAATGGATAAACTAATGAGTTTCGAGAAGAGCACAAAATAATATGATAGTTTATGAATATAGCCTTGCCTTAGCAATAGCAAGTGCAAACAAGCAAGGACTTCATAATGCAATTGGCATTTCGAATAGAGCTCATTTTCATTTTGTTCCATCTATAAAATGAGAAACTGATATGATGGCAGGATGGAGGAAGTTGGATTTTTTCTGTATAAATAAGTATAATCATCATCAATAAATAAATAGTTGAATCATTTCCATTCCTGTCCTAGACATGACTCAAAAACAGTTAAGCCTTCTGCAAACGTTCAAGGATATGCTCTTAACAATGAAAATAATAATGTTTATTTTTTTTTAATGTACAATGTACATATATGATTTTCATATAAAATGCAACAAGGATAATTCCTATAATTAATTTTGTTTTGCTTTCATTTTAAATTTTATTTGCATTTACCTTGGGATGGATATGGATTTAGTATGAAAATACACCACCACCACCGCACCGTCAGGCACAGTCACGTCACGAAAGCTGAGAATTTTATAATTTTCAAAGTGAACTTGAAAGTGTTATGGGTATTTACCCAATGAAAATAACAAAAAAGGACATTGCTTTGTGTCGGTTAGTTTGGTTATATGTAGGTATGTACTACACAAAAGGGAAGTACATTCATTGCAGTTTTGTGGCTTGCTTAAGGTTGGTTCTCTTCTATCTCTATTCAAATCAATGGAATAAACTGTGACCTTGGTTAAAAAACTGCCAAAAATAAAATAAATTGAGCTTGAAACTAGGACATGAAGTTTTATTTTTTTCTCTACTATTAATGAAAACATCGCTTTTTTATAAATCATTTTAGTCATTTTATCTCTGATCTAAGTTTTTTGAGAAAATGTTGTTTAATTTAAATGTATAGAAGTTTATGATTTGCGGATGTACCCATGTACTTGTACATAGATTTAGGTATGTACATTTGTTTTCCAAAGGATTTTTGAGTATTTTTTTGTGAAATTACAATTATTTATTAGACATTTTTTTTTTGTTTGTTTGGATATCCGAGAATTCTAAAACTCGAAAATCCAAGCCAAGCGGCTTAAAATCTCTTGCCTCTGTCTCTTCAAAATCAATCACGGTCAGAGACTGCCAAACATCTCTGAGGGAGATATCTTAGCAGTTTGATATTCACCTCACATGGGTGCCGGGACACAGAGACATTCAGGCCAATTGTAGGGCGGACGAACTCGCCAAACAAGGAACAATCACTCCTCTGCAACCAGAAAGGAAAAATATAGGCATGTCTATCGCTACATGTAAACTCATGCTAAAGCGGGATGCTTTAAAGAAAACCAACCTCAGATGAACTCAGAGTAATACCTGCCGGGCAACCAAACTAATATGGCCTTGTATAGACTTGAAACGTTCAAAAGGGCTGTTAAACTTAAATCGACTGCATATTAGTTCCATCATAGGCGTTCTTACAGGACACTGCTTAATAGGAAGACACGCAATCAGAATAGGGGTGTTCTCCAACGACTTCTGCAGGAGTTGCATGGACGTAAAAGAAGAGGAAACTGTTCAACATCTCCTATGCACCTGCCCTGCTCTCTCTGCCAGAAGAAAACTCCATCTAGGAGAATTCTTCTATGAGGACACTAGTGATTTTGTGAAAACGGACGTTAAAAGTCTATTCCAATTCATTAGAAGCTCCAAGTGGTTCGACTAGTAAGTTGCAAACTTGCTATTTTCTCTCTATCTTTATGGTATCAGAATGGACCCACAAGGGTCTAAGTGAGTCGGGTTTCTCTAACCGACATTTGAACCTAACCTAACCTAGAAGAAAAAATAAATTGTGATAGAATCAAACAAGTTCTTTTAATACCGGGTTTTAACTGAAAAGTTTCATTTTTTAGACAATTTTTTCAAATATGAATAAGAATTTGCCTTTCGTATAAATTTCGCAGAACCCGCAAAGTTTCAGATCGGATAATGTTAGAAGTGGCTAACATTATCCGCTAGGCTAACAAAAAAGGGGTCTGAGATTTTTTTGGTGAGACATAACACAAAAAAATATAGCTTGGTCTGTATTGAAATAATTTTGCATCCATGCCTCAGTCATATTTTTCTTCATGGGACACGACTAATAAATGTAATGCTCTTTTTATTGTTATATTTTCAACTGAAATTAAAAATTTATTACGAACTACAAAACCGAAGACTCAAACTTCAGTTTCTAAATTTTAATGTCGTCATTTTGCAAGTTCTTTTTATTTTTGGACTTATTTAGTGAAAAAAAAAATTGAACAAAGAGTTTCAAACACACAAAAAACCCAAACACAACTCAAGTGTCTACCCATCCAATTCCAATACGCAGTAACATAAAAATCCTAAAAATTACGCCATCAAAAATTTAGTGTTGCTACATATATACATATATAACCCATCCATCTAAACCTAAATGTTTTCAACACGCGAATGAACTCGAGACATTATTCTATGTCAAACCATGGCAATAAATCTTGATGATTTTCTTGTCAGATAGCATAGATTGGCATGCCTGCGCTTTAGTCAATTTTTTTGTTCCCTAAATTAAATATTAAAAAAGAAATATTGAAGTTTGTATAAGGTCAGACGTGCCATCGTAGTTTTAGTAAAAGCAAAGCATGTAGGTATGTAGGAAAGTATCAACTATTTATACAAAATGTAAAGCCCAAGGATAACTTGAAAGACTCAAAGACCATGAACAAATTGAAAACTAAACTCAATAATAAAACAAAAAAAAAACATACATAGTATATTATAGTGGCATGCGAGAAGTCCTTTTTTTTCTTCTTCTTCTTCTATTTACCCAACAAAAGGTTAATGATATCATTGGGCATAAAAAATGGAATGAGAAGAGAAAGAATCCTTATGATGACATCATTCTAAGCATGAAAAAATGCAAAAAGCCAACAAAGCACAAAAGAGTAACCTATATTTTTTGTTGTTATTGTTGACTCTTTTTTCTGATGGATGTGTATAAAATTATGGAAGCATGAAGACAACCACTTACATCAGAGAGAGAGATAGAGAGAATCTGTGCTTCTGCTGTCACTTTGATGATGCTTTGAAAAAAATAGTGCGTTTAATTAAGTAAGTTGGAAAGTATTCTTCTCAGTTGGGTAAGTGTTTTTCTTTGGCAAGCAAATAAGGAAATTCAAACTAAATTCCCTCTCAAAGTCTACATAATTGTTATGGTTACATTATTTCTCTTTGTGTGCTTTCGTTTATTTTTGAGGACAATTGTGTTTGAACAAAATAAATCCTTTTGTTTATGATTATTGACTTTTTTAAAGTGTTCTTTTCATGGTCAGTAGGCACACAATGTTACAATTGTGATTCTGAGAACTTTCAGTCTTTCAACTTTCTTTGATTTTTGTTAAAAGGATGTTCATCAATTCTCCAAATTTGTGAACTTATGGGGAAGAAAATATAACACAGTATTATAACAAACATGTCGACAAGAAAAGGAGGAAAAAACAACACTTTTGTAAATTTAACGATTTTTTTTTTCGAAATCAAATACAAGGTTTGTTCGACGTAACTCGCTCCAGGGCGTCCTGGAGAATGTCATTCAATTGTCAAAAAGTTTTAATTTTACATCGAACACCTCAGAGCTAGAAATGTTATCAGCTGATTCATTTCGGATACGAATTTTGACAGCTCTAATTTTTCGCTCTAAGAAAAACCTGGGGTCGGTTGGAGTGCGTCCAGGGCTCGCTCAGAGCTCACATTGAAAACAGAACAAGTAAACTAGGTCGAAAAAAGAGCTATATAAAACGCTTTAGAGCAAATTCAGGGCGCCCTAGGGCGACCCAGTGTTTACATCGAACAAACCTACAAATAACAAATAAAATACAAAATATTGCATAATAAAATTTGGTGCCTTGTCTAGCCGAAATAAATTCAAAACTTGAGCTTTTTTTAATTTTTCAGTCAAAAGGCTGAATCATAATACGCCTAAATTATAGTTTTTAAATTTCAAATCTATTTGCGTTGGGTGTCATTTTCTATTTTAGGCAGTTATGTCAGTCAGTAGGTACTTGCTTTCTAAATTTAGACGTCAGATTTCACGGATTACAAACGTCAAATTCATCATTTTGTCGAAACAGACATTATGATTATTAATTTTTTTTTTAATTCTTAGAGCAGATCCCGGATCTGTGAAAAAAACCTTTATTTCTTCTTTATGTCAAACACGTAGGGCACCGTGTCCTTTTTACATCGGAATTAGCGCAAAGGTTACCTAATTTGCTCAGAAAAAAATTACCGACAGCAATGCTAACCAATTATTTTAATAGCTAATGTTTTAACACTTGTTTTTTCTAAAAAAAACATTTTTTTTTTATTTAAAGTTTTTTTTGTTTTATTTTTTTAACTAAACATAGATACTGCCTTTTTTATTTTTTTAAATATTCCTAAAAAAACATCGGTCTTAAATGTGTTTCGACCTTTGAGCTTTATACATTTTCCGAACACTTTACTATTTTTTTTTTTTTTTGAAAAAAAAAAACTTTTTTTCTATTTAAGCATTTTTTCGACTCCAAGGTTTAATAACGGATTTTTATGGAGCAATCAAAAACAAACATTTATAACTATTGGAGGGGTCTATCTTCTCTCGGTTAGACGGGGGGATCATTTTTTGATTTTTGAAAACAGGTGAAATAAGCCTTTCTCATATTAAAAAAAAAGCTTTTAAACTGATCTACCAAAATCCGTTCACATTTCTGGATTATCATACTCTCCCCATCATAAGACTACATTCGTTAACAAAACCTTTAAAAACTGAGAAAGTTATAATATTAATGCTACCTTCCCTAACATACTTCAATGTTGGTTTTCGAAAAATCAATTTTCACGCAAATATTTCTACCTCAGTTCCTCATTATAGGCATATCCGATTAATTACTATACGGCCAGTAACTTGACTCTTTAACAAACATCCACTCAAAAAATGATTGTTTGGTTGACTTTATTTGCTTAAAACAAACTCTCTCAAACGAGCTACTGTGTGCTTAACTAAATAAGTGTAACCAAATCAAATAAGAGTTTCGGTCATTCACGTGTGTACCTAACCTATGTGATTGGTGCCCTCTTTTGTTTTTTTTTTTTTGAATATGCGAAAAATCGAATGAATGACAGAAGCTGTCAGCTTTTAAAAAAATATACCTTCATTGTTTGGTTTTGCATAAGCCCCATGTCACATGTATGTGTTGCCATAACACCTCCTCCAAACATTCAACGAAATGTTCTTTGGAGAAAAAATGATTTGAGGTCAATAAACTTAAACTAAACCATTTATATTACTTGACATTTGAGTGACGATCAACCACTTGACTGTGTTCGAAGTATTTTATAATTGTGGTTCGATATAATTGGATTTTGATAGCAAGGAAAACCTATAAGTTACCTTCTACCTACCTTAGATTATATTAGAAAGTACAAAACCTCATTTAAATGTTCTCAACACATTTTGAAGTGCTTCCTACATTTTTTTTATTTTTCATCTAACATTCATAAAATTAAACTCTGTGATATGTCAAAAGGCGTGATAAGTGTCAAAATATCAGACAGTTATTGTCATAAGATATACCTACATTGACATAGGTATATCCAATGGATTTAATATTTTTAATGCGGAAAAGAAAACCCACAAAACTAAAAAAAAAAAACAATAATTCCACAAACAAAAATGATGAATAGAGGGAATACCTTTGAAGATAAAATTTATAGAAGTTGAATGAATTCTGAAACCGAAATACGAGTCAATTTGACATTTGAGTTCGGATTGCAAAAATTCCATCTGTGGCCTACAAATTTTCGAACACACCCATTATTATTATTTGTAAACGTAAAAGAGTGTCACATTGCGAATTCCTGTAGGTATTCGAACAAAAAATTGTTTACGACTTTTTTGTTATGATTTTTGTTTTCAGACATTTTATGCAATATTTGCATTTTCTCTATGAAAATTAAAAAAAAAATACTATAAAATATACTTTAATTTATTTTTTCTTTTCAACTCAATTGGAACATCATGCACTTCCGCCGCCAAAGGCATTAAACTTGTCTTATGGAAAAACAAAAAAAAAGTTTCACCAACCCCTTAAAAACAACAAAAAAAAAACTCTAACCTCAATTTATTATTAAGACTCCCAAGTCCCCCTTTCCCTACATAAAGAAAGAACTTAAACTATACTCAACAAAATGTATTATCCCTTAAGTAGACGAGGAACGAGAGAAAATACAATTTAAGTAGAACGTTTTTACACTCATGACGTGAATATTGGAGGCGTTATGTAGTTTAAGTGATGATTCAGCGAATTGCTGCGTAAAATATCAAAGGTGACAAACTATACTATTTATTATGAAGAAAGCAAAGTGCATCAGCCGACGACGACGAAACCGCGTTGCGCGCTGAATGCTACAAAAACAACAACCGCATAAAAAAAAAACGTGAAAAGTGATGAATAAACGGGAGGTGGAAGGGAGATTAAATTGCGAAATAAAAGCTTCAATTAAAGCGGCTTCCACATGATGTTGTATTGTTGTAGGATTATACATATTTTTTTTTCTTTCTTTTTTTGCTGCATGCATTCATCATGATGACGGTGCCACCGAACTTCAGTATAGTTAAGGTACCTACCTATCTACCGACTATAAAACTATACACCCGTCAAGCGCAAGAATGCGTCTTTTTTTGTTCCGACAATATGATGATGGCCGGGCAGACAATTTAGGCGGCAAAGCAAACAATTGATGGATTTAGACAGTGGGGTCGTAGTGTAGTTGATGCTGAATGCTTCCACCAAAATACCAGGGTTATGAAAAGAAATAAGGTGTGACGTCATTTTAGATTTTTTTTTTCCAATCAACTACATTCAACAATCACGAATAACGGTCATATATATGAATAATTTTTATTTGTTGTTAACAACGCCAGTATATTTTGGAATGGTTAGGGAATAATTTTGCACGAATTGCTTTAACTATTAGTATAAAAGGAGTATCACTTATGTAGTAGAATACAATCATGTCGATTACAAAATCCGCCCAACTCGATCCGCAGTGTAGAGCTCTGTTTCCCACCTATTCATTTATCATGAAAAGAAAAGAGAATACTACACTGTGAATCATTGCGGATCGAGTTTTGCGGATTCTATAATCGACATGAATATTCATTTATTGCGCTATCGTACACAATCATGACAATTTATATTCCATTAAAAAGTTTAATCTCTCAAAAAAATCAACTCTCATCCATAATTTCGACGACTTTTTCACCATGATTACTACCAAAACCATCATCGGCAATCTCTAAGACTGATACGAAGTAAGAAACATGCAGTTTTGATTCGAACCTATTTAAATGTCTAATACAGACCGCATCAATAGTAGTTTTGTAATTCGCTGTGCTACTCTTCGTCACTTTTTTTATTAATAGATGCACTTTGTTCACTTTCCATATTTTAACACTTTATATACACGAATTTTGCATATGAACGCCATTACACAGACGGTCGAGCCATCCATCCATGGATGCGCGTTGCACACTGTGAAAAACATTCGCGCAAGCGCCCGGTGCCGCCTAAACGAATCATCAGGCGCAGGCATACATTTTTGCCGCACCGTAGAAAGAGAGGGAATACTTCCCCTCCTACGCCGCCCGGCTGTCTACTCTCCATCCGTCTTACGAATTTTTGGAACAGGTCACGTGTCCTGACTTTAGTTTAATATTTTTGAAGTGAAAACTTCCACTTCAAAAATAAAAAAATTGTTGAAATTCAAACATGAACTAAACAAACAAAGTTATGAAAAGACCAGCGCCTGTCAAATCACAAAATTAAAACAGTTTTCTGCATTCTGCTTGGCTTTCCTTTCAACCAAATAGTTCTGAAAATTAATTTGATTACTTGGCCAAATTAAAGAAATTCATTTTGTGTTCTCCTTTTTTAATATTTTTGAACACGGGTGTCAAATAAAATTTAAATCTCAGACGAAAATAAATAAATACAACTTGTACTGGACTCTATTTAAAATTATTTAATATTGTGAAAACAATTGCTCCATTTCATTATTTGATTTAAAAACCTAGAATTGATTCTTTATAAATTTCATAGAAAAAAGCTAAATAGACAAAGTTTAAATTCTTGTTGACATTTACTTTTTCAAAATTTGACCTTCTATAAGGCCTCTTTGTGTCCCTTATCAATTTCTCATCATTGCTTTAAACAAAATAAATCCTCAAAGATCTTTGTCATTTAATGTTCAATTACTCTTATACCGACCCGTCTAATCAAAACACAAACTATCTATCTATAAAAACCAATGAACAAACTAAACCACCCAACCGACGAACCCTCCTTAATTGGCCCCACTGGGCTTTTAAAGCTATCGCCACCGCCATGCCACTGCCACTGCCGCCACTATCATGTCGTCGTCGCCGCCGCATGTTTGAATTGATGTTTTTCTTTCGTCTTTTCCCCTTTTAATTTAAAAGAAGAAAATAAAAAAAAAATAAACCTCAATATGAGAACGATGACGATGTCGACAGCCGCAACAGCATCATCATCATCATCATAATAATCATCATCATCTTCATCGTACAGCCATATAGTCGTCGCATCAGCATCATCATCATAATGAGCATTATTATCCGCAATTGTTGATTCATTCATCCCGCAAGGAAGTGGCCTTTTGTTATTATTACCAAGCCGAGCCGAGCCCAGTCAAATCGAAGCAATGGCAATAATAATAATAATTCTAGCGCCCCACATCACCCCCAACCCAAATCGCCTTAATCTTTAGGGGTTAAATATAGTACATCAGAAGGTATAATAGTTTGTTGTTATATTATACATAGTTTAGATTTGCCTCTATAGGTAGCCGACATTTTGCCGCCGCGCCACATCATTTTATTATTTGTATTTCTTAAGAATAGACAAAAGCTGAAAAAAAGCACATTCATCATTTGTCACCTATAATTTAGAGAAGAAAACATCAGTCAAGACGCAGCATTTTTAGCGATAATTCTTTTTTTTTTTTCTCAAAAATCATATTTAAAGAACGAAAATAGTTGTTTACACTACCGACTACACTACACATACATTCACTTAAGAGAGCTTTGAAATTGTTATTATTAAATTGTTTGAGGTGATGAATTATTGTTATTATTATTATAGTGTATAGCTAGCTTTTCTATTAATAAGTTTTGCTTTCTCAAACAAAGGAAAATTTTATGCAAGTTTATAGGTCGTAGAAAATTGCTTTTGAGGTTAGGTTAGGTTTATTGAGCTGACAGTTGGTTTTTTTTACCGTCACACTTATATAAATGTAGATCCATTGTGAAACCCTGAAGTACTCCTTGAAAAATTATTATTTATGACCTTATATTTTTAAAAAGGCACTTTCTCTTAGGTCCTTGGATGTTGGTCTTTAGCCCAACGATTTTTGCTTGTCAATTGATATAGATCCCTTAACCCATCAGAGAGTAAGAATACGTCGTCAGCGGAGGTCTATGTAGAACCATAATCGTCTGACGCATGTGGTTGTATGAAACCAAGCGAATACAAGGAATTTATATGACGCGCCCACAATTGCGATTAACTTTCGTTATCGCTAGCAAGGGCGCTACCAGGCGCTACTGCGAAAGTGAACTGACAGATAGCAACTTGGTTTAGCTTCCGACGATAAAGTTCTACCTCAAATCATAGATTTCTCTTTAATCAAGTTTCGCTTCAAAATCGAGGAATAAAGCGTTTCTGACCGACGCGACGCCGACGCGAAGCACTTGATAATCATGTTTTTTTTGGTTAAGCTTTCCATGCTACAAATACAACATTGGCAGTACGGAGATTTTCACGACTTTGCGTATTTGATATTTAGAGGTTGGATGCTTTCACGAGCCTTAATGGCTTTGTTCATAAAGTTCGATCATGATTTGAAAGACTATGACGTCATATTCGTCTATAAATTACTGCACTCTAATAATTCAATAAATTGTAAGCAATTATCTTATTTAATTCCTAATTAATCACTCAAAGGAATTTGACAGATAGGCAAAAAACTATATTTTGACGGAAATATTATTTCGTTCCAAATGACATCCCAAAGCTTTTTAATTTCTCTTTCTAGAGTAAAAAAAATTAAATTTGAATAATTTAGAATTTCCAGGTTTGCCAATTTGGCATTTGGGTATTTTTCATCATGTTTTCTCTTTCATTTGAACAACAGCTAAATATATTGAAATTAACAAAATATCGTTCATTTTTCTACCACACGTGACATCACGGACATATTTTGAAGTTTGGGGGAACTGATCAATTTGAGTTAATAACATATGTCATTACAGCTGTTCAGGGGTAGCAATAGTTCAAATAAGAGAATACACGATACTGCGGATTTTTTTTTTTTTGGGAATTTCATACTGTACTTTATATAAAATCCCAAAAAAAAACATCACTCTAATACAAATTTTATTTAGTCACTCTTTTTTTTTCTAAATCCACAACGTACCTTAAGATTTTTGATTTATTTTCTAAGAACTTAGGAAATAAAAAAAAACTATGACTATGACTATGTCACACTGATGTGAGACACAGAGGCAAGTCAAGTCACATAAGAATACACACTACAAATTTTATGCCACACAAGAGACACATTGGGAGCAATTAAAAATATTTCTGCCGGTGGCTTTGGAATATATTTATTTTTATTTATTTTTTTTTATTTTTTGCAAAAACAATGAAAATTCTTTAATTATTCTCCTACCCATTGTCTTTTTCAATCGATTGTATGGGAGAAAATGTTTTGATATTCTTTGATCCTGAATGTGATGCCGCCACAGCCGTTTTCGACCTCACTCACATTCTCATTAAAAATACGAGTTATATTTAAAATAAAAAAAAGCAAAATAATCATTTATAAAGTAGGTACTCGTACATACATAACAAATTAATAAAAAAAAAACAGCATTAAATTGTTATAGTTTATTGTTTACATTTTTTTTGTAAATGATGAGATGAATCCCTGTATAGAGAGGAGTATGTGTATTTAATGACAAACTCGGATGAAGATTAATTCGCCGGAATTAAAGCATCGGAATTGAGATCATTCCATCTGACTTGACTGACAGAATGAGTGTTGTTATTATTATATTATTTGTTTTCATTTTTATGTGGGTGAACTCGTTTTTTTTTTTTTGTAAATTTTATGAAGAAAAAAATATATAAAAATGAAATTCAAGTTTAATGACAAACTTCCGCCTGTCAAGCAAAGCAACAAAAAGGAGGCTTTTTTTTGAATTTTTCTTTGACGTTATATGGCAGACATTTAGGCGGTTGTGATGGGTTCGTATTAATATTGAAAGATTATCATTTCAATTGTGGTATGGTGGTTTTTCTTTCTTTTGAAAATGTTTACAAGTTTTTCGTGTAAAAAATTAACTGAAAATAATGAAACCAACCAACAAAAATGTCATAAAATTTAATTTTTATTTTTTCTGAAAGCTAATTAATGTTAACTCAAAAAATAAAACCAAAAATAAAGAAACAATAATAACATATTTCGAAAATATTATTTTATTTGTATTTTTTTCCAGATCCATTTAAATATGATGGATAGTCCCCCTTTTAAGAGTTCATTAAAAACAAAACATTTTGAAATTCAATTTTCAAACACGTATTTGCTTTTAGCTGAAAAAAAATACTTTATCCAAATTAACTGCGGACATTTGTTTTTGTTTGAAATGTCAATCAAAATTTATTAAATTAAAGAATTTTAGAAATAGACCACAGAAGGAAAAATTAAAAGTTATTCGTATCTGACCCTGAAATTCGGTTTTCTACATTAAATTTTATTTTGGACTTTCTTCTTTTCAATTTAAAAAAAAAACACAAAATGTCTTTTTTTGGAAAATGGTTAAAAAAAATTTCGAAAATAAAATTTTGCAAACAAAATCTTGGTAAAAAACCTTGTCAATGAACAACTAAGCATATTTTTTTGAACTGCGAGAATAAAAGTTATTCGATTTTTTTTTTTTTTTTTTGAAAAATGCAGAAAAATATTTGTCAAAAAAAGGTTTAAAATTAAGGCTGTAATTTTTTTAAAAATCAGATTAACACAAAGGTACCACTTAAAAAAATATCCAACATTCATACATACCTTTTTTAATAAAAATCTATGGAGCTGTTTCTGACAAGATTTAAAATTTTTCTAATAAATTAAGCGAACTTCAAGTATACCGTTGGTTTCAGTGCCTTGCACCAGCCTTTCGAATTTACATATGTCATAACAAGGTGGTGCATAAAAAAATATCCAGAATTTTGAAAGATTTTTAAATTGACCATTTTTTAATTTAATTTTTTGCTAATTGTTTAAAAATGTCAATAAAGTTTTTTTTTTCTTAAAATGGGATTCACATTTAAATAATGTATGACTAAACGAAAGCAATCTTGTGCGTCTTATTTTTTAATAATATAATTTGATACACAAAAAAAAACATCTAACAAAAAAAAACAATGACATTAAGATATTGAACTATTTCGCTTTATTATGCATGCGTACAATTATAAATAACTATAGCTACATAAAGCTGTATTGCATATTTTAAAGTTTCCCTAAATCAAATAAATCTTTAATGTACATCTGCAGACAAATGAAAAAAATAGAATAGTTTTTTTTTATACTTTCACAACCGGCTGTCAAAAACAATCGAAATGCTTAACAAAAACTCTTAAATGTGCAGTTTGAACGTATTAAGATTTTTCTAAAACTGTTTCCCCAAAAACACGTTTTTGTTTCGTTGTGAAAATAATTTTATATTAAAACACGATGCCAAGAACGTTCAGTTACAGCTTAAAGCAAAATGACATTTTATTTGACAGTTCAGTCATGTTTACATGTGATCCATTTTGACGGTTCAGTCCTATAAATATTTACATGTCATTAGTAAACCATCTTAAATTAAATGGCACCTTGTTTATTTTGGATTTCTCATCGTGTGACAGAAAATTAAAAAAAAAATATTCTATTTAGTAATAGAAGCAACTTATAATACTTATTTTATTACAGTTCTAATTCTCCACCTTGCACCAATAAACAAATTATATTATATAAGCTTTTAAGCTAACTCGAAGATATAAATTTAAATTAAAACACAATAAACGTAAAATAAAATAGCCCATTTTCATTTCACGTGCTAAAAATATGGCTTCCGTCAATATTGTGCATACGTAATTTCAATTCATTTAATTTTTTTTTTCTAAAATAAATGATCTAACCCATCTGGATTCTCTTACGAAATATAAAAGTCCATTAATATCACCTAAGTAGAGAATTTTAGCAAACAATAAAAGAACACAAAACAAAACAATATTCTCACTCAATCGGAACCATCAATCATCGCAAATCGAGTCATAAAGATGAGTGCATCAAGAATCATTGACATTTAAACGTTCGTCTTTTTTTTTTTTCTTTAACGATTTCTTCTTAAAATCATAAAAGTTCAAAAACTTTTTAAATTTCAAACTAAATATTCTCGTACGTTTCTTCCACCAAAAAAAATCATCAGACATATTCAGATTTTCTTTACCAAACCAAAATGAGTATACACTCCTAATTATCTTAAGTAAACATTTATTTGAATACGCTAATTTTAGCCATTTGACAGCTTTTTTTTTTTTGTTGAATGATTTTTGCTCGGCTGTGGTCTGTTGGCTTGGTCTAATGAACAGCAGACAAACCCACAATAATAAAAATCGAACGGGGAAGAATCGAAAAAAAATATATAAAAATAAAAGAAACACAGAAGTGTCAATAATTATTCATTTGGATTTCGTTTTTAGTGCTTCATTTGGTAAGAACATGGGTGCAGAGCTGGCGAAACACAAATTCAACAATATGATTTTACATGTTGGATATTTTTCAACATTTTTACAACGTTTGTTTAATTTGTTATCGAGCAAAATTGATGGGTTTGATTTTTATTTTCGTCGATTGTTGGCCTTGTTTTGTTTTTTTTTTTTATTGTTTTACTTTTCTGATCTCTGAAATATTTCATCTTTAAATGTTAATTAAATCAAATTATCACATGATCTTATTGAATCGAACAACAATAAATTATTGAGTCAAGAGAAATGCTTTAAGCTTTAACATGTCAGAAATTCAAAATTTAAGTTTTTTTTTTAAATTAAAAAAAAGAAAGATGTGCATTTTACAGTCAACAACTTTATTAAACTTTTAATAACTATAAAAGTCAAAAATCAAGTTTATCGACGCACGAAGCTATTAAAAAAGACAAGTTTGTTTAAACTAATTGGAATAAAACCAGCAACGATTAGTTCTTTTTTTTTTCAATGTTTTTTTGTATAAGTTAAAGTTAAGACTTAATCAAATCAATCATAATCAAACAGGCATAATGAAACTTTGTTCCAATTTAACTATTGGAACTAATGAAAATCCATTTGTATTATGAAAGAAGTTATCAAAATGTATCATATATTAGATCTGTTTATTTAGGTCCCTATTATAACTCGCGAGTCGAACGTTCGTCTTAAGTCGAACGATTTAGCGAATTACTCTAGTCGAGGTATTGCTAAAAGCGAGCTTCAACATTCGCCTTTCAAAGTCACATAGAATTGCAGTTCGACTGATTTTGACAGATAAAGGCGAACATTCGCTAAAGATAATAGAATGACTTTTCATTTCGCCAAATTATTTGACATTTGAGGCGAATGTTATTATGTTAAAGTCACATTCGACACATTTTTCGCGCGATTCGCGAGTCATAATCGGGGCCTTACTATGCAAAATTGTAAATTTTAGTCCGAAATTTTGATTTTTATAAATTTTTTAGCTATAAAGGGACAAATTTACGTGGTGGAACTAAAAATTTATGTTGGTTGCAATGTAGAAAACTTATTATTTGTGCTATATAATTTTTTGAAAGCTACAGTTTTGAAAAAGCTGTTTACAGTTCATTGCGAAAAAAATAATACACATAAATATTTATTTCCGTCAAAATAATATCGGTCAAACTTTTTTTTCGCATAAAAGTATGGAGTGACATTGTTTTGTGACATGGGTTCAAATTTTGATAACGCCATACTTAATTTTTTATTGTTGTTACTTTTCTCAAGCCCAGTATGCAGTTATTTCAAAAAACTAATTGTGTATTATTAATAGGTTTGTTCGATGTAAGCACTGGGTCGCCCTAAATTCGCTCTTTTTTCGCCCTAGTTTATTTGTTCTGTGTTCGATATGAGCTCTGAGCGAGCTCTGGACGCACTCCAACCGACCCCAGGTTTTTCTTAGAGCGAAAAATTAGAGCTGTCAAAATTCGTATCCGCTGTTTGGCACTTTTGCGGCAAGAAAAATTTACTAAAGAGTTGAGTACGAATGAAATGTTAAAAAATCAGCTGATAACATTTCTAGCTCTGAGGTGTTCGATGTAAAGTAAAACCCGAGCTGACCTGGATTTTTTGACAATTGAATGACATTCTCCAGGGCGCCCTGGAGCGAGTTACGTCGAACAAACCTAATAATTGTAATTGGTGAGAAAAAAAATATTCTCGTCGAAAAAAAATTCTGTCAAGATCTATTTCCTATCCAATGGGGAAAAAAGTCGTGGTGATTAGAATTTTTGGGTACACTTGTGTTTGCTATTTGACAGTAACTTGACAGGTTAAATTAGCCGACCAAGTAACGGCGAAGTAAATGCAATTTTCTAGTATCTGATTGGCCAGCTGTCAAAAAATGCTTGTAAATGCAGACATTTTTGTTGACTGTTGACAGTTGACTTATCAGAGACTAAAAAATTGTCCCTTGGTCATTTAAACTTATCCATTTAAATTTGTATTTGTTAACGTCGAGTGATCTTCGTATGATAGCTGACAACGGGCACGTTTTGCGTTGGCAAAATCATCCAAGATAATGTATTGAAAATATCTTTGGTGATGTCAAGGAGCAAGTTACGCCGACGATTATCGTTGACAGTTTTAATAAACTTCTCAACCAATTTCTGGATAGTCGTTTAGAAAAAATTTTTAAATGTTTATTTAAAATAGACATCATATATGCATATCAGTCTTAGAATTGTTAGAAAATCAACAATGTTATTTAAGTATTATTTTGTTTAATATTTGTATTTTAATGCAGAATCAAAGTATTTCCTCTAAAAATCACTAAAAACAAAAAACTACAAAAATCCCATTTTAATACTCAAGGATTTATATTTTCATTCATTTCCGCCAAATTTAAAATAATTTCTTTGCTTTACAACCAACAATCGACTTCAAATTAAAATTTTCTTTGGCAAATCGCGACAAGCTTAACTAAATTTAAAATAACAAACAAAATGGCGGGCGGTAGCAAAAAAAAAATACACTTGAACATCCGTCATTGTGAATGCTGATGATATGGTGCTGTTGAATATCACCTTCGACATAAATGCTGCCAACTTGTTTTTGACATTTACATTTCACATACTATATATGTACAAATAATCATGTTCACACCTTCGTTTTTTGCATTTTAAAAACCCCAAGCGCACTTGTTTTAATTTAATTTTTTTATTTTTCTAAAAAGAAAAGAAAAACTAATACGTGAAGCGGTATATGAAAATTAGAAACTTGACATAATACTCCTATAATTTAACGAATTGGATACATTATAATTTGTGACAGTTAAGCATCGTGTTTTATTCATTTGCTTCTAATGACCCGCCTACACTAACTTTTTTGTTTAAATTTTAATTTCTACTTTTCTTATTGTATTATTGTATTGTGTGTTTTATAGTTTTGTGTGCTTGCTTTTTTATTTATTCTAATTAGTAGGCATGGCAAGTAAGCAAAATTATTACACACTTCAACTTCAATCAAAATAGAATACAAAACAATTATACAAAACCGCATAATAATAATAATAAAAAAAATTATACCTAGTCTCTTGTTTTGTTGTGGTATACAACAAATATATAGGAGTCTGATTTATTAATTTTGAGAATCGAATAGCAGCGGCCGGCGGCGGGCGGCCCTCAGCGTACAACACTTGAATTATACACGAGACACCAATCTACCACCCCCTTAACTTCCAACCACCCTCCTTCACTCAAAAATATATTAAAAAACAACAACAAAAACTTGACTGCGAAAAAAAATCTAACAGAACTTGAAAATTTTTCTATACCTACCTAGAAATAAAAATAATATGTATCAAGAGTACATAAACTAGCCGCGCCGCGTCGCTCAAGTATATATCTATAAAAATATATCTTGGCCACTTTGGCACGAATGCAACAATTGCAAAGTACAGTGGCAGTGGCAGGGTCATAGAGTTCATTATTCATTCATTTGTTAAATTAGAAATGAACGATGTATTTATATTGAAAAAAAAAAAAAAAACAGCAAAACAATAAATATAACCAACTTCTACAACTCGATTCTCGATCACTGACAAAATGAGAAGAAAAAAAAAACACAAGCAATTTGCGTTAAAACAAAATGTTTGTTTGAAATATTTTTTTTTTCTGGTTTAGTTAATTTTTTGTTTTATTGTTTTGTCGCTGCTATTTAATTAGTTTTTTTTTAAAAGATTTTTCTTCTTCTTCATTTTCAAATAAAAGAACACCAAGTTCTTATAATTTGTTTTAAATTTTATTTTAGTATTGAGAACTTACGAGTGGGTACACCCCATTTTGTGTTTTGCTTTCTAAAAGAGGAAATGACGCCATTTTGTTTTGCACCTTTATGTGGAAATGGATGTTATGGTTTTTCTTTGAATTTAATTGCACGTGCGAGAGATGTAATTATTTTTGTTTTTTCTTATTTTTTGCTTCACTGCCATGGGGTTTTGAGTAAGGAATTGAAAAAAAAAATCTTTGCTTAGCGGAAAGTAATTTGATAACCTTTTGTAATAATGGGTTGTGTAATTGCGGTACTTAAAGTACAAAAGGAAAACTGACTTTAAAAATTATATGTAGATACTTGTACATGTATAGTGTGTTTAATATTTTCATTTCTAGATCAAACCATTGATATAATAACTATTTAATAGTTCCATTGCATTTTTAATCTGATCCAACAGTTTGCACCCATTTTTTTTAAACAAACTTCCCATGAGTTATTCAACAAAATTAAAATTTTCGTATTTTTTAAGATGAAGGCTTTTCTGTTTCTTTTCTTGGTAAAGAATGAGTGACTGCAATTTTTCTGATTTAAAAGAATTCTGATTGCATATTTTGAAGTCGCGGTCTAAAATCAAAAAAAAAATCAAGGTTTGGGTAATTTTTTGAAAAAAATAATAATTTTTGAAAATATTTATTTTAGTGAAGAAACACCATGTCCATTTTGGGCCCACCTTCAATATTGTGAACGGTAGATCAATAAATTAAGCCAAAGACTTAAGTAATTTTCAATTTTCAAAACACCTAGAAGGGATTAAACTATCATTTTTGGAAGAGAAAAAAAATCTTATCTTCAAAAAAAAAGTATGTTCTTTGATTTAAATTCTTTTTACAAAAAAAAAAAACTTTTTTCTAACTTTTCTTTTTGTCCTCAGTAAATGACTTATCAACAACAGGAACAGTACTCGTAATGGCCGTGTCTAACTCCACTTTGAAATTTAATCTTCTTACAACTTTTCTTAATGCAGAAGATAATAGCAAAAGCTTCATTGGCAAACTTGATCTTGAAAAAATGTCTATACGGTTTTAACTTGATGTCTACCTACGTCATCAAGATTAAGATATTAATAAAAAAAAAAAAGACTGATAAATGCATGTGAACAAACATATGATAAATGACAATTCAATTAGTCTTTATTAAAATTCTATAAATATCTTAGAAAAGAAAGCTCTTATTTCATTCCAAAACGTTATAAAGTTAAATATGGCGCCACGCTTATTTCTTTATTTCATCGCGAAACAAAAACAAACAAAGGAACTCTTTTATAACAACTACTATAGATAAATTATTGCTTACTTGATAAATCTAGTATCAATTATTTGATGTCGGAACAAAATAAATAATACAAAATAAAAATCAACCCTGCAATTTTTACTATGGTGATTGTGACTCACAAATTAAATTAAATATTTGTGAATTCGAAAAGTAAATAAAAAAATACATTGGTCAAGAAGTTCCACGACAACGTCAAATCGGCGTTTTATATTATTTGTCACAAAGAAGTAGTAAAATATATAAAAAAAATATATTCTTCTCCTTGATCAATCGATCGCGATACAATTTTCGACGGAAGATTCTTTCAAAAAAATTTAATATTTGATGCGCATTTGCAAAACAGTTTTTGAGCAAATAACCACAATCACAATAAACTAGTTTTACCTTCATCCAATGTATAGAAATACAAAATATTTTATTTGTATACAATACCATCGATTATAGAATAGGTATCCATTTGAGGAGTACAACAATAAAAATATTATAAATTTCAACAAACAACAATCATTTCGATTGTTATCGATCGCGAAATGAAAATTTATTTATTTATTGCTTCAACTTTATTTTTTTTTTTCATTTTGTAATTTTATGTATGTTATTACATACTGCTTCTACACTATTTTTGTGCTTTCAATTTTTGCAAAATAAACACTTTTTTTTCTCTCTGTGCGCGATTTATTCACACATTTGCCAAGCCATAATAATATAAGTTTAATTTGTTCAAAACAAACTATACACAATGAGCAATATGGGCGATATGTGAACGTGCCATTTGTACATTTAACTTAAATTTATCTAGAAATAAATGATTTCCTTTTAATAAAAATTGTTTTTTTTTTTAATTTTTTTTTTAAGTATGTAGGTATTTATTTTTTTTTTCTCCTGAATTACAGGGGGAATACAGTTTGAAAAGCTTATGAATTACTTATGAGTCGTGTCATATCACTGTAAGTTAATGTTAGCTGCGTGATCAGACCCCGTTATGGTTTATATATTTTTTTTGTCTTCCTATTTTTAGTTTTGAATTTGCTGCTAATTTAATAAACAAACATAACAAAAAAAATAGTTTTGGGATACCCCTTATTAAATAGATCGGAAAAAGATTAATTTATTAATGTTTAGCGCGTTAAGCAAGGCACGAGTACGATAACTTTGGCCCCAAAAATTGATATTGGTTTTTTGTACAGGTTTTTTACTATAGACCCCCTCTATCTTGCCCCGTTTGGTCGGGAAAAAAAAACATAATGGTAATACTAACAATTAAGTTTAATAGTTTTTTTTATAGCCAATATTTTCTGCTATAAGCCATTTTTTAAATCAGGTACAATTTATGCACAGTTTTCGAAAAATTGAGTTTCAAAAAAAACTGAAAACTAGATTATTTTATGAATTCTAGTTTTTGAGAAAATTGAAAATTATATATTATATTATTTTATTTTTGTTGGTATTTAAACAAGATTTCTTATTTATGTTAGCTTTTAAAAACAATGCTAGCACTCAGCACTACGGCGTTTAAACAGTTGAGTCTACATAATTAATAAGGCCGGTTCAGAACCGAATTCAAATTTATGATTGGCTGAATGCATTCACCTAATTTCGGATATAATTTCGTGCAGATTCGGTTGAAGTTAGCTCATTTGGAAATGTCGAAATCAGATAATTTGGGAACTAATTTGGAAAATATGATCCAGATTACGTCATTCGGTCTACTATAAATTGGTCAACAAGATTTTGGAACAGAAACCCAAATTGATTTTCCCCAAATGTTTTTGATGGGGATTGTATCACATTAGGTTTTCGACATATTCCTATTTATTTATATTATCGCACTAAAACAAAACACAGTACGCAGTTCACGAGCTACATAAACTCAATCTAGTACTTTTTCAAAGTATCCACTATATTTGGCGCATAAAATAATGCGTAAATTTTTTTTTTTACAGATAAATGCTGATATTAAGGTAAAGTTCAAAGGGAATCGGAACAGTACCCAAAGATAAAAAAAATCAAAATGATAAATAAACATAGACAAGTTAAAAACAAAAAAGAAATGGTCTCTTCAACGACACTTTTAATAAATTATCAAAGAGATAAAATTTTGTTCAGCTTGAACCTAATTTATATAAAAAAAGAGCTCAAAAAGTTATCCAAAAAATTCTAATATATTTAATGTATATAACATAAATATATACATACATACAAATCTCGTGTTACAGAAATCCTCGGAAACGACTTGACCGATTTTTATGAAATACAAAAAAGAAAACAAAAAAAAAGAAAATGAAAGAAAGAAAACGAAAGCGAAAAAAAAGAAAACGAAAAAAAAGAAAACGAAAAAAAAGAAAACTAAAAAAAAAGAAAAAGAAAACGAAAACGAAAAAAAATGTTTAAATCAAAAAATGCTTTACAAACTAAAAAAGACAAAATAAAAATAAAAATAAATTTTAATGGTAAGGAATTCTAATCTTGTTTGATAGAATTCGCATTAGTTTTTTTTTTCATATGATATATGTAAGATAAACTAAATTTAACAAAAATAAAGGCCTTAAAAAGCTATTTTGAATCAATAATTCATGCCCAAGTAAATAGTGCAAAGTCTTATACTTTGCTGATTTATTTCAATAGTACTCCTACATACAATTTGTATTATAAAAAATAAAACATTTAAAAAAAAAGTTGGTTTCTTCACTCAGTTCAAAAATGAATCAAACCCAGGTCTTATGGGAATTTAGGAAACATAAATTGATTTAAATGATTAATAATTGCATTGAGGATAATTTTATCTACTTTTTTAACTTTTTTTCATTCAAGGTCCCAGAAAATTATTTTTCATTTCTTCATATGATATACAATATAACAGAAAGTTTCAAAAGAATCAAAGAAAAATGAATACGTTCAGACCGATATGGTGACATTTCTGTCAAACGAAATTTACTAAACTGACACATGAAAAGAAGTTGTTAATCAACTTCATATATGTATGTATGTATGTACATTAATTACATACACATATACATATGTTAAAATGCATAACAACTTATGCCAGCAGTTTAAAAATTCAATAATGACTTAACAACCCAAACATCACATTTTGTCCCCATCAACTGTCAAAAGTGAATAGAAGTGTTATTTTGACAACTTATTTGACATTCAATCTGTACCAAAACAAACTGTCATCTTAAGCAAATAACTCAATGTTCATATTATATAGAAGATATTAATTGTAGGTGTGAATTTAATAAGAAAAAAAACCACATAAAAACTTGTTCATACTCCATTACCTTGGATCATTCAAAACAAATGATAATAATCTCTTAAGACACTCGACGTCATCATAAGACTATATTATTTTAAAAAAAAATGCTCAAATCATCATTTAATGTACCATAAAATCGATTAATTTTTGTTTTCAATCTTCGGCACAAATACATATACAACAGTAGAAAAAGATTAAGGTCAAAGCATACTCACAACAACTCTCCACCCACAACCCACATATCTGACAGTTTAAGTAATACCTACAAGGAAAAATGTACATGATTATTTTTTTGTTTGTTTAAACATATCCGCAATAATCAATTGTTCATTTTTATAACATTCCATCATGATTTCTCGATTACGTAGAAGTGCAAAAAAAAGTATTGTGCACAAAGTTATTATGACGCTAAAAGAGTGATACTTATATTATGCATATGTCAACAATCACCACATCCTTTTTGTGTCGATATAGACACATGTGAATTTCAAATGATAAAAGACATCAGACTTGTCGCCACTAATCTCATTCTAGTTCAATAGATAGGAGTATGACGACAAAAATAAAATCGCACACCCAACGGAATTACTGAAGATTAAAAAACAACCCCCAACTATATACACGTTATTTGTCTCCAACTCTACAATAAAAATGTCTACACATTCTCCATTCAGCCCCCATATCTGACGACAGAGTTTCATAAAAATTTGAATAATTCCATACGGCAAAAAATTTTAACTTAAAAATAGTTTGAAGAAACACAACAAGTAAAACCACAAACATATACATATACTCGTATGTATATCAAAAAAAATAAACATATTGAAAAAAAACTCATACTAATTGACAAACAACTGTCATAAACCGCAAGACCCCATTCAAATGTCAATAATTAATACCCGAATTATTGTTATATCAAACCAAAATGTCTGCCTTCTATGTACAAGTCCAGTACGTATGTACGTACATATGTAGGTATGTATATAAATCTATTCAAAGCACGCTTTGTGCTTACATTATGTACATGCGTTCATACATTCAGTATGATATGACGTCAACTTACAATTTTCATTGGCTTTTTGCCGATTATAAGATTCCTACACCAAATATTTACTCTACTACTATTTTTCATGCATTTTTTTTTTTTGTGTAAACAATGAAATTTGAGGGCCTGTCTACACTCACCACATAAATTAGTTATATAGTTAAATTACGCAAAAAATTGATAGATTTCCCGAATAACATTTCGATGAATTTTTATTTAGGCTAAAAACGTGGAGAGATGAAAATATTGGTTAAAAAAATTGAATTAAAACAACAACAAAAAAAAACAAGAGAGAAACGAAGCGAAAAGAAGATTAAAATTGAGTTTGATTTCAAGGTCAAAACTTTTGTGTTGTAAAGTATACATAGGTATACGAAATTTTTCCAGTTTTAATTTTTTTTTTATCTTTTCGGGCTGACCGGTTTCATTATCATGTTTTGGCCATTGTTTTTTTTTTTTTTTGTGACTGATTTATTTTTTGGACAATTGCAGCACTGGTCGTCGCTTTTGGCAATGCAGACTTGTTCGATTAGGTCAATAAATGAGTCTCAAAGTAATTTTCATCGATACCATCAGATTTGACAATGTGTAAAAAGAATTCAGACTGAAAATTTCTAATAACTCAGCGGCTAATTAAAAAAAAAAATTAAAAAGTTTCTGTGTGTTCGATTCGTTTGCTCCTATTTTTTTTTTATTGTTTTTATGTCGTCTGGGTTGTTATCTTCTGTTGTTTTCTTTTTTGATAGTTGTTTTGATTTCTTATTTGTTTTTTTTTTTCCTCCAATAGAAGGTAGATAGGAAGGTATGTACTACGAAAACGAACTATAATAAATTCAAGCAAATCAGACAAAAAATAGAGAGGGGGTAACTTTCCACAGATTGTTGAATAATAACAACGATTAGATTTTTTTTTATTAATTTTTTTTAAATTTGATTATGGTAGGTGAGTGTGATATTATTGTTATAAATTAAATATGAATAAATATGATACAAACTCTTTCATGCAAATGCTTTACTTATATTATTCTGAGCACATTTTTTGTTATTGAGTTTAAATAGGAATATTTTTTTTTTTTGTTTTTAAGTGGGTGAATGAATAAAGTAGCACCAAAAAGTAATGTGTTTGATTATTGTATGTTTTATGCGTAAACATATTTTTTTTTCTTGTTTGAAAATAATTAAATTCTAGTCAAGTTATTTTATATCGTCGATATACACGTTCGAAGGTTGTTTTTTTAGAAACATTTTAAATGTATTTACTGTTTTGTTTGTTTGGGAGTGGAATTTTTTCTACCATCATTTTTTTTAGGTACCTTAAGGTATATTTGGAACTGTTTGTTTTGTTATATTTTTATTGACCATGAACTCGTCTTGAGTTTAATAACACTTGTTGTGGGATATGTGTAACCTTCGGGTTAGGCCTTTTTTTTTCAAATAAAGTCCTTGAAGGACGAAAAAAGCGAGTAATGTGGAAAAATGAAATTATGTGACATTTTTTTTTTTTTTTTTTGCAGAGGAAATTTATAGCTTTCAAGAGTGTTGAATGTTGATTGCTTGGTAAATTTTGGTCTATTTTTGGCAAATCGAAATGAGGTTTTTCTGAATGTGTTTTTATATTATTATGTATGTATTTGTATATATGATTTTTTTCATTTTTTTTAGTGTTCTCATTTTATTTATGTAGGTTGGCAGTTATGGAAATTTCCACCCACCACGACGAGAAAAGAGTTTTATATTTCTTAGATATTGATTTATGTAGGCATGCTAGTTTCGTGGATTACTTAAATGGGGTTTTAATTTAATCTATACGTAGTCTTCTTTTAATCTCGAGTTTATGGAAAAATACCTTTAGCTATGTTTGCAGATAAATGATTTTTCGATCACTTAACAAGAAATGTAATTTAATCTTCTCTTAATCTTTCATTAATTTAGAGATTTTTATATAGATATACATATATTTACAACAATAGTTTTGCAAAAATTTATTATGTGTTAATCTTTTAAGTTTAATAATATGTGAACTCACCTTCACATTTGACTGAACGCGTTCATTTTAAAGCACATTCATACTGTTTAATTTGCTGCTGTTTTTTCTTAAGCGAAAAATATTAATAATTGTGGACAAAATCTCAAGATTTATCATTATATTTTCTTTATTTCTAAGCGGGCTACAACAGTTTTTTATATTATACATTTTTATGTTGTAATAGTTCAGTGTTTATCTTTTCAATTTAATAAGTTTATCAAATCAAACATACATTTCTACAGATTTTACTGAACGCATTCATTTTGATAAATAAAAATTAGGGTATTTCCCGAAATTCTTTTGATTTTGTTGTTTTTGAAATGTCAAATATGAAAGAGAAAAGATGAAAGCAAATTCTCAAAAAGACCAATAGTAATGTCTCATCTCAACAAATATAATATCTCAGCGCTTAAAGATTTCTTAAGGGGCACAAAAAATCACACCTGAGCACTGTTATTTTATTTCTCAGAGATTACTGAACATAATTTAGTTGCATTCGGGTCTTAATTGTCTTTGTCAGCTGCAACGGCTGTTAGTTTGAAAATACAATAATAATTTATATCTTATTTGGAAATACGACAGCGATAAAGAAATGCAAAAGTCGGAATGTGTAAATAAAGTTACTATACTTTTTCATTATTGTAGATAACTTTTGTGTTTCAACAAGAGATTTACCACAAAACTTGTCAAAATTAAAGCAAAACAGAATTTTATTTTCTATATTAGCTTAAAACGTTCATATAAGAAATATTAAACATACGTGTTTTGTATTCTAGCGTAAAATTTGGCATCTGTCAAAATGGCATTTGATTTAATTTCGTAGGACAATGATTAATATTTGTTGTTGTTTTTTTGACAGTCAAACTGGTCGAACCTCTCATTATTTATGGTCCACATTATTTGACACAAAAAATATGCCAACAATTAGTTTTTAAAAGACAGTTAATATATGTTCATTTTAGCAGTTCTGTCGAACAAAAATTCTTAACACCCTGTACAAACTGATAATCTGATTACTAAAATATGTTTTTTTTTAATAATTTTTTTGTGCAATTATTTTTTATTTTGTATTCTCTTTTAAGATTAATTGCAAATTTAATGTATTTATTTACTTGATAGCAAGACAAACCAGACACACTGGCTAATCTCACACCAAAAGGAAATAAAAATCAAGAAAAAAAATTATTAAAATAAAATACTAACGAAAAAAAAAGAAAAACATCTCAGGCTCTCATTATCTATATTTCACTGATATAGGCCACTTATAATCGAGTTAGGTAATCAGGTATATAATAATCAGCGAGAGAAGAAAATGTCATAAATAAATTATTTTAATCAACAACTGAAAAGATAAAATTCAAACAAAAAATAAATAAATGACGATATAAATTAAATAAATAAACAAAATACTTTTTTTTTGTATTTAAAAAAAAAAAAAAACAATTTACTAAACAACTTTATGAAAGGAATGTGATAAATAATATTGTCACGGGTATAGCAGCTGTCAACGATAAGAAATAGTTAGTTTAAGAGATGCCGGTTTTATTTTTTTTTTTTTTTGTTCATTTTGCTTTTGTTTACATGAAAATTTTGTTATAGTTATTTATTTTTGTGTGAATAATATAATTAAATGTTATCAATTCGAAAGTTTTCAAATGACATTTAATATTGATGGGGTTATTATTCTATTATTTTGAAATTATGTCATTCATTTGTTTTTGACTTTTGAAACGAGAATTTAAAGCGAAGCTAAAAATTCTTTTTTTGACCACAATTATTTTTGTTTTTATTAATTGAGTCACATTTTTCAGTTTTTTTTTTTTTTAATGTTTCTTGTAGGATTTTTTGTTAAGTTAAAAAAGTATAATTGTTTGTTTTTGAAATAGAATAAAGACAAATTTCTTAATGGGTCTATTACAGAGGCATATTGCTTTTCGTTTTGTTTCGTTAACTTTCGCATTCGCTGGGGAATACTGATTTTGGCTTAGTATTCCAACTTGGAAACAGTGATTATTCGTTATATTTCTGTGTAAAATGGCTACTGGTCTTTTTGACATTTCTGAAACTACTTTTCATTGGTTATTGAGATAAGCTTCAACTTGACGAAGAATTATGAAACCCAAATTAGAACTATAATCGTCGAAAACTTCTCAAGCCATATTCAATTGGAAAGAGTAGCTATAAAATACGCTTCCACAATTTTGATTTCTTTTACTAGGTGTAACCTTCACTTTCGCTGGAGCGGTCTATGGACACTTCTGCTAACGATAGCTAAAGTTAACGAAAATCGCCAACACGCAATCATACACACGGTTTCGTACGATCACGTACGCTGGTGTACGAAAATTATATCTCCACCTCAGTACGCAGTCAAAACGAAGTTTAAATCAAGCTCAAGTTTAAGCTTAAACCGGGTTTAAGTGCACATTTTATAAGAGTTGAAATTTCCAATCGCAAGTGAAAAAAATTATTATTTCAAAACCATAAACTTTTTTAATGGAGCATTTATTGTATATTAAATCAGAGTGATTATATTAGGTCTTAAACTCATAATAAAAAAAAAACCCTCGCACAATCCTAATGAGAGAGAATTTTTTGAATTATGATTCTCATAATCTTATATGCATTCGGTGATTACCGGTGTTAATTTTTAAAGAAAAAAAAATCATTCCTCTACAAATGAAAATTTCAAAATTTGATTTATTTATATCACCATAAGCTTATATGCACTCGGTGAATATCGCCCTTAATTTTTGAAGAAAAAAAAATCATTCATTTACAAATGAAATATTTTTAATTTTATTTATTTATATCAGCATCAGCTGTCTGAATTTCGTAAGAGCGGAAAGTATGTATGTAAAATTATGAGCAATAGAATAAATGCTTATTCATTGATTCATCTGTTTTGTCAAAAATTTCATTCTACAAATAAATTCATGAAAAAGAAAAGAAAAAATACATAAAGTAAATAATTCATTTTGAAAACTTTTCTATCACTTTATCAACATTTTAATTGGAGGCCACACACTAAGGCAGATATATATTATAGGCATATGATTTATTTGTGAGCGTTTATTTCGCCTAAGATTTTGCAAGTGATTTATTATACGATACTGCGATACAGTAGGATGTGTCATGGTACATTTTTTTTCGTTATTTCCAAATATAAACTTTCTAATTTTTGTTTACTTCTGATGGAAAATTACCCCCTTAAAAATTGCATTTAGAAAAAAAAAACATTTTTTCTTCAGCCTAATTCCCACAACTGTTAGAGAACGCACTAGCTCTGTTCAATTGTAGCACTGGGTCGGCCTAGGTCGCCATGAATTCTCTTTGAAGTATTTTATGTAGCTTTTTTTCGCTCATAGGTTATTTTGCTCTGTGTTCGAAAAGTTAAAGTTTCACGTTGGGCGCTATTTTGAATATTTTATTTTCCATAACTGATTTGTGGATTCCACCGATTAATATTAATGAAATGAAAGTGATAACAATTTGTTGTCTATAAACCTACAACGCAAATCATTTCAGAACCGAATCGACAAATAACAGAAAAAACTTAAACAAATGCTCTTAATTAACCACAAAATTTATAGCCTCCATAGACCAAAACAACATTTTTTTAATTAAACATTAAAAAAAAAAAACAACAAACCATAACACAACACAATATTCATCCCTTAAACATTAACAACAACAAAAAAATTGTTGTTTTTATTATATATTTCCATAAACCGAATTACGTCGCATAGAAGCGAGTGAGAATGAATGAAAATCCATGTTCATTGCCATGGCTTATGGGAGTTCAACCTCTCACATTAAAAAAAATAGATTTTTTTTCAACTCATGTGTAGAACTAGAAAATAATAATAACAACATACATATAGTGAGAGTGAGACACGCTAACCACCAAACACCATGCTAACTATAAAATATATTTCTTCTATTTTTTTTTTTTTCTTTTTCCAAAATTAACACGAAGGTGATTCAACCTTCTGTGATGAGGTGATGGTTGGTTCTTCTCTGAAAGCATAAAAGTAAAACTACAAAAATAGATCAACTTTGAAGAAGAAAAAAATAAACTATAGCCAAGGCCGCGTATATAGAGTGTGCTCTATTATCATTATGGTGGGTTGATGGAAAGTTTCATTTTCGCGGGACTTGAAACCAAAACAAAAACAAAATAATATGGAAATTCTGAAAGCTGACAGAACACACCAAGCTAAGAAAGAAAGATTTTATATGGCAAACGTCCAAAGATATCTGAAAACGAATTTAGTGTCAGAAACAAAAAATGACAATATGGCGAGGGAAATTGGTAGAATTTATGAGCCCAACTTCCTGATGTAAGAAGAAAAAAAAACTCAAAGAACCATAACAAAGCCCCTCCTTTGACAACTCCCAATCCCAAGCCCTAACAGCAGGCAGCAAAAATAAAGTAAATAAGAAAACATTCAAAGATAAGAATTATAAAATTTGCGTCTCAAGGTCTAATTTAATCGTAAACAACAACTACACGCTATTTACTATGCGACAAGAGCTCATGTGAAACGCTCGTAAGGAAACGATTTCGAGAATATATTTTAATCTACCAATTGACTGACTGACATCTCAACATGTTTACGTATGTAGAAGCCAGGGAGAAGCATATGACAAGAATGTCAATTTTTTTAGCTAAATAATTATGTATGTTTTCATTTCTATTTGATTTCGACGAAGATATCTAAATCAATTCAATGTAATGACGTGTCTTGATCGTCTATTTGGCTTGCTGACATCAAACATTGAAACAAAAATAAATAGCAAAGCGAAATAGAAATAAAAAAAAACATCGCCGGCCGCATGGCCTTGGTACTCGTAAAAGAAGAACAGCATTCGCCTTCGCCCGCGAAATAACTACCGCATTGTTATTTTTTGTGTTGCAATTGCGATTGCAGCTACATATTTGCAAACACGCTACTACTTCACTGCATCTCTCATCAGTCATCCACAACATGATTATTTTTTTTTTCTTTTTTCTTTTCTCTGGCGATAAGAGTTATAAATCCTAAAGGCCGGTCCCACACTCTTACAGACAGCCGACTATGCGGGCGATGCGTGGTGAAACGATTGAAGCAGAACGCGAGTGGAAAACAACGCAACCACTGTTACCAAATTGATAAATTTGAAAAGTGGGAAATTTTGTCCTGCTATAAACTATTCGGCTGATGGCGGTCAGCCATCCCTGTTCCGTAAAACTAAAAGAATTACGAGACCGTCAACAAGCCTCGGAAACGGACTGATCTCACGACGACAACCCTTGCAACGAAAACGGAACAACGATTTACGAATTTTCTTATGGAACGTACGATCGCTCTATAGAGCTCGAGCTGCTCAGCAGCTAGCCGATACCCTGTCAAAATATAAAGCTGACATAACAGCACTGCAAGAAATAAGATGGACAGGGAATGGTGTTTTGCAAAAGAAAGAATATGACTTATATTACAGCTGTCATACAAAACACCATGTGCTCGGGGTAGGCTTCCTGGTCAGCGAAAAAATGAAGTCTACCGTCATCGGCTTTAACGCTATAAGCGAAAGGCTATGCACCCTTCGCGTGCGAGGCAAATTCAAGAACATCAGCCTCATTAACGTTCACGGACCTACGGAGGAGTCCTCAGACGAAGATAAAGAGACTTACTATGAACAAGTCGAGAGGGCCCTCCATGCCTGTCCAAGGTATGATGTTAAAATCATCCTTGGGGATTTGAACGCTAAAATAGGTCGGGAGCCGGTATTCAGGCATTACGCAGGCACCCATAGTTTGCATGAGAACACTAATGACAATGGACTTCGAGTCCTAGAATTGGCAGCATCGAAAAACATGGTCGTTGCGAGTACCAGGTACCCGCGTAAAGATATCTACAAAGCCACCTGGGTATCACCTGATGGAGCCACTCGTAACCAAATTGACCACGTGTTGATAGACCGTCGCCACTACTCGAACTTGATGACGGTACGAACGTACCGAGGTGCCAATAAGAATAGAAAAACGGCTTCACAGACAGAAAAAATCAGCCTGGGAGAAGAACATCATCTGTGATTTAGAAAGAAGCCGAGAGCGAGGTCCGCACCAGGCGCGGAAGTTCTACCAATCCGTCCGAAACATGACGCAGTACACACCACGCTGCACTTACTGCAAGGACGGAGAGGGAAATCTGATCACCGATCCCCAAAGCATACTGGAGCGATGGGAAGTGTACTTTAATGAATTGCTAAATGGTCAGCTCACTGCAGAAGTAGAGGCTCCACTACTTCAAGAAGATTACCCTATGTTACCGCCACCAAGCATAGAAGAGGTTGAGAAGGCTATAGCCCGGCTTAAGAAAAACAAAGCCCCGGGAGCCGATGGCATACCAGCCGAACTATTCCACCACGGCGGGCCAGCCTTACGCCAAGCAATTCATGATATTATAGTGCACGTATGGGAGCAGGAAGAAATGCCAGAAGACTGGCGAAAAGGTATAATTTGCCCCATACATAAGAAGGGAGATGTCACAACGTGCAGCAATTATAGAGGTATCACGTTGTTGAGTACCGCCTATAAGATACTCTCCTCTATCCTACAAGAACGGATAGCCCCATACGCTAAAACCATAATCGGCCAATATCAGTGTGGTTTCATTCCAGGCAAATCAACAACTGATCAGATCTTTACCCTTAGGCAGGCGATGGAAAAATGTCTAGAATTTAACATCCCAACATACCATCTGTTTATAGACTTTAAGGCCGCCTATGATAGCATAGCCAGGGTAGAACTTTACAAAGCCATGAGAGAATTCGGCATCCCAAATAAGTTGACACGACTTTGTAGGTTGACCATGACCAACGTAACAAGCCAAGTAAAAATAGCCGGATTGCTATCCAGACCAATCAACATCTTTAATGGACTCCGACAAGGGGATGGTTTGGCCTGCCTCCTCTTCAACCTGGCGTTGGAGAAAGCAATCCGTGACTCTGGCACGGCAACAAGAGGGACCATCGTCAACAGGTCCAGCCAGATACTGGCTTACGCAGACGACATTGACATCATCGGAAGAACCGAACAAGCTGTACACGATTCCTTCATCCAGATCGAGCAGGCGGCACAAAATCTGGGGCTGCACATTAGTGAAGGTAAAACAAAGTACATGGTGGCGTCGAATGCGAGAAGAACAGTTGGTCAAACAATCAAGGTAGCGGAGCACGAATTTGAAGTGGTGCAATCCTTTAAATACCTTGGGTCAATAGTAGCAGCCGATAATAATATAGAAGAAGAAATACGCGGGCGGCTGCTCAATTCCAACAAAGCCTACTATAGTCTGTCAAAGCTCTTCAAATCCAGAAATCTCACCATAACTTCAAAACTGCTGCTGTACAGGACCATGGTCCTGCCAGTACTCACGTATGGATCCGAGACTTGGGTGCTTAGCAAAAGACACTCCGACCTCTTAGCCGCGTTCGAGAGAAAAGTCTTAAGGAGAATTGTTGGCCCCATATGTGAGGAAGGGCGATTCCGGAGACGGTACAATCATGAATTGTACGCAATCTACCTTGAAGCAGACATAGTGACAAAAATTAAGCTCGGTAGACTCCGGTGGGCAGGGCACCTAGCTCGCATGAGTGAAGAGGAACCTGCTCGGAAAGTCCTTTGTGGTACATTCTATGGTAGACGGCAGCGTGGTAGACCATGCTTGCGCTGGAGAGATGGCGTAGACCAGGACGCCCGAAGCCTTGGGGTGCGCAACTGGATGGCGTCGGCTCAAGACCGGGATAGGTGGAGAGACTTGTTGAAGGAGGCCAGGACCGGACCCCGGTTGTCGAGCCGATGATGATGATAAACTAAGAAGAAATATAGCTCTCAGAACACTTAAATTTAATGCGCTTTCAAATATGGATTTCTATCACTAGCTGTCAGTTTACTTTCACAGGAGCAGACGATGATCGTTTTTGATAGCAATAGCGAAATTCAGCAAGTTTAAACTTTCTACCATGGATGTATTTTGATGTTTGAGAACCGAAGTTCTTTCTACAAAATAATTATTATTCTGTTTGGTTTCAATTTTTGTAAATATGAATTTTGAGAGAACTTTGGACTAAAATTCAAGCATTTTTCAATTCTAATAATTTAAATCTAATTTTTCTGTTCCTATCAATCTGAAATTTAATAATGTTTTATTGTTTTGTAAAACTTTTTCGAAGTTACTTTTTAGTGCTCAATTTTGTTCTGAATATTTCTCTTATGTCATGTTATCAGTTTTTCTTTAGGGGTGGTGAAGTACTTGTGTGTAGATGAAAAGTAAAATCTAGTACTTTTATCGGCTCAGCTTGGAAAAATTCATTGGGAGTGTTTATTTATCTTATCTCACAAGTGTAACTGGGTTTTGAAAGGTTATTTTAAAAACAAAAAGTTTGTTTACAAAAATTTGCGGTCTGCCAAAAATATGTTTGATAATTTGTGGTTCGACGAAAATCGAGTTTTCGGTTTGGAGCGGAAAAAGCTTTAAATGTCAAGGGAACCACATGTTGTTTTTTCTACCTCCATTTTTAAAACGCCAGATGAAGGCACTTTTAGTCCGATCATATGCTACAAATCAAAAATGGGGCTGTTAACAACAGAAGAGAATACTCTTTTATGACAGGATAAAAGATTTCCTCTTTTTTCAGTTTTTAGCTGAGAAACTATTTCTGGCGGTTTCTTGCAAGGGCAATACAACACAAAAATTTAAAGGAGATGACGCAAAACTATATGGGGCTTGGGCTGGGCCATGAGCGTGCAGGAACAAGAGTGGTACCAAAAGAAAGGTAAATGCTTGTACATCAAAACTGTGAAGTTTTAGTAAAAAAAGTTTGAAGTTCATTGATCAGATGCACTTTTTGGTCATATATCATAGAAACCGTTAGACACACGCATATTAAATATTTAAAAAACTAAAAGTCGTACGCTCATGATTTTAACGCTATTTGAAAGGTTAAAAACACACCTTTTATTTGATACCAAAAACATATGCGTGTGTCAAGTACAAGTATGTCCCTGCACGCTTATGACCCAAAAGTGCGTCATCTCCTTTGTGTTTTTAGTTTTCCGATGTGAATTTTTTTTTATAAAAATTGTGTTTACAAAAACTTGTACAAAACATGCTTCGAAAATTAAGTTTTCGTCAAAAACGATATTTTCGCGAAATTTCGTCGCATTCTGTTCAGTGGGTAAGTCCCAAGTCAGACTTGAACAGAAAATGTTTAATTGAAAAGTCTGATAGGGTGTTAAAAAATGTGTATATTCTAAAGCTTCTTTCATTATAATAAAATACCTTGAAGACACAAAGTGTTAGCTTGCTGAACGCTGCCATTGTAAAAAAAAATGTACGGGAACAGAGAAAATACAAAGAAAATATCGCGAAAAGTCCAATTGGCAACCATGCAACGGAGCGCTTCATTATAGGACAAGAGAAGTAATGTTATGTTATGTTATGCTTTGTATAATTTGCGTGATTTCGCTGCATATAGGAGTACAAGTTGGGTTGGGTGGTCGAGAGAAAGAGGCTGCTGCTAAATAGGAGTGAATAGGGTGGTAAAGTGTGTCGTTGCTAGTAATTTCTAAAAAGAGGTATATTATATCATAGCTCTAACGATGACTATTATGTTGAAGTCTTTTGTATTTTTTTTTTTTTTTGCAATTTAAAAAAAAAACTTTTATTTAACTTAAAAAAAAAATTTGTTTATAGGATAGTCAGGGCAGAGGATCTGCTTCGTAGTTCTTTTCTGGCTTCTTATGTTTTCTTCGACTTTGTTGTTTTGATTTAATTTTTTTCTATTCTACATATAATATCTCTATTATAAAAATGTCTTGAGAAATACAAGGAAGATTGTTTTGACATTTTAAGGTAAGGTTTCGTATTACATCTGCTGGTAGTTTTGTTGTTGTTGGGGAAGCTGTCATTCTGTCAGCCAACGAGTAACGAGGCAACAGCCAGCGAGCGCCGCCACCGCCGCCAAGAAGTGTGAGTGACATGCAATTGCATTTGTTTTATGCAAATTGCGATAAGAACGGATGTGAGTTTATTTGTTTTCTATTATTATTATTATAGAATATGTGTTACAAACGAAACAAGAGAAGATGTTGACAACATTTCAAAAAAAAAAAAATTGCAATGGTTTTTTTTGTATCTCTTTCTTGTCTTGTCTGGGACGCACCCATAAGTGATTGTTTTTATAGCATGATGAACTACATATGTATATTTTTTATATTAAGAATTATTAAGTAATGAGGTTAGAAGCCTCAAAAAGGATGTATTATTGAGAAGTGTTAACGGAACGTACATAAATTTGTCTTTTAAGCTTTATACTTCTGTGTAATTTTCGTTGCATGGGAATATAATTGTTTTTAATGGGGCACTTGAAAGTTTTTCCTACATACTCAGAAGGAACTATAAAACATTACTCTAGGCATTCAGTGCAGGCATTCTACAGGCACTCTCTGGGCATTCTCAAGGCTATGTGAGCTTTCGCTTTAACAAGCAAACCAACGACAAAAAATATATGACCCCATCGAGAGTATGTACCTATTCTTTATTGAATCAGCTTAGAATTAAACAAATGGATATAAAAAGATAGATGACATAATCAAATAAAATAAAATAAAATAAAAACCTACTGAGAAATTTCATTAAAATCGTTTGCACCTTTTTTGAGAATAATCACTTTTGCTCTTAACGGTTATACGACAGCGTTATTTTTGGAGCAGCCAGGATTCCGCACTGGACCTTCCTTTATGGAGCACATTAACAGCTTGCGGATCACCGTCAAACAGTGCCTTAAATATCGATTACCACTTCATCAAATTTATTTAGCTTACTTCTGTGCAGAAGGAGCATACCATGGGAGTGCTTGTTCTAATACAATTGGAATACTGCCCGAAAGGTCTTATACTCCGCTGGAGGAAACTCACGGACACAATAGGTCAGAGGTCCCAAGTTAATAAGTAAACCATTCAAAACCTCATGAATGACTATTAATTTTCTTATTGTACTGTATACTGAAGCTGCAATGTTAACAATTTTCTGAGTCTATCAAAATCTTCCTATGCCTTTATTACAATTTCAAAAAAACCAGCTGTATACCAAAACAGTATACCGCAGTAAACAAGGATGGGATTCACTCAAGGCCAGTTTGTTCACAATGGGTTAAATGTCTAATACAGCTTAAACTGGTTCTGGGTAAATGCCGCTAATAATCAAAATAAATCAACTAAACAGCTAAATCCAAGATACGAGATGAAATAATCATTTAAGATGAAACAGAGTGAACAAACTGACACTTATTGGAAGTATACTTAATTATTCAAAATTTTTTAAAAAATCTATTTTTTCTTAAGGGTAATCCCTCTTTGCTCGACTAATGGATATCACAATTTCCTTTTTCAGTCAAATATTGTGCAATTTCAAAATTCCTATTTTCTTTTCAATTTTAGATCTATACACATTCCAATACCTCTCATATACATATATATCGCTTCACGTTTTGAAGCCAATAATAATTGCTAATTAATTAGTTGGCAAATATACCAAGAAATTAAATTCTCAAATATTTATTTGCGCTACCATGTATGAAAGGATTATACAAAATGTCGGAAACGTTTCATCTTTTTTTTATATACATATATAAATGACATTACGTTAGCAGCAGTAGTGTGGCATCATCTCGTCGAGTTAGTTGTTACACGCATCATTTAGGTCTAGACAAATTCAAATATGACTGATTTGTTGATTGTATGCCAGATGGTGACCCAACATGCTATGTACTATATTATCTTAAATTCTTCTTCTTTTAGGCTTACATATTTTTTTAATTAAAATCCAAGTCGTCCGAAAATCTTGCAAGAACTAAAATTATTATAATTCACTTTTATTTTTTGTTTCTTTGTTCAAAGACAAACAAAAATGTGCAATAAATAAAAATTGTAAGAAATTAAGTTTCATTAAATAAATTGTATACTTGCTTTGTCATGATGCACTTTGCAATGTCGGTTAAATACTGCTGGCTTTTAATTTTAGATTATTTAATTTAATGTTATTTTCTGCCTTTAAAGTCGAACTAATTTCAAGTTCAGATAAAAATAGATACAGTTATGTCGATTCTTCAAAAAGGTTTTTTTGACAAATGTTTTTTTTTTTGTCATCTTAATGCACCGTTACAAAATTTATTAATAAATATTTCGATTTGTTCCACATCATACGAATTTCTTATCATAAAATTTTATCGAATCAATCAAAAGATTGTTTCAAATTTAATGATTTTAAGACTGCTACTTAGTATCTATCCATAAAATTAGAACCTCGTTTTGCACTATCGTGATGGTAAAATAGTTCGGTCACGCGAAAATTGCATAATCTCTTTTCACAAACAATTGAAATGCATTTCTAATAAGCTCTTGACTTTTTTTTTATAAAACTTTATTTGCTTCGTTCACACACCAGAATATTTTATCAGACAGTATTCTCACTTTTAATTTAGATTAAAACAAACAAAAAAATATCGCTAAACTAAATTTAAATACAAAAAGAAAAAATGAAAAAAAAACATTTGTAAATAAAAACAAGTCTGATTTGAATATCACTTAACAATAACAACATTTTAATCAAAAAAGGAGAACCAATAACAAGTATACCTACCTATGTACATTTATTTATATACACTCATATTAAAATCGGCACGAGATATTTATTATTATTTCTTCTTTATTTGTATGCAAAATGCATACTTTATTATTATTTGAGTGATGTGTTGTATTATTATTAATAAATATGAATTTATCAAACATTTTGAGTTAATTATTGAAAAGAAAAAAAAAATATGCACGGTAAGTTCAAAGCAAATTGCTTTTATAGCTGAAAATTGTAATAATAATTTAAATAAAAATCTAAAACAAAACTTTGTAAACAGTTGCATGCATATGTGAATATTTTAAACAATTTGCACTTCAGATAGCAATACAAATAGTGACACACTATTTTTTGATAGAGTGGTCATTTTCAAATGTAAAGCACTTTTACTTCATAGCCTAGAACTATTACGGCACTAGGCACTACAATGTTTAAAAAACTTTAGGTGCAACATTTAATAAATAAAATTTAATCATCATAATACATTTGCCTGGATGCCTCTTATTCCCGAAGTGGTCAGTAACAACTTAGCAACAATAAACGCGACTTATTGCTTTTACATGTAATCGCAACTACGTTTTTAGATAAGTTGGCAATGACTTTGGTACTATTTATAATTTCAGTACAGCAAAAAGGTACTATGTTCCGATTAAATATTTTCGTCTTGGTTTGCCAAAAACACGATAATTCTAATTTGGAAACTTATGGCTTATGCGTTTTATGGGTTCAAAGGAGTAAAAAAAACACCGGTATTGGTTTTTCTCGAGCAAAAATTAAATATCAATTAACACAAAACTATTTCTTTCGTTGTGTCTCCTGGTTGTGAGATTATACCAACGTTCTAATTCAAAATTCCTCATTTTTGCTTAAAAACATCTGAGTAGGAATTTTTTTAAAAACCGTTTTCTTTATAATATTTTTTCGCAGTTGATCAAGAGAAGAAAACACTTGAACTGAATTGAATTGGTTTATGAAATGGTAATGACAGGGATTGAGTTAAGTTACTCTAGAGTGCGAAATGATGCACAAATGATTCTATGTTTTATTAACAGTTCCTTAGCTTATTTTTTTTTGCGTCTCCATTAGTTTAAGCTTTATTTAGTGTGGTTCCAGCTTTACCCCATTTTGTAAATTTACTGTTTATTTTAACGAATTTTTGGTTTTCAAAAAGTGGAAATAACTTTTGTTTATACTTTAAGGGGGACTATTCTCTCTCTCTCTTTTTGGGAGGGCAATTCTTTTGTAAGCAATTTAAAAACATGGCATGGAATTGTCATTCTTATAATAAATAAGTCTTTTTTTATTCAACCAGATTAAGATTTAATTTTCCATTAAACCGAATAAATCGGTTTAGTCGAGTCTAAGATCAGTTTTTTCCTTTTGAGTTTCGCTCATCAATTGAAATTGTAAAGCTTAAAGCTGTAAAGCCTAAAGCTGTAAAGCTTTTTTGGCTTTACAGTATTTAGGTACCTACTTCTCGAGTTGAATTGCACTTTCAGTGTTCTTAAACATACACTTTTATTGAGAAAACAATTTTATTTAAAAAATTTCGAGTTCTCAGTGCAAAACCATCGTTTTTCAAAGATCATAAGATTCCTCCAACTATGACATCTTTTTTAGTAATAGGTTTATCATCATTGTATCATTTGTTATTGTGCTAATCCAGCTGATTCACGAATTAAATTTATCAAAAATCACTCATAATTAAAATTTTTTTAGTTTGTTTTTGGTTTTTAGGAGGCCTTCATAATTTAAGGAAGAAGAATTTGAAGGCTTCACAGTATCCTCGTACTGTTCAGAGTCGGTTGAGGGTGTGAATAGCCTATTTGCGTTGACGATTTCATAAAGCAGAAACAACTCAAGGATGAAAAACTAAATCAATTCGATTTTACCGAAAATATTTTTTCTCAATTTTTCGTAAAGGTAGTTTAGTGAATAACTTTTGTCACAATTCACGATTTTTCCGCCTTTCCCTAGCATGAAGTAAATTCAAAGAAAAATTCTGCATGGATAACATTTCCGCTCAGTAAAATAGAAAACTTTCAATAGATACTTTGTAAGTTTGTACACCTACATACATATACATACATAGATACTTTATTTACAAAGGCATGTCAAATAAGAGGACGGTTAAAGTAATTCTTTGTTACTTCATACTTTCTGATTCCCTTGTTACATCATTAGACTCTATTTACACAAAGAATTATGTTTAAAAAAAATCGTGTGCCTCTTTCCAAAAAAAAACACACACCCTCAAACCCCATAAGAGAGAGGTCAACGCGCCACAACATGACAACGAAATAAAAAAAAAACATGCCTACATTGCCCATTTGGCATAGATACTCGTATGCCTACAACATAAAAGCTAAGCTTGTAGACACATATATGTAGCTACGTATTCTTAAATATCTACAACTTTCCAAATCGATTAGAAACCTTACGTAACATTTACCACCACCCACCCCATCCTACCTTACCTAACACTCACAAAAAAACCCTCAACCACCCTCTTTTCCTTTTTTAAGATTCAATGGAAAAAGCGTATAAATTACGCAGAAAAATATAAAATGACGACGGAACTAAAATCAGTAGGTGCATACATACCTCTAGGTATAGTAACACCACATAAAAAAAAAGTAGAAAGATTAAGGAAATAGATTACAATATAAAAAAAAAACTTACCATGCTCCCATGGATTAGCAGGTTCTAAATATCCCGTCACTAGAGCTTCATCACTTTTCGGAAACGAAACACGCCTCGTTATCATTCCCCCAGCACCACTAAGACCACACATCCCTGACGCGGCTGATATTGCCCCTGAAACCGTTGAAATTCTCATATTAGGTGGTGATTCTGCACGGCTATAATCAGAGCGTTGCATTAAAATTGGTGCACTCGCTGTTGTCGTCAGGGGATAATGATGATGATGAGGCAGATGATGTTTGTTTTCAATCATCTTTTTTTGTGCTAGTAGCATTGGATCATTATTAATACTACCTCGGACAACTGAAGAAGAAACAGAAACAATGGGACTTGGATTTGAAGTAGTTGTGGAAGTTGCTATATCACTACAATAATCACTGTCCGATGACTTACTCCCACTAAGAGTTGTAGTTTTAGCCGCTAGCGATGACAACGCCGATGAAGAAGGCGGCAGCGTTGTTGTAGAAACATTCTCAGCTTCGGGTGCTTTTTCTTTGTTATTTTCTATCGACAACGATGACAATGGCGATGATGCAGTGACCTCCTCCTCCTCCTTTTGCTTCGGCGGTTTGCTTACGCTCATACTAATCCCACTGTCTCCATTGCCCTCACCTGAGAGTGCTTCTGAACATTCTAAATCTGATGTTGTTTCGACTTCAGACTCAATTGAGTCAGTTACTGGTTCTGTTAGTTCTATTGAATTTTTATCACAAATTGTTGTTTCTGAGTTTTTATCACTTATTATAGCTTCTGTTTGCTTCTGGGCACAAACGAATGCAGTTGCTGAAGCTGTATCCATTGCTGCTATGGCCGCATAACTAATAGTTTTTGTATTTGCTACTACTGCTGTAGAGACAATCAATGAGCTAGCAGCGATGATAGAGACATCATCAGCGGCAGGTGTTTCGCTTGTATTTCCTGCGCATTCTGTATCAATTTCTAGATTGTCATTAGATTTCTTGTTGTTGTTGTTATTGGTGGTTTTTGTATAAAAAAATTCTTTTGTCGTTGTTGTTGTTATTGAAGAATCTTCTGAAGCCGTGGTGGCTTCAGAAAGATCAGTTGTCGTCGACTGTTGAGTTGTAATTTCTTCAATGTCACTATTGCTGCTGCTATTGCTGCCTTCTGTGATTTCACAATTATTCATATTTTTTTCTTTTTAATTCTTATTTTTTTTTGTCGTTCGTTTTTTTTAAGGTTCCTTGGCCTTTTTATTTTTTTTTTTCTTATTTTGTGTCGTCTCTTATTATTAATTTTTGTTTTTTATTACTTTTGTTTTGCTACGATTATTCAATTAATTTTTATTTCTTTCTTTCCTTTTTTCGCGCGCATTTACACATCTGATGAGAGAGAATGAAAATTCCCTAACCTAACTTTTAACATGGTAATGTATTTTATGTTTTTTTAGGATTTTTGTATTTATATTTTGATTATTTTTGTTTTGAAAAAGATGATGCTGCTAGCGTTTTGTGCTAGAATGAAAGGGACAGAGATAATTTTAAAAACAACGAAAGGGCACCATTTGAGCTCATCATATATTCACCACACTACCCGCACTCTCAACAACGATGACGTTTCACTCACCGAGTATGTGAGAACCAACGGCACTGGCACTAAAACACTACTTCATGTCGATGGATGTACGGCAAACGGGAACGGTGGCAGAAGCGGCGGCGAATTGCAGAAAGGAAAAATATATATGTAGGGTATATGAAAATTCCCTCACGCGATGACCACCAATAAATAACCAGACCCAGATGATGGAGTGAACTAAACCACGTTTTTATCTCCCTTTCTCTTCAGGTTATGTTGTGATTTTTCGTATTTTTGTTTAGTTTTTTTTTTTTTTTGTTAGGTAGAATGAAAATGAACACAACTCGGAAAAACTCTCGTGTGTCTCTTTGTTTTGTGCTTTTTCGCCGTGTATTTCAGAGATATGTCAGTTTAGTTTGGTGTTGTTGAAGTTTTTTTTTCGTCTTGGCTTTTTATCTTCGCCGTCTTTCGCGGACACCCTTTGGTGTTGTTGTTGTTTTTGCTTCTTCCGATGTTTCCTTTTGATGTAGGTTTGCACTTTTTTGCCTTTTTCTTACACTTCGTGTGTTACATATGATGTCAGAATATTTTTGTAAAAAAAGAAAAACTTGAATAGGTTAAAATGAACCTTTATTTTACGTGTAGATTTTATTTTTTTTTTTAATTTAATAATTTACTCTTTCGTTTTGGATTCACAATTCATTCACAATAATATTTTCTAGTTGGAAATTTTTTATTCACGTTATGTTTTCCCAATTCGCTCTAAAAAAATTTTGTGTAATCTTTCTTCGAGTGAGAAATTATTTTTTCATCGTTTTACTTTTTATATTTCCTACTAGGTAGGTATGTACTTTTTTGTTTTGGAACTTTAGCTCGTTGGCGCTTTTAGCATTAAATATATTTTATTACTTCGTGTTAAATAACTTCCTTTTTTTACTCGTTTAGGCATTCAATTTTTATTTTTTTATACTTAATTTTTGGTTGTAAAAAAAAACTTGTATTTTTTGTTAAATTTTGTATTATGTAAAAAAAAATAAGGAATATGTATTTAGTATTTTTTTATATCTTAATATTTTTTCTTATATTTTGTAACGTTTTTTTAATTACGTCGTCTTCACTTCGCGTTCACAATCGTACAAAATTTGTAGAGAAAAAAGCAATAGCAATTTGGCTATATAAGTTGGTGAGAGAGAGCGGCTAAACCGCAGCAGCAGCAGCGAAAAGAAGTCAGCCAAACGGGACGAAATTGAGTTTTTTTTTTTAATTGTTTGTTGTTGAACAACGAATAGAGAGAATATGTAGGAATATAGAAGGAGAGTTGCTGTTGTGTTTTGTGATTTTTCTTTTAGCGGTTTTTCTGATTTTGGTGACAGGTAAAATGACAGTTGGTGAAAATAAAAAAGAATGGGCGATTAAGTGAGGTTTCAGATGTGTCAGGAAGGTGATGCATTCTAGATGGTACTAGATTTTATATAAATAAATATCGAAGGCACATTTTTTCTTATTTTGATTTCATCGGAATCCAAGTCCGATAGTCTAAAATCTAAAAAAAACTTTTGTCGAAATCTCGTATTTTGTTTTGGTTGGAAAAAAGTGGCATTATTTAGATATTATCCAATTACTTTTCGGTCGATATTCACCGAGCGCTCATAAACTAATAATTTGAAAAATATTTCTTGTTATTTTTATATAGGCTTTAGGCCAAGAGATAAAACAAAAAGCCCATATAAAAACACAAAGGACTAAACAAAAGGTCACCACCATACGACATACATTTTTCTAGTTATCTAATAAATATTTCCTTTTCATGAGATAAATCCGGTACCCCCTTACCTCTAACACCATTGAGCAATTTGGACTATTTGAGTTAAAATCAACAAATAATAAATCCATAGATGCTCGATCCCATAAGAAATACACTAGACAAGTAACACATACACAAATACTTTGCCTAAATCCTCTCAGTACCCTACAGGTTGAAGAAAACGAACCCTTTAAGTCGGTTCTCTAGGTAAGTATTTTCTCTATGAGCTAACGTCGGAGCCACCACAATCTTTAAGCGCTGTATTTATCAAAGAGTGCGGCTACTTTCTGTCTCCACAACAATCTTATGTCAAAATCTAGGAAGAATTTAGCTTATGTATGTGTGCAAAGATACCGTGATATAGCTACCTCCCATAATTTCATTCAAATAATATTCCACCCAGTGCGGTTATATTTTTAAGTTTACTTTTTTGTTGATTTTTATTTTTACGTTAACTTTCTCGATTCTTGGGCAAATGGTGCATCCTGAATTCAAGCAATTTTTATTGTAGAATGTGTTTGCAAGTCTTAAATCGTATACAAAGTGATTTTTTCTTGTGATTTAAGTCAGGTGCAAACCTAAATAATCACGGTGGTGAATGTGACTTTTTTACAAGATCGCATAAGCACAGAGCACTATGAGATAGTCATGTCGATTACAGAATCCGCAAAACTCGATCCGCAATGATTCACAGTGCAGTGTTCTCTTTTCTTCTCATGATAAATGAATAGGTGGGAAAAAGAGCTCTAACTGCGGATCGAGTTTTGCGGATTCTGTAATCGACATGAATATTAAAATTATAGATTATTGCAAGCACCACGTTTCCTTATAAAACTATTTCAGTGTGAACATCGCCGAAACAAATAAATATTGTACAAGATTACAATTGATTATCAAATAGTCGATATGATCTAGTAAGTTTTTTGCTCCTCCTTCATAAAAAATATACCGTTCACCCATCCGGCTTTTTTTCGTCAAATCAAAATTACACAAAAAAAAAAAATAAGAAAAAAAACGTTGGTTCAATTCAAATAACGGTTGTTGTTTTTCTTTCCATTTTGCTGCGTACAAAACTTCGTGGAGTCTTTTTGTGGTCTTTTTTTATTACAAAAAATAAAAACTTTTTATCTATTTTCAACAAAAATATTTAACAATTCAAAAATTTATAAAAAAAAACTAAAATCATCATTATTTTACTAAAAAAAAAAACTATCTATTTATTCTGTAAAAAAAACACTGAAAAATAATTTTGAACAAAAAATGCTATCCAATGACATGCAAATGGAGTCGAAGAGTGAGAAGCCACAAACCATCATGGAGACTGCAGAAGTAGCAGAATCTTCGCCTGAAACTTTGATATCGACGGAAAAGGAAAATTTGGACGACGGACAAGAAAAGCTGAATAATTCTAAAGGTCTAGAAGTTGCTATAATGCTTCCACCCCCGCCAGTTTTGGTATCTTTAGAGGCAGCATTGGCTGCTAGCGCATCTGCGGCGGATGCACGACCTCCTTCATCAATGGCTGCAACGGACAAAGACGAAGAAGAGGTTCTAAGTTTGCAAGTACTGTCGGCTCGATCTTCGACCCCGTACACTGTCCAGGGTGTTTGTTGTGCTAATGCAAATTGCGGACTAGAGGCAACAACAGATTCGAGCAACGCCAGTCAATGGAAGGAGGAACCTACTCAGTTGCTGTCTGAGGAGACTAAAGAAGACGTCATTGACCAAAATGGTGTTGTTGAGAAGCACAACTATTTGAATGGTCATTCAAATGAACGGAAGAAGAAGTACTCACGTTCGGATTTATTAGACATTCGTAATGAAATGACCATTATAAAACCCGAGTGTCTCGAGAGCGCAAGGCTACAGCGTTTACATTTTAGAAAGTATGAAAACGGTTCAGCCAATGGGAGTAATATCAGTGTAAGTATAATCTTATGTATTGTTGATATATTTTTCCAGCATAAGATTAAGATGTTGTTAGGTCTGAAATCTTTCAATTTTTGAAATAAAGACCACAAGGCATTTTTTACAGGTCTTCTGAAACAAACATGCGTAGGTCAAAAGGCTTGCATGTACATTTTTACTCTAACTTTCCTTTTTCTCTTTTGAATATTTATATATTCATTTATTTATCAAGTGTCATAAAGCTCTTTTAAAAAATATACAAGATTTTAAGTCTTAAAATTGCGTTTAAAAACCAATTTTTTCGATCTACAATAAGCTGTAGTGAGTTGTTCAAACTTCGAACATTATAATAGATAATTCAATTCTGAATATGAATGAAAAAGTGAAATTCGTAAAAAAAATTATGAATTTTGAAAGTGCAAAAAAAAAACGCGCTCATCCTTTGTAGAATGTCCTTGAGCTTTCTCAGCGATTCGGTTTTTATCTCCTCAATCCTCGCCGTCTCATGTTTCTCTTTAATCTTGGGAACAGAAAAAAGTCGCAGGGGGCCAAATCTGGTAATACGGTGGCTCAGGCATGATAACGTTGTTGTTTTTGGCCAAATAATCTCACAAGCAAAGGAAGGAATTGCTTCAGAATTGCATTGTGTTTGAAGTTTGATCAAATTAATTACTTCTCAGATAGAGAATTGTCCTACTGGCCAGAATAACTTTTAAAGTAAATACAGTGGTGGTCCAGTATAACAAACGATATAAAATCCAGAGTCAATTCGTTATATTGAAACGTTTTTTTCATACAAATCCTTAGGTAAATGGAAAGTACAATTAATTGTATTTTTCATTATTTTATTTCATACTTTTTTAAACAAAAAAAAAATAAATACATACTTCACTTAATTGAATTAAAATCAAAAAACATTTAACTTCATTTACATATAACATATACATATACATTTTGCTCAAATTATGTACATAAGTAGCACATACAAACACTTGTGTAATGGGAAATTGTGTATGTATCTTTCAATATTTTCATGAACATATTTGTTCGTTGAATACCTAATGGATTTGAAAAAAGAGTTCGTAATATCGTTATACTGGACCACCACTGTAATATATGTTTCGTGCTAATTTTGCAAACTTAAAATAATTTATCTTAAGCTGAGAAATCATGTAAAATCAAGCATACAAGAAAATATTAACATTTTTGATTGTCTCTGGACTCTGATAGGGATCTTGCCTAACCATTATTTGTTATTAAATTTATACAATTACTATATCTATTTACAGAGAAACAAATCTTTTCGTAATTCCAATCCCCCCAACGATCTTATGCCTGCCTTCTTCAAACGCAAAGCAATCTCAAATGGCAATAACTCCTCTAACTCCAACTCAATCGTTTATGATAACTTCAAATACAACGATTCTAATCCGTTTAACCATAATCATAATGACAGTAATTCATCGTCCTACAGCAATTATCGTCGTATAGGCAGTGGTCGCATATCAAATCGTGAAGTCAATTGGGACTATATCCCCGAAGAGGATCCCAACAAAAATAATCTTCCTGAATTTTTCAATACAAAAGATTCACATTCTATGGCGAGTATTCAGCCAAAGCCACAGCGTCAACAGCAGAAAAAACACGAACTTGATGACAATTCGAATTATGTTAAGCGTGTTATCGGTTCAGTAGGCGGAACAGAATCTTCGTTCCGTTCGATTGGAGGATCTAGGCATTCGATAAATTCAAGCGGCGAAGAACGTTACAATAGCAACACTAGCAGCAGCACCAACAATAGAAGTGACGAGCCAGAGTGGTTTAGTTGTGGTCCAACGTCTAGATTAGATACAATCGAATTGTGTGGTTTTAATGAGTCTGATCAGCAGAAAATACGTATGGAGATGTCCAAAAATAAACCGGATTCCAATAATAATCGGTCAGATTTCACAACTGGGCATAACAATAAGGATAAAAAGCATTTGGCGTTTCAATTTGATGATTTCGCTACATCGCATAATAGTAAGTCTGGTAATTCAGGATCAGGAGCTAGTGCTGGAGCCAATAAGATACCTTCGTCCAAGTTTATGCCATTATTTAACGCAAAGAAAAAGGACGAAGATGCTAAATCGACGCATCATAGCTCGACGCAGTCATTAACAGAATTCTTCAAGCGGAACGATATGCCACCTGCCAATTCTGGGGTACCAAAGGAAAAACTTAGCACAACTGAAATGCCAAGTGTTGATGAAATTGAAGCCAAATGGAGGGCTAATCCGCCGAACGAAAATCGGGGTAAAACGTCATCGGAGAATTTCAACAACAATAGCACTGAGAGCTTTAAGAAAATTCTTCATCAACTAAATCAGCAGCAACAGCATCACGGCGCTACACCTTCTTCTCCACCCCAACAACATGTTCCGCAAACGAACAACCAACAGCCAGCATTGAATCTATTTAATAACGACAATTTATCAAATTTCATCAAACATCGAAATCTGCAGCAACAGCTGTTGCAGAAACAACAGCAACAAGCTGCATTCGCCCAACTTCAATTCAATGCCATCCTAAGTCGTCCGGATACGCAGATGTTGCTTCTATCTCTGGCCCGTGGTGAGATATCCAAACATGGTTTGGTTATTCAGTTGTCAAATCCTAATCTCACTCAAGCCGATCGAGAAGCTATTTCGGCTGTGTTGACCTTTTCAGCTGCTGGTCAGTATCATCAGCAATTGGCTATAAATAGCAATCAGCAACAGCAGCAGCAGTTTATCGCTAATCAATTGCAGAATCTTGCCCTGATGCATCAGATGAATAAAAGTCCAGTGCCAAAAAGGAATAATAATGCTGGAGGAGGAGGTGGAAATGGCGGTACTCACTCTGGCGGCTATCAAGCTAGTAATGGAACTAGTAGTGGCGTTGGAAATAACCCTCGAACTTACACTCAGGAAGAACTCCAATCCCATGCGAACTTTATTCTTCACAATGCTATGTTGAAGAAAAAACTCGAAGAACAAAATATTGGACTGCAGAAAATGTTACATCTCCAAACGTCCATGATGAATGGCAACATGAATAATAATCCTCGAAATGCTGGAAATGATTCGATGGCTGGTACCAAAAATTTCCACTATCAACAGCAGCAACAAAATAATCAGCAGCAGCAACAGCAACAACACCATCACCAACGTCATCGAAGAGGTTCAAATACCGGAAATCGCAGCAGCAATAATTCAATGGGACGTCGTCGTTCGACCTCGTCGTCATCGTCCAATACTGCGAACTCGGGGAATTTGAACTCCCAATTGCAACGTACTGTTAATATGCAGTTGCGTCGGCAGCTAGAACAGCGAAGGAATACTATTGCTACGGCAACAGTTGGAGGAGGTAAATGATAAAATTTAATTTGATTCTTTTTTTATTTTTAAAATAGCTATCTCTCGTATGTGTGGGTGTATGCAAATTAATACATCGTAAGACTATTTGATTTACCGTCTTGATTTAAAAAAGAAAAAAACATTGAATATTGAAGACAAAAATAATAATTAATAACGTAATAACGAAATAACGAGGGAAATAAAATAAAGCCGCGACCAAAAAAAATGAAACTGGGCCGCGACTAAAATATGAAAAAACACCGCGTTGTCTTTAAAAATTCAAAATTGTAGTCTTTCCCGGAAACGAGTAATGGTTATCATCCCCCAAAGTTTCAGACCAAACCCAAAAAGGATACAAATTTAAAATACATAATATGCCTCAGTGATTACCTGAAAATGTTTCGCCCGTCCACTGGGCAAAATTTGCACAAATTATGCTAATAGTTCCAAAAAGCCACAAAAACCCCTGCGGTGTAGAATGTGCAAGCTCTTGGGCATTTAAGCAAGTAATGTGTTACTAGCTTTTGTTTTGTTATATGTATCTGCTTTGCATAATTTACAATTTAATTTACAATTTTTTGTTTAGAAATTTGCCCATCATTGATGGTAATAATTTGAATTCACATACTCAAATGAAGTTGAAGTCAAGATTCAGCACTGCACTCTTTTACAACTCCACTTTTTTTTACATACTTGTAACAATGCTCATTGGAAAAACTTAAATATAAATACATTACTAGAAACAATTTCAAATACAAGATATTTCTAATGTTACTAAAAAATTAAAAAAATATAATTCAACTTCATTTTTCAAATGTTTGAAATCAATAAGTGATCTATTACATTTTAATTTATTGGCTGGTACAATAATTTTATCGCCGCCATTTTGTCTCGTTTCCAAAAGTGTAATTTTTTATGTCAAAATAAATTCTTTGGTTATGGTTGTTTCTTGGCTGTCAAACCAAATGGAAGTGAATTCGTGTAATTTCTGTCGGTAGAAATTAATTTATTTTCTTTTGATTAAAATATTTCAAATTTTCTTGCGATGCGAATCCCTCGACCTCGAAATATAACAAACGTACAATTGATGATAGTTACTGCCGTTGGTTTTGCATGCGGTGTTTATATTTGGCAGCCACTTATTCTTAGATATAAACGGGAAGTTGTTGAGGTTGCAGCACCAGTAATTGATAAATTAGAAACACCAAGTAGTAGTGCACCAGTGACAAAGTATGAATTATTTTAATTGTTCGTCCAATATATTCATAATAGAATTTTTGCGCCCACAAACAACTCTAAATTTTGTACCAATGTCTATTCCAGATGAGTATCATCAAGTTTCTCAAAGGATATAAAGATTCGGGTCCCGGCCTTATGGCTAAAGCGATTGTAGCCTCAACTATTATTATTTTAGGCTATCGCTATCTTAAACCCGAATTGCAGTCGAGACGTCGCCGGCAAGCGGAATCCTATGCCAATTATTTATACGAGATTGAGGAGCGACAAAAAAATGAAACAAATGATGAATTTCAGTAACCCAACCAAAACAACAAAAAAAACACCCAGTTAAACACACAAAATGGATTAACGATGTGCAGTTCTTACATTTTAATTTGTTTATTAATATTAATGTTGTTAAAAATAACTATTATGTTTTTGTTTAATCAATCTTTTTTCCCTTTTTTCAACCTTTATTATAAAAAGGCAATGAATTACTTTTAAGGTATTCTCTCAAGTTTTTGAAAAAGCATTTCATTCAGAAATTAAAATAAAGAAAAATAAAGCAACCATGAATTATGTAAAAAAATTTAAATTGTGTATTTTTGATTCATATTTTGATTTTATGTTCATCATTTATGTAATTTTTTTTTCATTGTGAAATGTTATGAAATTGCATTAAAAGAGGGGTTAAGAAAATTTTGACACATGTAAAGTAATAGAGTTGTGTCTGTTTGAAATTACAAAAATTAACAAATTTTCAAAATTTTTCGACAAATGTTTTATCCTAGATTTATTTTTTTTTATAATAGGAAGGAGATAAAAAGCTGAATTGAATCCATTTAACCCAACACTGTTGCTAAACCCTTTTTCCACGAAACAACAAAAAGCAGCTCAATATCAGAATTAAAAAAATATATACATATAGGGTCCAATGTTTAAAGTAGAAAAAAATTAAATTTATTAAAAGTTTTTGTAGCATTTGCATAGAAGGTATCGTTATTTTTCAATACAAAAATATTTGTTTATTTCTAATTTTTGTCCACAAAATTCAAGATGGTATATATAAGTACATACTCGTAATTGGCACCAAATTTTAGAAATATCTGTTGAATCGCTTTCGAAATATTTAACCGAATATTTTTTTCCAAAATCAGTTGAAAATGAAAAAAAAAGGTTCTTATTTTGAAATTTCGTTGTAAGCGAACTACTATAAAAAAATTATATTTACTTTAAGGACCTTTTTGAATAAAAGGTGTTACTTTTCCATCACAGCAAAGGCACGTTAAATGAAAATCTTCATTTTGTTAAGATGTTTGTTTTTACAATTTTCAATTATTTTTTCGTTTGTCCATTGTTTGTTTTGAAGCTTATTTTTAGTAGAAATAGATCTTAAGGATATTCTCTATGCTAATGACACAAGATCCCTCTACGCTAAGGTGCCGTAATAAAATGTGAAACTAAATATTTCCATTCTAGTTATTTGCAACGCACCTAAGGTGCTCGTTAACTCTGTTTTTTTTTTTGTATAAATATGTTTAAAGTTAGGGAAAACAAATTTTGTCTATAAAAAATCTCCTCTATACAAATTTTTTATCTCAAGTGTATTTTGTCAAAAAACGCAGTAAAAAATACTGTCGTAGCCTCTAAAGAACAATTAAGTGGATACAGAACCTCATCGCGAGTCATCAGTCATACGATCAGTGTTGTAGGTTGGGAAAATCCAACGAATCGGGAAGAAAATTGGTCATTTGTACTTTTCATACAAAACATTTAATATCCGAAGAAGTCAACTGAAAGAATGTTTAGCTTTGCATATGTTTTAGTTATTCAGTACTAGTATTCTTGGTAACGCGAAATTCTCCGATTGAACACACATCGAAAAATATTGGTTTCGTGAAAGGTGATCAAAAGAAGCTCGTGATCTTGGGTATATACGCACAAGACGGATATTTCGCTGGGGACCAATTAACGACTAACTCACATTAAGCTTACTTTAGGAACAAATTCAAAAATAAAAATGTTTCCAATTTCAAAAAAGATCCAAAAGCAAAGAAAGTTATTCTTAATTTGAAACTCATCTAAACCTATACTAACCCATTGAATTAAGAAGATAAAAAATGCGGTACTATGGAGCATTTGTGCAACTGGTATTAAGTAATTTCAACCGATTTTTTAAATATGTAGGTAAAAAATGTTAAAAGTTTAAGTGGAGTTTTCAGTTTTTTCACTCTAAGCCGACTATATTATTTATCGTATATTGTCTACTCTATAAATTGTTCCTAAGCTATAAACGTTATATTCTTTCTTATCTATATATGTACATAATGTGGAAATTCAAATCACATACTTGTATGTACTTTTGCCTGTTTCTAGGGTATCCAATAGTAGGATTATAGATTTTTGGATTAATAAAACTTGTAATCATTTCATATCGTTTCATGATGTAGATAAGATTATTGATATCATTTCAATACTTGACATCTCGTATAAACAAAACCATTTATCAATAATTGTTGTCAATCTTTAAAAAAAAAAATAAACCTTTATCGCTGACTAATAAGTATTTTGTATTTGAATACCGAAAATATTTTTACTACAAAATTGAAAAAAAAAAAAAAATACTTTCTCAAAAAGACAGATGGAAGCAATTGAATATTCCATGATTTCCAACCCAGCAGAAACTTCCAGTTGAATAGAAGCATGAACATTTTTATACATTATTTTTTATTTATCTTTCTACATATATAAATTCATGGTAAAAATAGTATGATTTAACGGCAATATAAATGATAACAATATTAATACTAAAAATAGACATTCATACATAATGACAGTCGCCTTCTTCAACGACCACTCATGAACTCTTCAATCTCCTCAACAGTTCGTGGTACAATGGCGAAATTTTCGCAACCATCTTTCTTAATCCAAACATCATCCTCAATCCTTACTCCACCAAAGTTGCGGAAGCGTTCATAAGCCTCGACATTCAAGAATTTGTTCATATTCGGATCAGCTAAAGCTTTATCCATTAGACAATCAATGAAATAACAACCCGGTTCGATGGTGACGTACATATTAGTCTTAAGAACTCGAGCGAATCGCAATCTAGATACTCCTGGTTCAGTTGGACGTTCTGGTTGACCTTTCAAATAACCACCAACATCATGGACATCCAGACCAATAAGATGACCCAATCCGTGGGGCTGGAAAATAGCCCCAAGCCCGGAAGCTATCATCCCATCGACGTCACCTTTGAGAATGCCACCTTCCTTAAGTCGTTGGAGCATTACTCGAATGGCCAACTTGTGCATATCTACCCAGGAGACTCCGTCACGGGCTTCATTCATAACAGCATTTCGTGCATCTAGAACAGCGTTGTAAATCATCTTTTGATCATCTGTGAACTTACCATTGGCTGGGAAGCTACAGGTGATGTCGGCTGCGTAGCCACAATAATTAGCTCCCATATCAAACAGGCACATATCGCCGTCACGAATCACTCGATTGTTAGGAGCTGCAGCATGTCCATAGTGCAGGACGGAGGAATTTAGTCCAGTGCCACAGATGCAAGTGTACGAAGTGTGTCGGCATCCACCAACTGAATAGGAATGGTGAAGGAACTCACTTTCTCCTTGGTACTCGGTCATTCCTGGCTTAATCTTCAGCATGACCTGCTTGTGGGCATCAGAGGAAACCTTAGCAACATATCGTAGTACCTCGATCTCTTCTGCTGACTTGATAACTCGACATTCAGAAATGATTGGATGAAGAATATCACAGTTCTGGATGTATTTCTCAATTCCAGGAAACGAAGCTGGTTTGGCCGAGAGTCCACTGTCCGAATTCACACCACTCAATGTGAGAATCAATGATGGATTGGCTTTGCTGAAGAATTCATCCAATTGATCGCAGTAGAGAACTTTGTCAGTTTCGTACATTGATTTGAATTCCTCCAAAGTATGCAGATGACCCATCCAAACAGAATACTCTTGGGGGAGACGTGGAACAAATAGAATCGACTCACCATTGTCGAGAGAAACTACGCCATAGCATCCGGGTTCCTTGACACCGAACATATACTGAAAGAATGATTCCTGACGGAAATGGAAATCCACATCGGTATCGTTAAAGCTAACATCTTTTCCACCTTCCAGCAGAACAAAGGTTCTACTTTCGAATTTTTGATAATCACAAAGGGCGGATTTGACACGATTACGATTATCACGGAACAGGCTCATTGGCACTGCATGTGTTTCGGGTCCCATTTGGTAGATAGACATGATGAACTGGACTTCAATTAATAGAGCACTTTACTGGGAAACAACTAAATGTGAACTGAAACTAACCAGAGAGATTAGATTTAATAAAATTTGATTAAATTGCAATTTATGTTGGACTTGTTTTGTTTCTTTGCTATTTTTGCGTATCGAAAAATAAATGACAGCTGACTCATGGATGACAGTTAATAAAAATGCGCTGCCGTGCTGGAAAAATTTTAGTACTATTTATCTCGCAGCGACTTTAAAACATTTTGGCGTTAAATTTTTTTGTATGCAATTTTTGTCGTTAATTTTCACATTTTTACATGCTGAATTTCAGAAATTACTTTTTTAAAAAATTCATTGAACCAAAATCGACGGATTAAACTTTCTCCAAACCATATACGAAACAAAAGCTATGTTTTATTATCTGTTATCGGGATCTGGATCTGGATCTAGATTATCTTTTACACGCAATACAAAATCAATTTGGGATCCGCTTTCTATCTGGATCTATTATAAGATCCAAGAATTAGTTTGTAGAATCCGGATCGTTTTATTATCACAGGATGATCCATATGGATCTTGGTCGATAATAAAACGCGGTTAAAGGTGAATACAACGTAACAACAGTAACAATCCGTTGCTATAATCGACAAAAAGTTGTTAATTATTTTTCGTCGTTACAAATGAAGGCTTGTGCAGACCAATGCGAAACATTCGGATATGAAAGTGAAAACAAAACTTAGCTATGAGTGAAAACAATACAACAGTTTAGTACCGGTTTCTCACTGGTTTCGTTAAGCCTTTAATGTTTCTCGTAGATTTCACTGTCCTGATTGAAAATCTGCTAAATGTGGTCGATGGTCAAGCACGGAATTGGCTTTTATTACACACTAGAACTTAAAGTAGAGCTAACCCTTTACTAAACTGCTGAATTCTGAAGTTAGACCTAACTTTAAGTGATTCTATTTTTTCCAAGATGGCTTCATTTAAACCAGATGCCATATTTCCTTCAATAATACTACGTTTTCACCAAGAGTTAAATCGCGATTTAAGTAGATTATCCATAAATCTTGTACAAATCTCGAAGATTTACCATATTAATAAATCTTGAGATTTCAAGGAGATTTCAAATAAATCTTGTATAAATCTTCATGGACAAATAGTTTCGAAAACCGAACATCCCTAAATTCATATTCTCTTTGTGTTGTGGAACGTATTCCACAATTTTTTTTGCACTGTTTGACACAGATGGAACCCTCTATCTCACTCACTTCATAAGAAATAAGAGAACGCCATTTGAATTTTCAAGGAAGCTGTCAAATTTAATCTTATTTAAATCTTTTTAATGTGGTGGAAACACTTCAGAAGATTTACTAATCCCCAACGAGATTAACTTTTGGTGAAAACGTAGTATAAGCCCCACTATTATATTTTAATGTGATAAATCCCGTGAAATAAAAGTGGAGTAGTCTTTTTAATACATAATAGTTACCGTCAAATACTCAGTAATCTGGACAAACTTAATTATTTTCACAAAATCTACTACTTTCTCGTTAAAATATTCGCCATCTTTTTTTTTCTCTCGTTAAATCAAGCCATCTGTCAAAAGCCGACATTTTTGGCTTTGCAAAGTTGAAAAATTTATTTTCCACCAAATAAATAGTTATTTTAGTGCATTTTCAACAAAATTATATCAAAAAAAATCTGATTAACTTCTAGTTTAGAAAATAAAACAAACTTTCTATGGATATTTAAGGTGAATAAAAAACTTAGTACTCTTTAAAATTAATTTTTTAAACGTGATTTTTTTCTCTAACTAAAATTTGCATTATTGGCCATTTTTCTTTTCTTTTTTTTTCTTCTAGGTGAACGACGTTGAAATAATACACAGATAAAACAACTAAATAATTATGACACAGTACTTGCCGCCAAATCTCCTAGCCTTGTTTGCTGCTCGAGATCCTATTCCATATTTACCACCCGTAGACAAATTACCACATGAAAAGAAATCCCGAGGATATTTGGGCGTCGGCAAGTTCTTGAGTGATTTTGAAGATCCCAAAGAAACACCGCCACATACACGTGTCGAAACTAGACAGGAACGTTTGGAGCGGCGTCGGCGTGAAAAAGCTGAACAGGTATGGTTATGTGGTCTTGAATTGGAGTGCTCGAGATGTTTTAAAATTAAAATTTAGGGAGAGAACTTGATGGGTTTATGTTAAGACTTGAAATTGTTGTTGCTTATATCTCAAGCCTAACAAGCGATATTGTTAAGGTTAGTTTTATAAAGTTCTGATATCGAAACTAGATTCATATTTCAAAAATTTTTGATAGCTTGGCATTAAAGTAGGTAACTAAAATTAGTCATTCTGATTTGCATAGAAATGTATCTAGATAGGTTGTTGGAAACAAAACCGAAACCCCTAAGCTTGATTTAAAAAAATAAATATAAGTTTTAACTCCGTACAACTTCTCAGAGTTCGAGATGAAACTTCTAACAATATAAATTTGATAATCGAAGTTATATTCGAAGACGTGATAACATTTCTAGGTCTCTTCTTTATTGATATCTGTCGTCCTCTATGTTCCACATCTTTAAAAAAATCATTTTTCAAATTGGAGTAAGAAAAATCATAACGATTAGCTTATCTATGGAGATTTTTTTTTTAATTCTCTACAAAATCATTGGATTGATCACTAAAGGCTTGCCCAGACCAATGCAAAACATTCAGATAACGATGAAGCAACAATAACAACACGATGAAATGATTGACAACAACACGTTGATGTTTTTTTCGTCGTCACAGCTGCGCACCGGTTTTCGGTTTCGTTAAGCCTTTAATCTTAAGATTTGAAAAGCAAACACAAAAAACAACTATCATTATATTATGATGAATAAGCTATATTCAATTTAGGATTTCAGAATTTATGGTTTGTTTTGCAAAAAGAAAAGACTTTTAGTTCAGCTAAATATGCCTGGTATTGGTTAGGTCAGGAGTAGCCACATTTTCTGTCGTTATTTTTTTCACTCTATCGAGTGCAATGTCCGTTAAATGTTTTTATTTCCATATTGAAAAAGATGACATCACTACTTCTGTTCTGTAGATGTTCCAAAAAACGTTTTCATTTTAAATTTTGAATTCGGAAATCTAAAAGAAATTGTAATCACCTGACCTGTTGGCATCGTTGCATTGGCAAAATTCGTACGCAAGCAGAGATGTATTGTATTAGTCATTTCTGATGAAGTTGTAACCTTTCAAAAATCAGAAAAATTTCTTCCAAATTTTTTTTTATTGTTCAATGATATGCTAACTTCCTCATATAACTCCATGGTAGTCATTTTAAAAACCAAAAATTCAAAGTTAATTTTTTTTTTTCAATTTTCCTCATAACATTAGGTAGGTTTAAAGTGAAAATCAAATGCAATTTCACTAGTTTAATGGGAAAATAATTCAAATTTTCTAAACTTGGTTGTCTGTCTTAACCCCTTAAAAATTAACAGCAATAATTCGTTTTTCCTTCATAGTGGTTTTAAGTTTGATTCAAATTTTGGTTTTCGTTTTTTCTAGTATCGCATAACTTTTTATTATGTAATCGCAGGAACACAATTTTTAAGTGTTAAAAAAAACAAACATTTTTCTATTTAGTATTACCTATAATTTTTTTCCAAAAAGTAGAATATGTACAGCTGTGGTCAAAATAATAGCAGTGTAAAGATATACCATATACCATCTTTGACGGTTTTTCTAGCATACCGAGGCACGTATTCTGCATTTTGTGGGCGTCGGACATATTAACGGGAACCAGAGCTGCCACACAGGACGATTTCAGTTTCTATCGTTCACAGGGTGTTTCGAAAAACCCTGAAGTGGCCTATCAATATGGTTCCGGCAAACTGCATTCTTTTGGCAATGTGTTATTTTGTCAAAAGTGGAACCTTTTTTGGGTTTCTAATGTTGAGATTATTTTCTCTTGAGACTCTTCTAAATGTTTCAACACTTGCTCTTAAATTTAATTGCTTTTTAATTTCAGTAGCTTGAATATAAGGTGAGGTCTTTGAAAATCTCACGATCCTTCTAACTGATTTCGGGGACAAAATTTTTTTCCTGCCCCGGGTTTCGGGTTTTTCCTCGTAATTCTGTGCGTTAGAAATCAATTTTTGCAGAAATTTGCAGCGTTGTTTTGATTTCTTTATAAGTTTTATCTTGAGAAATAAGTTGGCGAATGATTTACCGTTTCTCAGCAGTGCAGTGCTTGCTATGGCCCATACTATATTTACTAAAATGAAAATATAATAGGGTTATTAGGGCTTATATAAACTTAAAAAAATTATACCTTAAATATTCACAGAATCAAAAAAAAATTCAAAAATACGAAATACTGCTATTTTTTTGACCGCAACTGTGTATATACAATTTGCATCATTCTCAGGAAGCTAAGTACCTTAATTAGAACAAAGCTATTTTTTTTTTTTTGGAAGGGTTAAGTCAGAAATTATAGTTTTCTTAAATGTTAGTTTAAAGTTTGATTGGAATACATTTACTTTTTTCTTAACCTATATTTATACAAAAGAGTTGTTGGAGTCTCATAAATAATACGTCTCATAAATTTTAAATAGGAGTTTAAAAAGAAACAAGCTGAATTTAACCCAATCAATATTTCAAAACTGTACATTTTTGACTTAACCACTTTCTATCAAATACTTTTCTTATGACCCCAAGCAAACAATTCAGTTTAAGATGTAGAAATTCTAGTTCCTCTTGGAATTCAAATCCGACCTAAGTTATTCTAAAATTGAAGCAAGAAAACCAAGTGAATCTGATATGCAAAAACTATTTCAAAATATCCATTTCGGATTATCCATATTACATTGAGAATTAATTATTTCGTCACAAAACTCGTTTGGGAACTTTTACTTATTTCTGTTTTTTTAAGTTCAACGATTAATTAGAACTATATAAACTTCTGGTGTTCTTTAATCTAATTTTTTAAACTAGTTTCTAATCAAGCATTTATTTGTCTATTTGTAAGGAGTATAATTGGGTTGTAAGTTTGTGGCTTTATTATTGGGGCTTTAATTAATAATTTTTTTTCTAAATAATCAATCGTCAGATTCAATTTAACTTTGCCGATGTTGATGTTTCACTCAAAAGAATAAGGTGCCTATGCCTCAACTTACATTCTATCGGATGAAATCTAGCTTCTACCTATCCTAGAAGTGTGGATGGGTTCTTTCTTGTTATTTTGTTGGAAAATTTGAGGTTCCAACATCAAAATAATATGTCTGAACTTTGGAAGTGCACTTCGGAACAGACAATATTTCCCTTCACTCTAGCAACAGACTATAAAACAAATAAACTTCAAATTATTTGTGAGATAGTAGGTCATAGTTCACCACGCCCTAACACCTGACATTAATTTTGTTAAGTTACAACATAAGTTCTTCTTTTTCCTCTTAACAAAATTTCCTTTCTATCCAAGCCACCGACAAGATTTCTTTCGAACTAACATTTTTCATTTTTCTGCTATGGATTTTATGACTGTTTTTTTTTCATCATAGAAATGAATTTAGGGTTTGATAGTTATATTTAGTTTCAGTGCAAACTCAACTGCATTTCTTAAGATGTTGTTGATATGCCTTTTTAAAATTTGTTCACATAGTATTGTGTTTTTTTTTAGTTGCTAAGCTCTTTTTCAGTTTCATTGATTTTTCTTGGGCTATGAGCCACATTTTTTGAAAGCAACTGTTTCTGATTTTTCTGCGTAGTCTTACAAATATAGTATTATTTGAAAACTAATTTCTCAAACGCCAGCGTGTAAATATTCAGCCAGATCAAAAACACTTTCTTAAAGTACTGATTCGCTTCAAATACAATAATTACATATTATCATGACCTGAAGAAAAAAAATAATAGAAAGGACGAAAAAAGTTAGGTCAAACTTCAAAGATAATAATTATGTCATCCATTATTATTGCGTAGTTTTTTAAAATAATAAAGTGTTTCTTGGTTATTCTTGAAACTTGGGCTCCACCTCTTAAATAAAAAAACTGGTTTGTATATTCGGGTGAAGAATATCATTTCGAAATTTAAAAAAAAAATTGAAAAGAAACACTCGCGCCAGGAAAACAATTAACCCAAATCGTGTAAAAAAGTAAGTTATTTATTTCTAAATAATTTTGGTTCCTTCACAGGCATCACTCTCTTGATTTTAAAGCGAACTTAATTCGTCTTTTTGTTATAATTTTTGTTTCCCAAAAGAAATGAGAATAATAAAGCTTTTTCTATTTAACAAATCACAAAAAAGCTTGTTTGTTTCTTTTCATTCAAAAAAAAAACTACCAAAGTTCTTTTGCATTTTGTAAAAACGTAAGTACCAACGCTTCTTCTACAAAAAACAAAAATAAACAAGGGCTGGTAATCCCGTTTATTTCCCCACACACAACTTGATTGAATTGTTTAAAACATTCACAACCTGGAGAAACCTCGTAGAGTTTTTTTAAAACTCTTTCATCTGATGAAGAAATAATTTTACTTCGTTTAAAAAAAAAAGGACGGAAATGTAAGTTCTAATTTAGTTTTGCTTCAATAAAAAAAAGAGGACCCAAGTGTGTAAGTTATAAGGACCCTTTGTATATGAAAACTATAGTACTATCATGGCGAGTTTTTTTTAGGGTTGCAGAGGTCCTGGTGGTGGCGCTGCAAAATGTGAGGTGTAAAATTCGATTTGGGGAGTCTTTAAGCGTCGAAAATTGGTGGTAGGGGCAAGAGTAGACTATTTTTTGGATTATTGCATTCAAAAAATATCAATAAATATCATTTAAAACCTCCATAAGCTCTCCGCAAAAAAAAAGAGTAAGGGTTGCATAGGTAAACTAGATGTCGCCCCATTCGACTTCCACCATGATAGTACTATAGTTTTCATATACAAAGAAGGACCCCAGTGTAAGTTTTTGTGTAGCTGCTAGCTATCCAGCTTTCATTATGGTAATAACAAAAATACAAACATCCTTGTGTCAGTAAGTAGTTCGAAAGCTGCTATTTCAATTCGAAATTAAAAACAAATGACAATGGAATTGGTAGGTAAAAAAGGGAGGTGTTGGTAATAAACGTTTGGTAGGTAAAAACTTCAAGATGAATGTTCCGTAAGGTAAAAGGTGATGCAAATAATTTTATAATTTTGGTTTTATACTCAAGACTTTTTTAAAGTTGAAAATAAGTAAGTTTCTTTATTTATCGTGTCTCACTATTGTTAAAAAAAAAATATATGAAAATAAGGTACATATATGAATACACCTGGTTGGTTGGGCTATTTTAATGAGCCAAATTAATTCAACATGAACTAAACAAGGTTGTTGATCATGGATCAGGTCAGTATAACACCTTCAACCACAATCACCTATCGCAATATCTTCAATCAAGGGGAAGGCTTTTATGTCAAGAGAGGTTTCTTCCAATCGAATTTGTAAGTCAAAAGAAAGTGTATAAATATTGTCTTCGAAGGTAAATTTGAACTACTATGCTATTTATATTGTAAGTTTCATTGGGTTAGTATTTTTGAAGGTAATGTTTCTTGGTGATTCCTAACTCAAACCATCGCGCACCCTTCAAGCTTCATGAATTCCTGCGCTTCAAAAAGTAAAGTTATTTGACAAAACAAAATGATGCTAAGTATTTTCCAGAAATTTGTTGAAAGTCAAGAAATAGATGGGTAGGTAGATGTTTAATTGGTTTCGTATGTAAATAAATTCCTCCAAAAGGGTCTCTCTAAATCTCGGCAAAAAGCTCCCACATCCAACAAATGTACATGTACACCCTATTAATTTTAGTTTTTTTTTTGTTTTTTTTTCGTAATTTTTCCTTCTCTTGCAACAGGTTGCTTACAAACTTGAACGAGAAATCGCAACATGGGATCCACAGCAAATAGCTGAGGCAACCGAAGATCCATTTAAAACTCTGTTTGTAGCTCGAGTAAATTATGACACGTCCGAGTCGAAATTGCGTCGTGAATTCGAAGTTTATGGTCCGATCAAGAAGATCATTATGATCACTGACGTGGAAACGGGCAAACCTCGTGGCTATGCGTTCATAGAGTACGAGCACGAGCGTGACATGCACTCGGCCTACAAACATGCCGATGGTAAGAAAATTGACGGCAAACGAGTGTTGGTTGATGTGGAAAGAGCACGTACCGTCAAAGGCTGGTTGCCGCGTCGTTTGGGTGGTGGTTTGGGCGGTACACGTCGTGGAGGAGCTGACGTAAACATCAAGCATTCCGGACGAGAGGACAACGAACGTGAACGCGAACGTTATCGCCTTGAGAGGGAACGAGAAGATCGTGGTAGTGATCGTGGAGTTATGGGAGGTGGAGGTGGACCACCACCGCCACGATTCGATGGCAGACGGCGTTCGAGGTCAAGAGATCGACGAGAGCGAGAACGATCTAGACATCGTAGTAGGTCTAGAGAGCGCAGGAAGCGTGTTCGCGGTGGAAGCCGCGATCGAGAATATGACGATCGTGCAGAGAGACGTGGTGCCGGCGCCGGAGGTCCTGGTATGGGTGTTGAAAAAGAACGCGATCGTGATCGTGAGCGTGATCGCGAACGCAAGAAGAAGCGTTCAAAGTCCCGCGATCGTGAGCGTGATCGCTCCGATAAGAAACGGGATCGACGTGACCGAGAACGAGGTGACCGTGATCGTGGGGATCGTGAAACAAAAGAGAGGAAACCTGATTTCCGTGATGACATTATTAAAATCAAAGAAGAACCTGTCGATGATTATCCATCGTACTCAATTCAGCCTTTGAGCTATCCAGGTATTAAGACAGAAGATGAAGAAGTTAAATACCGACCACCAAATGATCAACAATATAATCAGCCTCCTCCACGCATACCAAGTGATCGAGAAAACGGTCAAAATGCCAACTCGAATGATGACAAAGACGAACAACAATGGTGGCGTTAGTAAAGTAGGTTTATCTTCAATCGTAAATAATGCAATTAGAAGCGGCGTCTTTTCCTTCGCTCCACATCTCTTCCCACTCCACCACCATCATTTTCAAGTAGAATGTTATTGTAAAATTTCTTATTTCTTCCTTCCGGAGAGCGCAATTTTTATCTCTTTTTATTTTGAAATATAAAATAATAATAAATAAATTAGATAAAAAAAAAAACTTTCCTGAAAACTTAAGGAGAATCAATCACAACAAAGTACTAATTAAATTTGATGCTTTTGTTTAAATAAAATAAATGCAAACAGAAGACAACAATAAAGTTATAGAAACCGTGTGTTTTTTCTAAAATATTGTTTTATAATAAACACAAACACACATACTTATAATGAAAAATTCAAACAAAATTTTAAGTTAAAAATTAAAAAAATCACCCAATTATAAAAAAAATTAAAAAAAAATCACGGAACTTAAAAAAACAGTCGTGATAAATTTAAGAACAAGAAACGAAAAAAAACAAAAATATAAAAATGTCTAGGTTATATCTACACAAAAAAATATTTAAAAAATGCGCAAAAATTATTTTTATTATTATTTTTTAAATAAACTATGTTTCAGTTACTAGTTTAAATAAAAACAAATTCAAATGATCCAGAAATAGAGTAATGACTAGCCATATTAAAATGTGTATTGCATCGTTATTACTAGATAAAATTTCCAGCCTTATTTCTATTCTTGTGAATCAATCGATACTTGACAAAAATTTAAATTGTATTTTGAAACTTAATTAATCGATAGTTATAACGAATGAAATTTTTAATTAATCTTAAATTTGCATAAGGAAGAAACTTTCTTCTTAATGCAAATTGAAGGTTATTAAAAAACTTCTTCGAATCTACAAATCTTAGATTTTCAAATATCAAACTTTTGTTATAATAATAATTGAAAATTAGAAATATGGGCATTTATGAACAATTCTAAAGAAGTATCTATATTTGGCTTTTCGTCGGGATAACATAATCGGTAAAAAACAAATTTTAACGTTGCTTATTTAACGGTATTTTTAAAGAAAAGGTTTTGTAAGAAATGTCTAGATTGCTCGTGCTAGACCTCGCATGTATAAAAATAAAAGGAGTTAACTGAGAGTAAAATCCATCGTATCCTCGAGATATTCTGCTTCTTTTAAAGACTGGTTTGTAAAAATCGTTGAATATATAAGGGTTGGAAAAGAGACATTTAGTATGGTTCATTTCACTGAAATATTCAAGTCGTCTCCGAAACTGGAAGTAAATTTAATTTAAATAATACAATCCTTACACAGCCAGAGGGATAACTAAATCGGCAGTGGAACAACACAGCTATAGAAGCAACTTTTAAATTTGCATATATTCGAATATCGTTAATTGGTAAGAAAAGGGAGAAACGGGGAGAATGTTGAACTTTTGTTGGTACTAAAAAAACTGCACCTACTGTGAAAAAACTTGCCCTTAAGAATTATACATGTTATTACGTGTTTTTTTTTTGTAAGCCCCCAAGGAATTTGACGAAAAAACGGCTAGGCGTTTGAACAATAGGTGTGATTTTTTCAATGCCAAATCAGGCCTGTTAAAAACTACACACAAACGTGTGAGCTGTAAGACGCTTTCTTTGGAAAAATTGAGTTTCCATACAAGCTATCGATAGTATGAAAATATCGATGGCAAGCTATCTGAATTAGGTGTGTTTTTTTCAAAGCCTCAATGGGCACGTTCAAAAAGCCACTAGACTAAACAATTCACGTGTTAAATGCAACAACAACTAAACCTATTCGGGCATCGCATTGTTGCGGAAATACAACAGAATATTGCTCATGACATCTCAATTGCCCTGATAGAGATGCCGCAGCAGCAAGATTTTAGTAGTTTTTATCGACAGTTTGTGTTGAAAATTCATTTTTTTTTTCAAAGATGACGTTGTTCAGCCCAGGGGTAATTTTTTTTAACATGCCCATTGAGGGCTCAAAAAACACACCTTTTTTCATAGTTGTATTTAACAAATGAATTGCTTTACTTTGCTGTGGTTACTGGGACCTTAAAAAAAATCAACTATCACAAACAACAACACGTTATTCTGGTCTTAATCGGAATCACGTTACTTAAAACAAAAAACTATTTTGGTTGTGAACCTACTTTTATTTTATGAATTTCAGATTCGGCATTGTATATAAAACTTATAGTACTATCATCACGATGATTTTTGAGTTGTGTTATGTGGTCGTCTGGGGGCGCACTTGTATATACACAGAAACAGCAACCAGAAAATTAGTTAGTTGTGTGATCGCCAGGGGGACGACGTGTGGAACGTGTTCATGAGAGTACTATGCAAATTCATATACAATGGATTCGGCCCTTTCGAGGTAACCGTCGGAGCGGAACTTTCTCCGCAACGCATCCTTCGTCGGATTTTTGGCCGTCGTTTTCTTTGCAAAATTGTACAAAGATCGCCGGACAGGGAACAGACCTAAATAATGTTCTCATCTGTTAATGTTAAGGCCGTAAATTACAGTCCATATCAAATTTTTGAGAGCATCAGTCTTCTAGGTAAACAAGTTGTTTCTAGTTTCAACAAGATTGATTGAATTCGTATACCCTGCTACATGAACACACACGAAGAATACTGTTAAGGCACCTTGGAAAGGTCCCCAAGCCTTCAGATTTAACCCTTTATTTTGCTTTATCTTATTAAGCCGAAAAGAAATGCATATCTGCATAAAAGTCCCAATGTTCACGAAGAATGATGGATCACTTCCAACAATGTGTGCGATTACAAATTACACAATAAAAATCAAAGTATTAGAATTCATAACTTTTCTTTTATTTAAGTTTAAAAAATAAATTTAACACAAGACACCCTGTACTAGTCTTATGTTGCTCTCGTTCCACCGAAAATTAATGAACTTTCAAATCCTAACTTATGTATTAAGCTTTTCTGAGGACCCACATAAATAGATCTGTTTATAATTTTGAAAATTCCAGAGACTTCATTTGAAACGAATTGTCATTTTATTTTCAATCAATAAACTATATAGAAATGTTAAGAATTTTTTTTTATTTTCTTGTTGATTTTGTCGCAGGAAGTGAAATGGCAGAAAAGATATCCAAACTTTTTTTTAGGGTTTTCGTTAAATACCTACACCAAAGCTAATAATGGGTTCATTTTTAGACCTATGTACATCAACGTTAACTGATCTATTTTTTCCAGTATCCAGTTAGTGCAAAGAGCTTTTTCAGTGGGAATAGTATGAAAAGTGTATGTTTAGTAAATTCCTTTGACAATTAAAACAAAATTTTAAAAGAAAAAATAATTATTTTCTAAGTAAAACAATGACTCCAAAAATTTTAAATACAAATAATATAACCATAAGACAAACGAAAAAACGTGAACCTATAAGTAAACCAGTTGCAATTATAGACTTGACTATCTCACCATATTATACGGTGGAGGCAGGAGATTCTAACGGAGAAAACAATAGAAGCCCACTTCTTGATATTAACTATAATTTTTTTGTGAACAATCTCAATAGCACATTTGCCAAGCATAAGAGACGTAAGCATCCCGAAAATTATAAGACTGCTGAAATCAATGACGATTGCTCTAATATGTTGACACCAAGAACTTCTCTTACGAATAACCATCGCATCATAAAAAAATCCCCAGGGTATCAATTAAATGTTTCTCCATTATCAAAACAACGTTCGCCGTTTACACCAGAAAATCAAGTGGAATTGCGACCATTACGAAGCTATAGACTGCAAGATGTCCTGAATAGAAAACCAATAACACCAATTAATTATTATAAAAGAATTAATAGATAAGTGAATTATTTGTTTTGACAAAATATTAATTTCTTAATTATTAATGATTACATATTTATTAAATTTTAATTGAAAAACAAAATTTTGTACCAAAATAAAGAATAATGTTATGCGATTAATAAAAAAAAATATTTAATAAGCTTTTGAGTTAATTTTTAAACAAAACGAATGAGTATCTCTACAAAATATAAGGGCATAGCCCTGGGTCACGCAAACTTGTTCATAATATTTGATAGTCACGCAGGTCTGGCTATTAAATGCCATTTCCTATACAAATTGTGACGTATTTTGCATTTTTTGTTGTTGTCATTTTAAGACTTAAAATCCAATGTTAAATTTTTAAAATCCTTTGATGCAACTGACCATTATTGTTCCCTTGTTTAAGGAAGGAGGACAAAAAAAAATACATGGCTTTATCTATATGGCTTCATCATATCGCATTAACCATCTTTGTTAAGGTACCGCAGATATTTTCATAGTTGTTATCGATAGTTTGTATGGAAACCCAATTCTTTCCAATATGGAAAATAAGCCTCAATGGTATGTAAAAAAAAAACATCGCTTATCTAAAAATTTCACATTTTTTCCAAGATGGCATCGTTCAGCCCAGATATCGATTTTTTATCAAACCTGTACGACTTTAAGAAACGCACCTGTTATGTATGGAAAGTGAGATAATTACAAACTAAGTTTCCTCATTTTTCTAAATGATAACTAAGTAATCCATGTATGATTAGAAAGGTGAGGAGCTCTGTTCCTTCACCTCTCTCATCGACTAAATTCTCCTCAAGTTGTAGTTAGAATTTGTTATCTAAAAAGGGTATCAAAGGATACACCAGATAGTCTTGAAAAAGAACGCACCTATTAAATAAAATCCTCCATATTTGTATGTATTGTTTTTTTGTTCAAGGCTTGAGGAAACAAAAAATAAAAGTGGGTACCCTGTCTTTTTGTCATTAACTGCACTCGTTCATTCGACTCTCGAGATTTCTTATTTCCATGTTGGCGCCCTTGTTTTCAAAGCAAAATACAAAATTAATTTTATAACGTTCAGCAGCCCGCTTATTTTGTTCAACAAACAATATTAAATTTTCACACACAAAATCTACTTGTTTTTCTATTTGTAGTGAGTAAAAGTACAAATAAATTTACATTTTCAAAACAACACGAACAAAAATTTCCAAAAAAAAGTAAGCTTTGTTTTATTTTTGTTTTAAAAGTTAAAATTCGAAATACGTACTGGCTACGTATGAAAACGAAAAACTACCCCAAATACAAAAAGTAGATTTTGATTTTGAAATAAAATGTCCTTGGACAAATTTCAAGCAACAGATGCTTGGCGAAATAAATTTAAAACACATCTATTCACAGAACGGTAAATATTTTACAGTTAAAACTATGATATTAGAATTTAACTAGAATAGATTACCATCAAATATATTTAAGAACTTGTTTTTGCATAAAAAGTATAAAGTTGATAAAACATAAAAAGTATGTAATATTATAATCAGATTTTGTTCTATTTGTTGCTTGAAATTTTCCAGAATTTTGCTCACATTCTCTCTGTTGTCTTTTTATGTAAAAACTTGAATTAAAATTTGCACCATCTGCTCTCCCCTGCACCTTGAGAAAATAGAATGCAAACTGCATGATTTAATGAAACCCTTTTTGTATTTTATAATCATCTCCTATAGCCGAGAATTCTAGATTAAAGTATTTTATAGGGGTGGGAATCTTTGAAAACAAATCAAGTTCTAATCACAAAGTGTGTACTCCTCAGTAAAACACCAATTCTAGCGGCCAAAGCCACAACACCTGCTGCAACATCCCACCAAACCCCACAAAGATTAAGTTATCAACTTTCCGACGAGCTACAGGTTATTCTCGAAGAGAAAAAGATTCCCTGTCCATCCGTTGAAGAGATGCCGCGTGTCAGAGTACGAGATGTTGAGGAGGACGACAAGGAAAACAATCAAAAATTCCACGAGCGTCTTCATGCTTCCAATACTCCCAATAAGTTAAAACGCCAACCGCATATCGACAACACTCTGCTGAATGATTCCAATGAAGCTCTCGACATGACCAACACAAGCTTCGAAACACTGGAGAAGATGTGCGAAAAGACTGGCTCCGATCCGGATAGCACCCTATTCAAGTATCTCGGTCATGGATCACCAAGTCTGAGGCATCGAAAGGTCCAACCAAGAGCTAATAGAATGAGACCTCCTTCATTCGACGAGGAAGCTGATGCCTTAGAACGGCTGCTTGACGAGTTGAATGTCGAAGAGACAGAAAACCGAATAAAAGGCTTACCCGCATTGCCCGATGACACTCAATTGGATGATATTGAAGCACCGTCCAGATTCTGGGATAACACAATGATCCAGGAAAACCTGCAATCGATATCACCAGTGAAGATGGTTGGATTGATGCGACAATCGACGATCATGGAAGAGTTTTCCGATGTTTCAGAGTCTGAGGCAAGTTCAACAAGCTATCAAAGCGCCATGAAAACATGCTATTCCAGCGAAACCACAGGCTGCTATGATACAGCTAACGATACAGCTGCTTGCAGTGATCGAGGAGGAGCAGTATTCACAGCAGCAGCAAAGAAAATTTCTACAAATTCTTCAGAACGATCTTCGTCATCGGAACTATTCCAACAAAGACACAGTAAGCAGAAGTTCTTCAGTGACGACAAACAATCACCAGAAGATAAAAAACAAGTCCATGAATACCCAGAGAAATCAATTCATCTCATCGACTTTGAATTGGAAAAGGACGAAGAAGATCTTGGAGGATCTTTACGATTGATCGACTTGGACATAACAGTTAAAAGTCCGCCCGAAGATACAGCTGAACTTAAAGAAGCGGTAGAATCGGAAGACTCAAACGAATCGATCATTAACTCCCCTTCATCAGAATCTAATGAAGAAGCTGAAGATGCTGAAGATGAAGAAGAATATTCATTGGAACCATTGAAATCTTCTCCAGAATCAACAGCACAAATCATACGATCGGATGAATCTGGTAGTTTGATCATTGAACTCTCTGATGATGAAGAATCAATGGCATGTAAAAATAAACCGATTCAATCGGAAAATGTCCTTAATCGAAGTTTTACAATTAAATCAGAAGATGAAAAACCAATATTGGCAAATGAAGAAGAGAAATCACTTCATTTTAATGATACTATGGAAGAAGTGGAATACATGATGAACAAAGGAATGCAATATATGCAAGCAGCAGCTAAAGATAATCTTCAACTCCCAACACCACAGCATTCATCGCCATTAGCAAACAGTAAGAAGAGCCATCTAACTCCGGTGAAGAAGTTTGAACGTTATCGTTCACCATCACCGATGTTGACATCGCCATTCACTCCAAAAACCGTAATTGCCAAACCAAAGCCTGTAAATAAACATGTCTTGGATATTAAACCATTCCCCAAGTTGGACTTATTCAAGAAACCCCAGGGAAGTGGCTTGAAGGCCCCAAATAAGTTGACGTCGTCGTTGAAGAAACAGCAATATGCTCATGTGGTTAGTCCGATTGGCGCGTACATCAAGAAAACACCAACAACTCCATTGATATCGAGCGTCAGAACTGAATTAGCAGGCACTTCGTCGTCCTCGGCATCGGTCTCGAAGGCTTTTAGAAAATTGGATTGCGATAGTCAGTCAACACCTGGAATTGGATCTCCAAAATATCTGCAACAGCCACAGAATCAAGCTCGTACATTGCCAAAGAAGGCATACATCTCGTCGGATTTAAAACATGTAAGAATTATTTGTTCATTTCTTGATTTTATCTCTGAAATTTATTTACTTCTTTCTTCCAGATTGTTGATGAACGAACACAATATACGATCCCGGGAGGACCAAAAATCCAACGATATCTTGTTTCGGCGATGATTCCTGCTGTTGTTCGACACGAGGGTAAAGTTAAGATACCGGAAAATTTACGAACAAGTGATATGAAACCGGCAGCGCCGAGGAGGACCGATGATAGTTTGGCTGATTTGAGTATGGTTTCGGGTGATGTATCGGTGTACACAATCAAAGATGCTCAAAAATTTTAAGAGAGAAATTTTGTTTTATTGTTTTGCTTTGCCTTTTGTTCTTCTTTTATATTATTTAAATATTTTCTTTTCTTTTTTTTTCGTTTGTGTTTATTTGTCGTTGTGGTGGATGAGGATTAGTGTTTTAGCAAATTAAACTTTAAGTAATTAATATATTACTTGTAATGCACAAACTGTTCAAGGTTACTTTTTAATTGTAAAATTTATCTTATTTTCTTTAATAAAAATGGGGTTATTTTTATGAATATGTTTTTTCTTTTATAATGAGATATTTTTAAGGCAAGAGCAATTGTTAAACATTCAGAGTTGTTCGTTTTCTGGAATAGGGGTCAGTGGCCAGTGGCGGTTTCCAAAGTCATGTTGTTTTAGCAAACCGCCTTAGGAAATAACGGCTTGATTCTCCTAAAAAAATATTCCCGAGCCGATATTAATAAGCTCGATGCTCCAAGCTTTCCAGTATCATGGGAGTGTACCCAATGAGCACTGATAGCGAAGCTATCATATTCGGCACTATCGAGGTACCCGCCGGGGCGGAATTCTCTCCGAAATTCTACGAATCGTAGACATTTTGCTTCAAGGTAGTTCTCCGATCAGCTGCTGATCGTAAATTCTCTCCGCATGCTATTTGCATGCGATGAAGTACTTCAAATCGTTCTTTTTTTTTCTTGGCGCGGAAGTTTTTCTTTTTTCCGATGACAGCTACTTCGAACCGAAATAGAATTTCCGACGAAGGATGCTTTGCGGAGAAAGTTCCGCTCCGACGGTTACCTCGATAGGGCCGATTATCTTTCCCTCCCAAAAAATTCATCCCATTGACATGAAATTCACCATAATATTCGAAAAATTAGATGGATAGATCCAACACAAAAAAAATTCAGAATTGCTCTGAAATGTATCAGCTTTTGAATTAAAACCCCTCCACAGGAAATATCACTCCTTCCATATAATCATGGAAGTTGTAAGTAACTATCCCAAGTAATGGCTTACCTAAACCCATGCGAATCATTTGAATACGACGATAAAACAAAAATAACATGTTGCTGTGATTGACAACATTTTGTTGTTAATGTCGTCGTCACGACTATTTCGCATAGGTTTGGCTAAGCATTTAACTGAGTATAAAAAATTTCTAATTTTATTTTAAAGTTATGTTTCATATTATTTTCATTTCTAAAATATTACAATTTTTCAAAAAAAAATAGAAATTGTTAAATTAATGTAAAACTCAAAAAAAAAAGAAAAAACCTCATCATCGTCATCATCTCTATCTAATGATTATTTTACAAATATAACGAAGCAGCAAACACAATATCCCTCTTGAGCAGTCTCACTCCTTCGGAGAATTTATTCTCCAGCTCAGTATTACCAATTGTTTTTGCCGCTTGACACATCTGCCTGAGAAGTTCCTCCAGTCGCCTCATACAACGAATAATCGATCCCTCAAAAATATCTGTCATTTTACAAACACTTAAAAACGAAGCTCCTTTGCACCAGGCCAACACTACATCCATCATAAATGGTTTGAATTTTTCCACATAAGTCTCTTCGTCCAACTCAAGTTTGCATTCGTTGGAGATTTTGGCAATTCGACGTGCCAATTCCTGCATTGATCGCAGAGGGCCAGAAAGTTCTTCGGTTGATTGAGGCGTTTCAGATGATTTCTCATCACATACAAAAGTAGATAATAGCGAAACCGATTGCGCTGTAGTCAGGTCATTGAACACACCATTGAATATCATCTCGGTCATGAGAAGTTCGTCGGCTGAACTAAGTTCGCAAGCAACTCGTCCCTTAAACTCGATAACATCCGATGCTGTGCAATATTCCATACGCCGCAGCACTCTCTTTCTCTTTTGTAGTTCGTCCATTTGGAGTAGACTCCTAGCCTCCTTCAGTTTAGCTTTGACGGTCTTCAACTCATTTTGAACTGCCAGCTTAGCGGTGTATTTTGCATAGACAGCCTGCAGTTCCTTGGCGTTGTGCAGAGGATGAGCAAATAGACGTTCTTCAAATTTGTCAATAGAATCGACAATTTGTTTAAACTCCGGCTCCTTGATATGCATCTCTTTGATGGGATTCAAAAGTGGTGGTCCTTTTGGGAAGCGCTTTTTCACCTCTTCGATTGTTTTAAGAACACTTTTACGATTGTCAGACGGACGCAAGTCATTCGGATAGTAAACTCGCAACGAGGAAATTTGAGAAATGAGCTTATGCAAAACTGGCACAACTTCCATGTTGCCCTTCTTGCCGGGTGTACAAGGTTTAGGTTCATCGGTTTTTGCTGACTCCTCAGTGACATATAGCAGAACATCAATGATAACATTTGTTTCAGCCTTGAGAGGATTGCGTATTTTGTCCGCTTGTTTCTTAAAATTTACCACGATTCCCCAGTCAAATTCATCTGTTTCATTTTGTACTTTGACCAATCGTCCTGGCTGCAGGAACGGCATCAGATATTCCGGCTTTGTTATGTAGGTTCTGAATTGTTTTCCAAAGTTATCCAATTGGTCGCGAATATGATGGTACGATGCCACACTGTGCTCATCGGGAATTTTGAATTTTTCCACTTCCAGTTGTTTGTCTTGGACCTTGCAAGAAAAAAAAATAGTTTCAGTGATTTGTGGTGATGTATTATGCTTCATTTCGAGAGCTTACCTGTTTATATAACTCGGGAATAGAACTTTGATTTTGAAATTGAAAGAACGACCGTTCTAACATGTACTCGGGATTGATTTCCTCAACTCGCAGTAAATTCAACACCATGTTGTAGGTCAAATGGAACGCCGAGTTAATGGGATCTGCTTTGCCTTGGACAATAGCTCGTCCCACAGATGGTGATACCTTCTCATCTATCATAAGTATGACGATACCTTTGTCATCAATACCACGACGTCCAGCACGACCAGACATCTGAATATATTCACCCGATGTAATCCATCTAAAGTCTTTGCCATCGAATTTTCTTGGTGCTGTGAAGAGTACAGTCCTGGCTGGCATGTTCAATCCCATGGCAAAAGTTTCGGTGGCGAAAAGAGCCTTGATCAAACCCTCACCAAAGAGGATTTCAATAATTTCTTTGAGGATTGGTAGCAGACCTCCATGATGGATACCGATTCCACGTCGTAAAAGTGGCAGGACGTTCTCCACCTGTGGCAGTTGGCGATCTTCTTCGGAAAGGACGTCGAGGGCATTGTTGAAAACCTCGTCAACAAGTTTCTTCTCTTCGTTGGTATTAAAATCCAATTTAGCCATCTGCATTGCATAAACTTCGCATTCCTTCTTGCTGAAGGAGAAAATAATCACCGGGGCGAAATTGCGCTCCATGATCATTTTGACAATCTTGAAGATGTTCGATTGCCCAGCATTGACTCCTTTAATGCCACCCTTGCGACCTCTCTGGTCGCCCTTGGCTGCATCACCAGCTCCCTGGAGGACCTGCATGGCTGTGTTGAAGTTATCCTCCTTGAAGACTCCCTTTTCGTCGACGATCAAGTGTATACCATCACCTCCAGCTGGGAATATGTAATGCTGCAGCGGAGTTGGACGATAGTCGGTGTAGACGACATGGCATGGTTGCTTGTGTAAATGACACACCCACTCGGCGAACTGGCGAGCATTTGGGATAGTAGCCGAAAGAAAGACATATCGCACGTTGTCAGGCAGAAGAATCAGAGTTTCCTCCCAAACGACACCACGCTCCTTGTCACGCATGTAATGGATTTCATCAAATACCACCCAACCCACTTCTCTCATAATCTCCGAACCTCTGTACAACATGTTCCTGAGTATCTCAGTTGTCATGATGAGGCACGAGGCCGACGGATTAATAGTCACATCACCAGTAACCAAACCTACATCCTTAAATTCCTCGCTGAATTCTCGGAACTTTTGATTGGACAGAGCCTTGATGGGTGTTGTGTAGATGACTCGTTGTTTAGCCTTCAAGGACTTTGCAATGGAATACTCAGCAACTACAGTTTTACCGGCCGATGTATGTGCTGAAACCAAGACACTTTGATTATTATCAATGCACATGATGGCTTCTTTCTGGAAAGGATCCAATATGAATGGATACTCCTTGGATGGGGGACCTGAAAATGCAGTCAATGGGATGTACTCTTGTCCGGGATAAGTAGCCACCTCGTGGGTACATGATTCAGGCGATTCAATTACATGTACAGATATGCGAGTACTGAGTGCATCAACGCAGATGTCGTCCAAAATAGATTCGGTAACTTTGGGTCGTTTATAAGGAGATTCACTTTCACTCTCATTATGCTGTCGTTTCGGGACTGGTTTACTGTGAAATATATTTAATTGTATTTCATATTAATTCATTCCATACAAAAAAAAAAACAATGTCTTATTTACCTTTCTCCATCATCATCTACATCAATTTCAACTTTGGGGGCTTGATCAGCTTCAGCTACTGGAACAGATGTGGTGTCTTCTTTGCTTTCGAAACAATCAAATAAATCGTCAATGTCTGCCATTTCTTAGAGGTGTTTTAAGTTTTATATTCAAGATTTTGATTATTTTTGTGGAGTACTCGTGTGAAAATTTTTAAATGAGCAAAACAAGAAAATGAAAATTATGCGTTGAAAATATATTCCGCTGACAAGTAGCGTGTTTTGTAAAGTGACAGACTGACAGATTTCGTTTTCTGATGGCTTTCCCAGCAAAATACAAATTAATGTAGTAGATCAAGAAAAAAAATAGACAGTTTACAGAGGGAGCATTTAGGCGCGTTTTTTTTTTTTTTGAAATTAATAAAGTGCAGTGATATTTTTGAACAAGGAATAAAATGGAACTCATGATATCAATCAGACGATGAGATTGCGAAAATAAGTTGATCCTGCATTTCTTAATATTTAAAGCCTCAGTAGAGCAACGCGTTTTTACAAAAAAGATTCAAGAGAGTAGATTAAAAATTAATCTTGGAAGTGTTTTCACCAGTAAAAAAGTGATTAGTTGGACCTCTATAGCTCCATTTCTTTCTAAAACACATATAAAGTATGTAACGAACCTATCAAGATCGCATCATCGGTGTATACCAACGATCTTTATACATACCTTGATTTGGCCCATTTCCCTATGGAGAAAATGAAATTTGGATAGGGACTGTCACAAACTAAGGTTTGTTTGTTTTGACAATCTTTCAAGATTACTTTTAAGATTACCATGAGATTAGTTTCTAATCTTTGTTTGAGAAGATTAAAATTTGTTTGGGAAATATTCAAGATTCAGAAGGCTTCAAAGAAGAAGTAATTCCACTGTAATCAGGATTGAATGGTAGGCGAATACGTAGCATTAAAAGAATGGCGTACCGCGGCGTCTAGTTACAAAAATGTATTGATTACAAGAATGTAAATATCGTTACCGAGTAGGTACTGATACAATTTTTTTTTCAGCAAACCAAGTGTTGAACCGTGATAATAAAAATTGATCAAAAAGTAAATTCTGAAAAAAAATTGTCAGAAAAATTTTTGCTAAAAAAAAAAAATGGCTAACAATTTTTGATTTTTTGCCTTTCAAAAATTCATACTTTTTAATACATCAGATGACATTAACATTTTAGAGTTCAAACTTCTTTTTTGGTTTATTTAAGCAATTAAAATAATAAAATTTATCCTTTTTCTATCTAATGACAATTTTAGTTTTATAAAAGAGAATTTTCCAAATTCTCTTTTGACTTGTTTTAGCAATTCAAATAACAAGTTTTATATTTTTTTTTTTACATTTATTTTATACAATTTTCGGTCACGTTATCAGCCGTTACAGTTTTTTGATTCTTTTCCAAAAATAAGTTTTAAACAATGGTTTTCGTTAAGTTTGCAATGTTATATCCTTCAATTCGTAATTAAATGAGTAAAAATCTTAACGAATTTGCCTATACCTATGTTTTGTTATACATAATGTTCAATTCAAATTTTCTGAAATGTTAACCAAATTTTACTAATTTAAGTTGCCTCGGCTATCTTTTCAATTTTGAATTATTTACTATATGTACTATAGGCTTGAAAATTTTGGTTTGGAATTTTTGACGAACTCTTTAAAAATCGCCTTCTTTATTATTTTATCACGATAGTTCTTTGCGAAGAGTTTTTATGGTCAAAATTTGGTGAAATAAATCCAGTCTTCAAACAAGTTTCTTTTTAACATTTATATATCTTTATTTAATTGTTATATGAAGTTAGCTTTAATATAGTCGTTAAAAAAATAATTAAGTCAGAATACAGTCAGTTTTTTCTTCCTTTTTTTATGAAACAAATTTAAGACAGATTAAATGGTCTTAAGCTGAGCACTCATTGTTTAAACTAAAACTTAGGAGAACAGACAGCTAAAAGTTTAGTTAGCAATGTAAACATGAGCCTTGAAAAAGGGAAATACCTACATATATATTTTTTTTTCAAAAAAAAAAAAAAAAAACGAATAGAACATAATGTAAGTTTTGAAAAAAATTGACTCTGATTAACAAAGCTATAAACTCAATTAGCTTCAACTATAATAATGTTTTGGCTTTTAAGGAGATGGGTTATTTGGAATGATGCATTGTCACACTTTCACTTAATTAATCAATTAGTTGAACTAAGCAATCGAAGTTTTCTATTGTTAAGTTATTCCAATTTAAAATTATTACTTCGACGAAGCTCGTGCTTATCTTAACGAATTTGTTTCAACGAGTAGACGAGTTTGTTTTCCTGTTATTTATGAGTTCTTAAAATTAACGAGTATTGTCAAAACTCTTAGCGTATCTTATTTTATCAGATATAATTTCGGGCATGATCATAAAGTATTCTGAACGAGTGTCCTTCCAGATTTAAATCTTAACGAATTTAGGCACGACATCTCATTTTGTATTACTCAACGAATTCCTCTGAATCTTTAAACGATAGTTTCTTCTCCATATTTCTGAGCTTAGTCCCAATTTTTAAGAATAGTATCTTAAAGGTGAATTACTTCATTTTCTTCTTGAATATTTTTTTGACGAATAATCTCCCAAGCTTGTTCTCATAACCGGCATTTGCTAAATTTCTAACGAATTCGTTTTACCGTCAAAACACTTAACGAGTTTTATTTTAGAATTAGTATGTTTATTTTAGCGCGTGATTAAAAAATATTCTCAACGAATTTTTGGATTTTCTTAACGCATTCAGCCTTAGTAGAATTCTTAACGAACTCTTTAGAAACTCTTAACGAGTTTTTCCTTATGTTACCGGCGCACCGCGACGGGCGTACATTTTCTTCAATTTATTCTTGTTCTAAGTTGACACTTAACCGATTTTCAAGCAAAAATGTGACAGTTTATCATTAAATTTCAAACAGTCTAAACAGTTAGTTAGTTGTTTTGTTCATTTTATCAATAAAAAAACTTTTAAGAAAATTGGTAAGACAGATGTAAGAAGAAGTGTCTTTGAAAAAATCAAATTGATAAAATCAGTGTGGAAAATCAGATAGCTTTGAATTCAGGGAGCGTTGGGATCAAAGGCGCTGGGCACAGGGAGTGTAGGATGCTTCGTAAGAAGGATGCAGGGACTATGAGCACAGTAGGCGATTGTCCAGCAACACTTTGAAAACAGGGAACTTTAAAAAAGCCATATTTTTATAGTTAGGTGGGATTTGAAAAGTTACTATCTTGTTCTGTATTACTAGGGATCAGTGATAGGTCTTGTCAGGGTCACGCATGTAAGTCCTTGGTTTTCCTTCTTTTTTTCTTAGCATATGTTCATGTTTTTTTTATAATTTCCAAACTGCTTCGGTGTTATTTTTTCAAATCGTATTCAATCGAGTTCCATCGTTACATTTCACGAATTTGGGTTATTTCTTCGCCTTAAAATTGAACGATATTTTTATTTTGCTAATTCTTAACGAACATTTTTTTTATGGAATAACGATTTGGGAAAGTCTTCGGACTTTCTCGGCTTTCTTTACAGTTTTGAAGTACTTATTATAATGTAGACTTGAAAATTAAAAATTCTCTTCATGTTGTATTTAACCACGATAGTTCCTTGAAACAATGTGTTCAAAAAGTAGTCGTTAAGTCAAAACACAGTCAATTTTTTTTATCGTTACTTTTTATAAAAGCAAATCTATGACAAATTGAATGTGTCATAATTTTTGAAATGATTCATTGATGAAACTAAAACTTAGGAAAACAGACAGCTAAAAGTTTAGTAAGCAATGTAAACATGAGCCTTGAAAAAGGGAAATATGTTTTTTTTTTCAAAAGAAAAAACGAAAAGAACATAATGTAAGTTTTGAAAAAAATTGACTCTGATATAACAAAGCTATAAACTCAATTAGCTTCAACTACAATAATGTTTTGGCTTTTAAGGAGATGGGTTATTTGGAATGATGCATTGTCACACTTTCACTTAATTAATCAATTTATTAGTTGAACTAAGCAATCGAAGTTTTCGACGAAGCTCGTGCTTATCTTAACGAAATTGTTTTAGCGAGTAGACGAGTTCGTTTTCCTGTTATTTATTAGTTTTTAAATTTAATGAGTATTGTCAAAACTCTTAGCGTATCTTATTTTATCAGATATAATTTCGGGCATGATCATAAAGTATTCTGAACGAGTGTCCTTCCAGATTTAAATCTTAACGAATTTAGGCACGACATCTCATTTTGTATTACTCAACGAATTCCTCTGAATCTTTTAACGATAGTTTCGTCTCCATATTTCTGAGCTTAGTCCCAATTTTTAAGAATAATATCTTAAAGGTGAAATACTTGACGAATAATCTCCCAAGCTTGTTCTCATAACCGGTATTTGCTAAATTTTTAATGAATTTGTTTTACCGTCAAAACTCTTAACGAGTTTTATTTTAGAATTAGTATGTTTATTTTAGCGCGTGATTAAAAAATATTCTCAACGAATTTTTGGATTTTCTTAACGCATTCAGCCTTAGTAGAATTCTTAACGAACTCTTTAGAAACTCTTAACGAGTTTTTCCTTATGTTACCGGCGCACCGCGACGGGCGTACATTTTCTTCAATTTATTCTTGTTCTAAGTTGACACTTAACCGATTTTCAAGCAAAAATGTGACAGTTTATCATTAAATTTCAAACAGTCTAATCAGTTAGTTAGTTGTTTTGTTCATTTTATCAATAAAAAAACTTTTAAGAAAATTGGTAAGACAGATGTAAGAAGAAGTGTCTTTGAAAAAATCAAATTGATAAAATCAGTGTGGAAAATCAGATAGCTTTGAATTCAGGGAGCGTTGGGATCAAAGGCGCTGGGCACAGGGAGTGTAGGATGCTTCGTAAGAAGGATGCAGGGACTATGAGCACAGTAGGCGATTGTCCAGCAACACTTTGAAAACAGGGAACTTTAAAAAAGCCATATTTTTATAGTTTGGTGGGATTTGAAAAGTTACTATCTTGTTCTGTATTACTAGGGATCAGTGATAGGTCTTGTCAGGGTCACGCATGTAAGTCCTTGGTTTTCCTTCTTTTTTTCTTAGCAAATGTTCATGTTTTTTTTATAATTTCCAAACTGCTTCGGTGTTATTTTTTCAAATCGTATTCAATCGAGTTCCATCGTTACATTTCACGAATTTGGGTTATTTCTTCGCCTTAAAATTGAACGATATTTTTATTTTGCTAATTCTTAACGAACATTTTTTTTATGGAATAACGATTTGGGAAAGTCTTCGGACTTTCTCGGCTTTCTTTACAGTTTTGAAGTACTTATTATAATGTAGACTTGAAAATTAAAAATTCTCTTCATGTTGTATTTAACCACGATAGTTCCTTGAAACAATGTGTTCAAAAAGTAGTCGTTAAGTCAGAACACAGTCAATTTTTTTTATCGTTACTTTTTATAAAAGCAAATCTATGACAAATTGAATGTGTCATAATTTTTGAAATGATTCATTGATGAAACTAAAACTTAGGAAAACAGACAGCTAAAAGTTTAGTAAGCAATGTAAACATGAGCCTTGAAAAAGGGAAATATGTTTTTTTTTTCAAAAGAAAAAACGAAAAGAACATAATGTAAGTTTTGAAAAAAATTGACTCTGATATAACAAAGCTATAAACTCAATTAGCTTCAACTACAATAATGTTTTGGCTTTGAAGGAGATGGGTTATTTGGAATGATGCATTGTCACACTTTCACTTAATTAATCAATTAGTTGAACTAAGCAATCGAAGTTTTCTATTGTTGAGTTATTCCAATTTATAATTATTACTTCGACGAAGCTCGTGCTTATCTTAACGAAATTGTTTTAACGAGTAGACGAGTTCGTTTTCCTGTTATTTATTAGTTCTTAAAATTAACGAGTATTGTCAAAACTCTTAGCGTATCTTATTTTATCAGATATAATTTCGGGCATGATCATAAAGTATTCTGAACGAGTGTCCTTCCAGATTTAAATCTTAACGAATTTAGGCACGACATCTCATTTTGTATTACTCAACGAATTCCTCTGAATCTTTAAACGATAGTTTCTTCTCCATATTTCTGAGCTTAGTCCCAATTTTTAAGAATAGTATCTTAAAGGTGAATTACTTCATTTTCTTCTTGAATATTTTTTTGACGAATAATCTCCCAAGCTTGTTCTCATAACCGGCATTTGCTAAATTTCTAACGAATTCGTTTTACCGTCAAAACACTTAACGAGTTTTATTTTAGAATTAGTATGTTTATTTTAGCGCGTGATTAAAAAATATTCTCAACGAATTTTTGGATTTTCTTAACGCATTCAGCCTTAGTAGAATTCTTAACGAACTCTTTAGAAACTCTTAACGAGTTTTTCCTTATGTTACCGGCGCACCGCGACGGGCGTACATTTTCTTCAATTTATTCTTGTTCTAAGTTGACACTTAACCGATTTTCAAGCAAAAATGTGACAGTTTATCATTAAATTTCAAACAGTCTAAACCATTGAATAAATATAAATAGAAGGTCTCACACAGAAAATCGCCACTATGGGTGGTCGATGCCGCCACCATCGCTTGAAAAAATATAATAGGTCTGGATATTCAATAAGAAAATTTTTCCTTAATTATAAATGAGTTGTGTATTCGAAAGGGATTTTTTCTCAATTTGAAAATTTTTTGTTTATCTACGTTTCTACGGCAACGATTGTTCTATTTGTTTTCTATTATTCAAATTATTTGTTTTTTTCAAAATAATTTGTTTTCAAATATGTATGAATGTAGGTATGTATGTACATATGTATGTATTTGAATATGTGCCTATGAAAATTTTCGTTATTTTTAATTCTAAATTAAAAATCAAAACAGAGGGGTTGCATTTGTGTCTTGATTTTTTTTTTGATACGAAAGTTACATTAGTCAGGTAGGGACATAATGGGCCCTACCAATAATCAAATTTAGCAACGACTTAAATATTTCGAAAAAATTCACCATTATGTTATGGATCCTAAATACTTAACCAAACACTGCATGTTATTTCTTTGAAAGCCATTTCATGTATGGGGCATTTCACGTGAAGCGGATAACGAAAAAAGTGATGGGTCTTGGAATTGGTTCATTTTTGGTTTATGTAAACTTCTTTTTGTTCTTAATCTAAATCCAGAAGAATTCTGACATGCTATGGGTAAGGGTTTTCTTAAAAAATACTGATAAATTAAATTGAGCATTACAAAAATAATTTCAATGGTGGAATATATGGTAAAGTAGATGTCCTTTTTATTCATAAAATTTAAACCGGAAATTGATTTTTTTTTCTTATAGAAAACCGGAAGTTAACATTTCAAATTGAATTTTAGTCAAGTTAGCCATTTTTAATATTTTTTGTTTTGGTCCCATTTTTAAGCCTAAATTTCAGAAATACTACATGCCAGGTTTCAGAGTGGGATATCCATACGTTTAGAAGATACAGCATTTTAAGTGCGAGAAATACCTGCAGAACCAGATTTTAGTATGGAAAACACGTGATTTTAACACTCAAATCTAGTTTTGAGTACGTAAGACCTTTTTGATATTTTTTATCTTTCCTCACAATCTTTTAAATACAATACTAAAATAAGTTTAATTCCACACTAATGACTTTTAATGGAAAAAAGTTTAAAAACAGGTCAACGGCTGCCTAATATATGATTAATTATAATGCCAAACCAGTCCAAAAAATCAACTCAAAGCTTAGGGAGTGATGTTTTTCTAGCACGTGCTTGTAAACATCATTCCTTGAACATTGATTTTATCGAAATGTCGACTATTAACATATATACATTTTGAAAAGTCAAGTTATTTTAGCAAATAAATTGTGGGAAAACCGTTGTCCACACAGAAAACAGGTGTATGGTACATACAAATTTCTGACCTATATTGTTTAAATAAAAAATAATAAAAAATCGGTTGCGCTTTTGCAATGTTAAAACCAGCTAAAGTAAAAAGAATAAAAATGAAAAAACCTTTATAAGTCGGAAACATTATACCTACTTTCTTTGTCCTTTGGCCTAACAGGAGGTGTACAAACTAGTCAAAAAAAAAAACAAAGAAACAAAAACTAACAAAAAAAAAGTTCTCTAATGTCTTGAACTTTTTTTTCAGTAAATCAAATAATGCATTCATCGGTTAACTTGTTTATTCAATTGAAATTTGAAAATTTAACAAAAAGATAGATTTTTGGGAACAAAAGATTTTCTTATAAAGGTAACCTCATATTAAAGGTTTTCGCGGTTGGTTGAATTATACATTTTTAGATTTTAAAAGTGTATGAAGGTAACCTCGTTGTATATGTATGTAAGTGTTTCCTAAAGCCGTAAAATACCGTATTGAGTTCATTGTTTTAACAATTTAGTTTCAATTTTGAGTTATAGATATTTCCAACAAGTATCTGAATATAATGCATTATTTAAATGTTATTTTAACATTAGGTATTTTTCTGAGTAAAAGATGTAAGTATTCGATTTGCTTTAATCTCCTTGTTCGAAAAATAATCTATGTACATCAAAAACTAGGTTTCTAAAAACATATTAACAAATCAAATAAACAAACAATCTTCAATTAATTTCTTATGTTCACATTTCAATAGGCAAAAATGTTTCTTACTTACCCGACAAAGAAATATCGACACATGAAACAAAATATAAAAACAACCCATACCCCTAAAGAAAACTACCTACACACATTTATAATGCATGAACCTATATTGAAATTTGAAAAAAAATCAAAACAAATCTAAATCTCTATGGATACGGAAAGGCACAAATATAAAAATACAATAAATAAATATCCCGTTGAAAATTGGTTTGTGTTCATGAAAACCCCACATCTTTTTTTTTTGTTTCTTAAATTTGCCACACGTAGTCGATGCCGCTTTGAGCTCTGAGGTGTCACTTCTATTTATATTTATTCAATGGTCTAAACAGTTAGTTAGTTGTTTTGTTCATTTTATCAATAAAAAAACTTTTAAGAAAATTGGTAAGACAGATGTAAGAAGAAGCGTCTTTGAAAAAATCAAATTGATAAAATCAGTGTGGAAAATCAGATAGCTTTGAATTCAGGGAGCGTTGGGATCAAAGGCGCTGGGCACAGGGAGTGTAGGATGCTTCGTAAGAAGGATGCAGGGACTATGAGCACAGTAGGCGATTGTCCAGCAACACTTTGAAAACAGGGAACTTTAAAAAAGCCATATTTTTATAGTTAGGTGGGATTTGAAAAGTTACTATCTTGTTCTGTATTACTAGGGATCAGTGATAGGTCTTGTCAGGGTCACGCATGTAAGTCCTTGGTTTTCCTTCTTTTTTTCTTAGCAAATGTTCATGTTTTTTTTATAATTTCCAAACTGCTTCGGTGTTATTTTTTCAAATCGTATTCAATCGAGTTCCATCGTTACATTTCACGAATTTGGGTTATTTCTTCGCCTTAAAATTGAACGATATTTTTATTTTGCTAATTCTTAACGAACATTTTTTTTATGGAATAACGATTTGGGAAAGTCTTCGGACTTTCTCGGCTTTCTTTACAGTTTTGAAGTACTTATTATAATGTAGACTTGAAAATTAAAAATTCTCTTCATGTTGTATTTAACCACGATAGTTCCTTGAAACAATGTGTTCAAAAAGTAGTCGTTAAGTCAAAACACAGTCAATTTTTTTTATCGTTACTTTTTATAAAAGCAAATCTATGACAAATTGAATGTGTCATAATTTTTGAAATGATTCATTGATGAAACTAAAACTTAGGAAAACAGACAGCTAAAAGTTTAGTAAGCAATGTAAACATGAGCCTTGAAAAAGGGAAATATGTTTTTTTTTTCAAAAGAAAAAACGAAAAGAACATAATGTAAGTTTTGAAAAAAATTGACTCTGATATAACAAAGCTATAAACTCAATTAGCTTCAACTACAATAATGTTTTGGCTTTTAAGGAGATGGGTTATTTGGAATGATGCATTGTCACACTTTCACTTAATTAATCAATTAGTTGAACTAAGCAATCGAAGTTTTCTATTGTTGAGTTATTCCAATTTAAAATTATTACATCGACGAAGCTCGTGCTTATCTTAACGAAATTGTTTTAACGAGTAGACGAGTTCGTTTTCCTGTTATTTATTAGTTCTTAAAATTAACGAGTATTGTCAAAACTCTTAGCGTATCTTATTTTATCAGATATAATTTCGGGCATGATCATAAAGTATTCTGAACGAGTGTCCTTCCAGATTTAAATCTTAACGAATTTAGGCACGACATCTCATTTTGTATTACTCAACGAATTCCTCTGAATCTTTAAACGATAGTTTCTTCTCCATATTTCTGAGCTTAGTCCCAATTTTTAAGAATAGTATCTTAAAGGTGAAATACTTCATTTTCTTCTTGAATATTTTTTTGACGAATAATCTCCCAAGCTTGTTCTCATAACCGGTATTTGCTAAATTTCTAACGAATTCGTTTTACCGTCAAAACACTTAACGAGTTTTATTTTAGAATTAGTATATTTATTTTAGCGCGTAATTAAAAAATATTCTCAACGAATTTTTGGATTTTCATAACGCATTCAGCCTTAGTAGAATTCTTAACGAACTCTTTAGAAACTCTTAACGAGTTTTTCCTTATGTTACCGGCGCACCGCGGCGGGCGTACATTTTCTTCAATTTATTATTTTTCTAAGTTGACACGTAACCGATTTTCAAGCAAAAATGTGACAGTTTATCATTAAATTTCAAACAGTCTAATCAGTTAGTTAGTTGTTTTGTTCATTTTATCAATAAAAAAACTTTTAAGAAAATTGGTAAGACAGATGTAAGAAGAAGTGTCTTTGAAAAAATCAAATTGATAAAATCAGTGTGGAAAATCAGATAGCTTTGAATTCAGGGAGCGTTGGGATCAAAGGCGCTGAGCACAGGGAGTGTAGGATGCTTCGTAAGAAGGATGCAGGGACTATGAGCACAGTAGGCGATTGTCCAGCAACACTTTGAAAACAGGGAACTTTAAAAATACCTTATTTTTATAGTTTGGTGGGATTTGAAAAGTTACTATCTTGTTCTGTATTACTAGGGATCAGTGATAGGTCTTGTCAGGGTCACGCATGTAAGTCCTTGGTTTTCCTTCTTTTTTTCTTAGCATATGTTCATGTTTTTTTTTTTATAATTTCCAAACTGCTTCGGATTTATTTTTTCAAAACGTATTCAATCGAGTTCCATCGTTACATTTCACGATTTTGGGTTATTTCTTCGCCTTAAAATTGAACGATATTTTTATTTTGCTAATTCTTAACGAACATTTTTTTTATGGAATAACGATTTGGGGAAGTCTTCGGACTTTCTCGGCTTTCTTTACAGTTTTGAAGTACTTATTATAATGTAGACTTGAAACTCTTTAAAAATTCTCTTCATGTTGTATTTAACCACGATAGTTCCTTGAAACAATGTGTTCAAAAAGTAGTCGTTAAGTCAAAACACAGTCAATTTTTTTTTATCGTTACTTTTTATAAAAGCAAATCTATGACAAATTGGATGTGTCATAATTTTTGAAATGATTCATTGATGAAACTAAAACTTAGGAAAACAGACAGCTAATAGTTTAGTAAGCAATGTAAACATGAGCCTTGAAAAAGGGAAATATGTTTTTTTTTCAAAAGAAAAAACGAAAAGAACATAATGTAAGTTTTGAAAAAAATTGACTCTGATATAACAAAGCTATAAACTCAATTAGCTTCAACTACAATAATGTTTTGGCTTTTAAGGAGATGGGTTATTTGGAATGATGCATTGTCACACTTTCACTTAATTAATCAATTAGTTGAACTAAGCAATCGAAGTTTTCTATTGTTGAGTTATTCCAATTTAAAATTATTACTTCGCGAAGCTCGTGCTTATCTTAACGAAATTGTTTTAACGAGTAGACGAGTTCGTTTTCCTGTTATTTATTAGATCTTAAAATTAACGAGTATTGTCAAAACTCTTAGCATATCTTATTTTATCAGATATAATTTCGGGCATGATCATAAAGTATTCTGAACGAGTGTCCTTCCACATTTAAATCTTAACGAATTTAGGCACGACATCTCATTTTGTATTACTCAACGAATTCCTCTGAATCTTTAAACGATAGTTTCTTCTCCATATTTCTGAGCTTAGTCCCAATTTTTAAGAATAGTATCTTAAAGGTGAAATACTTCATTTTCTTCTTGAATATTTTTTTGACGAATAATCTCCCAAGCTTGTTCTCATAACCGGTATTTGCTAAATTTCTAACGAATTCGTTTTACCGTCAAAACACTTAACGAGTTTTATTTTAGAATTAGTATATTTATTTTAGCGCGTAATTAAAAAATATTCTCAACGAATTTTTGGATTTTCATAACGCATTCAGCCTTAGTAGAATTCTTAACGAACTCTTTAGAAACTCTTAACGAGTTTTTCCTTATGTTACCGGCGCACCGCGGCGGGCGTACATTTTCTTCAATTTATTATTTTTCTAAGTTGACACGTAACCGATTTTCAAGCAAAAATGTGACAGTTTATCATTAAATTTCAAACAGTCTAATCAGTTAGTTAGTTGTTTTGTTCATTTTATCAATAAAAAAACTTTTAAGAAAATTGGTAAGACAGATGTAAGAAGAAGTGTCTTTGAAAAAATCAAATTGATAAAATCAGTGTGGAAAATCAGATAGCTTTGAATTCAGGGAGCGTTGGGATCAAAGGCGCTGAGCACAGGGAGTGTAGGATGCTTCGTAAGAAGGATGCAGGGACTATGAGCACAGTAGGCGATTGTCCAGCAACACTTTGAAAACAGGGAACTTTAAAAAAGCCTTATTTTTATAGTTTGGTGGGATTTGAAAAGTTACTATCTTGTTCTGTATTACTAGGGATCAGTGATAGGTCTTGTCAGGGTCACGCATGTAAGTCCTTGGTTTTCCTTCTTTTTTTCTTAGCATATGTTCATGTTTTTTTTTTTTATAATTTCCAAACTGCTTCGGTGTTATTTTTTCAAAACGTATTCAATCGAGTTCCATCGTTACATTTCACGATTTTGGGTTATTTCTTCGCCTTAAAATTGAACGATATTTTTATTTTGCTAATTCTTAACGAACATTTTTTTTATGGAATAACGATTTGGGGAAGTCTTCGGACTTTCTCGGCTTTCTTTACAGTTTTGAAGTACTTATTATAATGTAGACTTGAAACTCTTTAAAAATTCTCTTCATGTTGTATTTAACCACGATAGTTCCTTGAAACAATGTGTTCAAAAAGTAGTCGTTAAGTCAAAACACAGTCAATTTTTTTTATCGTTACTTTTTATAAAAGCAAATCTATGACAAATTGAATGTGTCATAATTTTTGAAATGATTCATTGATGAAACTAAAACTTAGGAAAACAGACAGCTAAAAGTTTAGTATGCAATGTAAACATGAGCCTTGAAAAAGGGAAATATGTTTTTTTTTCAAAAGAAAAAACGAAAAGAACATAATGTAAGTTTTGAAAAAAATTGACTCTGATATAACAAAGCTATAAACTCAATTAGCTTCAACTACAATAATGTTTTGGCTTTTAAGGAGATGGGTTATTTGGAATGATGCATTGTCACACTTTCACTTAATTAATCAATTAGTTGAACTAAGCAATCGAAGTTTTCTATTGTTGAGTTATTCCAATTTAAAATTATTACTTCGCGAAGCTCGTGCTTATCTTAACGAAATTGTTTTAACGAGTAGACGAGTTCGTTTTCCTGTTATTTATTAGTTCTTAAAATTAACGAGTATTGTCAAAACTCTTAGCATATCTTATTTTATCAGATATAATTTCGGGCATGATCATAAAGTATTCTGAACGAGTGTCCTTCCACATTTAAATCTTAACGAATTTAGGCACGACATCTCATTTTGTATTACTCAACGAATTCCTCTGAATCTTTAAACGATAGTTTCTTCTCCATATTTCTGAGCTTAGTCCCAATTTTTAAGAATAGTATCTTAAAGGTGAAATACTTCATTTTCTTCTTGAATATTTTTTTGACGAATAATCTCCCAAGCTTGTTCTCATAACCGGTATTTGCTAAATTTCTAACGAATTCGTTTTACCGTCAAAACACTTAACGAGTTTTATTTTAGAATTAGTATATTTATTTTAGCGCGTAATTAAAAAATATTCTCAACGAATTTTTGGATTTTCATAACGCATTCAGCCTTAGTAGAATTCTTAACGAACTCTTTAGAAACTCTTAACGAGTTTTTCCTTATGTTACCGGCGCACCGCGGCGGGCGTACATTTTCTTCAATTTATTATTTTTCTAAGTTGACACGTAACCGATTTTCAAGCAAAAATGTGACAGTTTATCATTAAATTTCAAACAGTCTAATCAGTTAGTTAGTTGTTTTGTTCATTTTATCAATAAAAAAACTTTTAAGAAAATTGGTAAGACAGATGTAAGAAGAAGTGTCTTTGAAAAAATCAAATTGATAAAATCAGTGTGGAAAATCAGATAGCTTTGAATTCAGGGAGCGTTGGGATCAAAGGCGCTGAGCACAGGGAGTGTAGGATGCTTCGTAAGAAGGATGCAGGGACTATGAGCACAGTAGGCGATTGTCCAGCAACACTTTGAAAACAGGGAACTTTAAAAATACCTTATTTTTATAGTTTGGTGGGATTTGAAAAGTTACTATCTTGTTCTGTATTAGACTAGGGATCAGTAATAGGTCTTGTCAGGGTTACATAAATTTATTATTAAATTTTAAAATTAAAAATTAAATTTCTTAACAAATTCTTGCAAAGCTTTCGATTTAAATTTTTAACAGACATGTATTCGTCTTTAAAGATTATGTACAGTGCCGGTAAAAATAATAGCACTACTGGTACAAGTTTCATTTTTACTTCTGCAATTGAGTAAATAGAAAAATATTTACAGCAACTATACTGTTAATTGTTATTGCTTAAACTGTCATCTCTCTGTATTGTGTATCTCTGGCACTAAAAAGGTAACGGTTTTTTGTCACTACATAAGTAGTTAAGCACGGAGGTTCGAGCATAATGGTGTGGGCTTGTTTTTCCTACTATGGAGTTGGGCCCATATATTGGATTAAACCCATCATGGATCAACACGTTTATTTAATATAGTCGAAAACATTATACTCCCTTATGCAGAGGAAGAGATGCCGCTTTTATGGTCTTCCAACAGGACAATGACTCCAAGCACACTAGTAAGAAGGCAAAAAAATGGTTAGCAGATCATGAAGTTAATGTGATGGAGTGGCCAGCGCAATCGCCTGACCTAAATCCCATCGAAAATCTTTGGGCAGATGTTAAGATAGGAGTCTCTGACGCTAGGCCGTTAAGTAACCAAGCACTCTGGTCTGCCGTGAAGGTCGCCTGGGAGAATATTTCGATTGAAAGGTGCCAACATTTGGTAAATTCGATGAACAGACGTTGTAAAGCTGTAAAAGCCAACAAAGGCTATACAGCAAAATACTGATTTTGGTGGGTTAGGTACTTCTTAAAAATAAAATGATAAAAACAAATTGTATTCTTACGATGTTTTAGTTTTAAGTTGCATGATAAAGCAATGGTGCTATTTTTTTTACCGCCTATTAATAAGAGTTTTTGGAGAAAATTTAAGTTATTTTAAAAAATTGATGAATAAAAGTTGCAATTTTTTTTAAAATGTGTTCTTTTGATTAAATTTAGTCTTTTTGCATATCTAAAATTTCCCTCAAAATATTGACATAAACTTTATTTTTAAATGAAATTGGGTTCTCGTACTGGTGCTATTTTTTTTACCGCAGCTGTATGTATTTCGTAATTCAAAAAGAATGCGTAAATATTTTATATGGTCCACGCGTAGTACTTTTGGCCCACTCAGTTCTCATTTCTGCCACCAATTATCGTCTTTTGACTTTTCTATTTTCAATAGGCCCTGGTCGAGTTCTCCCCCAGCTGATGTTGAACCTTTCAATTTTTTAATAAGTTTGACTCAGGTAAATGTATGAAAACAAAGCCATTTGATTTTCGATATTTAAAATTCAAAAAGCATAAAATCATTATTTGCATGACAAAAAAGAAGTTTGAGCTCAAAACGGAAGTAATCATCTGATATTCTTACATATAAGTAAAAATTTGTTTAAACAGATTTTTTGAATAAATAGTAATACTCGTAGAAAAAATTTAATCACAAGTTAAAGACGAGAATAATAAGTTTTCTCTTAAAGGTTATATGAAAGGTAAAGCTATTATTTAAGCTAGGAAATTTCAAGGAAGAAAATCTCTTTAGGTCAAAATACGGATAGACCGAAAGATAGGCAGAAATACATCATTCCGCTACCAAGTCTTTAAGCGTTCTCTAACATAGTATGTAATGTCAGGTCTGATTGATATCTCGAGTTCGATTTTTAGAAAAAAATCCAAAACTTGCCGTCTATGCGTAGTCGAAATTAAAAATGAATATGCAGGTTTGCAGTATTCGAAGTTTAATGAAAGATTTATATTGAACCTAACGATAAAAAGCATTATTTCAAAACAAGGTATGTATCTCAAAAGAGAGTTTTTTTTATTTATTTAGAAGAAACAATAGAAAACGTGGAGAGTGTGTCTACTTGCCGAGCCATCATAAGTATTTTTCACTGTTGGATAAAATGCCGCGAACGCGAAGCATTTTTAAGAAATATTTTTATTTTTAAGAAATAAATTCTCAAATTGAACTTTTATAATTTATAAACAAACGAATTACTTTTTTTTTAAATCGATCGATATATCGATACATAATTATTCAATTTTAAAACAGGTGCGTCTAAGCATATTCGCATTTTCAGAAATATTATTTTGGTTTCGATAGCAAAAAAGAAGTTAAATTAAGTAATAATCTGTTATCATTGTACATATATCCTAGAATAAAAGAAAGAAGTGCATTACTTGAGCCCACAAAGAAACACTTAACATATTTAACAATATGATTAATTTACTTACTTTTACAACAACTCAATATTTAAACTTTAAATACTCGCGCCAAATTAATAATATTATTCGATTTGTTGCACTGCACTTCCGAGATCGATGACTGCTCGATAATACTACTAGTACTTATCATTGAAATAACTCATAATGTTAAGCTTTCAAATGAAGCAATATTTGATTTTGCATTTAAAAATCCTCAAAATTAACAATAATGATTTTTCAATGATAAAAAAAAATTATCCGCGCCTTACATCATATACTAAGGGGCTGCACCAAAATAAAGTTCATTATTCTTCATCAGTTTTGCATTAAAACAATTATTACTTTCGCTTTTTATCTTGTCTCAAAATTAAACTAATTAATATTTTAAATGCAGCAAAAAACTACTTATAAAATTTTTAATACAACATTTTAAATAATTTTTCATCAAAAGACTTACCAGTTATTAACAGCAAAAATGCTTAAATGTGCATCTTATAAGAAATGTCAAAAAATTTATGACTCACCCTTTTCAATACTTTGTATTTTTCTTTTCTTTTTATTTTACAACCAAATCCAAACGACATTACCGACACTCTTGAATCAACCGGTACCTAAATATTGTACAATATATGTGTTTTTACATAATAAATAATTTTTTAAGTTATCGAAATTATTAATAATTTTTATTTTGCTGTGAAATTCATTAACGAATCACTACATACATATATATTATAATTTCGATGCCGATAATTGAAACGTTCTCCAATTTAAAGCCGTACAAATGTATTAAATTTTTTGATCATTGATGACGTTAAAATATTATTTATGTAAAAAAAAACTTTCTGCGATTTTTTTTTAAATAATATAAATTACTAATTCACTTGATTATAATTTTTATTATTTAATAATTTTTATTAGGTACGCACTATCACAATTTTTTTTAACATTTTTTCTTTTTCCAACCGATCACGAAGCAAACTAACGAAAGAATGCTCTAGAAATAAAAATCCAACGGTAAACTGACTAACTCGTTTAATCATGCAAGATAGTGTATACGCGAAGCTTGGCTTTGTGGACAATTCTCTGAGAAACAAATCGCTAAGTCACTGTAGACACAAAGGAGATAGGAGATTACGATATGAAAGAAAACACTGTGCATGTGCAGTGTGCACATCACCACATTACGATATGCTGTGGATGTTGGAACGAATAATATTGATTAATTGTGAATAGTGAAATATTGCGTTCTATTTTTTTAGAAAAAACTGAATTCAGGCTGTAGGTTTTAAGAATGGGTCCATTAATTCTACACTGTTAAACTGGAACAAACAGCAAAAACAAAAATATATAACTAAATTTCACTTCATTTTTTTTCACAAATTTCCCCGCACACGCGCAGTGCTATAAAAATCAACTAGAAGAATAATTATAATGAGAAAACTTTTTTTTGCGAAAATATTATCACTTCTTGGGGATTCAAACTGAATATTTTTTTTTTCCAATTTTATATAACTGAAACCGCACTCTTCACAGATATTTTAATGAATTTTGTTTAAGCCTAACCGATAAATTTTATTAAAACTTTTTTTATTAAATAACTGATCGCGAAGCAAACTAACGAAAGGACGCTCTAGAAATAAAAATCCAACGGTAAACTGACTAACTCGTTTAATCATGCAAGATAGTGTATACGCAAAGCTTGGCTTTGTGGACAATTCTCTGAGAAACAAATCGCTAAGTCGCTGTAGACACAAAGGAGATAGGAGATTACGATATGAAAGAAAACACTGTGCATGTGCAGTGTGCACATCACCACATTACGATATGCTGTGGATGTTGGATCGAATAATATTGATTAATTGTGAATAGTGAAATATTGCGTTCTATTTTTTAGAAAAAACTGAATTCAGGCTGTAGGTTTTAAGAATGGGTCCATTAATTCTACACTGTGTAACTGGAACAAACAGCAAAAACAAGAATAAATAACTAAATTTCACTTCATTTTTTTTCACAAATTTCCCCGCACACGCGCAGTGCTATAAAAATCAACTAGAATATAAATTATAATGAGAAAACTTTTTTTGCGAAAATATTATACTTCTTGGGGATTCAAACTGAATATTTTTTTTTCCAATTTTATATAACTGAAACCGCACTCTTCACAGATATTTTAATGAATTTTGTTTAAGCCTAACCGATAAAATTTATTAAAACTTTTTTTTTATTAAATAACTGATCGCGAAGCAAACTAACGAAAGGACGCTCTAGAAATAAAAATCCAACGGTAAACTGACTAACTCGTTTAATCATGCAAGATAGTGTATACGCAAAGCTTGGCTTTGTGGACAATTCTCTGAGAAACAAATCGCTAAGTCGCTGTAGACACAAAGGAGATAGGAGATTACGATATGAAAGAAAACACTGTGCATGTGCAGTGTGCACATCACCACATTACGATATGCTGTGGATGTTGGATCGAATAATATTGATTAATTGTGAATAGTGAAATATTGCGTTCTATTTTTTAGAAAAAACTGAATTCAGGCTGTAGGTTTTAAGAATGGGTCCATTAATTCTACACTGTGTACCTGGAACAAACAGCAAAAACAAAAATAAATAACTAAATTTCACTTCACTTTTTTCACAAATTTCCCGGCACACGCGCAGTGCTATAAAAATCAACTCGAAGAATTATAATGAGAAAACTTTTTTTTGCGAAAATATTATCACTTCAAACTGAATATTTTTTTTTCCAATTTTATATAACTGAAACCGCACTCTTCACAGATATTTTAATGAATTTTGTGTAAGCCTAACCGATAAAATTTATTAAAACTTTTTTTTTTTATTAAACAACTGATCGCGAAGCAAACTAACGAAAGGACGCTCCAGAAATGAGAATGGAATGGTAAAACAAAAGCTTGCAACTTGCATGGCATTTGGCAATGCTTGTGTGTGCCATGATCTTTTATGTCGAAAGTTTTTGGAGACAACTACTGAGAGAATATTTCCCGTTGTTGATGAAAGAATTGGAAGAGTCGAACTACTCTAATTAATAGTCTATGTGGGTGTTAAATACTGAAAATGTAATTTTTTTGTTTCTGGGATTGTGGATTGTGGAATATTCCGTGTTTTTCTGTGAATGTTTCAATTTGGATTGCAGGTTAAAGAATTGGTAAAATCTTATCTAATTGAACCTAATTCTCGAGAAATTTGGTCCCTGTCCCACTTTCTCTTATTTTAAACTTCTTATATAGGAAAAATGCCGCAGGCAAGAAAGGCAAATAACTTTCATTTTATTATCGTGATCGCCACCGAGTAGGTTTGCACGAGTCTTTGATAGGGGAACGAAATACATAAGTGAGGCCGAGATCAATCGCGGTCTTATATCATTTTAAGTATTCCCTAAACTGAGGCGATTCTTTCGCGGAGACAACGAAAACAAAAACAACAAAGTGTTCTATTCATTGAAAACCACGTGCTGAATCGCATCGGTCTGGAAAGCCTTTAGCAATGAAATAAGGCCGCGAACAAAATAAGAAATAACACCCCACGGTCCTAATTCATTTTTTAAAATTAAATAAGGTCGCCATCCAATAAAAATAGGTATCTTTTAATAGCAAAAATCGATATATTATGTATTGATTGAATAATTGTGGTTATAATATTAGACATAGGAAATTTCATTTTGAAAATGAAATAAAGCCGCGATTGAAAAATGAAATTAAATCACGCGATCTATTTAATTTTTCGATCGGGCCTTATTTCATTGAAAAATGGGAATTCGATCAATAATCAATTTTTGCTGGGAAAAGATAAGTAGTTTTATTGAATCGCGGCCTAATTTCATTTTTAAAAACGAAATAAGAACGTGTGGCCTAATTTAATTATTTGATCGTGGCCTTATTTAATTCCTGAAATGAAACTAGACCAAGTTGCCTAATTTCATTTTAAGATCGCGGCCCTATTTCCATTAAAAAAAAAAAATGAAATAAGCCAGCGCGGTATAATTTAATCTTCTTGACCTAATGAGAGAGGATTTTTTGATTTAAGACTTAATTGTCTCTTAAACGTATGAGCGCCCTATTAGTACCAGTTTAAATGTCAAACCGTAGAAAATCAAGGTGCCATGACATAAGGCCAAGTGACATAAGGCCAAATTTGAAAAATTGGCCTTATGTCACTTTCCGAAAGCGACATAAGGCCAAATTTTAAGAGTTGGCTTTATGTCGCTTTTTAAAGCGTCATAAGGCCAATTTGGTCTTATGTCACTATGAACTGTTTCAAAAAAAAGGAAGTCATTATTCTAAAACCTCTAAAAACAAGAAAAATAAGAAAAACAAGAAAATTTCGTATGTGCATATTTATAAATAAATATATGTAATTTTATAAGAAAGTATAAACAACATTTAATTCATAACGAATATTTAACAAAATAACAAAACTTCAAAAAATATAACAGATAAATCAAAATAACAACAATTCAAATGTGATTTATGTACTAGTTTATGTACATTAATATTTAACAAAAAATTTGAGTAGAGTTTGTAACAATTTGTCTACAAATTGGGCAAAGAATCGGATTATTATTTTTCATATAGTTCTCCGACAGCTGTGAAAAACAATTTAAACATAATTTAAAATGTCTACAAGACTGCAGAAGAATGGTGCGAGTGTTTTCACAGCATATGACACAAAGAATTGGTCCCTCAGAAGCAAGAGTTTGTCTTTCCGTTTCAACTTCGTCGTTATTGATGTCTCTTTCTTTTTCATCTTCCTGACATATCTCTAATATAGCAGATTTTTCTGTTATCAAATTGTTGTTCTCATTAGTCATTTGATTCAAAAAGTCACTGATTGAAATAATTTTTTTATCTAGCTTTTGAAGCATAACATCAATTAGAGCTTGTTTTCGTTTATTTTTTTTTGGGGGTTCAAAAATGTCAAATGTTCCATCTATTGACATTATGAATTCACTAGATTTGACTTTGTCTTCATCCAATAAGACATCCAAAAATTTGAAAAAATTCCCATGCTTTGATAGTCTTCCGCTCAGTTTACTATTGAAGCCTTCAACCGCACTCGTTGTTCTCATCGAGGAACCAAAAACAGAAATATTGGAAGGAGTTTCCTATGTAAGTAAATTAAATTTTTAATACATGTATCTTTATATAAAAAAGGTCTTCATATGAATTTTATCAACATTTATTGAGATCTTACCGTTTCAATCCACTGTCTTCTAAAATAGGTGACAAAGTCCTTGAAAATACTCTCACCGTTTTTTCTAAATGGTTTATCATCGATTTTTGTGTTTAAAAAATCAAATGCCAAGTATATGTCTTCCGGTTTTAACAGCGGAAGTACCAAAAACTGTCTAAAGAGACGGTTAGCTTCTTTAAAAAAAAATTTGCGAGGCTCTTTTTCTTACAGCTTGACAAAAATGAAACCAACATGTTGTAAACTTTGCTGTTGGAAAAACGGTTTTCAAACTGTTTCTGAGAGCCTTTTCATAATCCGTTACAAATGATGTGGGGTTAAATTGAAACAAATTTACTTCAATATATTGGAAGACATGAAGATATGCGGCCATCGACTTTCGACTCATGAGTACGTAGATGAAAGGATAAATCTATAATAGAAATATGTATCTCATTTTAAATAATCAAAACCCTATTTATTGAAATACAAAAGTAAACATTTAAGTAAAGCTTGTTTTGGGAAATTAAGCAATAAAAAATGTGATATGCGCGTTCCTTTCATAACTAATTTTAGTTTTAAACTTGGTTCGTACCTATCTACAGTTGCGTGATGTATAATTAATTTTAGTAAATTCATCTTGATGAATTTAAATAAAAACGAGAACTATAAGAAAAATTCTTATACAAAAATGTTATTTCTTTTATGTATCTTATCTGTATCTTAAGATTGAACCAAGTGAAAGTATGTCTTTAAATAAAAAAAAAATATTATTCCAATTAGATATTTTATCTTTTTTTTATAATACTAAAATTAATTATACATCACGCAACTGTAGATAGGTACGAACCAAGTTTAAAACTAAAATTAGTTATGAAAGGAATATAGATCGAAAGTAGAAATAATTATGAAAGTGAACTTACATGATTGTCGTGCGAAAAATGTATAATCATGAGCTGTTTGAAGCCACATGATGGCACAACACTGAAAGTCCCGTCCAAAAGAAAATTACGTGGGGATCCACTGGGGAGTTTCGCAATTTCAGAAGCAATTGTCGGAGATATAAAAACTGAGTAGCTAAAGTTTTTTTCTAAAACTGTACTCCTATAAAACGGCTCATTAGTATATCGCGACATCCCAAAATTTTGCATTACAGTTTCGGTTTTAAAAGTGTCCGAAACCTCTTTCGCATTCACTGGGGAGTTTCGCAATTTCAGAAGCAATTGTCGGAGATATAAAAACTGAGTAGCTAAAGTTTTTTTCTAAAACTGTACTCCTATAAAACGGCTCATTAGTATATCGCGACATCCCAAAATTTTGCATTACAGTTTCGGTTTTAAAAGTGTCCGAAACCTCTTTCGCATTAATGGGAGCTTTTGGAAATGCTCCGTTGCGAATGCGCATGAGCTGTCTTCGCATTTTACCAAACTGAACCTGTGATTAAATAAAAAGGCAATTTGTTTTGAAATTATGTACGGTGTCTTTGAAAATGTTTGACAAATAAAATATTTATTAGCAGATGCCTACTATGTTAATTTACGAAGCTTACCTGAGGAGGGTTTTCGCTGCTACTTGCACATGCTTCATTGAAAACTTCCCTTATGCCACTTCTTTTTAATGAAATGTTTTTGCATTCGTCTTTTATTTCATTAATTTTTTTCATTTTGTTTCGCAAATTTTCACTATCTGGATGGTTATGTACGGCACTGGATTTAGGTATTCGTATCATGTTTGTGTTTTGGAAATCGATCACAGCACTAGCACTACATGATTTGTTATAACAAATATACCGCTTACTTAGTTTACAATTTAATTTGAATTTATATAAATGTTTTATTTCAGGAATATAAACTAGCTTACTTACTTTCCGTAAGCCCTCACAAAATTCAAATCTAAAAATTAAATCTGTGGAATTTTCCATTGTAGCACGCTGCACTCCCGACGTATTATTCATATGAGAAGACGAATAGAGAATGAACCCAACATAACAAAATTATTGTAATGATAAGAATTCAAACGGTAAAAACCAGTTTTGGAGAAAAAATAATTAAATTTTACATTTGGTCTTATGTCTAAAAAAAAATTGGCCTTATGACGCTTTAAAAAGCGACATAAAGCCAACTCTTAAAATTTGGCCTTATGTCGCTTTCGGAAAGTGACATAAGGCCAAATTTTCAAATTTGGCATTATGACGCTTGGCCTTATGTCATGGCACCGAAAATCAACTATAATCTTTTTATAGGAACCAACCTGGATTGTCAATGGGCTTTCCATTGAGGGGGCGTGGTAACCGCCCAGGTAGTCAGATAAGTTACTAATTATATATATATTATAGGAATCAATTCCGATATTCATTCAGTTTGTTTGTAAATATTTTTTTTTTGGAGATTTTGAAGGTTTTTAATTTGTCAAAAGTTTGGTACGTGGTTGTTCGAACCATCTTTTTAATGTCTCAATAACCTGAAACTTTTTAATTGAGTTAACATCACATAAAATTAAATACATAACAAACCACATGTAATAAACAATTTGACAACACAAACAAAAGCATAGAACACACAAAAACATCACAAACAATAATTGCAGGAACATACAAAAAAAATTAATTTATTTTTTTAAACAATAAGAAGTAAAAAGCTTAACATTATAGTAACTTAAAACAAAAGACATATAATTGGACAATTTAAGGACAATACAAATTATATCGAGTATAAAATATTATATATTTATAAAGAGTGTTAAAAAAAATCTAAGATTAAAACTAAAATTAACACTTAAAAATAAAATAAAGAAGTTACTAATATTTACAAAGTGAGATTCTCATCTTAAAACTTCTGATTTACGAAACAACTTAATATCTTACGAATTGGACGGATTTATCTGATATATTGAGAGTTGTATCATTAAAATAAACTCTGGAGAGATTCTAAAATTCTAAATTTTTTTTAAAATTAAAATTAACATGCTTGGCATTTTATATTTTTATAAAAATAAATAAATCTTTATTAAACACAAAAAAAAAATATAGTAAAAATAATTTATATGTTATGAATATATGTAAAATAACTTTTAAGTTTTCGATTGCCTTAAGATTAGAAAAAGAAAAAAAAAAAATGATCTTAATGAAAGTTGAGTAAAAAAGCTTTCTCTAGCACTTTTTATTGTTTGTCGATTCTTAAAACTAATTTTTTATATTTTATATTAATTTTCGAACTTTGTACAAAAATTTATTTTAGTTTATTTTTTATTTTGATTTTTATACTGATGTTTGAGGAATTCCCTCAATTAGCTGTGTCCGACTTGCAGCCGGTTTCATGGCAACAACTGCGGGCGTAGTCGATCTCGCATTTGGCACCGGAGTTGTACTCCGACTATTTATTATGACCTTGTCTGTCATAGAAGTGCTAGAGATCGGTTCTCTTTGGAGAAGTCTCTTCTCTTCAACAACAACCGATGGTTGGGGTTTCTTTCCATTGGCAATGACAGAGGCAATATTTCGACCACCTCGTGGTTCACTTTCCATTTTGTGAGGCGGTTTCTTCAAACTGGGATAGTTGCCATCTTTCACTGAATATGGACCAATGGATTCTTTCAACGATATTCCGCTTTTAAGTGAGGTCTGACTTCCGGTTTTGGCAAGGGAACTGGGTGCTCGAACGGATGTCGTATCGGTTTGTGATTTTGTTGCAAGTGTTTTTGTTGAAGGTGAGTCACGGAACTCGTAGATATTGTCACGTGATCGAACAACGTGATGGTTTGTAACCATATGTGCGTTGTCAATGCCGCTGGGGCTGCTTACAACTGAACGACCATCTCGATCGAGCTCATGGCCATCGTTTATGAAGACGTCTTCATCGTAGAAACGATCTGTTTGTCTGTGGGAAAACAAAAATTATCAAATTTTTAGAACATCGAACAATGATATTTTCTTGTATAAACTGAACGCGCTGCAATTTTGACGTTTCCGCGTATAAATTAACGTCACTTGTCTCAAAAATTGGAGGTGTCCATTTTGACGTTTCTACGTATAAATTCACCTCACTACTGAATGCTGCTAGTTTTGGAATTTATAAGTGGATGCGTCAAATTTTATTTCTGACGTAAACACGTATAAATTCAACTCACTACATTCAAAACTTGAACACATCAAATTTCGAAGTATAAATTTCCTTCACGTCAAATAGAGTTTTTGACGTGTGGTTATGAAATTATATATACGTGGCTACAAAATCTTATTGAGATGAAGTTTGATTTTATGTTTGGATACGTGATTTTAAATTTATTAGTTTTCCATGTAAAAGTTCACGTTGTGGTAATTTTTTAGCTCTTAAACTTATACATATAAAGGTCAAATAAAATTTTTAACGTCGATTGAATTTGAATAGGTCGCTATTAAGTAGCTCAAATCGAGTATTTTTGATATAAAATGAATTTATACGAGAGAGGATAATGTCAAATTGACTTTTTTTCGAGCTATAAATTCACATTACGTACAAAATTAAACGCAATATGAAAGGAGTGGTAAAAACTCACCTTTTTGCATTTCTCCACATAATGCAACAAATCACAACCAAAACAATAAGGAACAAACATGCCACCGACATGCTCCAAAAGGCAATCTGCAGGGGTTCCTTCGGCTCCCACCAGAACTCAGTAGTTGGTGGATAAGTTGGCACGAGTACTCCAATCACTGTTGGCAAATACTGAGTCCAAAAGGCACATTCGGTCTGTCGATAGTTCAATAGAATTGATGAATTATATGTCGTATTAATATTCAGGTACCGCAATTCACCCTGATAGGCTCGTTCATAGTGAATTCCCAGAACCTGTTCAGGAGTTGGATTTCTAAGAAAAAAAAAACAAGGGAAACCGTTATTAAATTTATAAGAATTTAAAAAGTATCCAAGGCTTACCCAAATCTTGCAAAATTTGAGAATGTCTTCAAAAACAAATGACTCATATTGCGATCATTATCAGTCCACATATTCCTCTGAAGATGATCTTTCTTCGGAAAGAATTCTGTATCCATAAATGGAGCTCCAGTCAAAAAATAATGCTCAATCTCATGTGGATATTTTCGCCATTCTTGAAATCTCAAAGCCTCCACTGTGGTATTCAATACGTACAAATAAACTGGAACTTTCTTTTCCAAAAGTAGCTTAGCCATTTTATCGACTGGAGCTCGATACAGCATATCAGACATCATATGGACATATTGATCTCGTATGATTGTGGTATTATATGGATCTGGCCAATAGGTGTACATATACTTGATGGCTTCATAGACTCCGTTGGGATTCAGGGTGTAATTGTAGCGAAAAACGTGTTCTCGAATTTTCTGATCAAAAAATTTTTCATCGATTTGGTAATACGGCGAAAGACTTTCATTACGATAGAGAAAGAATGCAGCTTCTTGGGTTGTCACTCCAGTCATGTATTGCAAGCCTTTGTAGTATTTTGATTGTCTTATGAGACTTTCGGGAGTTTCGGATAAAAATTTCCAATCTTTTGTGCGCCATCCTTCGTACCAATCGTCACTGGGCAGAGTGAAGTTGTAATCCAGCACTGGAGCCCAAGGGAATGTACCGACTTGAGGTGGGAATTCAGCATTTCCTAGTTCGTAGAAACTTCGACCTGTTCGAAGGCAATTTACCAATTTCCATGATGATTCTATTGAACAGCCCAAAAGTTGACCCAGAACTCGACTTGTGTTTTGAGCTCGATATTTGTCCTGGATAAATGCCCAATCGGCTAGTGCTGAACCTGACTGGGCTATGACCTTTTTGACAATGTGTCTTGTTTGTGGAGCGACCATAAGCATACCAGCTGAGGCTGCACCAGCTCCAGGACCAAAGAGGGTTATTGCTTCACGATCGCCATTGAAGAACTCAATATTGTCATAGATCCATTTAAGAGCCATAGCTTGATCGAGTATGCCATAATTCCCGGGAGAATTCTCATCCCCGGTCGAAAGAAATCCTAAAGCTCCAAGTCGATAATTTAGCGTCACAACAATGACTTCATAGAAACTGGCCAGGGTGTGCCCTTGAAACAAATTTGATGCTCCTTTTATGAACTCCCCTCCATGAATATGTACCATAACGGGGTATTTCTGAGCTACACCTGCTCCAGTCTTCGGTGAGAAGATATTCAAGTACAAACAATCTTCATCCATGTCATTTATTCCCTTCGTAGCTCCAGTATATCGCACTGGTTGTGGGCATGCTGGACCGAAATCAACAGCTTGTAGCAACTGCCATCCACGATGTGTTCGAGGAGGTTTGAAACGACCCTCGAAGGTGGGTGGAATTGCATAGGGTATTCCCAAGAACACAGAACATTCGCCCATAACACGATCGACTGGACTCTGATAAGGTCGATAGAATGATTTCGGGTCAGGATTATCGTACATGTGGACTTTAAAACCTTGAACTTGGCCGTAATTTGTGGTAACAAAGACATCTCGTTCCAGAGTTATGGAATCACGGCGTTGTTTGCCTTGGAGATCTTCGCGCCAACCACCAAGAACACCCGGAAACGGGGTTTGTTGGGAATTTGGATTGTTCTGGCAAAGAAGAAAGAAAAATAGCGTTAAAAGTGACAAGCAAATTGTTTACCTGTTCTCAAACCCAGAAGTGTTCTTTACCGAACGTTAAAAACTAATTAGTTTTATCTCTTCTAGGTTTTGGGAAAATTGAAATAACTTAAACTTGGGCCCTAATCTATTCGTTTTTCACTAACCTCACTTTTTTCAAAAATCCAAAAATATTTATTTTAAAATGTGTATATCTTGTATGTAAATTTGTCATAAGTATTTTGATCAAAATCATCGCAACCGTTTCTAAAAAAAATCAAAAATACGTTTCTAAGGCAGATCCTTTTCGTTCGTTTTCAAGTTTCAATATAAATTTGTTTTCGTTACTTTTTAAACTGATACTTTAGGTTAGAGGTAATTAGAGGGAAAATAGAGTTTTCTTAGCTCCAACAATTCTTATTCCCAGACTCCTCTATTTACAGAACATAAATGTTCTTTCGCGCGCTGTTGCCTCTTGCGAGAATATGACCAATTTTCCAAGAGTATCACTTGGCAAGAATAGAGTGCTTCTCACCCTAGCCGTTTTGATTCGGCTTAAATTGTAATTTCTCTCCATTACTGCAATAACACGCACATAAGAATGGTTGAGAGTTGTAAGTTACTTAGGCGCTGGTTCTTCCGTTTTGTACCAAATTTCATAAACATAATGGAATCGTTTTTGAAATATTTAATTTTCAAAACATAATTTTTTTTATTTTCCACAACTTAATAAAACTTTATTTTTGATGATTTCGCATAAACATTTTTTTTATTTGGAAAATCGAAATCAAAAAAATAATTCTATGGTAGGTTAACGTGACCTCCCACATTTTGTATTATTTTTTAAATTAAAGCGTGCCAACATCTATTTGAATTTATACAAATTTTTTAATCGTCGGAGTTTTTTTTTTCAGAAAAATCGGATTTTCAAAAATGCAAAAAATATATATGGACGGTAACATTATTTTTGCGAATTGCTTCCCTATTATACTCGTAATGTCAAGTTTGGTCAAAATCTCCAGTTTGAATATTTTGTCGAATCTAATACTTGCCTATAGTATGACAGGCAACTGAAAATGGCTAAAAAAAATGCCGATTAAATATAAATAATCTAATTTACGAACTGTAAACCAACCTAAAGTGAAAAAGCTTTTATTCACCACGACTTTTTTCACACAAAACAAGTCACTGCCATTGTTTTATGCAAAAAAAAAAATGGAGATAGACAGATAAACTTTTTTTGATTTTTTTTTCAAATTGTGAATGATCTTCCAAGCAGTCTAAAACAACTGATTTGTAATTATTCAAAATAATCCACGTTTTAACGCACACGATCTTAGAAAACAGCTAAATAAAATTCTAATTAGCTCCCATACGATAATAACTAAAAAAAACAAATTTCCCACACTAATCAGAATTACCCAAACTTAGCTAACATTGATCTTCTTAATAAAATCCTCTTAATTATCTATACAGCTCGTGTTCAATTGAATATATCTTTCAACTTGATTTATCAAGATTTGTTTTTGAACATCTTTTTATATCAATTAAGAGAAAAATCAGTTTTTGCATTTTCAATCAACGTAGCTCCACAAACTACCAGCAAAAATATTTGCAAGCAAAAAATTTAATTGAAAGCAGCTTTTTGTTCTTTTAGTTATTTTTTTTATCACAAAAATGAATCATAAGCTTCGTTGATATGTGAACACATGTTCTGGAACAGAAGCTTGAAAAAGTCAATTAAATCACTCATAGTCGTATCTATCTGACATTTGTGGTACACAGAAATCTAGATATACCGGGTAAACAATCGAATCTTGTTATTACTCAGTTCGAACCTATTGACCGGTTTTTGTTTGTCCAGGGAAAATAGATATGACACATTCTGATAGCCTCTATTATTTGATTCTATTTAAAATAATCAGAGAAAAGTGATGAGTGATGACTCAAGATGTTTTCTGTTGATAAAATTTTAATTACATATGAGAGATTTTCAAGATTTCCTTAAGAGATCTGTTTGTTTAGAAAATTCTACTCAAAACTGAAGCGCTTTTGACCTACATTAAGCATACGCATCTAAATTTTGAATCCAAGCTCTGAAAAATAAAAAGAAATTTTCAACTCACTGGATCAAAGCGAAATCCTGGTTCATTCGGCATTCCTTGGGGATATTGTCCTGGTGGATTGCGTCCAGGATAGTTGTTACCATAACCATTCGGTGGATAGTGTCCATAACGACGATCATTAAATAAATACGTTCTAAAAGTCATGTTATTGTTTCGTTTAAAATAAAAAAAAAATTTAATCAAACTCACCTATAATCAGGATCTCCTGGATTAGGATATGGATAAGGATATGGTGGATCAACTCCTGGTCTTGAATAGAACCTTGGATCTCTTGTCTGTCCATCGACCACAATTAAATTAGATAAAACTATAAAACTAACTAAGACTATTGCTGCAGGTAGCCAAAGTTTAAGTTTATCGCGATATTTAAAATTTCGTTTTAATTTATTTTCCATTTCACAAGAAACGGGATTTTTTGTCGATGATTTTAATTTTAAGTAGTGCATTTTTGTGATTTTTAATGCATAAAAGTATGTTGTGTGCATTTAAGGAAATGTTGTTAGTTGAATGGCCGCATAAATCTTTTTTTCTTTTATTGATTTAGGAATAATTATTCTCAGATGAAGTATGTTGGTTGGTCATCGTAGTGAATGTTTAAGCTGTGAAAAAGAAAAAAAAAACATGTTTAATAAAAAAGAATTTTTCTAAGGTTTATAACATTTCTAACAGAGATAATTTAAAAATATCTTAGTTTAACTTTAATTCATATTGATGTCGATTAAATCATCCACTAAACAAAATCTGCTATATGATGAAAAATGTTCACTGTGGCGTATACGATGTAACAAAAGCTAAACGTGTTGCGGTATAATGAAGGAACTTAAGTCTCAGTTTTCAACCTCCTACCGCTGCAGGAGGCGGAATTTTGTGAATGATTTGAATGAAATTTTTAGGCTTTGGTTTAAATTAGCAAGAAATAGTTTAAGTAAAATCTATCCACCACCACGTACATTTTTTTTCTTAATGTGGCAGTTGGCGAAAAGTCCCTAAAATGTAATACTCCTTAAAAAAAATTGTCTGCCTTTAAACATGTACCTAAAATGTCATCCGAATCATTGGAAACGTTTTCTATAAAAAAAAAGAAAGGTGCCGTGAAAAAATGCCGAGTGAAATAAGGCCGAACCTTAAGGTTCACTGTGCAAAAGTGAAATAACACCTAAAATAATTGGGAAATAACGCCGAATGCTAAACGCTGTTGTGATAAAGCACGAGAATGTACTCTTTTGCAACCCAATGCAGGCATTATTTAGCAAGTATTATGGTCGTACTTTTGGGTTAGTTTTATCTTCAGAAGTTGAATCGTAATTTATTAATGTTTTTTTTCAACTTTTTCAAAAGCAGTAGCAAATTCCAACGACCCAGAGGTCCCTTTTTTCTTTTTCTAAAAACTTTATGCAGAACTGATCTGTTTTATTGAGAATAAGATTTGTACCGTAAAAAGTGAGTAAACTTTTTTGTGCAGTTAGCATATTGGCCACTTGTGATTGAGTTGATTAACATCGTGGTAAAATGGAAAGTAATAGCGAAAGAGATTCAATTTACAATTTCTTATTTTTATTAGGATTTAATTGTAAAATAATTGTACATTACTACAATCTCCTTTGCATATATGTATATTATAAACTATAGTACTATCATGGCGAGTTTTTTTCATGTTGCCAGGACCTGTGTGGTGGCGCTTCAAAATTTTAGGTTTAAAATTTGATTTGAGGAGTCTAAGGATCGGAAATTGTTCGTAGGAGCAAGAGGAGACTATTATTTGGATTATTGCATCCAATAAATATCGATTAAAGCCTCCACAAGCTCTCGGCAAAAAAAAAATAGAGTAAGGGTTGCCGGCACACTTTAGATGTCGCCCCATTCGACTTCCACCATGATAGTACATTAGTACTATAATTTTTATATACAAAGCAATCTCTGATATAAAATATTTATACAAGTTAGTTTAACTCAAAAATGGCTAAAAGATATGTTTGTTATAATAAAAACTGCAGTGCCAATGAATGCAAGTATGAATACACATTTAAAAAAAAGTTGATTTCATAAAAATGTTTAAAAAGTTAAAGTTTTGATTTTTGAGAATTTTAAGAAATTAAAGCCAAAAACACGCGAATTTTTACACGGTAATGGCGCTGTTGTTACTTTCACTAAGGCTTTATTTTTAGATGAAGTACATACTAGCTTTTGTAAATTCGCTTAAATTATGTTTAATATTTTATCTCTGTTTTAAGGCATCCAGGGATACAGCCTGTTCCATTATTCCTGTCCATTTTAATTTTTTGAATTTAGATTCAAGTCTCTGCAGTTATTTAATGTCGGGACGGCGCGAACGCCATTCCCGGCTACCAAAAATTACACGAACGAGTTATTCACATAAGGAACAATCGCGAAGGTCAATCCAACCGTAGTGCAATGGCCAGACCTCACTTCGGGGGAACCGCCTTGTTGATCACGGTAGCCCCTACGCCAGGTAAGTATGCTTTATTGTCGAAATGTAACAAGTCATACAAATTTGTCTGCTGCAAATGAATGTGAATTTTAAATTGTTGAATGTAAAAATATAAACCAAATACTAATTATATTCAACTAACAACCCTGTTTTATATGTTTTTTTGTTTTTTGCATTTTAGGGTGCTACTAGATAATAAAGGATGATTCTCATTCCAATCATTATTTTTTATGTGAGTAGAAAGAAATTATTAAATTAAACATCTAGGTAGGTACCTACGCATATAAGATGAGAAACCAATTAGAAGTTGAGACAAGGTACTCGTCGTTGTTGCATAGATTGATACCTTTAGTTTTTTTTTTTTTTAAATTATAGACAGGTACAATTTTGACTTTTGGATATGTTTACAAAAATATTAAAGATTTGAACTAGATTATTAATATTAGATCTTTTGTTGTTATTAACAGGCTTATTAAAAGAAGGTAAGGAACTATCACGTGTTTACGTACCTACCTTTTTCTTCGAACAAAAATTATCAGTTTTATTTATTAAATGTCTAATATTTGATTCAACCTCAGATTAACTAAACCGCGTAGAAGAACTTAATCCGTCTTTACGCCACGTTCAAAAAATTCTTATTTAAATAATTTTTTCTTAGCCGTATTAGCTAGGTCCTTCTTATATCAAACGAAATGACAAATCTACAAATCTGGTCATGTCAAAATGTCATTTAGAAACTAAAACAGTTTTACTTCTCCTCTATTCTTAGTGCCATTTTTTATAAATAAACTTTTGAGGATTAGAGGCGTTGGAAAGTTGGAAATTAATAAGGCTATATAAGTATTACATATCTTCTTTAACATAAATTTATATCTGCATAACGTCTAACTAATAAAGAAATTAGAACTAACTTTGAACGTAATTTTATTTTCCAAATGAAAATGGAAACTGAGTTGAATTGTTATTCTTCGTGTTCCAGTTTCTGTCTGCATTTTTTGCCTCATGCCAGTTGAGATATAGTTGGATGGCTTAGTGATTTTCATTTTTCAATTAATGACTAAATTCACTTGAAGAATAGAAAAGAATAGTAAACATGCACCCATCATCAAAAGAAGCAGAAAAGAAAATTTTATTGAAATATAAAAAAATAAACATAATCAACAATGGCAATTAACATAAATAATTTTATGTGGTGAAAAAGTTTGTATGCTTGCAGTAACTATAGGTAGGTTTATTAGATAGACATAGTTATATTATTTTACTTGATGAGATTCCACTCTCACTTTGCATGATAAGACTCAAAGTCTTCTCAATGGGAGACTTTGTATTATCTATTAGGTAGGTAGGTCTGATGCGAGACACAGTTATACATTATGGTATTGCGGAATTTCTGTCTGTTCGTTCTCATTAACTTAACGTGACGTGTCTTCCATGAAATTTCGTGGTGACTAACAATAGATAGATACGTACATATGTATATGAAATTGATTAAGAGACATTTCGTATTTTTGTCTTTCGATGCAGAAAATAGCTTCCATTTACTTTGTCTGAGCTAATTACAGTAAAACACGCAAATAGAAATCTCAAAAAATCCAAGAAATTTCTTTATTTTATTATTTCTTTACTGCCATATATGTTGATACAAAGAAAGGGAAGGTTTTAAGCAACCTCAGTACTTAATCACATTATTAAGAAACGATGTTCATTTCGTGAAATTTTAGATATATTGCTCCACTAATTTTATGGAGGAAGATGAGGCAGGTAATCTGTACCTGTCCTGTAGGTACAAAAATTATTTTCCATCAAAAATTGTTCTCAACCAACCTTATTTTTATTAACTCGCCTTAAAATTATTCCAGCTTTATGACGCCTCTCAACCTGAAAACTTTATTTGTAAAACAAATTAATCGAGGAATAGTGGCGGAGTTAGCTAAAACTGGTTCATAGGAGGAAGCCGATTTAGTACCTAAATGTCAAATACGAGTATAACTAAAAATTTTGGTTACTAAAACAAAACAAGGAGTGACCTTTCAAGGTTTGCTAAATGCCAAAAGTTTGCGAAATGGAGATGTCACTCTATCCGAATATCAGAGTTTGCCTTTTCTGCATCTTGGATTTCCCAAACATTCGTTTTAAGTCACATGAATGTTCCATTCGCTATTCCAAAAATGAGGGTCTGAAATTGATAATTATGGAAATCAGTTGGGTTTTGTCTACTTTTATAATAACCAGAGTTGTAGATTGGTCATTTTGTTCGACGTGGTTTAGCTATTCCGAGGTTGAAACGAGTATATGTAAGTGAAATCTAATAAAGAAGAAGAAGCCAAAAGCAATCTCCATATCCTTCAAACAAGTTTTGGTCTCAGTAAATGATAAATCTTATGAAGCAGAAAATTAAAAAATAAATTTTTCGACACATTTTAATAAATTTTTTTTAAAGAGAATCCATAGCTTGAGTATTTAATCACGAATGTAGGCAAGCATAGCTTATTTTGGTTTGATCAGCTTGATTTAACCTCTGAAAGTTATATCAGGAACTTAATCAAATGTTAACAAAACAGTCACTAATCTGATAAACCTCTCGTGGAATGAGCACATATGCGATGTCGCCAAAAATGCCGCAAGATGTTTGGGTTTCTTAAGACGGTGCAAGAAATTTTTTTCCCCGTCTGATCTGGCTATTATCTATAAAACCTACATCTGTCCAAAGCTTGAGTATAATTCCCATCTCTGGGCTGGTGCTCCAGTTACTTACTTAAGCCTCTTGGATGGAATACAAAAAAGAGCTGTAAGAATGATTGGTGATAGAGAGATCACTGACTTATTCACCTCTTTAGACCACCGTCGTAACGTTGCGTGTCTCTCCTTGTTCTACCGTTACTTCTACGGTAATTGCTCTAGTGAAATAGCCAGTTGCATTCCTCCCCTCAAACAATTCACCCGTAATACTCGCGATTCTAGGAATACCCATCAGTTTACCCTCGAGCCCAAATTCGGACGTACTCTTAAGTATAGAAAATCATTTTTTAGCCGTACTACGCGAATGTGGAACTCTCTTCCACACTCTGTCTTTCCCGATCATTACAATGTTCAGGAATTCAAGACCAATGTACATCGACACCTCCTTTCCAACCCCTTCCCTTCTTCCTAATGCACTCACTGTGTCTCTGGCACAAAAAAGGGTATACAAAAATCCCTTGTGTGGGTGCAAATTATAAAAAAAAAAAAAAATTAAAAGTGAGTCTATAGATAGATACACCCTTGTTTACCAATGTTTAAATATGATAAGCTTGTGGTCTGAAATCCGATGAAAATGATATCGCCATTTCAATATATTCCCTTAACGGTGATTCCATTCCATTTGGTTTACTTTTTTGACATCAAAACAGCATAGATACTTATATTGTGAACTTTAGACATTATAGGCTGATTGGGTGATGGACTGACTCTGTATAGACGGTTCAAAAAATTCTCTTATCTGTTCCCTGACAAATCAAAACTTTTTTGACCAAAAAATTTCAGGACGAAAATTTATTTCCACAGACAACAACAATGTATTTTTTTTTAACGAATTTTCGGTTCAAAAAATCGACTTGGTCGTTCCCCAATTTTTCTTTGACAGTACTTGTGTTCAATGTATAAAATTTAATAGTTTTCAAACCTTTATACCTCAGTGTGTATGGTATAGTAGTTCATCATTTGATATTGATTGTAACAGAACCTCTTCTTGAATCTAGTTAAAGTATGTAACTGATACACCTTTCGATTTCTACAACCGATACAAAAAAAATATTACAAGACATTTCTACATTTCATTGCACACGAAGTGGTTAAGCTAAGATATAGAATTCTCTTCTCTTAGGGGCATCAAAAGTGAAACGTCAAATGCACATGTTTGTTTATATTTATATCTATGGCTTCGTTTAAACATTAAGTACCTATGGTGTGGTTGAGCTCTTTAAAAAATCATATTAAAGTCATCAACAAATGTTCACCTATTACCTGGTATTCTTAGATTGCGAACTAATCACTGGCGCTTCGTTTGTCTAATTTTATTTAGAAGTATGTCTGATGTGAACTGAAAATAGTTGGTAAATATGAAAAGATATAGAAAAGATTGCAAAAAAAATGGATTCACCACTCAACTTGATCCTGGGGGAATAATATTTTCAATGCGTGCTAATAAAATAAGTAATTATATATAAATTACTTCAGTTATAGGCTCTACTGTTAGCGTGATTTTGGTAATTTTTAACAATTTAATGAACATTTTTTAATTTTAAACTTTTAGTAACTAGTATCGTATTAAAATAATTTACTTAACAAAATCTAATCTATCACGCCTAAGACTGTTTGTAAGCACACATATTTTTTGACATTGGAGATAATGATATGCCAGTTTAAATGTGCACATTTATCAGAATAAGGGCCACTTAAAATTTCAATTTTGCAGTCTCAGTAAGTGGCACTTACTCGTATGTAAGTACACATTATTTGAGATTTAAGTGTCACTTACTCAGAAAGTAATCAAAAACTTCCAATATGGAAATTTTAATATAAAAACATTAATGGCCGGTTCCACTAATCGCTTTTAAAAATTTAGCAGGCTTTTAAGTCTACTATGTTTAAAATTAAAAAAAAAAACCTTTCTTGTACCTAGAATCATTCTGAAAAAAATAACATTCATGGAACTAAATCGATTAAGGTTTCAAGCAATTTTCAATGTTTATCTCGAACGCTTTAATGTATGTATATTAAATACTACTGATAAAATTGAAGCAAATTTTTGGGACGTTTTTCCTTTATAATTCAAAATTTTTCTTTGATGTATAGTCCTGGATTAAGATTAAATTTTAATCCAATAATTAATCCATTTATATTAATCTGACATTACAAACAAAATTTATATTGAATGAGTATAACTTTATGAAATTAGATTAAATAAATCTGAATCTGGTTTAAAAGCCTGAATAATATCCGTGTTATGATATGTTCCCACTGACTGAATACACAACATAAATACCAAAATAAATTAGTTTTCTTTTTTTAGAACTTTTTTTACACGGGGTAGCTGAGTTACTAGCAACTTTAAGTTTATAAGAGAGAAGGATCCTTTTAAAACAAATTTAAAAAAAAATCTCCAGCAACTAGTTTCTCCGTGTGAAAAGCGTTTTGAACTTGAACTGACTCACATTTGTAGTTCTGTTTCCTTACGATATCGAAAAAAATGTTGGTCTATGAGTATGCGATTTGAGTTCGCCTCAAAATAATGGGAAATTGCGAAAGCGACTTTGGGGAAACCATTCAAAATTGCACAACTTTTTCCAAAATAGTAGAAATATAGTATTAGTATGTTCTGCAATAAATGATTTTAGTAGCGATGCGAGCAATACATTTAGAAAAGCCTATAACTGGTCATAAAAAAGACAAGTCATATTCTTGTTAATGAGAATATTTAAATTTAAATTTTTATATGAAACAAATTTGGAATAGAATAAAATCAGTTGACTTATTTTGTGTGTTCTGCAAATTTTTTTTTTAATAAAATACATAAAAATTAACACCCCAAATAATAAACAGTCAGTGAGTTAAGAGCAAAATCTTATCAATAAAACAATAATTAAGTTAATTTGCATTTTAACGTTTGAAACGTGAAAATAATTTTTGACAGATAAACAACACCTTTGGTCTGTTGCGAACAGTTTACTTTTTTCAGTGGCAGAAGAGCTAGCCATTTTATGTTCTAACTTGGTCTGACGTTTTTCACGAAAGGGTGATGTTCTGTTCTGATCTGAATTTTTTCTAACTGAACAAACCTTTTATCAATAAGGAAATGCATGACTTCAGATCAGATGTGAAATTTTATGCGCAGGATTATTATCTAAATGTCATTTAGCTATCACTTCATCACTGTAGTTCTTCTTTGGTTTTATCATCAGGAAATAATCTAAATTAGATAATCTGGTTTTCATATCTGATTGGGTTTACTATCAATTACAACTAACATTCCATTCTATATCGCTGAAGATATATCTTCTATTTTAATTACGATAATCTTAATACCTAATAACATGCTCCTGACTTAAAAAAAAGAAAAACAACCAATACAACTTCCTCTATACAATCACAAATTGACAATCCGTCATCTAAAATGATGTCCACAAATCATTCTACTATCTACAAGTACCTCTCTCAAAAGATAATAATCATTCAATCTACATAAATAGCTCACGCACTTCTATTACATGTTTCTATAATTCCTCTACGCGCTCGTTTAACATCAGTCTTAAATTTAAACCAGTTTAAATGCGCTGATCTGAAAGTTGTTGTCAACATCACTTTAAGGTGGCGCTCACAAGAGGAAAAACATGCCATCAGCCAGCTTTAGAGGAAAACACAAATAATTTAACATCCGCAATTTATTATTTTCCCATTGCATGTCATGAGTAACGACTCTTGACTTCTTGAGATCCTCTGGTGGTCAGCAGTCACTAACCACCAATGTACCAGTGCTTAAAACTATTAGTTTGGTCACATCTCTAACATCAACATGCAATGAATAAATTTTTAACTTCTAACTAATAAAAATATGGCAAAAAAGAAGAATGCAACATTGCAACTATATAAAGAATTAATGAAGAAAAATTGATCCTTGCTGTGATGTGATTCATAGGTTAGTTGCGCGGATGGATGGATGGATTATGCGGTATTGCGGCTTAGCATTCCATTCTACACACGTTTCCTGTCAAACGTCAATGCGGACGTTTTTTGAATTTTTAATTCAACGAGAAAACCGTTTTTTTTTCTTCTTTTTATTTGCAGTTGTCTTCTTGGTAAACCAAGCTTACAAAAAAAAAACATAAGAAAGAGATAGAAAATAGCTTTCCTATGCAATTACACAAATATTTTCCAATTTGACAAGAGTCATCGTCGAAAGTCACAAAAGTGTTTTTTTTTTTTAAAGAAAAGTTCAAACGAACGACAAAATTTTGTTTTTAGCTTTTTTCTTGACTTATTTTTTTTTGTTGTGTGTTGTTCTCCTTCTTGAGTTGTTTACCAAATGTTGCAACATGTCAAACAAAAACAAGAAATCCAGGTAAATGCGCCTGATGATTGGGAACAGGTTTTCTTACACGTAACCGTTTCTTGGTTAATACCTGTTTTTGGCCTTTATACCTAGTAGCTTACAACTTCTATAGAGCTGACGTCACTTTGTGTAAAACGTTCACTCTTTTGAATTAATTTCTGTTTCAGAATTATTTTGTAAGCTACTTTTCTATATAAGGTGCTGACGAAGTGACGACGACAACGAAAGCAAGAAAGTCAACAGAGATGTATAAAAATAAAATGGTAAACCAAACAATGAAACTAAATGCCGAATGTATATTAGTGAGGTGTGTTGATGGCGAGTGGCTTTAAAGGCTAGTCCGATATGGCGATTTTGAAGAAGAAGTCCACAACACACGATGCACGTAATATACAGATACATTGATTGGGAAAGGCTTTGGGCTTAAAGAATATTGCCAGATTAATTCACAAATATTGGCTAAATTATAAAATATTTCCCGGGTGGATGTGGCTGGTTTTGTTGTTGTTGTTTGTTCAACATGGGGGCAATTTTAACATAATCAAAACGATTTTTCTTTTAATATATATGTACATTCATATTTACAAAGCTTTTATAAAAACTGAATTTCGAAAAACAGTATTTTGAACAAGCAGAATTTTTCCAGCCAGAATTATGAAAAACTGAATTCTTAAAGGCAGAAATTTAAAAACAGACCTAAACGCTCATATAATGCTTCGACCCCAACTACTCATTTGTCTGTTAAAAATCATGGGTTTTTTACGAACCCAAAACTTTTCCTTAAAAAAAGAGAAAAAAAAGTCGTCGAGGAAACTCAGGAAGCCCAATCTAAATTTTTCAGATATTGTAATAGACAGGATTATGTTTTTTTGTCAAATAAAAAAAAAATACTCATACGCCACAGTGAATTTTTCAATTAATATAATATAATGCTGCCGTTTTATTGACATTTAATATTAAAACAATTTAATTTTAGTTTGAAAAAAAAACGTAAGGCCTTTTGAATGCAACTTGAATTATAGGACACAGGATAAAAAGAAAGGATAGTATTTAAATACAACCGATAAATCTCAAAACATTAATGTGGGAACTTTCATCGAGTTAAAAAACTAGATTAAATTTCACTAACGATAATTTTCTATAAAATCAGCTGGTTTTCATTTTGCACTTCTTTAAATAAAAATTGCCATTGGAAAAACCGATAAACTACCATTTTGAAGACGAATACGGCAAATAATTTTTTAAGAAATTTTAAATGTTTTAAAAACTAAAAGTGTTTTAGAATACATTCAAACATTTTTTGAAAGAAAATTAATGAATATTATAAAAATTGAATTATTCTTTTTTTTATTATTGAATAATTTTTTTTTCAATTGCAAAAAAATGTTTTATTTATTTTTAGTTCAAAATTTAAGATACCTTCCAAAATTATTCAAAAACAAATACTTATACTTTTTTAAGAAAATGAAAAATCAATGAAATGGTTCTTTCGAGAGATACATATGTATGTGAAAGTTCAGTTGCAGCTTAGTGGGGTCTTACTTTAAACAAAAATTGCTGATTTTTTTCATAAATTAAGAAAATTTGAGATTTTTCAAAAAAAAAAAATATATCATAGTTGCTACGAGTACCTTCCATTATTTTGTTCTTAAAATAACGTGTGTAAGAATGCAATAAAGACACGCAATAATATAACAAACAAAAACATGCAAAAAAAAAGAGAATATCATTTGAGAAAAATATGAAATATCACAAAATTCTTTATTTGAATTGCCAAAAACCAAGTTTGAGCTCAGAATTGAAGGAACCGTTTGATGTACCGTAAAAATACGAATTAAAAGAAAGAAAATTTCAAAAATCGTTAGAACAGAGAACAAATTGTTTTTCATATACATATATATATATTTTTTTTTTTTTAAAGTTGAAAAAGAATTTCAAGAAAAACTATCCGTTTTCAAATAAAAATTATATTTATCTTAAATACAAAAAAATATTTTAATATAATGGGATGTACACATATGTACATATATAATATAGGAACCCTTTCATCTTGTTTCTCATTCTTCTCGCAAAAAAAACTATATTGGAGAAACTCTGAGTTGGTACCAGTACGAGAACGAAACTAGACGGTTTCAATTTTGACGAGATCGTGTGGCGAGACTTCAGAAAATTTGTCAAGGTCTCGATTCGTGTCCAGTTCTACAGCCTTAATGATCATATAACAGGTACCTTTATTTTTGGTATTTTTGGAGCTAAAAAAAATTTAAATTTCATCTTTAGGGAATAACCTAAAAAACGTTAAGTTCCATGTTTGAAGAAAATCACTCAGGCTGTAGATCGAGGCACAGACACATAGACCGACAAACAGAATTATGTGACCCGCTTTTTTTGCATCCTCGACCATCCTAATGTTAGCTCTGATTTATATCTCCAATTCGATTTTTTATGAGTCCAAGGTATAAAATAAAACCAGCTTAGTTACAAATGTAAATATCGTCATTAAGGGTGAATATTTTTCGATTATCAAAATACTTAATAACAACAAAAACAGACCCTAATTAACTTCATAAGTTCTCAGAAATTACGCCTTTTGTAATGTAAACTTTCTATTGCAATTAAAACTGCATTATACTTATATTGCATTGCATATCGAATTTCTATATCTTAAAATAAATTTTCAACAAATTAAGCGTGATTTAAACAATTAGTCACGTTTTGTTTTGTTAACAGTAGCAAATAAAAAAAATAATAATAATCTACAAAAACTATAATCTCTAAGTTTGATATCTTTATTCACGGAAAGGTATCAATTTTATTAATAAATAAAAAATAAACAAAACAAATAATTTCTTATGAATCATATTTTTTTTTAGTTTTTTGTCTGGTAACACCTGTCGAACCTTAACATACCTGTGTGTGGTAACAACAATAAAAAACAAAAGATACAGGTACGAACTTTATTCATTGTTGTTAAGAGGGAAGGGGGAACACTCCAAACGTTGTTAACAAAAATAAAAAATGAGTGTGGGTTGGGTGTTGAATGTGTATTGCAGTTCTTTTGGTAGTATTGGTTGAAGGTAAAGACAGAATTTAAGTACACTGGACAAGGAAATTGGTGAATTGTTTGAAGGGAAAATATGGAACAAGGACTAAAAGATTCCCGCTATACCTTTAAGGTGCAGATTGCACTGTTGTTGCAACTATACAGGTAAAAAAGAAACAAAGAGTACACTGACCTTTTTGCATTTACATCAACCACCTGGGGTGGGTGTTGAAGATATATATCGTGTAGAATGTTATTACAGTTGCTACTTTTTAGATACACGTTCACGTATTTTTTTACACTTTCACTAACTGAAATTGAATTTTTTGTATAATAAATTCTCTCACATGAACTTTTGTAATAAAACAAATATCAATAAAAAACAAAACACACAGGTGTATTATTGGCGGAGATACTAGATACTTTTTGAATATTACACAAAATATAGGTAGCTACATACGTCAGATAAAAAAGTATCTAATCTAATCACAGGTTGAAATTACATATTGCAAAACAAAAATGATAAGGATTATTAAACAGAAAGCTTTTTTAACGGTGAGTATTTCGAAATCATCGTTAGTTGTAAACTGAAAACACAACTGCCAGATTTTGAAGAAGGCGCGACAACGCCCAACTTGGCAGTTAGGTGTAAGTGTAGGTAGATGACCAAGAGATAGTTTTTTATATTTCTCCAAAGCACCGAACCGAACACGACGAGTAACTACGATAGACTGATGTTAGCTTGGTATAAACGATTCAATGGAAGTGGTTGCTTCATCGCACCAGCACTAGGGGCCAGTGTTGCCACTGTTTGTAGTAGATTGGTAAAAAAAGAAGTAAATTAAATATTTTCGCAGTAGATTTTTTTTTAAATTTTAACAAAAAAGATGTTTTCGACATGGTTTAACATAAAACTTGTGGCCACAAAAAAATTTTGGTAACTAATAAGATGATTATTCCTTATCACTGCTGCCGCTTCCCACAAAAATTTTTATATCCAGATTAAGAGACAAAACAAAAACGTGCTTTCGATATAGTTTTATATAAAACTTGTGGTTAACGAAAGCTTGTGGTTCAAGAAAAATTGTGTTTTCGAATGAAGTTATCATTGAAAACCGATAATTACGCCAAATGCGAGATTTGGGTTTGGTGTGAATAGCGTATTATTTATTATTGAGAGCGTCAAGAGATATTTTCTCTTGTAAAATAGAGTGCAAGGCAGTAGATAGTTTAAGAAAAAAAATTTAATGGATCTACTAATACAATTCCAATAAAGTGACAACCCTCTATCGAACAGCTATCAAGTCATTATGAAGTCTCGACAAATCGTGTCGTGAGTTAAAAACTTCTGCTGCTGCTTCTGCTCTCATACTAACACGTAGACGTAGAATGCTTCGTCGTCGCGTCGGTTGTGTTTCAGATTCAACACGTTGTTGGAATAAAATAATAATATTGTTAAAAGGAGGGTGAATTGGCTTCTTATGAGACTTAGAGAGAGGTACACTCACGATTGTGGCCTAAATTTTTTGGTTCAATTGGTTGAATATGTGAGAAGAGGCTTAAAAGTATCTCTGTACATTATACAAAGGTGGCTTGTTAGTGATTTGTGATTCTCCTTAGGTATCTGTGAGTGAGTTCTCTAAGACTCTTATAAAGACTGGAAAGGTGGAGAATTTTTGTTGGATAATGGACAATTGGAGGAATATACAACGATCGTGAGTTACTTAGTATACAGTGGGTTTTTTTTTTAGATATTTGCCCAATATTTTAAACAACCTGATTACATGGGTAGGAATTAGAATTAAAGTTACAAAATTAAGTAAACGTAGTCGAAAGCATTTTTAGTTTGGTTCATGGTTGAAAATAGTAATTTGCTAAAAAAAAAACAATTTTAGCACCGTAATATAGTTACCATTTTTCTAAAGTTAAAATCACCAAAAGTCTATCTTATCTTTTTATTATCATGCTAACTGTTACGTCACTTTGACGTTTAAAAATGTGAAAAAAAACGGTTCGTTCTCTAAAGAACCTTCATTATTAATTAGTTAGCAAATGTTCAAAATTAGTTTCATAAAATCAATCTAAAAACGCCTAAAACAGTGACGGCTCTTTAAAATTGGTCTTTGTGTGAGATTCGGAAATATTTGCACTTTTCAATCGTTTAAAGTTGAACGAGTAACTGATTTTAATTAAATAATTAAATTTAGTTATTTTGAATATTTTCTTATTCATTTTCTCCAGAAGAAAAATATGAAAAAGCATAAAATTCATTATTTGAATTGCTTAAGTGCCAACAAAGGAGCAAACTCCTTTCAAAACCTAGGATGCCATCTGATGTATCGTAAAAAGCAAAAGGTTTACCCCGTGATCCGTTTCCTGGGAGTTCAGGATTGTTGATAAAAAAACGACTTCAGGGCTAAGCGATGACATCTTGGAAACACACAAACAAGTACGAAAATATTGCTAGTGGCCCATAATATCCAGGTTTAAGCATATCCCCAAAAAATATTTGGGACTACCGAAGAGCTGCAACGGACTTAGTTCTTCTTGCATTTAGCACAAAAATTGCTTAGCCCAAGCTAAGCCCCAATGGAAAAGTATTACAGCTCATGTGTTATTCTTTTCGGTGCTCTTCAACAGTCTCTTCCCAAGAAAAGATCATCTTTTTAAAAGTCTTCCTACTCCTTTTCTTACGTAGCAACACCACTGACATATTGCTTTCCATTGAGCTGGAAGTGCGGGCGGTTATAAGCTTAACAATGATGCTTGGGCAAGTACATACCACAGCTAGTATACGTTTTTTAAGAGATAGTAAGAAAAAAAACACATCTAATACCTTTAGGATAAAATAAAACAAATACTTCTTCTTCATGCAAATGTTTTTTTTGACAGTCACCCACCATATATAACCGTCTTCGATACCGTTATAAGAGAATGTATATCTCGGCATCTTTTCATGATCAACCATTCAACCAACACCACCACCACCGCTATGGCAGCGGCGGCGTACCACACCATACGGCTGGCGGCGAGAGGGCGCTAGTTGCTAGTTGTATTCGGTGAATGTCAGGAACTAGAAACATTAGCCAGATCATTAGGGATCGAGTAGGTGTTATATGGTTCGAAATCGTGATTAGGAAATTATGTTCTTCTTCTGTAGTGTTGTTGTATGGTATACTCTTCTTGGGTTCTCTTCCTTGTCATTGCTTGATTGTCCCCGAGGATATTTACCGGTTGGTTAGTTGGATGGATGGAGTAAGAGATACTAAAAGCTGGTGTCCGCTATAGTGCAATGGTGACGGCGGCGGCGCGGCGGCGGCACGGCAGTGTGCCGGTACTGTAGAGAGTGTAGATAAATGCAGAAAAGATGTTTTGCTGTTCCGTGATTATTCTTTTTTTTTCTTCTTGTTCATGTTCATCTCATGGCTGAGTATCTTCAAGTTGTTTTATCCATGGAACAAGTTTATCCCCATTGGATCGATCTACCGCGTGCAGAAGAAGGTATGTATATCTGCATATAACTATAAATTAAGCCCAAAGAACTCTTCTTTCTTTGCGCAAGAGATTGTGGATTTTGAATTAATAGAGAGAAATCGAAATTCAAATTGATTCGGAAGGTTATCGATGCGGTGTTATCGTCGCATAGACCGCAGCGAGCCAGTGTTTGACAGGAGGAACTATGCACTACGGCAAACTGCTTCTGGCAATGCAGGTTCAGGGGATTGTTAGTATTATTTTTTATGATTTATGTTTAACAGCGGATCGTAATGATGCCAGTGTTAATGGTATTTTCTTTTTTATTATTCATACCTACTATAGTATAATTGCAATGCGGCGCTGTCGTTGATATGATAAAATATTGTTTCCTGGTCCGCTAAAATAGCAAGAAAGAATGAGAATCTCGGATTGTGCTGCCGCTGCCACTGCATCAATTCAAAGCCACATCGGGAGAAGAACAATTTAATTTTTGTAAGATTTCCACATCCACAGTGCACATAAGTGGCGCTTATAAGAGAACAAGTTAGAGTTCATCTTTTAGCTTAGCTTGTGGCGGGCGCTGGCTGTGTGCACACTTTGCATGTCAAATCATTCATTTTGATAGAGATACCGAATCTATCAGGAATATTTAATTATATGACGATGATGAAGAAATCTTTGTAAAAGGATTAATAAAAAATAAAACCCCATGTGTGACTTTTACGCGAAATTGTGTTATTTTATTTGAACCGGATTTATCATTATATGCAACCGTTATTTTTGCGCTTATGATGATGATTATCATCTTTTTAATTTGACCAATCTATGATAAACGACTAAAGCACTAGCGGACTGTGTCCTGATGGGGAATCAACTGATTTTCCAACTTTTGAATTTAAGCATAGTTTTTGTGGCCTAGATTGTGAATAATTTGTTATTTAATACAAAACAAAATAATTAACTTCTGTTTAAAAAAAATGTGTTATATAGAGAAATGAATTAATTATTTTATCCTACAAAAAGCATATAATTTAATTTACTACTTTTACACCAGAAACTTTTTTGTTGTTTTTTTTTTCAAATTAAGTTTTAAAAATTAAATTTTCCAAGTATTTCTTTTTAAACTTCGCATTATTATAATAAAATAATAAAAAAAAATACAAACTAAAATCCAACTTTAGATCTTAAATGTTTTTAGTTAGCCATTTAAAACTTAATTTTTCCCAAATTCTTATACGGAAATGTTGCCTAAATATACAGGGTGAGTCATGAGCAATTCGACAAAATGCTAGGGCGTGTAGGTTGCGTTGAGACAAGAAAAAAATCGTATGGGAGGGGGGGTCTATTCCCCCCCCCCGTTTAGCCGGGAGGGGCAATTTTCGAAAAAAATGACTTAAAATGGAAAAAAAATTATTTAAAATTAACGGCTTCATTCAAAATGTTGTGCGATACGTTTTTGAAAAGCCAATAACTTTTTCTTTCATTCTGCGTTTAAATAAATCTTTTCTAAGAAACAGTTTTTGAAATATTAATTTTCAAAGTCAAAATTTTGAAAAAAAAATGGAAAAAAAATATTCAAATTAATTTTTTTTCAAAATTTTACGTAATTAAGTGCTAATTTTAATTTCAAAATTAAGTGCTGTTATTAATTCTAATTCAAAATCAGAAAACTGGATGCAAAAAATTTATGTCGTTCTCAAGAAATTAAAAGAATTCTAAAGCTAAAAATAAAAAATTAATGATCGCTAAACTTTTTAAAACAAGAAAATGATGATTTGCTTTATTTATAAGTCCTTCCAATAAAAAATATAGTAAAAATAAAAGGACGTTTTAAAGCAAATCATCATTTTCTTGTTTTAAAAAGTTTAGCGATCATTAATTTTTTATTTTTAGCTTTAGAATTCTTTTAATTTCTTGAGAACGACATAAATTTTTTGCATCCAGTTTTCTGATTTTGAATTAGAATTAATAACAGCACTTAATTTTGAAATTAAAATTAGCACTTAATTACGTAAAATTTTGAAAAAAAATTAATTTGAATATTTTTTTTCCATTTTTTTTTCAAAATTTTGACTTTGAAAATTAATATTTCAAAAACTGTTTCTTAGAAAAGATTTATTTAAACGCAGAATGAAAGAAAAAGTTATTGGCTTTTCAAAAACGTATCGCACAGCATTGTGAATGAAGCCGTTGATTTTAAATAATTTTTTTTTCCATTTTAAGTCAGTTTTTTCGAAAATTGCCCCTCCTGGCTAAACGGGGGGGAATAGACCCCCCCTCCCATACGATTTTTTTCTTGTCTCAACGCAACCTACACGCCCTAGCATTTTGTCGCATTGCTCATGACTCACCCTGTATTTTGAATGGAAATTGTTTTTGTAAAACTTATTCGTTACATCCATAATTTTGGATATTTATACAAATTTCGAAAAACTTAATAAAATCAAAATAATATGAGATACCTTATCGTACAAAAACCACTTGATTTTTTTACTACTTTTTTTTAAACTTCCAAAATTGTCTAACCCAGCAATTACTGAAACAAAATAAACTTATTTGGTTAAAATGGTTGAAAATGGTTTAAAGTTTTGGCGTTTTTTCGATTTTAAGTCATTGTTTTAGAAAAAATAAGAAAACTCATAATCTTTTGATTCAGGGACAGTTGTTCCCAGCTGTGCGACATCTGAAAGATTTAGCTGAACCAGTCATCTTCATTATTCATTATTTATTTCAATGAAATTAGCTTACCAACATTACTCACCGTCAAAACATAAATTCATACTGCTTATTTTTCCAAAACAAAAATAATCAACAAAAGTTCAAAGAGATCAAATGACAGTTTCCTCCATTCTATAGACATGACATACAAACACGACATTATTATAGACATCTTTTAAAGTGTTTTAATTAATGTATCCCCAGAAAGTCAATAAAAATTGCCAACTAATACTTTATTTTTTGTGTATATACCTATCTACCTACATTTTAAATTATTTAATTGCATTCGTCCATTTATTAAAGTCATTCTAGGTCATTTGCCATTTTTTTTAGAAGCGACAGTTGTTTGTCATTAAAAATCGTAATTTGATAATTCGATTGAAATAAAAACACTAAAAAATCAAACCTCACTCTCATTCCTGCAAGATTTTGCATAATCAAAGAAAATAAAGAAATGGGTCAGAATTTCTCGCTGTTGTTGTTGATAATGTTGTTCACATACATGCTTTGTGCGTCAAAGGAAAGAGTACATCTGAAAGTTATGTTTCAAAAATTAAGTTCGGTTTTCAGGTCTGAATAGATAATGAATGGGCCTTTCTATTGATAATACAATCATGGGAATTGGCAACAGCAAAATTTTGAGCGATTTTTTTAAAAAATCGTGAGCTAACTCAATAATTCTTCCGAAACACTTCTAAATATACCATTTTAAATCTACCACTATTCATGCTTTTAAACCAAAAGCTTTTAAATCGTCTCATTCTCAAAATACAGGGTGTCCGGTGTCCGTCGAGAAGGTAAACTACTACGCCGGTTAGGTATACTACTGTCCGCCATTTTGGTAAACATTAGTCTTGACAATTCATATTTGACACTTTGACAGTCGTGAAGCAGATAAGTGGCAAACTTATTATGGAAAAATATTTGATAAACCAACGTGTTTTAATCGTTAAAACATTTTATCAAAATCAATCATGGATGACCATATGACGATGAGAAAAATGCGTGAAATTTTTTGGCAGAAACAACGTGCCAACAAAACGCACTATTTATCGTGCAGTGAACGATTTCGAAGAAAGAGGGTCTGTAGTTGACAGGCCTAAGCATGAACCACAACGTACTGCAAGATCGGCTGAAAATATTACTGCTGCCCAAGGAAGTGTTTAAAACAATTCATCAACCTCAATTCGACGCGGTGCTCAGAAGCCTGGTCTTCAAAGAATAACTTTGGCCAGAATTTGGCACAAGGATTTGCATTTGTTTCCAATGGAAAGCCCTTAAATTATTCATCAGTCACCTTTGCATACGTTTAAAGCTACATACTGGTCATTACAATTTGGTCAGGAGGAATCATTGGACCTTACTTCTTTGTTCTTTGACAATGAAAACGGCTTAACGGTAACTGTGAATGGGGAGCGATATCGTGATATGATTGAATACTTTTTAACGCCACAATTACATGCTTTGGACTTGATTAAAACGTGGTACCTACAAGATGGTGCCAGGATTACAATGGAATTACTGCAAGACCTCTTCCCACAACAAGTTATTTCAAAAAATGGTGATGTTGATTGGCCCCACCGGTCGCCTGATTTGGCTTGAGCAACTCAAACAAATATTCGTGATGAAAAATTAATGATTAATATTCATTCTCTTTCATTTAATCAAAAATTATAAACAAACAAAATAGTATACCTTCCCGGTGTATGTGGTCCTAAAGTGATTTTACCAATTTCGGCACACTTGGCTGACAAATTCTTTCATTTGCGATATCTTTCAAATGAAGCTTCTGATAGGGTTTTCCATTGCAGTTCTAGCTTTAAAGTCGTCTCACTCTCAAAATATTTGCTGCTAAATTAGTTTTACCCAAATTTGACCACCTTGATTGAAAAGTTTTTTCATTTGCCATATCTTCTGGGTTCTGATAAGAGCATGAAAGGACCTTTTTTCTTGGTCTATTAAAGCGTCGATTTCCCTGATATCCCATGCACCACAATAATAAATCAATCTTTTTATTGAAATCTTAATTTACAATTATGGATTAAAAGCGACGAAGTATACAAAAACTATAAAAGCAGTGCAACAATTTGTTTCTTTTTCATCTGAGTGAAAAATGTCATGAGTAATATTTCTACGAATGAGTTACTTTCCCTCTGATATTGTCTAAAAAAAACTACAATTCAAATTGACTTTCTTACGATTTTGTTCAAAATATACTCTGACTCTGCAAGACCATCACCCCACCCCACACCCCTATTATAATTCGAACGGCAAATCTAATTGCTCGCAGTAGAGTTTATTAAGTTGGGTCAAGAACTTGAATGACCCGCTTTCTGTCTCAATTCATTAACATCACTTAAAAAAAAAAAACGGATTAAAACAGACCAAATTAGATTCTCCCACCCATTATGGCCTCAGATGAGGTTCCCGTTCCCGTAGCTTATAAGTTTGCCTATGAATTACTAGTAACATAAGATTACAATTAGCTCTCGTATAAGGTTCGTTCATTCATTAGAAGATGTACAAATCCAGATCCACCCAACCAAGCTGAGTGTTTTTGTCTTGTTCATGAAGCCGAGAGGAGGGGCGACCGGGGAGGTTACACTTAATTAATCGAAGATCAAGCGGTAGGTGATGATGGTGATGACTGTGGCAGCATCCCCTTGAATCCCAGTTCCCAAGTCACAGTCGCAATCGCAATCAGCGGAACAAGATGACTTTTGTGTACGTTTGACTGAGTGCGATGATGGAAATTGTAACGACGACGACGACGCACGGTTTATTTGGTTGACCTGAAGAGGTCACAGAATTAGTTGGCAATTCGTTCTTTCCTCGCGTGTCCATAGTTTCGTGGTCGAATTGGCTTGACCATCAATTGATAGTGATTAAAACGAATTACCAGATGAATTTATTTTTCACAAAAAAAAAAAAATACAATCATATGCGGAATTGGTTGATGGAAACTTGGATGAAACTTACATAGAAAAAAATTCTTACTAAAGAGCCTCACTCTACCTACCTCTGCACCTTATAAGGCATACGACAAAAGAATTGCTGAATTTTGCATAATTTCTAATTTAAAATTGAAAATTAAATTTATTGAAGCAATTGTGTTGATGCTGCAGAAGGAAAAGTGTCTTAGCTAGGTGTTCACTTTTTTTGTTGTTTGAGAAGAGTAAAAATGCCTACCCATGTATCCAGGTACATTTTGGGGCAATTCATACCAAGTTCAATTTCTTCGGATAAAATTTCATTCGAATATTCAACAAGTTGTATTTTTATTTTACGGTCATGTTTTTTTCATTTTAGAAGGGATGAAGAAAAGATTTTTTTTTCAAATAGAAAACAACAATAGACAAAGTAAGGGTAGTTTATGAAATAGAATTTTAACATTTAGTTTCCTATAATTGACAGTTACTTTATGTTTAAAATGTAATAAGAAATCAAGGAAATTTCTGGTAAAGCATACTTACCTGGCGTAGGGGCTACCGTGATCAACAAGGCGGTTCCCCCGAAGTGAGGTCTGGCCATTGCACTACGGTTGGATTGACCTTCGCGATTGTTCCTAATGTGAATAACTCGTTCGTGTAATTTTTGGTAGCCGGGAATGGCGTTCGCGCCGTCCCGACATAAATAAATTATAAAATTTAATAAACAGTTGTGAAATATAAATTTAAATACATGGGTTTATTTTTTTCCTGCATATCTCGAAAACGGTTCTTTGATAAAAAAATTAATGTCATGACTTTCGCTTTCAGCGACCCCAAATTAGTAAAAAAGTTGTTTATTTTAGGTAGCATAGATGACCCAAAATTTTGTAAACTTGTGTGTAATCGATGCAACTAATTTTAAAAGGAAACTCGACCATTCCAGTTTTCGAATAAGGGAAACATTACAACGGACAGTTTATAGCGATACCGCCCAATATATTTTTTTTTTAGTTCCACCAAAAATAAAACAAACAAATATAATAATATATTATTTTTTATTATATTATGTATTTATAGTTTTTAAAGTTTTTTGATTTGTTTATGTAAACACTTACACAACATGATAATTTTATGCGTTATACATTGTTATTTTTAATTCATATCTAAGTATTTTTATTTTTCATTTTTGTTTTTAATTTAAGGTATAAGAGTTTTTATATTATTCTTGTATTAATAAAATATATATTTTTAAAGAGCTTAATTTTTTGAAGCTATTTCGATATAAATTTACATTTATTTCATTTTTTTTAAACACACCTTTATTAATTTATAGACTTTGTTTTTTTATTTTATTTGTATGTTATGAATTTTTTTTAGAGAAAAACATTTACCATTTAATTAAAACGATTGGTTTTATTATTTTTTTTTCTGTTCAAATTACAACAGTCTTCACAACGTTCAATAGTTAAAAAATATATGAGAAAGAAATTGAAGTGCAGGTATTAAGTAGGAAGATTTAATAAAAAAAAAATTTGCATTTTTAATTGAAAAAAAAAGTTTTTCAAGAATTTCAAAAAATATAATAATACCTTATGTGAAAAAAGAAACCAAAGGTTTTGGACGCCTGCATTATTTTCTCTCTTTTTTTTTTAAATGATTTTTCATTTAAATGAAACAAAAAAAAAAAAAAGAAAATTGATGAAAAAAGTTGAAATTTCATTGAATAAAAATAAAAACTAACGATAAAAATATTTATAAAAAAAAGCTGCTGGATTCAACTCACACTGGTCACTTTCTAACGGTTTCTGGAAACCATAGACCAGAAATTATTGCGCCTTAAGAATCTAGAGAAGACCAAAATCGAGAACAACCGAACGTCTCTTCACATATTTAGAGACGAAAAAGATTTTTATCATTTTAGCAATATTCAAAAAATTTTTGATTTTTTTTCCTCTAAAGAAAAACTGTCAAATGATTTTTTTGAAAACTTTAGGAGCCAATAGGTATGTTTAAAAAACGAACGATTTGTTTTTTTTTTATGGAAACCCTGGGGAAATTTACGAAAAAAAAAACAATCTCTAGACACAATGACAGATGAAAAATGCAGTTTCCATACAAACTTCTAGTTTTTCTCCATCAGTGCTTAAGCTAAATTCTCTGTTTCCAAAAAATGAACAAACCAAAAATATTTACAACCCCTACCGCAAATATTTAGGAGTGGTTTTTGGTTATTTTAATTTTTTTAAGGCTTTTAGAAAGAATCGATTCTCAGTGAAATCAACGAAAAACTATTGTCCTAATGTACATCTTCGATTTTGCTAAGAATAATTTCTATAGCTGAGTAAAATAAACTATCGAATTTTATATTTAAGCAACGAAATCAAAATCAGAAATAAGAAAATGAAAAATTAAATAAAACAAATGCATGCTAAGATATGGTTCTGGTGATGGTATATTATTATTTAATATATTATAAAATTACATTCAAAGCAAAAGGTATTTTTCTTAATAACATATAATAATGTTAAATATTTATTTTTTTTTAAACAAACATAAAGTTAAATGTGTAGGTATTTATTAATAAACAATCAAAACAAAAAGTCTTTATACTCGTATTCTTCACAAATCACTTTCATACTATAGCGAAATTAAATACAATACATTTTTTTAATAAACATCTAAACCCCCTTAGTTCTTTTGAATAAAACAAACAAAAATAATATAGGTAAGAATAGTGCAATAATCAAGTTAAATTAAATTTAACAAAAAAAAAAAACATAAAAATTCAAAGCTGTTCAACAGCCCTCTTATTTGTTTTCTCAAGATGACTCATCTTGGATATAAATTCACTTTTCACATACAATTGTATTTTGTTTTTTTTTTTCATATTTTGTTTGTTCAAATTATTTGGAAGTTTCTGCAAAAAATTAAATTAAGTCCTTCACACACTGGTAATCAGCCCGTTTTTATGAAAACGAATGTCTGCTTTAGTCAATATTCAATGTGGACATTTGTTTTTCAACTCTAAACGAGAAAAACGATAAAACAAAACAAAAAAATCGAAATATTAATTTTTGTAATTTTGTTCGACTGAATAAAATTTTGATGGCACTAACTTACGTTATTTCGATGTCCTGGAAAAGTTCACCAATCCATGCCACCACAAGGCAGTAATGTTGAAATAGTTGCAATAACAATTCACCTTCGTCTAACATTTCGAGTCTTTCGATTCGATGTCTCTCACTGGGCGTGATACTTTGATAGACTTGAACCATATCCCAGGCACGGCTGCCAGTCCAGCCGCAGTCTATGAATCGTGATGTTTGTGTGTCTAATGAGAGGCACGATTCAACACCGGCAAGACTACAACCACGGGCGCGTAAATTGCTGACCATAACATCACTAAATCTGTCGTTCATGTTGACCTTGAAAAAAATATTTTTTAAATATATGTACGTAGGTATTTGCTTATTCAAACAATTTTATAATTTTTTTAATTTTACAAATCAAATTTATACCACAAATATTTATAGTATTCTCTTTGAAGCCTAGTTTTACAAATAGAAGGACCATTTACATAAAAACTAAGAAAATAACATCTTGTTTCATTGAAACATCTATTGGAGTCAGCAATTAGAAAATGTTTATATTGGATGGCCCAACAACGTCTTTTCGAGTGACAGCTACATATGTGACTAAAGATTAGAAACCTTAAGAGTCGAAAATTAATCAGTAAAAAATTTCTAATACATACATATGTACATATATTATTTTCGGTATTCTCATTAAAAAATATTTTTTTGTGTAAATAACAATTTCAGTTTACAAACTATTTTTTTATTAAAAGTTAATTTATTTATTTTTCTTATGCGGTGACAGTTACATCAAAAAGGCCAGGAAAATCTTTTTTCATTTAGTTTTCAAATCAAGTTTTTTAAATGAATTGTTTTTCTAAAATCATTATTTTGAAACTATAAATTTTGAAAGAACATTTTGAATGCAAAGTAAAAAAAACTGATTTACTTATTTTTTAAATTAATTTCGTTTTCCATTGCATTTTCGCTGTTTTCAGGAAAAACATATTGAAAAAAATCGAAGCTTTAAAAACCCATAATTCCAGCACCAAACCTCAAATTTCAAAATCCTTCTGCTTTTTTGTTAAGAACATAAGGAACTATAAGTAACACAAAGATGAACCAATTCCAAGACCCACTACTTTTTCACTGGCCGCTTCATGAGAAATGCCCCATAGGAGAAAGTTCGTGCGTTCCAGCATAGCATTTTATTTTTTAATACAAATACATTTGAACTTGTATTCAACAAAATTTTGAATTGCAGCACTCTATATTGGTTGAATGCAAATTATTTTTAACTTCAAATAAAAGTTTTTGATAAAATTTGGCATTTCTATGAAGGAGAAGAGAAAAAAGGGGGTTTCAGGTGACTGGATTAGTGGATTTTTTTTTTAAACTAAGATATTTCGAAAACGACTCCTTGATTTCTTGATATTTTTCCCAAACGGTTTTGTATTTTAAACATTTTGGACAACAATTAATTTTGGATTCAAAAGTAAGGATACCATCATTACAAGTAATATTAAAATGAAGAATTGGCGAAGTAAAGATTTCCTGAAAACAATTCAAGAAATTCCAATACAAATTTCTGTGTTTACTTACATATGTATATGAGTACGACTTATATCAATTAGTTATCAATTTTTTTCCAAAAATATTTATAGAGGCAGTTTTTAAGTATGTCAAAATGTATGTAACTCATAAAAACAGCCATTTCTCAAATCCTCTAACTTTTATAATTAAAAAATAATCATTTACTATATTTTTCCTAATAAAATTGATGTCGCATGACAACCTGAGACAACAGCTACAGAGCTCTGGACAAAACATTCAATTCAACTAACCTGCTCATAGTTGACCAAAACGGCAGTCTGAAATTTACTGGCAATCCACTTGAGTAGATTCCTGCAATTCTGTGCCTCGATATACACAAGAACGCATTCGGCAAGGAAAATCGTTGGCAATGTATAATCGATCTCAGCTTGTTGCAATTTATGATCCACCTCATCTATGTTCCTTAGATCGACGCCCATTAGATGATAGCTTGGTCCATGCAAATCCGTCGGACTTAACTTGACCTCGCCATCTTCGTCGTGGATCTTCGAGAGGAGTACCTTGTTGCGCTTAATGGTGTAGCACTTCCTGGCAGTGACAGTGGGAAAGTCCAATTCAATGAAATTCTTTACCTGATGCGCCGTGTCCCGCAGACGCCAGTACATTGTGTCGAAGCCACAACCAAGATTGATTATCTGGCAATTACCATTTGTTTTCTAGAAATAGATTCAAAGACACAATAAGATAGATAGAAAGAGAGACAGAATGAAAAAAAAATATGGAAAAGTTCAAGGACTTTGACTACTGCTGCTGCTATTCAATAAACACGCAACAGACGTGTAACAAAAAAAAAAAAACAGAAAACTGACCTTGAGGAACTTCTCTACACACATTTCGACGCCCTTGACCCGCGCAAAGTAGCCCCGATTGATTTCCGGGGCTTTGCGCTCCTGATTGCGAACGAAATACCCAATATAGTCGTCCTTCCAGTAGCCCAGTCGGACGGCGCTCCTCTTGCAATCACTGGCATCGTCATTTGTTGCAATAACCGCCTCATCGCAGGGATGGAATGTACTTGGCGGTTCCATTTCTTTTTGTTACTTTTTATCTTTTTTTCTAATTACTAAAAGGTTGGGATTGATGACTGGTACTTGTGGGGTGGTATTGGGGCGGAGAGAGGTAAGGGTGAAAAGTGCAAGTGGCTGCTGCTTTTATTTCTGTGCAGCCTTGAAAATTTTATAATTTAATGTCTCCTCCTTGGGGAGAAAAAGAAGCTTAAATTTCAATGAAAAAAAAATGTATCAAAAGTCCTTCACTTTTATGTGCACTACACTTCTTCAAGAAGATTATAGAATAAAAAGTAGAATAATTTATTCTTGTTTATTTTATTATTGTTTATTTTTGTTTTTATTGGAATTTGTCTTTTATTTCAGTTTTTTGGAATTTTTTTCGAGAGTATAAATTTTTTACTTCTTCTTTGGGACTTTAGGAAGAATTTTGACAGCTGACTAAATTTATTGTTGTTCTTTTTTTTGTGCTCTGTTGCTGAATTATTTGACCGGCGCAAATTCAAACTTGAAATGTAGTAGATTACAAAAAAATGACAGTTCAAGTGGACGCAGTTTGAGAAGCATTAAGAATGTTTATAAATTGGTTTGTTCATGGGATAAGGAAATGTAGTTTTCAAGAATATTTGTTAGAGGGCGTTAGAAAATTTCAAATTTTTTTTACAGTTTTAATTGTACTAAAAGTTAACCAAGAACCGTTATTTTGAATACCAATAAACATTTTCGAACGGTTAACGGTTTAGTTAATTGGAGTGAGTGAGATAAGTCACTTTTCATTGAAAATCGATTTAGGTAGTAAATGTGAGTCTTCTGTTTTGTTGTAAAAGTTTTCGTTGCTTTCATTTGTCTTCTGTCTTTCAAACGACCAAACAAAAATTCAGACTTGACCATTTCGCTATATAGATAAATCGATATCATCTTATTTCATTCGCTAAAAAATAGCTTTATCTAGGCTTAGGGTGGAAAAGATTATAAGAAAATTTTCATAGTTGGCTTTGGTTGGCTCTAATCACCCGAAATCACATACATAATTAGATATTTTCAGGACTTAAATCTGCAATTTGACTATCATAGATTCTACTCGATCCATAATAATAACTTCAATTGGGTATGGTTTCTATGTTTTATTCGTTGCTTATCAGAGCAACTTAACCAAACATTAAAAAACAAAATTCCAGATGCTCCTTGATTAAAAATGATGCCAATAAACTCAAATTGAATGATCACTAAAATCTTTTTTCTTTTCTTTCTTTTTTGTCAACTGTTCTAATCATACATTCCTTGATTGAAATGATCAGGAGTATTGAAGTTGAGCTGCAGTATATTTATAGAACATATCCTAAGATTGATCTTAAGAAGTGTTGCCACAGAACTAACACTGTACAAGTGGTGCAGGGGAGGTTTACCACCCAACTAGAATTAGGTTTCATCCTAAATCTACCTTCCATTTCAATATGACGGGTTGAGTTTTTTGTATGCTAATAGTTCAAGTCCTAAGCCAACAAGAAGTGTTACCCTGGTGGAAGCACTGTCAGATTCTGAGCAGGGGGTTGCAAAAACACTACATTCAAGACCCGTTATCTCTTAAACGCGAATGGTTTCGTTGAAATCATTGGAAAATATTATACGTTCCCGTCCTTCCCCATCAAAAGAGCTTTGGGCTGCGGAAATCTGACTTTTACCATAAAATTGTTAAACTCCTGTACTTATCAGGATTTACTAAAGGCGTCAAAATAACCAAAATTCAGATTTGTCGAAGTTTCGGTATTTAATTTTTCTATTTTTCCTGGGCAGCAGTCAAGTTTTTGGAATACACCATTGCCTCAAGTCTTAGTACCTACAATTGAAAAAAAAGAAAAAACAAAATAGATTGGATTTTTTAAAGTTAAAACTCTCTTTTATTCACAATTAATATTAATTATATGCAGTTATAATCAGAGTTTCTTAAACATAGCAATTTCTTTTATATCTTTTTTTTTCCTAAACATAAACTATCATTTGTTCACATAGTTTTTAAATGTTGAATTTTATCTCAATACAATTAAACTTAATATCTATGTATGTTTTCTTTCTGTATGAGTTAGATTATTAAAAACTATAATAGAATAAAATATATATAAGAAATAAAAAAAAAATTATTTACATTTTTCCAAACAAACAAAAATTAAATAAAATAAACAAATACACAAAAAAATATCTTCGTTTTTTCTTCAATTACATAGAATATATTTATTTATTTTATATGGAGCTAGAATATACATTTACATATTAAAAGAAAACATAAATTAAACTTAAATAAAATAAAATAATATACAATTTGTTTTATGCTTTTCGTTTTCTGTAATCGATTACAAGCGAGATTTCGTTGAATACCTACGATTTCTAGTTTCTATAGTTTTTTTGAACATGTTTCTAATTTTTTTTTAATTTTAAAATGTGTGTATATGAATTTTATTTGTTACATGTATTATAATTATTTAGTTAAAAATAGTTCTTTTTTTTAATATACATAAGAAATCAGTCAAGGGTTGATTATTAATGTTAAATGGTACTCCTTAATTAAAAATACAAAACAAAAAATAACTATCCATTTCAATGAGACTGATGGCTGGTGGCAGTGTGTTCAATAGAGTTTAGTTTATCAAGAAAAATTGATTTCATGCTGGATTTACACGTCAAATTTTAAACATAAGCTGTTTTTGTTCGTTGCTAACAAAAGTTGACAATTTTTATTTTTCTCTGATGTTTTGACAGATTGTGTATCAGATTTTTGGTATATTTTGGACTGAATCGGTAAGTGTTTTTGTTTTTTTAGTTTAGAACAGGGGTTCGTCCATAGCGCCCTCTATCGGTTCCGTATATATTTGTAGAGCAGACGGAGTTGAAAAGCTGAAGAGCAGAATGATAGCCGTAGTGACATTTGTCAAAGGTCTAGTAAAATATGTTTCAAAAATAAATCAAAATTTTGAAACACGTTCAGTTCAGAGAATTTTCAGATTGTGCTCTGTTCTAAATTCTGGTCTGAATAAAACAAGAAAAGCACCCATTTACTTTTATAGAAAATAATGGATGTATTTCTTTTTCTCAGATTTTCAACTCTCATATTTCAGACCGATCTTGTGTAAAGCACTCTGACAATGCTTTCTCTCTAAATTAAAAAAGAAAAACAAACAAACGATCTTTCCCAGGTGTAAGCCCAGCATTAAACATTTTAAATTCTGACAACTTGTCAGTTGTGTGTGAAAGAGAGACAGAATTTTTATCCTGTCTGACTAGCAGTTTATCAAGATGAAATAAAAATGGTGTGGGCCTAAATTTCCTCAAGGCCCCGCTTACTTTGATTCTAAAAAAATAAAGATTATGCTAGGTGTAAGGTTCCACAATATAAAAGAAGCTTAAAAACATATACATTTTGGAAATCTACAAACGAAAAGAAAACTAAAAATATTAATCGGAAGATTTACGGTGTGAGGGGGCGTGCCTTTTATGGGCGGGTTAGCAGTAGCTATTGCTTAAGATTTTTTAATTTTGTCGCATTGGCATCATGCTATAGTGTTGTGCTGAAACCATTTGTTGAGGGGGTGGTCCCTGACCCGAGGTGGAGTATGTGACAGTTTGTTGTCGTCCATCGACGACACTCTGTTGAGTTTGTTGCGATGAAGCGCTCACCACTGGGGCCGAAACTTTTCTCTCAGATTGCGTTCGAATAAGTTGTTGTTGCTGCTGCTGTTGTTGTTGTTGTTGTTGTTGTTGATGTTGGTGAGTTTGTTGCTGTGTTGGCTGTGGTGGTGGAATGTACATCATAACCTCACCATTTGGATTTCTAGCTGGTGGAGTTATCGCTGATCCATGATACGATCCATACGAACTGTCATCAGATTGTGCAGATTGCCCACGACCACGTGGTTGGGTAAGTCCATACACCGATTCGGGACGTCTATCGAACTTCAGTCCACCGTCATTTGGAGTTGGGTTGTGTCGTGTTCCATAGACAGGTTGGAAGCCCTGATTTGATTCCTGAGGCCTTTCAGCTTGTTGTTGTTGCATTTGTTGTTGTTGTTGCTGCGATGGTCCGTGTTGTTGTTGTTGCTGATGATGTTGCTGTTGTTGAGATTGCTGACGTGTCGAAGCGCGCACGCCATACATATTCTCCGAACGTTGTTGAATTTGATTTTGTACATTTTGGTTTTGCAAATGAGCATTTTGCACCTGAGACACCCTCAGCGGATACAAACTTTGTGCTGGCACCAATGGTCCCGGACGGGGAACTATATCACGATTAATGGCAGTATTACTCTTTGCATAAACCGACTGTGATCGATTTAAATTGGTCCTGGTTAAAGGTGGAGAACGGCAGTACATCGAACGAGTTCCACCATACAACGGTTCTGGTTGTTCGAATTTAGTCAAAGGCGCTGTGGTATATAAATTCTGACAATAGCCACCTTGTTGAGTCAAAGTTCCAGTAGGAGCACGATATTGAGAACCTTGGAATTTGGGATTTTGCATTTGTTGTTTTTCCATATCGATGTCGTAGTTGAGTTCGTCTTCAGAATGCATACTCGATGAATCGTTGTCCATGCTTTCTTTTGATTTGCGATGATTGCGACGTGAATTGAAGACATATTCGAAAAGAAGACCAGATGCAATTCCTCCAACCATTGGTCCAAACCAGTAGACCCAGTGACTATCCCATTTGTTGAGAACGAATGATGGTCCCAATGAACGAGCTGGATTCAGATATGGCATCTGTAAAGAGAGAAAGAAAAGAAAGGTTACAATTAGATTTGATTTGTATTAGATTCAGTTTAAAAATTATTTCTTAAAAAAATAATAAACGAATCGAAAGTTCATAAGTGTTCACTGTGGTGCACTTTCAATGGTGGACGACAAATTATAGAGTCTAGTCATTTCGAACAAGTAAACGAACACAGCTAAGCTCGAAGCTTGTTTCTTGAACTCAGTCTTAAATCACCGAACCAATAGAGAAAAATGACAGCAACCAAAACCTTGGACATCCAGACATCAGTGTGGTTGTGGTACTACTGTGCCAAATGAGCTCACCATTTAATAGCTTTGACTTTTTAAAGAAAGCTAAAGTGAAACGCCTCATAAGTTCATGCTGCCAATATTAACCAAAAAATGTACTATATATCCAGCTGTTAAATTCCCACAATGCTTTTGCATAACTAGCCCATAATTCCTCTCATACCAAAACGAAAAAAAAACCCTTAAAGTCACAAGCTTACAAGTCATACAATTTGCAAATATTTACACTATCTTCCCACAGTGAGACTTTTTAAAGTATAGTGTAAGCGTAAGCGATCTGCAATAAACATGGAATATTTATGTTTCCAACCAAATCAAATCCGTGACAAAAAATTGAAAAAAAAAATCCTACACCATACCATAAAGTTAAACCAAATCGTTTTTTTTTTAAGGATAAGAGCGGTACCTAAACCTAACCTATACCACCAGCAACCACCAAAAACCTCAGCATCAGAGAAGATATGCCTGCGAACCTGCGATGATGATGATGGCAGAGGGATCTCCTGCTGTGGCAAACACCTGCCTTTAAGGAATGTTTTTCCTTAATATTCCCCTCCCTCTCTATCATCATCCAGGAGATATTTGGATTTTATATGTTTTGTTGTTGTTGTTTTTTTGAAGAAATCACTGTTGGTATGGCGGCGAGACATGGAATCCATCGGCACATCTCAAAGGAGTTAATTCAGCACAGTTAGGGTAGATAAGACACGAAAAGAGGAACCGAATTATCATCGCATAAAAAAAAAAGAAAAAAAACATAAGAAACTTAATGAGCGACTGAATACCGGGGCAAATTTTTTTTTTTGAAATTTGAAGGAACTTGGGACTTGTATAAATAATTATACATAAAATTATACCACTTCTCACTTTGTCCCAATTATTGTCTCTTGGGTGTAATTTCATTTTCAATAAATGTAATTTTTGTTACTTTGTTGCACAAAACAAAATTGATTGATACTTAAAGATTTCGTAACATTTATTGAGAGAAACCATTGACCAAATTGTGAGAAAAAGAAAGCAATAAATATATAGCAAATCATGATTTAACCGCACTTTAATTAAATCAAAAGATTTGAGGTTATGTAAACACGAATGTGAGAAAGTCTTTGGACTTTAAAATTTTGAAGAGACGTTTATTTTAAAGATATGTTGATGAATGTAAGAATACGGAAGGCACAAAATAAAAGCCTGGAGACATCCCGGAAATTGATAATTTGCATTGTTCAGTTCCTTCACCATAAACAAAAAAAAAATAAATAAACAAAAGAAAAGAAAAGAAAAGAAGAGGTTCTAATAAAAAAAAAGAAAAGAGAAGAAAAGAAAAATCCTTTTGGAATTTTCTAACCTCGCAGCTAGCAGGTAGGTACATAGAAAATGGGAAGCCTGCATTTTATTAGTCCTTAAACCCCGAAAGGTGATATAGAAAGAATTGAAAATCTTATTCCCTGATTTCTATTCTGTTCGAGCAGGTTTTCAATAGGTAATTTTACTCTTTTATCACATGGAAAACTACATATATATATGTACCTGTAAGTTATGTATAGAAAGTCCTTCTTGATGACAATGCATGTGATATAGTGTGTGAGGAGTGTTACAAAATTGCAAAAGGATAGCATAGTCATATTTCATATATACCTTACAGCTAGGTTAGGTAGTAGATAGGCACTTCTTCGATATATATAAAATAGGAATCGAATTCTTAGACAACAATTTCAGGTATACTATTCCATTATTTCATATGGATACCTTTAGAGAGACGTTTATAAGGATTTTTGATTTATGAAATTTATTTTTTTCCCATTTGCAATGGTATAAAAGAAAGTCTGATATTGCATTTCAGAAGAAGAACTTTCCTATATGATTTTGTATGAGATATATTTTGGAACTCTCAGGTTAGAATATATGCGTTCTTAGAAATGTTATTTAGTTAATTTGTAATTAAGTCTTTGAGGTAATATTTTAAGCAATAGATTGGTATCTATAGAAAATAGGATCTTGCCAGCTAGTCACAAATATTTAGAACTATTTTCTGGTACACAGTGTAAAAACTGGAGAGGAATTTGCATGCTACCTGCAGTAGAATAGATAATAGCAAGAATCGTTCTGGGGCGAATTTTTACGAAAGATTACTTCGAAGACACACTCGAGTCCGAACAAGCAGGATTGCGAACTCGGCTTTCCTGTATGGACCACTTGGAATATAGGTCAACATTTTACCTGCTGTTCATCGGCATCGAAAAGGCTTTCGACAGTGTCAATAGAGAATTAATCTACCTGGTTTGCTTTGCGCAGGAGGCCCAGATGAATTGATTGCATTATCAAGGCTACATACGATTTATCCAAATATATGACGTTCTGCAAAGAAGATGGTTGTCAGGGGAGTTTGAAATCACAAGTGGGGTTAGACAAGGTTGCATACTGTCACCAATACTGTTGGTGATTAGTGATTTCCTGCACGCAGCTTTTGTCGATTGGAAATGGAGGAATTCAGTCTTTCCACCATTTGGAAGGTGACATATACCTACTGCCATAAGAAAGCTGCAAATGTTTATAAATAGACGTCTGCGAAATATTTTGAATTTTATAATGAGAACACGTCAGGGACCCATATGTACTGCCATTAGCATCGAAAGAGCAAGGATTGCATTGTGGGCCAAACGATTCAATGGAACCCTTTAAAGAACGACCACTCTATCTTATAGGTCAAAAAGACTACATGCCGATGGGAGACGAATTATTAAAGTGACGTGGAAATGTACCACATTTCATTTATTCCTTTTTATGTACATATATAAAGTTAGTTATTTTTTTACTTACCGAAACAAAACTACACGCACTATAAGCAGCGCCAATTGACAAAGCAGCATTTCCCAAATACTTCTTATACGAATCCATTGATACAAAATATGACAGTACAACAACGAATGTCAAAATAAATTCCACACCAAAACGTTCCCATGCAGCTAATGAGGCACTATGTGAGATGGCTGCTTGTAGATTACCTTGGTATCCTGGAACAGTTACACTAAAAATAAAAATAAATTTATAATAATTAGTCAAATTTAATTTAAGATAAAGGTAAAAGATTCTTAAATTCGGTTACTATTTTTAAGTTTCAAAGTTTCGTGACTTTTGACATGTGGTGGATGATGTTACTTGGGGTACTATTTCTATCAAATACACCATTTTCTTATAATTTTTTGACATTGTGTTAATACTAATTAAGGGTAGTATGGAAGTGGAAATACTGTTTTTTCAAGTGAATAGAATTTATCAAGCAATCTTTTAAACAAATTGAAACACCATGAAATCCATTAGCCGCATTCGGAGAGTGCACCATATCACTCAATGATGTTTAAATCTATTACAATCAATGTCAATTCTTCACTTCAGTTGTAACAGAAGATGAAAAATGTAACACAACATAAACGGAAGTACGCTATTGATCCCCAAACAAATCCCATCTCATCTTACCTTTTTCTTTATTCAATTTTTTTTTTTTTTTGAAAAATCACCCGTCATGATTGCCGTCTTCAAATTAACAGTTAATGCGCCAATATTCTTTATTTTTCTTTTATGATCCTTTCCAAAAATAAAAAAATCAGCATCTCAAATTACTATGAATGAAAAAGAAACTCACATCACGGAGAATAATATACTCCCCTGTGTGCGTCGTCAGTCGTCTATACGTTGTCGTGGGAACATCGACAATTTATCAACATGAATCAGCGTAATATATACCCACCTTCTTCAACCTTTAGCTGGGATTTCCAATAAAAGGCGATAAGGAAGATACGAGAAAGACATTTGATATAACGTTGAGATATACCGATACCGACCAAACCATACCAAGTGCCAATTACATGTTCGGACCCAATAACAATCCGAAAAGAGCACCCCAAACAGAGATTAAACTCACAATTTCCCTTCGCTCCCTTCAGTTTGTTTGTGCAGGATCAGATTTAATCAGGTGCCGAAGAGGTCTTCTTCTTCTTCACTCACAAAGTGGACCAATATTAAATTTCCCTTTATTATATCCCGGCAGTAGGTAGAGGCACTATCGATGCAGCAGGAAGCTCTCCTTTTGGGATCCATCTCATAAGTAATTGAATAACATTACCCAAGACATTGTTTCGGGACGAACGCGCAAAGTGTCCGAAATTGAAAAATTAATGCACATATCAGAGCCATAAGAACAAAAGCAAGTGATACCTTTATATATTCCTTGGTGAACTGTATGTGATGCTCTTCTTCCGTTCCATGGAGATGGGACGAGTATCGTACCTGATGTTGTTGTGCTTGGGTGGTGATTGTGATTATAATATGTATGATGGAGCAGGAGGAGTCCAGTCGACACTAGACCAGCAGCAGAGATTCCCTCATTGATGATGATGAGCACCAGGAGAGATGGTGATGACGATGATGCAATCACTGCCGATGCTAAAAAAGTGAATTATGGGAAAACACACCAACGACGACGTCGACGACTCTTGACGACTACGACCAAAAGAAGAAGATTCTCTCTACGTGGGAACTTTTTTGTCTCCCTCTCCATATACCGAAATCGCCAACGATCACCTTCCATTTCAGCAGTTTATTTTTACACCTTTTTTCGCCTGTATTTTGTCGGGGAACTCCTCAGTTCTCTCCTCGCATGTATCTCAATCAAAACAGCTATCTCCTTCGTTAAAAGATACTTTAACTATATGTAGATATAAACTTATAGTCCTGGGAATAATTTTTACTTTTGTTGTTGTTGTCTTGTTTGTTGTTCCAGGGGAGGTCTTTTATTTTTGCCTTTTTGGGTTTTTCTTTATTAATCAGGAGTAGACAAAAAGTAAAATGCAAAAAAATACGAAGGTATCCTGCATCGTGTCGTGTCTATCGAAATGAAGAGGTAGATGAAAGAAGAATGTTGGGGTCTCAGTGTGGGGCGAACGGGAGGTTTGACCCTTGAACATGCAATCTGTCGACACGGTGCCATATCGCATATCCAATAAAATTCCATCTTTTCGTTTTCGTTACTGAGACACTACCAAAAGAGCCAACATAGAGAGGGACTTGGAAGATGGAACAACACACGTCTATCCTCCAAAACTTAAGGAATTCTTAACAAGGGTAAAGTCTCTAACACAAGATGTGATGGGAACTATTTTTTTTGGATGGAATGCGGGGGAGAGGAGAGAACGGGTGGGATAGTGATTTTAGAGGACGAAGGTTATAAGAAGATTATAAACATGGTGTTCGTGTGTGAAAATGGATACATATTATTAGGTGCAATGATTCCCATGGGTATAGAAGATGTTTCTTAACATAAAGTTGTTGATGCTTTGTTCCGATGTCCTTTTTGATTATAGTTTGTCAGGAAAGGAAGATAAACTTGACGGAAATGTGTCCAAACTTTGACGGTATTGTGGGTGATTGAAATACAGGAGTAAAGCATAAACAATTAAGAGATGTATGGACGCCTAGTTCTATGCTACTACATAAGCTACTACGATTTTTTTTTCTAATAGTTAAGATCAGAGCTAACAGGGCTTGAGCACTATGAGCATATTTTGAATATTTTCTGAACGAAGTGGTTTTCATTTTGAATCTTTGATCAATTTTTGAAAACTTCACGAGCTGTCACTTCTGACATTTGTCATTTCGCAGTTGTCAATCTCATATTCAGATCTTCAACTCCGTCTGCTCTATCGTTTTATTCTGATCATGCTCTGAACATGCTCAAACAGAGAAAGAACCACAAAATTGAAGCTGTGAGCTTTCTAAGCTCAAGTTTTTTGTGACAGTTCAGGCTCTGCTCTAAAGCTGTCAAAATGACACATTCGGCGAAGTACGTTGCTAGCCATTACCAATGGAACAAACCGAAAAAAAGTACTTTGCTTTGTATTCTTCTTTCAATTATTCCTTTGAGTTTTGGTTATTTTTTTTATGTAGACATCAATATACATCATTTGCCAGAAAAAAAATTCAAACATGTACTAACAAAGGAGTAGATGAAAGTACTATATTTAAGTTTTCATCTTCTCACAAGCATTTTTTGTATCTGATGTAAAAGCGTAGAAATATGCCACTACCCATTTTCTCTAACTTTGATAAAATCGGTCGAGAAACAATGCAGAATTTTTCAAAACTACTGAAGTAATTAAACTGAACGAAACAAAACAAAAACTTGACGAATGTATCTGCTGACGATTCCCTTCTGCCCGTTGCACTGGCTGTAAAATCCTTTGTGGATAAAGAAAACAGTGAACATATATCATGGGAAAAATTTCCTTTCGGAAAACCCTAAAACTAACCTGTTCACGTGTCGGTTTTTTTTTTCAGAATAAATGAAGTACTGACCCTTTAATCACTTATTCGTTCAATTGAATCAAAAAACACTTTAACAAGTGTTCGTGGTAAAAAATTTACCAGGCCTACGTTGTATCTCTTTGTTGAATATTTAAATTTTTTTTTTGTTGTATTTAGAGTGCAACTTAAAAACCCTCTCGAACATGAACATCCCTTAAAGCATGCTGCAAGGCACACTCAATTCAACACACGTACATAGATGTAGATAGTTTTAAATTTTCAGAAATTAAAAACACTACAAAACAAAAAAAAAAAACAACAATTGAATCAGAAATTGAGAAACCGATAGTCAATTATAAAGTACCTACGTCAGTATAGTTGTCGCTGGTATGAGTCGTGGTTTTGGAGTGGTATAGCCCACCACCCCTTGGGTTTCGACACATGTTGCAAATAAAAACGAACAAGTGAACTCAACTCAGCGAATTAATTTTTTTGTTATTTTCATAGATAAAAAAAACCGGAATTCCGTCTATCATGCGGTGTCGTCTGTTCCGGGATTTTTGTTCGTATACGAACATCCTATGGCGCACAATTGAGAAGGACATTTTTTTTTGTCGATTTTTAGTTTTTGAATATTTTTTTCCTATGATGTCAAATTTGATTAATTGCGTGTACGATATATGTAACGTGTATTCATGACACACAGAAGCAATCGTTTTTCCGGACAATTGAAAAATTAGGGGTTGTTCAAAATTTACGAAATGGAAAACATGTTTGACATAAAAGAGATTCTAAGGATGAGGAAACCTCATCATTCCTCAGACTCATGGCTAAAAAAAAAAAAAATGGGGAGGACTTCGTGTTTCAATTACAAATCGACACAAAATGCGGGTTAACTTTTTTAGAATTACTACTCGGCACTATAGAAGCATATTCGGTTTTTTGAGAAATTGATACTGGATCATGGTAAACTCTAAACTGTAAATTGAATTGATGCGATACTTCGCTCCGTGACTCAATTGATAGCCCTTGTCTGTCGTTGTTTTTTGTCGTTTTTCTTTTTTTTTTGTTCCAAAAGCGGGTGAGGGTAGTGTTATAGTGTGTGATGGAAACATGGATTTCCTGGAGCATACAAGTGCCCTGAATTTCATGCGATACCTACTCTTCTTCTAAAGCAGGCAAGTGCTAGCTCAGCTATAGGGTATTCAATCCTCTCTGACATTTGCATTTGAAAGTGTATTTGCCCACTTGGCGAGAAGGGACGAGATGTGGCACATAAAATAATATTATAGAGGTACCTAGATGAAGAGGTTAGGTAGGTGTGTGTTTTGCTGGAATCTGGGTGTCATCATCAGTATTCAATTCTACGAAGAGAAAAGTTGTGGAAGAAGAAGAAATATAGGTACCTACCATCAGTGATAAAATGAAAAGACATTTTAGCTTTTATATTTAAATAAAAAAAATGTATGGTATATTTTCTTAAAGGTTTTGAGGTTGCGTCTCAAGATGTTTTGTTTGTTTTTTGATTTTGATGCACTTGATAAGTTAATAGTGCGAATATCTAGAGTTTCGCACGAGAATAATATTGAGTTGAGCATTGCACCAACGAACGATGCTGAAGCCGACGAAAATGTCAAGAAAGTGTGTCAGAAATTAGTTTGGTAAAGTTTTCTATCATAGAAGACGACGACGATGATGATGATGATGACGATGACAAGATTGAGTTAACGAAATGGGAACACGCCTAAACTAAACTAAAGAGTTCTCTTTGTAGTTTGCTGTTTAAATCTTGAGTGAGAATAAGACATAGAAAAGGGTATTAGGGTTGGCTGGGTTGGTTTGGATTATCAAGCGTATTTTGTATACTTAATAGTGTTATCTCCATGGCGGGATTTTGCACTAGGAAATTAGATTTGCATGAAGTTTAAAAAAAAAAAAAACAAAGTAAAATAAGTTGTTGAAGCTAACTAAGGTTTACCTAAGCTTAAACTGATGATGATTCTATTATGATTTGAGGAAAGTTAGAGAAGTGTAAGATTTTTGTGACAACAATTTAAGCCTCTTGGTTAATTTATTCTTGTTGTTTAAATAGAGATTTTTCAGCCAGATAAGATTTTTTGACGGACGAAGTGAGACTAGACAAAATAAGGATCGATAAAATCGTCTGGTGTGATGACCTAGACTCAAAAGAATTGTTGGGTGTAAGATTTTCCATTGAAAGGATTGAGGAAATTGTCGGAAGTGGTCCGACGAAAATAAGGTAATTAAATGATTAGCTCGAAATATCACTTTATTGTATTTCTTTGAGTTGAGTTTACTTTTACTTTTGAAAGTGAAGAGCCTTCCCAACTTCCGAGCACACATCCACCAAGTAAAACTTACATTTGGTGAAGTATGAACGAAAAAAGAGATAGATGAGCCATTTTGCTTGTTTACAATATGGTTGACTTGACTTGAGTCTGTTTGGTTTGTTTTTAAGTATTTAATGATAATTCCACATCTTCTGTGCGAGAAATACTTCAAATAGATTTGTTAATATTAAGATAAAACATATACATGTGTATAACGTAACAAAAAAGAATATAAATACCAAAATTAAATTAGTTTTCTTTGTTCAATTCGAAATGACATGAAATTTATTAAATCACAGCTAAAGTTCTGTTTCCTTACTCCCAGTTATATGAACTGGTCTAAAATGAAGTGTTTGCATATAATCTAGGAAAAAAGTAAGAGAACTGTAAAACAATAGTTACTCTCAACTTTGAAATGACACGCTGACAAAAGGTGTAGAAGAATTGTCAGTTTAACACCCTGTAATTATTTTCAGTAGATAATCAGTGTGTTATTTATTGATTAAAAATAATTTCTTTAGGTATATACAACACTTTCCATAACTCCTTTTTAATTGATTCTCCCTAACTTCAATCCTATTTAGTTTGAATTTATTATCAACTTTTCATTTGAAACTCCTTTTCAAACTATATATAATATATCTACTTTTACTCTCTAAATCCACTTGAGTCACCAAGTTTCAATATTTTACCATTCTATTTCCAGTTGAAAGTTTTTGAAGAGAAATGAACAAAAAATAAAATAACGATTAGATACAGCTATCATAAACCGTTTTGTATGTATGTAGATATTTATATGTATGCCGTACTGTTTTTGACATTCTCTTTCCGCTTTTTTTTTTGTATTTTACAAGATGGAAACTTCATCCTTAGAAGAAAGTTTAAGAAACAAAAAATAAAACAACATTTGAGAAAAAAACCTCAATTAAATTTGCAAAACTCCTCAAGAAGACATTAATTATGACAGCACATCTCTCCCAAAAACAAAAAAACAGAAGCGAACCCAAGTACCTACCCTTCTGTATGTATGCACTGCAAAGTCAACGGACGAAGGAGAGAAAAGAACAAAACAAAACACAACTATCATAAGCATTAAATTGTTTGCGGTCAAGAACTAAACAGTCTCTGAACGCTGGCGCTGGCAGCATCCGTCGGTGTCGGTATGGGTCTTTTGAAGAGGTTGATTGCGAATTTCTCCTCTCCTTTTTCTCTCCAACAATATGAGATGCTGGGGAGACGCTTTAAATATCTCCCACCAACAAAAAAGAGGATCAGAGTAAACTCCAGTATTCACATAAATTTGTTGCAATTATCAGCATCATATGGCTGTTGCTGTCAGTTAAAAACATAGGGTGACCAAGAATTTTAAAATTAAAGTAAAAAAAAAAACCACAGAGGAAGAAATTAAAACAAAACCGCAATCGAATGGAATCACTTAAATCCTGCACACAACAATCTTGACAACCTAAATATTCCTTTCATCATTCCCCCAGACATAGGGCACCGGGTTTTCTGGATAAGATTTGTGACCACACCACCCTGTATACCCTCTTTATGCTCTTGTATAAATGTCAAATGGCACAATAAAATATGCACTGTAGGACAACATGGAACAGGGACACCGGCATGGCACAGATTGGACCATGAGGAGAAAAGGTCAACTGCTGGAGGTTGAATTTATTTGTTAGACGAATTGTCTGTTAATAGACAAAACCTAAATCAGGATGTGTTACACACCACAAGTGAGGATCCTTTCCTTTGGCAAGAATATGGGATTGTTTCACCCTCAAGCACTACATATATCGACTGTAACGGGTAAAAAAACGCTACAAAAACATATCCTTTGTATACATATTTTATGCAAATAAGGCTCTGTACGAAACTCTCTGTTCTGTGTTTTGAGTTCCCATCAGGTCAACACTAAAATGTATAGAAGGAGAGTCTTCTCCTCCTTTTTTTCGTTATGTTTGTCGATGTCGTGTCCCTGGTTGGTGTTAATCAACAAGGTATGCAAATAATATTTTCGCACTCCCAGATGTTAAGAATTATGCTTCCTCTTTTTTTATGAATCATAAACTAGTATTGAGGTTCACCGCACATGCGACAAAATATATTTCCGAGAGTATCCTTTGTGGTTAACAATTTATGTTCGATTTTTTTTTGTTGTTGCATATATTTTTTTTATTAATTTATTATTCAGTGTGAACATAGCACAACTGGAGACGAGATTGATCGATTACATCTACATACCTCGCTCACAAATTGATATTAAATTATATGGACAGGATGAGTTTTTTCCTTGTTTTTTATCCATCAGGAAAACTTTTTTTTATTCTTTGTTTCGGGATCAACAAGGGTGTCGCGTAGTAGATTGTTGTATAAGAGTTTTATGGTCCTTTAATTGAGGGATTTCCCTGATTTTTCTTTCCTTTTTTTTTATTTCGTTGGTATATTCAGATTTAAGATTGTCATCAGCGTCCTTCTATTGTTTGTTTATAAATGATGTGGAAAACTCTTCTTAGTTGACACACATGTATATTTTTTTAGGGTTTTTCTTTTTGGTGGATATAGTTTATGAGTTAGTTTTGCATAAGTAATAGGATCAAATGATTAATAAAGAAAAGAAATTATGTAAGCCATGAACAGCTTTATTGGATTTTGATTAATAAGATGACGTTAGGAGAAGGTTCTTTTGTCATGTTTTTTGCATACGCCTTTGGAGTGCTGCTGAATAGGTCATTTATTAGTATTGTTATTTATGAGAAGAGGATGGATTTTAAGATAAGTTATGATTTGTTAAATGGATAAGGAACCCTTGTTTTTTATCCACGAGTTTTCAAAATTTGAATACATATTATACGTTAATCAGAGGTATTAGATCCGTTTACAAGATATCAGCCAAAAATTTGAATTGAGAATTTTGCTAATTGAATAACACGTTGCTTAATTTTATTTTATTTTAAATATTTGGTAATTGGTATCGTGCTTATATAATTTTCTTTATAAAATCAAGTGTAGGTTCGTTATTAAACATACCTTTTGTTTGACATTTATAAACGTCAAAGTGACTTTGGAGTTGCCATGATACTAGATGTGTTTGGTACCTTGAAATTAGAATTTGCTGTCAAAACCCATGCGAAATTTTTCAAGGCTCATTCACACGTATAAAGATCCGGACTAAGGCTTCCCCAAACCAATGCGAGACTGTTACGAGACATTCGTGTCTAAAAATCCATAAATGTGTGTTTAATTTCGGAGACTGCTTGACAAAAAAGTGAGATCAATTCAAACTTTTGGTCCTGTCAAATTTTTTGTACTTGCAGATTTTTTACATAATGATATATTAAATTCTTTCAAATACCTATATCATCATGAGAAATAAGATTTATTCTACGAAAAAAATTAATTAACCGGAAGGATTTTATTGTCTCTTGTTCAATGAAAGTTTACTCAATTTATTTTTAAAATAAATTAAAATGATGAGAGTATTCCATTTTGGAAAATGACAACAAAAAATTGAATTCTCTATCTTTCCCACGTGAACAAAAAATAAAAATAAAATAAAATGAATTTGTCTCTATCTACTTAATTGCTCATTTAACTTTGTTATCTTTATTTTAAAATTCAATTAAAAAATGCCAAACTCAGTATTATATCAACTCGGATTGTACAAACATTAAACCAAATTCCATTGGATAATAATCTACTATTAAATTGTGCTGTTGATAATAAAAAGGATTTGTCCTCACACTCAATTTCGAACATTCTCATCCACCAGTAATAAAAAAAAGTTAAAACTCATTTATTTAAATGTGCTTTTATACTGTGTTCTTTTTTCACTTTTATTTCAATCGATGAATTCCTTAATTAGTTGCAAATTTTACTTATATATGGTTAAAATTCATTGTTATTATTACATTTCGAAAAGAAAAACATTTATTCAGCTATTCAGATTTTTTTTTTTTTTTTTGACACAAACAACTTATTTACCCATCTGTCAAAATTAGTAGGTATTCGAAAACATTAATGCATAGTCATCAACGGATTTTACTAAATTAATTTTCCTATGATATACGAGAATGTGTACAATTGTACATAACATGATATTGTGTGAATATGAGCAATGGATTAATTTGTCATTAAATAGATTTCTATATACATACATACATATGAAGGTGAGAGAACAGTTGTTGATATAATTCATATGTATGTACATACATAGGTAGGTAGGTTTAAACTAATATTTTCATATCATCATGAGGTTTTGATGACATACTCCTCGCGTTCGAAAATTTAATTAAATTTCCATCTCACATAACAAGAAAGCTATCATCATCGTCATCATGATTTTTGTTTATGTGAAAGAAATTGAAAACTTGTTCTCTTGATTCCTTTCCTGGATGCTTGTGTATATTTAAATCCAAAAATAGGCCAATTCACATTCAAAAACCCACAAAAGGAGAAACCTCTTTCTTCGCCACAAAGAAAAAAAAAAAAAACAACAACACTAGAAGTTCAGAAATTGAGTTAATTGTTTACACTTGTGCTAGGCAGGCTAGGAGAGAGTTCAAAAACATATACTATACAAGCTTCATCATTTTGTGCCAAGGCAAGATTTTCATTGATTTATTTTGTGTTGAATGTATTTTTTCATGCCTCCATTCAACACGCACCACCCTAAGACCAAAGAGTTTGAATGTTATGCCAGGAAAAGGGAAATTAAATTAGTCGCCATTTCGAATTAAATTGCCTTTTCATATACAACTCTGCGTTTGCTTCTTTTGCACTACCATATCATCATCATCAGGCAACACATTTGTCATTAAGTTTTCGCAATTCGATTTGAAACAAACATAAAAAAGGCAACAACGATCTGACAGATAAATTGTGTATGAAGTTTCAATTGAAACTAATTTTAAAGAGTCCTGTCATTATGGTGTGCACCTACCTACCTCACTTTTTTTTTTTTTTTTTATTGAAGGACTTTTCTCTTGCTTATCAATTGGCGTATAATTTTTATAACATCCGTGCAGGGTTGGATATATTGTTAAATCACAAGTTCCTACAGATTGTCTTTTTTTTATTTATTTTTTGAAGGGTGAGTGTGGTGGCGATTGATAAGTTATTTTTAAAATTTAAAATCACTAAGCGTAATTTTTCACTCTCAAGTGCCAATTGATACAAAATGTAATCATTTGTACAATTGACAGTTGTTGTGGTTGATTTTTATGAAATTTCTCTGATGACTCTTGACAGTCTGTGGGGATTTAGTTTATTTTTTTTTTGTATTTTAATTTTTAAGAGAAGAGAAAGAAAGGAAAGGAAGTGATGGATGTTTTGTGGTTTCCATTTGATTGTCACATATGTCAGAAAATAGGCTTTATTAACTTCTGGTGGTTTTTGAAAAGCAGATTTGATTTATTAAATCAGATTTTGTGAGATTTTTAAAAGATCAGATTTTAGTGGGACATATAGTGATAACCGGTGGATCAAATAATATTTAATAAATGCTATCTTGAGAAATTCATATCATTTCATTTCATAACTATACGTTATTTCGAACTCGCCGTTTAGGCGAATAATAGAAAATTAAAACCAGGACAATGTTCAATTCTGTTGACTTCAATTGTTGTTTTTCAATTGTCAAATTGGAAAGCGAAAAGTCAGAATTAGTTAATTTTTTAACATACATACATAGGATACGTATTAACAGTTTTCAATCAAAATAAATAAATATAACTCATAAGATCAGTTTTTTTCTTTTTCTTGGTTTTTTTTTTTTTAATTTACGTGTTAAATGCAGTAACAATCGATTTAATTGGGTATTTATTGAAGTCTGGATAGGGATGAGTTAACAACGATATTTGTATGCTTTCCAAGATAGCATCGTTCCATACGACGTTTTTATAACAAGCCTTTTTGGGCTTTAGAAAACGTAGCTTCATCTCGAGAAAAGTGGAATATCAATTTTAAATTCAATTTCAATTATATTTTAAGACCATGAGTTATAGTTTAATTTGGTAATTGCGTTGCTTAGTAAGTGACATTCATGTCAAAATATCAAATTTGTATATTGAATTTTTCACTTGTATTATTGATATTTTTTATCATTACTTTACCCAAACTAAAACACACAACTCCCCTTTACAATTTTTATTTCTCTCTTTCTGTCATAAAACAGTCATCGAACTGTCATATCGTTGAAACAACCCATAATAACCCATGATGGAATATGCAAATTTTCACTTCCCGATATTTTAATTTCAAAAAAAAAATTCACTTTTTCGCATTGATGAAGAAGTTGTGCAAAAAAAAAAATAAAGAATAACAATGTCATCACTCTTCTTCCCTTCCGTTCTTTGAGAAACTACTACTTCTGTTTCTTACTCTGTAAACCCTTGTCAGAAAATAACAGATAAATATAAAAAGGGTATAAAGATAGGTTAGGTATACCTTCGTACGTTTTGAAATCAAATTTCAATAAAAGTAGCGATATAACGAAATTGATATGCAAATAAATTTATATCAAATAACAACAACAACCACAAGAAGAAAAAAAAATGAAAACATTACACACTCCCTTTAAACGACCGATTCGACAACATCCTGGATGATGATCCTATATCTCCTGAAGGCACCACCGACCGGTGCACGCGGGCATCATGATGATGGTGATGTGGTGTTTTGATAGGAGTGTCGGAATAGAGGAAGATTTTGTAATAATTGCATTCAAAACTTAATGATCCGTGTTGTAAAATGGATTTAACCTCAGACATACATAATTCTCTGGTTGAGATGTACTACTATGTATTTTGAACCTATAAAACACCCTTCAATATGGTGTACATGATAAATTCATGAATATAGTAACAGCTATAGGTAGATATGTAAAATGTCTGGCAATAAAACACTGATTTAATGGTGTAAACTATTTGGCATCTCCCCCATTGATATTTGAATAAACATTAGGCAGAAATGAAGAAGGGATATACAGATATACACAAGAATTTAAATCACTTTAAAGCCGCAATTACACTATTTTTTTTTTTAATCAATTATGAAAAACAAAACATGGTGGCCAAAACATTTAAATGACGTGTCTGGAGAAAAGGACCAATTTCCATTTTTGTTTGTGAGAAACAAAGATAAAAATCTTTAAGTCATTTACATCTACGTATAAAACACTTTAGCATAATTAGACCACTTGGGCTCAGTACCAACTAAACTCTTTTCTCTATCTGATATGTCATCGCACATATTTTATGAAAATGGGATTCCTTTTCCTGTGTAGTCTTTGCAAAGTCATCGCCATCGTCGTCAGCGTCGCGTCGTCGTTGTGGAACAACGATGGTGCAAGAAGAAATTTAAGACTTTCTGGTTTCTCACCAAACACGATACGGAGAACCTTCCTCGTTTTGTCGGTGCACGTTCTTATTTAAACCTTCTAAGCGTGGAACTGATATACTTTAACAAAAGGATTTATACGACAACGGCTCCTCTTTTTCAAGTAGGCTCCTTTCTCACTGTCTATAGGGTAGAGCATAACCATGAAGATCTACCACCATATCGCCACGACATTGTCGTCCTTCTTCTTGTGTCGCCTTCAGCTTTCAAAGAAGTGGTATTGTTCATTTGTACAATTGAGATACACTTGTATTTCAGTTCGTTCTTCGTAACATAAAGTAAAGATATTAGTCCCTGTGCAAAATGCATTTTCCAGAATTTTATTGGCCCCAAGAGTGGAGTTTGGACTTTGGTTTGGAGTGAGTTTTTTTTTGTTGTTTTATTTGTTATATAAAACTGACGATGACAATTGTTTTATTTAAACTCCTTGTTTTTTTGTTTTGTTTCTCCCTAATGGGTATGTTTGTTCTGATGATATTTTCTGGGACTGGGTGTAATTATAAATCTTTTAGTTGAAGTGGTAAATATATAAATTTGTATTTAGTTTTCTGTTGAAGTGTAAAAGTATGGCTTATTTCTTGTTTGTTTCAATGTTGTTTGAATTTAATGCTTGGGTGATCTTTTATGGGTAAAATAATAATAATTCACTGCAAAGATGAAGACTGTTTGTGTTAAGGAAGGGAAAAAGTTGTATTTATTAATAGTCTTTCATTACAGCAGACAAAATATTAGCTCATGAATATTTAAATTCATAGGTGGCGATACTTTTAGAAAGAACCTGGAAATTTGTTTGATGCTAAATGATACAATCCTTAAAAACTGTCAAACATTGATTTTTGAAAAGTGATGTCTTACTTGGTAATTTGAAAAGTCCAAGAGACTGCCATGCAAACTGTCTAAAATTGCCTGCAAATGCAGCGAAATAAAAAATTATATTGCAGAGGCTCATCTAATCACAGGAAAATATGACATTCAACTAATTGAATACAATGTTTTTATAGTAAGGACATTTTTGAACCCGTTAACGTCAAAAGTGACAGTCAATAACTTGGTGAATCTAACCCTCAAAAAGCTTAATATTTCAATCCTTTTTTAATTCTTCCTCAATGTCATATTATGCAAATTTATTTCACAAACACGAAAAAAGAGAGTTAGAAAAAAACCTTATCGCGTCTTTTTAATAAACGTTAAATCTTTCATTTTATTGAAACTGAAATTTTCTTTTTGAAACCAAAGTCTGATGTTTATAAGAATAATAATTTACATTTCAGTAATTATATTTTACAATTCAATATAATGAGCAAACATTTTAAAAGCTTTAAAAAATTGTGTCTTGCTTCTGTCAAACCTGTCACTTCTGACAAAGAAACTTTCGTTAAGCTTAACATGTAACTCTGCTCATTCTGAAGACTCATTTTAAGTTTGTTATATTTAATCTTATTGTGTACCTACTTTATTTTAAGAAGAAAATCTTGCTTTGCTTGGGAGCAAAATTAAATATTGCTAACTTAAAATGGGTCGGCGGAGTGAGCGCATTGTGGAGTGTCGTAGAGAAACTTTTCTCCTATTATCATATTGTCCCAAATGTTATACTTCTTTATTTAACTTTCAACACCACACCAGCTTTTTAAAATAATTTTTCACATTTCTAATTAAGAACAAACAAATACAAAAAAGAAAACAGCAAGTATACAAAACACTTAACGCAGACAGAAATAATAAATAATAAATAATAAAAAAAAAAAAAACGAAAACAGACAAAATAAATTACATCGTTTTATAGCAAGAAAAATGGTATCTCGTTAACGGAACGCATATTCAATAAAAATTTAATGTCGCATCTATGCATGCATTGCATATGCCGATGCCCTCATAATCTAGTTATCCATAAAGTCTACTCTGTTCGCTTTAACTCCCTTTCGAGGTTAAATTCATAGAAAATCATATTAAATTTGAATTTTTTGGTTCTGTCATTGTTGTTGTAGGTAGATATGGTTTTTCACAAAACGTCAAATATGCGGAAATTTATGGCATTTTTTATGCGTTCTGTAATTTTTTGTTGTTTTGTTTTCTACCCTAATTTTTTTTGCGGGATGATTCTTTTCAACCTATTTCATTTCCGTTGTAGTGATTATGAGATATGAGGTAAACCAGTACATCCATGATCTTTGTTGGCAGCTTCCTTTTTCTCTCCTGTCACTTTATGGTTTTGTTAATTGTAATAGGAAGAATATACAAAAAAAACATTAGAGGAAGTTGTACATGTACCTACCTCTACCTACCACTCTATATTCCATAACAATTGATATAATAGAAAGAGAGGTCATGGTACACAAAAGGTTACTTAATTGGCACGTCATATATACACTTATAGAAAAAATAAAATATTTGTGGAGAGGGTAAAGGGTATAGTAAAAAATAATGTGCTTATGACCGCGATTATTTTACATATTACATTGCAACCTGTCAGAGTTTAACGAAGCCAGTGTAACATATGCGTCACAAGTGGCTTTTATAACTTTGACTTCAATTGTTTCTTTTTTTCTTTTCGCCGTCCAGAAGGTATGTACCTATATCCTTTTACGCGATTTAATTGGAGCATATGTAACTGGGTTGTTGGTTTATAGGGCGGAGAGCAGAACATTATAGAAAACACCAAGCCATCAGTGCATTGGGAAGTGGCCAAAAGTTACACTGTGTGGTAATAGGTGGATTTACATTCGATGTGGTGCAGTAGGGTGCAATGAGGTTTGTGTGGTGGATGTGGGTGAAGGTGGCGGTTTTCTTTGTAATATAAAGTTCTAAAGCTGTTTTTTTTTGTTTACTCTGAAATGCATTCAAAATATATGACAATGTATTGTAACTGAATAAAAGTTTAAGATGTTTAACTTTTTTATAGGACAAAACTGGAAACATTTTTATGTTAAGTTTACTGGATAATATTTTTTAATACTTATCTTGTTTTGTTTTAGTAAAATATTCTTAATTTTAAACATTTTTTAATAAAAAAAACCCGAGTCAAACACTCCTTAAAAAGTGAGAGCGACAGGAAACATACCTTTTTGACATTTATAAATTTTAAAGGTACTTTTTATTAATTCACATAAATCTACAAACAAACTGCAAAGATCTTCTTCTGAAAAGAAGAGAAAACACTCAAGACGCGTTTACAAGTTTCAAATAATCAAAAAGGCCATGTTTTTGCTATTAGGTATTCTTTTGAATCATAATAAGGAAATTATAAACATCAGTTGTTAAAAGAAAAAGTTGGGAAACCATTCACCTATCTTCAATCAAAAAACTCCAATCATTGTTTTGAATATCCCCCTCTTAAGTACATTAAATGAATAAATCAAACGAATATCTCCGGAAACTTTTAAAAATCAACAAATCGTACACACAAAATGCACACTCGCCCTAAGGGGTAAATGACATTTCCCATGGCTGTCATTATAACATCTCGTTAAAATGTTTCATGTTTCTGATAATATACTAAAAATCCACCTAATAAGTGGCTCCATTAAAAAAAAAAACTGCCAAGAGTATACACTTTTTAGTCTTTTCCCCCCATTAATTTAAAAAAAAAAAATAAAACTTCTATAAATGAAATTTTGAAAAACAAATTCTGAAACATTCTCTCTCCCTTAAAACATTTTCGAATGAAATCAAACTAATAAAAGTCAAGTCACAGACGGAGCGGAGCGAAGGAGCAAAGGAGAACGAACACACGTTGCAATAATGTTCCTCTTTCCTAACACATGATTCACATGTGTAGTGTTAAAACACATTTTCTCCCGCTTGCCGCGTCGCCTTCGCTGTCAAAAAGACAAACTCACATGTGTTTTGTATAAGGCACCTATGTAAGTACATATATCTTTAACAGTATTTTTAAGAGGGTGCGCGCATTAAAGCAGGTTTACACTTATAAAATTCAACCGCTTAAAAGAAACCCCTCTCGAAAAAAAAACATCTTAATTGCATTGGATCAATTATTATTATTTTGTGAAAATTCGCTTCGGTACTCATATAATAAAAGCACACATAAAGCAATCAAACAATTTATAAAACCATGAAAATGTATAATTCATTTTTGTTTTGTATTTTTAAAATGAAATTTCATAGTTTAATCAACCGTTGATGACGACGAGGACGACGACGAACGCATCGATGAACCTCCCTATAGAAAAATAAGGATATCATCATCAAAAGTCAAAAATGTGTGTGGTATAAATAAGAAAAATATTTTTATATCGATATGCAATTAAAAATTTTACGTTTCCTGATGATAGCTTGACCTTATTCTATAAAATAGAGCTGTGTGTTGAAAAAGGGCCAACGGCCAAGTGGAAATGATATGCTTGATTGTTTAATAGTGAAAAATCCTTAATGGATTAAAAATTTTTGTTTGACCAAAGTCAACACAGAGAAATAATTTTTTTATTATTTTTACACCATGTACAATATTTTTTGGAAACAATTTCACTTTTGACAGGCGTAGGAACGTGGCTTCCTGTTTTTTTTTTTATTTTGTGTTTGGTATTTCTCTGCACGTGCAGTGTTTATTCCTTAAAAACACAAATTATTTAAGGGAATATGAAACCCATAGGCAGCTGCATTTTTAATTCCTTTCATGTTTCACTTTTTTATTTATACTACTTTTTTCGGGGAAAATACAAAAAAAAAAGAAAACAGACGTCAGAATTTGTGTGTGTCCAGGTCCTTAAGTCATCTGTATGGGCATCTTACATTTCAAATTTTTGTTTCTTTCTTTTGCGTTTTATATTTTTTTAATATAATTTTTTTCAGCTGCACACTTTAAAATGCTGTTGGACGCATGCGTAACCAGTCGGACAAGAAGTAACTACTTAACAACCGAGACGCATGGTGTATGAGGATTAAGTAATGTGGTACATCCTTTTTTATTCCAGGCGACACAGTGTTAATTGTACTTAAAATACAATACGAGTACATACGGGAATGACATTTTTTTTGTTTTTCTTTAAAGAAAAGTAGGTGCAGGCCATTAGAAATTTTAGATGATTTTAAGTTTTAACTGACGATTGACAAAGAATATTAGAGTTTAGTTTAGTCAGATATAGCACGTGCAACTGCTCGTATGTCGTATCTGTACTATGAATTCTAAAAATGTCTAAAACAAGAACATCTGATAAAACAATGGTCTCTAATCGCAATCTGGATTTATTCCATTTTATATATGTATGTACATGCATATGTATATGTATATACTTCATAGATTGGTTGTCAAATGTCATCATTTAATACAAATGTCAAATTTTGCGAAATGTTAAATTGATTTTGTGGTTAAGTCTGTTTGGTAAGTTGATTTTGTTTTTAATTTCAGAATTTTCTGTCAAAATCGATAAGAAAAAAGTGTTTTTTTTTAAATTTTCCAACCAATAAACAGAGCAGCAACAGCAATAGTATACATATGTATATGATTTTGAAATATTTTGGTATTTCATAAAATTATTTAAAAGTTCAAGTAATCTGCGTTATTTTTTTCATTATTCATTAACCTCACATTAGAAAAATTGGATTAAAGCTTCTATATCGTCCAATTTATTTTATTGTACTTAAAAACTGAATAAAAACTAAAATTAAAAGAATTTGTCTGTACTAGAAAAATCGTGATGAGTCAAATGGATCGGGGGACAAATTAAATATTTTTTTTCCTTCATTTTTAATAAAAGTCTCTAAATTTGCATGTATGACATAAAACAAAAATCGAGGTCAGTTAAAGGGCCGTTTGTTACGCATTTTAAACTGGCCAAACCTATAGATAACTCTACGTAGTCCAGGCAATGTCATAAATTTTAATTGTTTATAAAATTCTTGTTGGCTGTAGGTAGGTACTTATGTTATTATAAAACCTTGATTTTTTCCAAAAATATTAAAACACATGCTGGTTTGTTCAATGTTAAAAACCCGGTTCGTAATCAACTTGCACCTTTTGCTTGTTATGATTTTAGCAAATTGATAGAGGCTAGTCTGGGACGTTTACGTTTACTACAACAAAAATATAAACAGTTGTTTTTGGTTATCAAAAATAAAAGAAAAAGAAGTAAAAAGCAGGTGACAAGATTTCACTGATGCAGAAATTTAAATGCACTGAATTGGAAATGGGATAAGTTACAGAAGCAGAAATGCAACAAACAAAAAAAATAATATATGGAGGGAAGTGGAAGTATAGGTATGTGCAATTTTAAAATAAATTCATGAATTGAATTGAAAAGGAAGAAGTAGAAAAATATAAACATAAAAAAAAAATGAAACAAATCTGATTGTAAGGATGGTGAGTGAGGTCGGGTGAGGACAGGTAGTTCCATCACACACGAGAAACGACGATAATGGTGACTATGGCGGCATGTAAATGTAACTCTACCTGCGTGATTGAAAATACAAAAGATTATGAGGGAGAAAACGGACACATGTTGCACCTTTTTTTGTTATTTTCTATAGAGGTGGATTTAAGTACAGGTAGACATGGTTAAACATGCATGGCTAAATACAAAGAAAAAAGGATACAAAACATAATCATATAAAAGAGGGTCTGTCTGAGTTGTACTCTGCAGGACTGCACACGAGTTGCATCTGCTTTTTTTTATGGAATGAATGTAGGTGCTATATAACGAGGTATTAATTGTTCCCATTAAGCCGAAGGATCTCAAAAAATCTGATTGAATTATGAGGGACCTCAAGCATTTTAAATATTTGAATTTTTAAAGTCATAATTCAATCTGATGAACTGAACGATTTTATTAGGAAATTGGTTAAAAATTCTTATTCATAAAATGGAATTCTAGAATTGTATTTTTATGATGTCCGATATTTTCTCTAATAGCCCGTTTTTAACCGGGCCAAATGAGGTGAAAGGGGAACAACAATGTCAAACAGTTTTTTTAGAGTATAATTTACATTTCAAAGTTAATTCACAATTATTGTAAAGTAGGTAATTTTTACACAGAAATTTTTTCGTTTACTTTTGGGTAATTTTTATTCAGGAATTATGAGTCTTATACCGTAGGTCAATTCCGTTAAATTGTGTGCAGAGTTAGATGTTTGACATTAGTGAGGTGAATACAAAGTGAAACGTCAAAACTAAGGTAAATAACTCGGAATGAGTCTGAAAACTCTCACTGATAATTAACCATTCACCAGCTACCTCTTGAGGTGAGGTAAAATTGATTTTGTGAGATATTCGTATTCTGGCAGCTCTAATATTTAAATAATCCTCAAGCTATTCTAGATGCTATGTGTTTTCTCCCTTCAACCACAATTCTAAAAATTAATCTGTGAAAAAATGTAGAAATTGCTCCAAATAAACATAAAAAACAAATCTGTTTTATTTTTAAGGTCAACAACTCTTCTCTCTAAAATTTAACTGAAAATTCTTCGAAAAATAAAAACAAATAAACAAACAATCTACAGCAAAATCAACACAAATTCCGTCAACGAACTACCAACCAAAAGTAAAACAAAAAAAAAAAACAAATATCAGATTGACCTCACTTTTTATGCCAAAAAACTGTAACAACCGCTGACTGGACTGGATGCGTGGATCGCGGATGATGCCTCCAAAACAGGCATTCATCCTGATTCAAACATTCATCTCCCTTCGTCTGTCAATCATGAAGAAAACGGAGCAACAAAATAAAAAACATTTTCCATCAGCATCATCAAGGTTGTCTTCCACTCTCCATTCAATCACCTTTGCTGAGCTGATTTGTAATGATTGGCCGTATACAACAACCACCTGTTTTTTTTTATCGTTGCTGTTTTTTGTTGTTGAAGAAGAAACGCCACCACTCTGATGACATTTGGAATTCAATCCTTTGCGATTCAAGGAACGAAATGTCCCCAATCTCAGAACTGGTTCAGTGAATTTACTTATCCGGTTGAATGGATAAACATCTTTGGCTTGGGGTATTTGGAAGATGGCAACTTGTGTATCCATTTTTTCACTGCAGATGTACCCTTTTTTCAGGACAGCACCTGAACATTCAAACTTTAAGTACCACACACACTATACTCAAATGTCAAATGCCAAGTGACTTCCTTTATACATATATACTCCAACAACTATGTATAACTTAATCATTATGCGTCATATCATTCCTCTCGATAGATATATCCCTTTGTGAATTATCCAAAATGTCAAATCATGATTCGGATAGAGAATATCAAATTATTGTCCTATTCTAGCTTGTCACTGCCAAAGACTGATAACAATTTATCTTCATCCTTTCATCAAAATCAAACTCAGAGAGCGAGATAACGATGATGATAAAATGAAATACGAAAATTGTTTAGGAACCACACCGGTCGTCCGTGTCTCTGTCCATGTGCCTCTTGCATGTCCGTTCGTTTGTCGGTCGTTTGGTTTGTCGTTGTCGGGTAATCAAAAAGGATTATAGGCTTGAGTTTTGTGAACGCGAATGGGCCATACATGGTGAAAATAAAGGCAAAATAAGACGGCCAGCGACGACTCGACGCTTTGTCGTCGGTCAAAACCAGCAGGTGCATTGCATATTTTAACTCGTTTTCTCTTCGTTTTCTTTATTATTTTTTTGTTTAACTTCAAGCAAATTAAATTTTGGACACGTGTTTCAATTCAATGCAACACACTAATTCTGAAAAAAAAATTCAAACAAAAAAAAATAATTAGGAATCCACAATTCAGCTCGAGACAACCAAAACAAGAGATATATCGACAAAATTTTACGCCATCCGATTCCGGACACCAATAGTGGCATCGACGCAGTTCGGCGGCGGCAACGGAGTAGGTATGTACGGAGCGCGTAGCATGGTAATTACCGGGTTATGGCTATGGGTTATTTGAAGTGTGCTGCTTTTGAAAGAGTTTTTTTTTTAGTTTCTCTCTGTTTTTGGGGAAGAGTTAATTCAGAGTAGGTACCTATATAATCTTCTATCTTTTTTTTTTTTTAAGCAGATGTTTCGATATTTAATGCTTTCAAAAATGCAACTGCTTTCATAATTCTTGAGTTTAATTTAATAATATATTAACAGAAATACGTTATATGTCAATTTTTTTAAGCATCTGTCAAAAAACTATTTCATTTGACAGCTATGAAATTCATGAAAATGAAAATGTTCATCGTGTTTGCATTGGACTGATTGACATCGATACTTTGCTAGTAGTAAGAAAGAGATACCTTAATTAGACGTCATATTTTTACTAGAAGAACCAAAAAGCCAAAGAATGCAAGTCCAATTGGATATCAGAGAATGAATTTGGCTTTTCTTTTTCCTATTTCTTGCAGTTGAGTTTTATCACAGATGCGATTTAACTGTTCAAATACTGTTGTATTTAACCTTAGCTCACAAATTAGATTGTTGATTTTTTGAAATAAGCGGCGATTCTACGAGTTGAGTTTACAGGTTTTAATGACAAACATTAACAGAAATAAAAATTTCAAAGCATGAAAAGAAACAGGTCTAAAAGTCAAATTTAAAGTCAACTCGATATTGGATGTATTATTTATAAAGTTTTTACTGCACCATTTGAAAATCAAAGCTGTTCTATTAAACTACGGTTGCTCAACAAATGAAACATTTTTTTCCCACAGGAATAATAAAAAAAAGCATGAAAACAAATCTCAACCTCAAATGTTCTGTTACAAAAATTCAATACCCAGCATCTCCTGCCTAATAATACTACACCTAGATAAACCAGCGACACATTATTTTTCATATACCACTTAACCCTTAGACCTAGTTTTCGTATGATGATAGGACATTGCCACAATCCTTTCCATAAATAAATCGTTATATGCAATCTTAAATAGCTGGGGGTTTTATTTTTACACATATTGTATACCTAATTCAATCCTCTTTACTCAACCTTATTGTCAAGTATTTATAATGCAATGTGACCCTAAACAAATTTTCTCTATATAAACCCAACTAAAATCACAATAAAAAAAATATCTTGTATTTAATGCAAACACATGACCTCATTCGATTTCCTTTTTTTTTATGACATTTGTATTTATGTGTTGTTTTTTCTAGGTAGATATTAGTTTGACAGTTCTGAGGTCATGCATTTTATTTTGGGTGAAACAGAACTTTTTTAGGGTTGATATTGAATATTTGTTATTTTTTTTTTCCTGTTACCCTTTCGCTTGGTACTGTTTCTTTTGAAGTGGTTACTACGTTATGTTCAATCAGAATGTCATAGAGGATTTCGCTTTGCACTTTTTTGCGCGAATAAAAAAAGGGTTAAGGTATCAACATGAGGCTTAGACTTTTTCTATTTCAAAAAATGCTTATTCGATTTAAGATTTCCTTTCAATATCTACATACATGTGGCCTTAAAAAAATATCAAAATGTTGAGTAGCTAGTATATTTACTTTGGGATTATGACAAAAAAAAAGTGTTTTCTGTCTTCCTGGTGTATGCATAAGTTCTTTTCAATACAAAAAAAAAAAAACTTAAAAATGCGACAGAAGATGAAGTCTATACATAATAAGAATGTTATTGCTCCTTTTGAAAAAGATGAGCTTCTATTTATCTTTGAACTGCTATCACCGTCTCATAAGTCATAACCTCTTTTTTTCTACATTTTGCGTCAAGAGATCAGCCCAAGTGATTGCTTTTCGATGAATTTTGCAGAAATTGATGTTTACTCATTGTCACTTGTTTTTTTTTCTGTTGGAAATGCTTCCTTCTCTTTTTTTTGTTACTTCAGACAAAATGACACATTTAAATTGAAATAGAAGCGCAATGAGGCGTATGATTTGATATGAAGATTACTGATTTTTTTTTAAAGCGTTCTTTATTGAAATATTTGCAATGAAGGGATAGATAATCAAATAAATTTAAATGGACATAGCTAGTAAGGAAAACTGTTATTATCAAACATCACTTTAATCTAAGCTATAATTAAACTTTAACTCAACAAATTTACCTGATTAGATGTGGTTGAAACATTCAATAACCTTGGACTAAACCTAAGCTTTAACTAATCTACCAAATTAAGAGGGATTTAAGTGCTCAACCACGGTTAAAATATTTCAAATCTTGAGTTTTCGCCACAAAATTATTTATTAGTTCAATAAATTAAAAACTAATTTGTATTAGTTTTTATAAATACAAATATTTTTCCAAATCACTCAACAAAAGCACTGAGCCAAATTAATAATAAAAGCAAAAGAAACCGACAGGCTGATGATTTCACAGTTGTTGACGAACATCAGGATTTGAAAAATTAATTTAAATTTGCGCCAAAAGACACGAATAAATTCAGAAATTTGAAAATGATTTTTTTGGCGTTTAATGTTTAGAAACTTTCTCTGACATTTTCGGGAGAAAAATGGAAAGCAAATATGAAGTTCACGCACATGAAAATGTTTTTAATTTTATCTCTAATAGCACGTTTTAAAGTTTGAAACAAAAAAATTTTGGTTTAGCATCTGGGTCAAAAATGTTTCAATACAGCCTCCAAAGAACATCTCATTTTTTTCAAACTACACCCTCTCCACATTTACTAGCCAAGAGAGTATTCAGTTTTTAGCAACTACATATAGGTAGTGTTGATAGAGCTTAACAAATATTTATATCCCTTAATCTCTTTGACATATTTTCTTCTGTCAAAATCACATTATTTTTGAATAAAAATAATAAAAGAAATTTCAGGATATTTATCTTGGTGTCCTATTTTAAGAAAATAAAGACAAAAAATCCATACATTCGCCGCATCCTGTACGATCTATAACGTTTTTTTTTTAAGATTTCTATGAGTCTATTCAACCGCAACGAAAACATCTGTCATCTAGGAAACATACTTATAATATTGTTTTTTATTTGAGAAAATTTACTATTCCAATCGGTCTTCCTCTAGTTGGAACGAATCCTAGATAAAGGATCTCATATTCTCAACAACAACAAAAAAAAATCACAGTACCTAAGCCACTTAATACCTACGCATTACACTATAAACTATTTTGATTCGCTTCGAAACGTCACAGAGATTACAACCGGTGCCTAAAATGTAGACTCAGGAGAAGCATATAGAGGATCGAATAAGGATCCTAGATCCTTTATCTACTTATGTATACACAAGGCTTGGTCCGGGTTGTTTATTTTGGAGGTATAAAGATATATAAGTAATATATATTTTTTAATAGAAGACGTTTTCTTTTGAATCTTTTTTTTTTCAAAGAGATATTTTGGGAATTGTCTATACATCTCGGCTGTTGTCTGTGTAACATCTGTTCCTTGGAGAAAAAAAAAAACAAGACATCCAGATTTCAGATCACTGACTGGAATTTAAAATCTTTCACTTTTTTTTTGCGTTGGTTCTTATTTTTGTTTTTGCTTCTTTAATGAAAAGTACCACAGATGGACAGATTGATGCCGCTGGAAAAAAAGAAGTAGAAGAAGAAAATGATCTTTCTTTCTTTTTATTTGGGGCTTGTGGAAGTGCGTGGTAAGGATTTAATTTTTCTTCTTCTTCTTTTTCTTTCCCGCCCATTTTTCGGTTGAAGGCTGTAGTTTTTTACGAAATAAAAAAAAATGAGCAACAGTTTGGTGAATTGTATACCCAAAATAGGTAATGGGCACACAACTTGAACACGAAACAAGAAATAAAGATCTCTTTGTGCAAGAGCGTTCCTGGAGTGCGAATGAAAATATGTGTAATAAGATTGGTTCCTTTTTGGAGATTTATGGTGGCAGATAATATAAAATGTTTTGGTTCTTTGATTTAATTTTCATCTGCCAGATGTTGTTAAATTAGATGAAATTAAGAAAGGTTTTTTTTTAAGATTATAAAGTGTGTTATACGCACAATGACATCGTGATGTGTTGACGAATTTATAGGATTTGTTTCAAAAAAAAAAATCTCCATTTAAAAGATTGACTACTGTAAATAGAGATTGAAAAATATAGCCATGCGTCAGGGCAAAATTAAAAAAAAAGCAATTTGTCCTGCACAAAGGAAACAATAACTTCTTGAATTTTGGAGTACCACAAGGTTCGGCAGTGTCTATCGAACTTATCATTTTATTCTACTTGCAGCACATATACTTACATACCTACATTGTATTTATTCTAATTTCTTTATTTTTGTTTTGGAACATTAGCGTTTTATACATAAGCGGTGACGCTTTCAATGAGTCTAGCTGAATATGTATGTTCGATTTTGAAATCTAGGTAGGTAGGTACTATGTTTCTAATAATTTGTTTTTTAATCTTATAATAGTATCGAAATAAATTTGCATGGGACATAAAGAGAATTGAAGAAGATTTCGGGCAGATACTACCTTAATCCCCCTTTTTTTAATTTATTTAAACTTACATATCATTTAACTTGTTAAATATCTTACAAGATTGTTATACGTCATTTCAATTGACAGATAAATGATATTTTTGTCTTAAAAAATGTCAGAATACCTTAAAAGGGTTCATACAAAATGACAAATTAAAATCAATTTAGTGTATGCAATCAAACTTAGTTACCGCAATCTGAACAAACCAAAACCATACAAAATGCTCAAGGACATTAAAGAAATAAAATTGCATTTCCCCACATCAATAAAAAAAAAAAATATCACAATATATTGGACACAATAATTGCATACAGTTGGCAACAACAAAAGAAAAAAAAATAACCACAGATCACTTTGCATGTGAACTTATAACAAAAAAAACAGAAAAGAATCATGAAAATAAAAATAAAATACTTTCTCTGTCCAAATGAATTTCTTCACAAAATTATTATTAGTTCTCATTGGAAGGTTAAACGAAACCTTTACAGATATTGACATTTATCCAACCAGCTAGCATAGCAGTTTGCAAAACAACACTAAAAAAGAACAAACATACAAAAAAGGTACGTTTACACTTTGTATTCATTTGTTGACTGACTTCTTGAAATCAACTAAAGGAGAGCAAGAGAGAAAATTCGTCGGTCGTCAGCAACGCATATTGTTTTTAAATAAAAAAAATACCTTTTTCCCGCTTTTGATTCCTTATTCTACCTTTTATTTTTTTGCTCATGGCAAAAAAATGTTAAAATTGAGGCCAAAATGATTTTCAACACAAAACAAACAGAACTTTGCAAAAAAAAAGGGTTTTGACAGCAAGTGGTAATTTCTTAGTGCTTTAGTAGCCACCCTTTTATTTTGTTGGATTTACCTTTTTCTATTTTTACTCCATTTTTATTATATCATGTGGAATGCAATAAGGAAACTGCGACAACGAAGGTTCTTTTCCATTTCTATGAAGTTTGCCAATACACTATTTTGTGCCAACCGAAAAGCTGAGAGGAGTTGATGGCTTTTTTTCGGTGATGTACTTGACAGTTAGCAGTTCCTGAAGCTGTCTTTTAGTTTTTATTTGTTAAGATAACTATATTTGTACAATCACGGGCACACAAACCTATATTCGTTTCATATTCCTTGCAGCAGAAAAAGGTATAAAGATTTTTATTGTTTTCTGGCAAAATGACAATTTGAGTTGTTGGTTTTTTTTTTTAATTTTTTGTTGACATTTGAGTCTTCTCTCTCTTTTTCTCGTTAAGTTGTGTGTCTTCTTAGGGAGGCAACACAATGTTTTAAGGGTGCAGGTTAAGCAAATAAAACATCATGACATTTGATATGCTCAAATGTCCATTGTCGAGCATCTCTACCACAAGGGCATAATGTTTACTCTTGCACTTCATACGAGTAGGAGATGAGGAGAGAGATGAGTTTGAGTTCTTAAAAAAAAAAAAAGATGAGATGATGAAAATGCGAATAGCAAAAAAGGAAAGAATGCAAAAAAGAATAGAATTACCCAGTGTCAAAATGACAGAAAGGAAGGAATATCGTACAATGACAGGTATACCTACCTTACCTTCATACACACCTGGTAGCTAGATAGGTACTTACCCTTAGATCTAGCCATCCAAGTTTATTTCCTGTTTCATTATTTTCCTTATCCACAGTAAAACAAGGTACACAAAATGAATATGAGACAAGTGTTATGGAGACACTGTTCTTCTGTGGGCTAAACATTATGATACATGACCTTATGTAAACTTGGGACATATTCAGAACTGTCAACAAAAATACAAAAAGAGAACAAAATTCTCATCGCATAGCGTAATTTAGAAAGAAAAGGAATAAACAAAAAAAAACTCATCGTCTTAAACGGATGAAATTGAAGAAGTTAAAGAGTTCATAACCCTTAGGTTGTGGGGGGCTAAAGTTTCAAGTTACAACGGTTGTTTGATTAACAATAACTACTTCTGGTTCAGATTTATACTACAAACTGTCAATGAACCATACCAACTAACGTTTAAAAAAAAAACCGAGACAGGTCAAATTTGATTAGCGTTGTCATACATTTTTGATTTTTATTTTTAACATATTAAAGAGAATAAAAATGAAGTTTTTTAACTGTACTTTGGGATTATATTAAATTTTAATTTCCACTTCACATTTGTTCTCTGATGAAGCAATTCAAAATATGTAGGTATGTATAGTTACAAAAAGAATATTTAATAAAAATTGAATTTAACTCACCCATAAAGTAGTGCTGCTCCAGCTATTCCACCACCACACTGGGCAGTTATATACATTGCAGCACGCAATGGCGTTACTATCCGGATGACACATGATGCTAACGTCACTGCAGGATTAATGTGTGCACCTGTTTTTTTTTTGTAGGAAATAGTAAAAATGCAAACATTTTAGTCATCATAAAAATAAAAGAGGGAGATGAAAAGATAGGGGACATCAGATGAGTGAAATAAAGTTAATGAACGATGTGGGACTGAACAAAAGGTAGACCAACCAAAATCAATCAAAATTATGAAACAATTAAAAACTGCAACAAAAAAAAAAAATGGCGCACTTTTGACAGCTTAATTAATTCAAGAGGAAGTGAATTTTGAGTGATGGCAGGAACTATTTCTCCATTATCTATATAGTCAGATAGAAGTTTCCTCCGATAATTTAAAATGAAATTAAGTTGTGTTTACACTTTTAAAACTTTAATGCTGGGCTTACATTTTTCCAACTAGAAAAAAAAAACTTTATTGACAAATCATTGTGAGTTTAGATGCCAGAATTTAGATTTTGAATAAAAAAAAAAAGATTCGCAAATGTCAACACACTTTTATTTAGCTTTGTTTAATTTTATTATTTATTCTGGGAAGTTAGAATTAAAATGCAAAAAAAATTGTGACTATTAGTATTTTATTTTCCCGAAGAAATTTATAAGAAAAAGTTAAAAATGTCGACACAGAAAAAAGTTAAGCAGCACTGATGGAAATATTTTCTCGAGAAGCATATGTTAATTTTTTACTGCTTCATAGGTAGGTAGGTACCTTGTTTTAGGAAAAAGAATTAATAATTTTATAGTTTTTTATGACAATGTATAAAAATCTTCACTACGAAAAAATACTTTAATAAATCAATAACTTTTTAAAAATCTAAATTCGAAAATTTGAAACTGACGTTTTGTTTTGATTTTGTTATCAGTCTACCTATCTGCGTTCATACGACCACTTTCTTTTTTCAATTTGACACCTGTCAGATTCAACAAACTAAATTTTATTTTTTACGAACGAATCGATTTCGATAGTAGCTCTTTATTTGTGTTACAAAAACTTTTAACACCTTTCTCATTTGAAAATCACCCATACACGCAGCCTAAAGATAAAAACGTCAAAAAATATCATTTTTGACAGCCAAATGAAATTTGAATATCAGGGAAATGCGATATCGGAAAACAATACTGCAAACAAAAAGGAACAAAGATAAAAAAATTTAATTCCAAAGTCATTCTTGTGCTTATAAAAACAAAACACACAAAAAAAAACAGAGAATCAAAACCGAAGAAGAAAAAATAAACAGAGCTGCGGATATAAAATCAAACATCACAGATTCGCTCAACCAAAGAGTGACAATTCATTTAAAATTCCTTTCAAAAACCGAAAGACTATGAACTCTGGGGTTCGGGTTCGGATTCTAAAAGTGAATATAACACAAGCCGCACCAAAAACCGCAAATCATGAAAAGGAGAAAAACCTCTTCTATTGTATACTCGTATATTGGTTCCGTTTCGCTAGTGACTTAATTTTTTTTTGTTTTGTTTTGTTTTGTTTTTAAAACAAGGGCACTTGTTGCTCTTGAAATAAAAGGAGGAGAATACAAAATATATTATACAAGAATCAAATTATTGCCATGCTTGAAGGATTTCTTCCTTTTCTAACCTTTCAAAAGAAAAGAACGAAAAATGAAACACAAAAATGTTGAAATAAAATCTGAAGTAAGATAAGATGATTGAAGAAGATAAAGGGTGTATTTGTTCTTTAATGCATATACATTTATGCATACATATCGAATTCTGCTTTTGTTTTCCAAAAGATAGATGAAGCATAGAGGACATTGACAGTAAAAACAAAAATTCAAGATCTAATTGTGTTTAAACAAAGAAGGGTTTTTGTCTCCCAATAGAGTGTTTTTGGAGAGTATCAAGTTGTTTTTTTTTTGTTTAGTTTATACAAAGTATACTTCTTCACAACTTGACATTTTTTGTTGTTGGAGATGGGGATAGCAATAAACTAAGTTGTTTTAAAAGATTTTTTTTATAGAAACATAAAACAAAACACTTACCAGAGATATTCATAAAACATTGAGTTAATGTTGCCATAGCCAAACCAGATGCCAGTGCTGTAGCCAAAAGTACCGATGATACACTTGCTCCCACACCAGCACCAGCTGCTGCTCCGCAAACAATGAAAACATAGAAGAACGATGCCAAACACTCACAGATTATTGACCTGTAATTGAAGAATAGAGTATATGGAATTTAATTGAAGGAATTTTTGATATTGGTTGATGTTAATATTTTATTGAGTTTATTTTTAGTACCAACATAAAACTCACAAGGGAAATTTATTTTTATATAATAGGTAAATAAAAGTAATTTATGGGTTGGGAAATGGAGGAGGTTGATATAGATTTATTATTATTATTTTATGAAAGTTGGTTATGGTAAAGGTTTGCGTGAGCATTAAGGGATTTGTATTGTGGTAAGCAAAAATTGAATTTATTTATCTATAAATACAATCAATGTGGTTGAAAATACCCAAGGGAATTGTTTGGGATATTTCATTTGTTATAGTTAGTTTTTGTTTATATATTACTGTAGATGAGATTCTGTGAAACTTTTCCCATTAGTGATACTAAGAAACGTTTAAATGTCAAACTGTAATATTCTAAGCTCGCGTTTACACTTTTTTAAATCCCATTAGAAATATTACACTGGGCGACAGTGTGATCTTTTACAAGACCTAATACTCTTTGATTGAAATCTCGCGTTGGGCGCCATTTAAAAAAAAAATATTTGCTTAACAAATCAATAGGCATAATTACAAGACAATGTACAAATCTTGTTTAATATAAATAATTTTTCGATAAAAATCTCAGAGGATATTAAAGGAAAAAATATTTAATAATATTTTGACGTTTGTGTTATTTTAAAGGCCAGTTTAAGTACTTTTACTTACTTTCAGTTTAAGTAATGCAACTGTGGATATTTTCAGTTTAATTGACTTTAGTATTTTTTAAAAGTCTCACGTTTGGCGCCATTTTTCGAATGTTATTTTAGACACTTAATTTTTGGGAAAAAAATCTGGAAGATTAGATGTTAGATAAAATATCTTATATCTTATCGTTTATGATTCGTTATTGCTAGAACTTATTTTACTTAAGGTACTTCTAAATTGATAATTTATTATTGTTAAGAAATCTTATATTGGGCGCCACTTAATGAAAAAATCGAATAGTACAAATCCGAAGCTGATAAATTATTAAAAAAAACATTTTAGCAAAACTAGTACTAGCTCGACAGATTTGCTATATTTACAAGGTCCCACGTTGGGCGCCAATTGGCAAAAAACTCTCACGTAGTTTAAATTTCGAACAAATAAAAAAAATATTATACAGAATTCTACCAACGACTAGCTGTACATATTAAATATTGTTGAGAAACACTCACATTGGGCGCCACTTACTTTATATTTTCGGGTACCTAATCTAAATCTCAAGCAAATACCTTATTAAAATTTGGGCATAATATCATTTAAGATATTTTTTACACAAAACGAAGGCTTAAACTATAGATTAAGTGTTAATAAACCTCACGTTGGGCGCCACTTAGAAAAATACTTGATTCCAAGTGCAAGTTTTTAAACGCTTTCACAATACTAGTAAAAAAAAGTACAAAAAACTGATTCTATCCCATAAAAAAGTATTCGTAAACAAATATTAGTTATTATTTAAAAATATCAACACAGTGATGTCGACTGACATTTCGTAAATCCATGAAAAATCAAATAAAACACAGAATTTTGACCTAACAAACAATCAGTTGCATCATCGAGGTTCTACTGCATCCAGTTATAGCCAAGACAAAAGAAAAAGGAAACAAAAGAAGAACAAGTCAAAAGATATTTCAAGCTGTGACTCAAGAACAATCACTTTCATAAAATACATAATAGACCACAAGAAGCACGCGAGTTTTCCAATTTTTGTTGTACTATATGGACGTCAGTCAGTCAAGGGTGACATTAAAAATCTTGAGGCAAATTACATGACATATTTCCTTGGACCCCAGACAGAGAGGCTTTAAATTGTCTTCTTGTTTTTTTTTTCTTTATAATGCGATTCGTTGCATTATCTACTCTTCTTTTTTTTCTCCTTGATAATTGAACCATGCAACACGTTTTTAACTTCACTATACTGACTCGTAAAAATTAAAAAAAAAACTACACTCCATGTGATAAATTGCCAGTTTTTTTTTTGTGTTTGTACATATTGGCAAAGTGTTTCTCTGATGATAAATAATTTTGCAGCTGCTCGGATTCGGACTTTTGCTACTTACTCTTTCTTCTAAGGTATACCTATCTACCTTTGGGTATATCTACCTTAACTATAATACAGCTGTTCGGGACAACAAAGACCGATTTTCGTTTGCTTCGAACGAAAACGAAACGAACGAACACAAACTCTGCTGATATTGGATTTTACTTGATTCAATATTTGTATTTCGATATAGGTTATTTGATGAACTGATAGGAGGAGTATACCATACCCTGGGATAGAATGGGTGAATGTAAGGAATCCAAGAGGACCGAAAGAGATTGTTATACATAAACAATGATGTCACACTTATCATCAATCGCGTATTTATTTGAAGAAGGGGAGGAGGTGGAATTTTGTTCTTTCTTTTTTTTCAGGAAAAAAACAATCAATCCAGATTCCAGAACAAGAAAAGGAAGGAAGTTTGTAGAGAGTACAAGCCCAGTAACAGCACCAACTTTTTTTCTATATCTCTGAAGAGACAATAAAAACTTTTTATCGCTGTTGACCTTCTTCTTTTTATATACATATATACAACGCGTACAATTAATTAGACAGGCAAGGATGTTATTAGAATAGAAACAAAACTACTGCAGAGAGTGAAATCAGTTAATGAAATAAGAGATTACGTGCTTCTGTCAGAAGCTGTTGAATCTCCATCGTGTGAGTGAGATGTTGGATTGGGGTATAATGATGACGATGATAGCTTGCTGGAGGATTTTGTTTTCCATCATTGGGAAAATAAATCGAATGGATTAAACGCTGACAGGGATAATTTACAGATAATTACTGTGGCACGTTCATTTTCTTTTATTTTGATGAATTGATTTTGATGGTTTTTATATTTAAATTTACTATAAACGTGTGGGAGAGGGATTTAATTTTATATTAACAGAATAGGTGGTGTTCTTAAATTCATACAAATTAACAAAATTTAAAGTTGTAAATTTGTGGATTTATGTTTGAAGGAAGTGATTTGGGATGGAGTACCATAGGTCCTTTAGGAGCTATGGCGAGATAAAATAATAGAAAAAGATTTATGTAGTATGTAATCATAAATTCTCAGTAAAAAGAATTATTGCTTTAAATATATAAACTACTGATTAAAAACCCAACTAACTGCCTTTAAACGCGACGTTGCAATCTCATGCAAATAAATCATAAAAAAATTATATTGTATTTTTTACAAAGTGGTTGTTATAGTTGTTGGGCGCCAATTAGTGAAAATACTCGAGTAGTGAAAATACTCGAGTAGTCTAAATCTCGAGCAAATATTCAAAATTCAAAACTAGGTAATAAATATTGAATTTCACTTTATATTTTACAAAGTTTCAATAAACTCTTCAAACATATGTATTGCTGTCAAAAAATCTCAAGTTGGGCGCCAACTATTGAAAATACTGACGGATTTTGAATCTCTGATAAATGCCTTAGTAAAAATCAGAAAAAGAATACAAAATTCTATTTTTGTAACAACTTACGCTGGGCGCCACTTTTTTAAGGTTCACATTTATTTTTATATATTTTTTATGATATTTTTATTGTTGCTAAATCAAATGAAATATTATGAATTGTGGGTCACATTTTATAATAACAAAAACAAAAAAATACGGACGTTTTGACTTTGGGTGCCTAAAATTTATTAATAAAAAATTTATTAATGTCTCTTAAGTCTGACTAGTATCTACATATGTGTACCTACATATTTACTTCAAAAATTTGTATTTTACTGCCATATGCATGTACCTACCTTCCCATAGACCCATCTGAGTCGTAAAAGTAAATACCCATTAAAAACAAGAGACACAAAACAGTTTATTTCATTTAATTTCTGCTTCGAAAACTTTACAAAACCCCCTTAGGAACTACATATAACTATGTACATACATACGTATACTTCACAGAATCCAATCAAAATTCTATGTACCTACAATCCCAACTTTCATTCTACTTGCTTATGCTTATCTACAAATATAGCTATAAAGTTCCAACAAAATTTACCTCCAAAATTCCAAAGTCCTTATTTCTGCATGCATACTCCTCTTTGGTTGCAATGTACTTGATAATCTAGCACTTATCGAAGGATGTCCATTTGTATCCTTACGCATTGCCTCTAATCGTTCGAACAAAGTTACAATATGATAATCGATATTTTGATCTAACGGTGAGTGTAAACTTTCGTCAGCCATTGTAGGTTTCATTAATTTATTTGTTGTTGTTTTTTTTTTTTAATTTAATATCACACACAAGAATGCAACAAAAAAATATATCACTTTTGATTGAGAGTACAATTAGAATGACGATGTACGATATGATGACGAACAAAAATCAAAATATCACCAAATAGAAAGAAAAAAAATCTCTGAACTTCAGGTCCTCATAGTTTTGATATTGATACCCACAAAACGAAATCAAATCTAAAAACGAAAAACACAACAAAGTTCTACACACAAAAGTTTTACTAAATGCCGCGCAAAATAATGAAGAGAATTTTATTACTAAATTGAATTAAATTGAATTTAATTGATATCAAAGAGTTTTGTTCTTTTTTTTTTGCTTCACAAATAACGAATATTTACTGAGTGTGCACCGCAAGGTTGATTGCTTACTTCTTGGTTGTTTATTTTAATTGAAAACAAAAAGAGAAAACTAAATGCAAATCTGTCCTCAAATAAACACACCGGTTTTTTTTTCTACGCTCTTTAAAGACGTCCTATCGACACCGATAAACGAAACCGAATGTTCAAAATATTCAAGGATGAAGAAGATACGACCGATTCGAACTGGCCACCAAAAGATACAAGACAGTTTGGTGAAATTTAAAATCCACATCCACCATCGCATTATCAGAAGCAAAGTGAATTCGGTTCATCCCACATGGAAAGAAACACAGGTGTGGATCGAAGTGGAATTGGAGAATCAAAACAAAAACCACCCCTCTTTATTTTAACAGTTTTATATTTCATTTATAAAATTGCACTGACTGTTATGCTACAAAATAAAAAATAAAAAAAAAATGAAGTTTGAGCTCGGGGTAGGTTCTGTTGTGTAGTTGTGTTAACGCGAACGATAAGTGATAGTGGTGAGTATTTTTTCATCTTTTTTGTTGTTGTCGAGTTTGATTATAGAGAAAGAGGAGTCACGGGAACAAGAATGAAGAAGGGTGGATTACGATTACGAGAAGGGTTCGACTCATTGGGGTTGGGTGCGTAAGAGAGATTCACTTGATTTAACAGAAACAAGTGTAGTTAGTTCAATTGTTGTGTCCAGCCAGAGATTGGAACATATAGAAAATAGGATGAGAAAAATAATAATACCAATTATTCGGCTTAAGAAGTGTTGATTGGCTGGGTGGTAGGGTGGATGGAAATAAAATTGAGGCATCCCTTATTTTTTTTTTTGAAAATTGCTGTACCAGTATGAATGCATTTTTATAATTATTATTTAGATTGCGGAAAAGAATATGTACTTTTATTTTACTGATGGGCGCTGGTATCCCATTTTTAAAAGAGGTTTATAATCTAAAAGAAATAATTTTTTAGAAGGTGTCGTTCTTATTCTGCAGGAGGAAATTGGATTAAAACAGACAAAATGTGGGAAAATTGGGTGGCCCACTAATCATAGTCGAAACTGATTGTGATTGGCCAGGTCATGAACTCTCACAATTTAGTACTTATTTATAATGAATAATAACGGCGTTCGATTTTTTATGAAATATGAACATACCCCAGCTCTGAAATACTTTTTTGAACGGGGTCATAATAAGTTTTTGATTTTAAAATGTTTGCATTTAAATATTATTAGTAATAGTTGCCAACTTCATCAATAAATTTTAATTGCTATCATCATTTCGCTTTAAAAAAATAATAAATAAATATGTACATTTGATAGACAATCTCGAACTCCTCCTCCGACTCCCTAAAAATATTCTATAACTCCATGCTGGTGTGTTTTTTTTTAAATACCGTAGTTTTAAACTCTTACTCTTTACTCTGACGAAATGGAAAAAGTTTTTCGTTTCTTCTTCAATTTTTATTTTCGGAAAAAAATGAAATTAAAAAGTAACATTACCTCCATTTCATTTTTGACAATGACAGTAACAATGTCACTGCACGAAAAAAGTCATGGTGCATAAAATTTTTACATTAATAAAATATTATTATTTTTTTTTTTGTGTAATAACTTCTTAAAATTTATGAGACCTTTTAGGAGTTATTTCATTATTTTTATAAGAAATTAGAAGTAATTGCATATATTTGTTTTTCTTTTTTCAAGACCAAAAACTAACGGTTATTCTCATACATTTTTTAACATTTTTGAAACTCTTACATTTTTTGAAAACCACTCCACAAATAACAAAATACAAAAATGGGACCGCACGAACTTGCTCATATAATAAAGTTCATTTGGAGTACAAAAAAAAAACAAAAAAAAAGGAATGACATTACAGAAAAATATAAAAAAAAAACATTAAATAGTATATTTAAATTACTAAAATAATCCAAAAAAGGGAGTTTGAGCTTCAAGACTGAAAATGTCAATTTAAAAAATTACGGGTTCCAAACTGGAAAAAAATCACTTTATTAGTTTAAGCTGTAGGTACAGACGGAAAGGATTGCGGGACCCACGCGTTCTCTATTTATCATCGTAATATAAGGTCTGATTAATATCTCGAGTTCGATTTTTTTTTTTGCAAATCCAAAACTTTTCTTCAGTAACTACTATAGTCGCAACTACAAATCAGAAATTTTTCTGATGATGCCATCTTATTGTTTTAATAAAAAACTGCTCACCTGATTTTTTTTTTGAAAATTTAATTTATCGATATTTCTCAAATTCTACATATATCCAACATTTTTTAACACAACTAAATATTTTGGAGAAAAAATCAAAACCTAATAACCATAGAAATGTTGAAATAGTATTAACCTTTAGTGATGGGTTTAAGGTCTTTCTTGTGGAGTTAATTTTATTGCAGTTGTGACATTTCGGATGTGAAAAAATGTAAAAAAAAACATCTCAACTTTCTAGAAACAAAGGGGAAACGTTAAAATCTTATGATCCTTTGGCTTTTTAGGTCACCGCTGTTGTTGCAATGAATGAAGTTTATATTTTACATTTATATTAAGGGTATTAATGCAACGTAGTTTACCAATTGTTCAAAGTGATAAGTTTACGCAAAAGTTCGCACAAACGGCTTTTATAATTAACAGATAATATCAATTCGTAAGTTACAGAACAGCGGTACAGTTAATTTTTAGTTCTTTTTCCCGAACACGGCAGTCACAATGAAGTTTTGTTAGCTTTAAACAAATATCTGTTTAATTTTCCACGGAAAATTTCTTTGATAGTTGTAACTCATTTGAAATTACAAAACACTTTGAAAAATAATTCAAAATCTTATTTTAATTGTTCTCGATATTAAATGAAATTCATCTAAAAACAACATTGCTTTTCTTTCTCTCCTTTAAAGAAGGAACAAAATCAAATATGTTTCTTTTTTCTGATTTAAAACAGAAAAAAAAAACCCACCAATAAACTCGAAACACTAGCAATCAGATTTTCCATGTTTTATTTCAAAAATTTCCAAAATGTAAAAACTAGCGTATCTGGAATATCCCACCATTCGCGGTGTGTTTAAAAATATGGCACAAATTTAGCTCTGTGAAAACCAACATGTGTGTTGAGTATGGTGGACTACTAAACACAATTCACAATCTAGGTTTACAACCTACAAGATTTTGTTTTTTTTTTGTTAGTCTTGTCCTACGTATTCCTTTTTTTTTATAACTTGATACATGACAAGGAGATTGTAATTGTAATACACGTTTTCATAACAATCGTGGGATGATAATGCAATTTAATTTGCATGAACTACATTTAAGTGTTCCTGCATCCTACTTTTAAAGGAATACCTACTGAAAAAAGGGTTAACGTGATGTAAGCAAAAAAATAAAACCCGGATATAGGGGTTCATTTAAGGACTAAGGGGTCGAATTCAGCACATTTGGAATTTATTCAGAAACATATTGTCCTTAATCCCAAATCTAGCCTTTTATTTTTTTTCACGGCAATTTGCTTAAAAATGATTTTGTCTTTTTAAATTTTTTCAAATTCAAGGGGTTGTGAATTCAGCACATTTCGAATTTATTCAGAAACTTAGTGTAATCAGTTCAAAATCCAGCGGTTTTTTTGTAGTTCACTTAACTGGAATAACAAAGTATTCTAAATCTTAGAATACTCACTCAGTACAGACTCAAACTAGATACTTCTGCATTATTCACATTTTAAAGCAAATTTCTCAGAAACCTTTTTTTTTCGTTGTTTTAATTTTTAAATGTGCTACACTATGCTCGTACAACTCCAAATCTTGCTGTTATTTAAATTTCAACTTCTCTCCACTTTACATATGGTTTTTGATGTCACTGGCAACAAGAAAAAATGCTTGACAAAAAGAGTTAATGAATCCACGAATTAACGACCGTATGACCACAATTATACTCGACTTAATAAAAATCTAAATGAGTATAAGGGTTGTGTTTTGTATTTTTGTAAAAAAAAAAAAACTGGCACACAAAGTGTAAGTGTTGTGATGTAAAGTGCATGTTTGCAGAGTTTTTTTTTAACATTTCTCAGGCAAAAGGGTTAATCGCAAATGAAACTAGAGTGCAAATGATGTTACATTTTTCAAAAATGTCATTTCTTTTGTTTACCGCGGAAGGAAAAGGGTTGTGTGATGATGATAGGGATTTTTTTATTGTGTATTTTTTATTCGTGGATTTTTTGATTTTCATATAAAATATTTTTGAATCAAGGGGAGTGGGTGATGCTGATCTGCATAATTGTCATTTGATAATGTGTGAGAAGTTTTATGGCAGAACAGGTTTTTGTGGGATGTTTTATGTCAATTTTGAGCAGGTGCAAAATTTTTTTGCTGAGTTAATTTTTTTTTAAAAGACCGTTTAACAAATTTAAATAAGTATTTAGAAAATATTGTTATTATTATTTATTAATTAAAACAAACATAAATGTACAGATTTATCTTAAAACTAACAGCAAGGCTGGATTTAGTAAACATATATGTATGTAAGTATATGAATACGGAATGTTTAAATTTACGAATATGAAATTGATGTTTGTTGTATCGCACGAAAATGTCGTCCTTTATGCTCAGTCAGTGGTGTACACTTGTAAAAAAAATGCAAAACATATTTTTGGGGTCAGTTTGAAATTAAGAGTAGAGGGTATCACGAGCAGGTAAAAATCAAGTATTAAATTTTATTTCAATTCAATGTACATTTTTATATGACCTTGGTGTACAGTGTTATAACTTTTAAGATATTACCATTTACCTGAATACCCTTTCGTAATTTTATCTAAATAGTAACTAAATTTACTTATATTTTCAACAGTGCATTGTACAAATTTGTACTTTTATTCTGTATTTTTGTATTTTTGTTGTACTTCAATAATTTGACCTACACACACCTACATATAACGTATTTTAGACTGTTTTTTAGTTAAAATATTTGTTTGGTTTTAATTGCTACTGTTCGGTTGTCTCTAAAACAAACTACAATAATTTTTAAAAAAGAATGTTAAAATGTACAGCAAGTATTTACTCGTACTCTTGATTTGCAGGGTTAAAATAGAGCAAATTCTAAAAAAAATATTGATTTTGTTTTTCAAAAATCCAAAAAAATTTTAATTTTTTTTTTCATAAAAATTATGACTGCAGTTCGTCAACCCATTTCGAAAGCCGGAAATCCGTTAATAAAAAAGAAAAATAAAGTTTAAACAAATAATTTTAACAAAAAAAAACCCACAAAAAAATGTCATCAAAATTGTTAGAGCCGTTTTTGAGATAAATAAGTTTTGTCTTAAGGTTTATATGGCAGGTACCGTTATTTTTGTAGTTAAAAGTTAAAGCCTCTAGAGAATTATCTTAAAAGATGTTGAAAGTTGAAATTTTGAAGAAACCCGCTTCAGTTAAGGTTGCACGTTGAGGTACAGATAGACCGTCTGGCGAACAGACCCAAACTATAATTTCTCTGCCACGGTCTGTTATAATTTGTATCAACTCGGCCTGGTCCTAGTTCCAACTCAGAATTTCTCCGGTTTAAGTCATGTTTTTTTTAACCTCCGGGTAAAAACTACCACGTCGGTAAACAATTTACTGTTAAATCCAACAAAGACTAATCCTCGGAGTGTTTAATAAAACCTAGGGGATTCTAGGGGTTTAGCTTAACCACTGACAAAGACGAGCTTAAAGCGATAATTTTATATCTTATGCCATCCATAGTTCGTATGGAAACTCAATTTTCCTACTGCCATGGCGTCATTAAGCCCAGTGATCTTTCTTTTATTTGCCAAGATTAGTCTTTTTTGTGAGAAAAATAAAAAACATCCATTTTATCTTAGAGGGTGGCTAATATTTACATTCGAATATTGATTGACAATTTTGGGGGAGAGTACGATAACTCAGGAGACAAAGTTTAATGACGGATTAAAAACAAGCATTTTTTACTATGGGAGGGGGTTTATCTCCCCCCGTTCAGGCGGTAGGGGCAATTTAAAAAATATGTACGCTAAATGGAAAACAAATAATTAAAAAATGACGGTAATACTTACAACTAAGTTTTATACATTTTTTTAAAGCCAACACTTCTGTCTATTAGCTAGTTTTTGAATCAATTCATTGCTCTTATTTGTTTTTGATCAAAAACTGATAATTATAGTAAATAGTTTTCAGTTTTTGATTGAAAATTAATAAGAGCAACAAATTATTAAAAAAAATTATCTATAAACTTATGGTTTTGAAATAAAAATTTTTTTTTTTAACTTTTTTTTACTCAATTTTTGAGTTTAAAATTAAATTTTTCGACAACTATTCATAGTTTTGACTTGATTTAAAAACTGGCTAATAGAATAGAATGTTGGCTTTAAAAAAACGTTGCTTAATTTTAAGTACCTATTACCGTAATTTTTTCATTAAGTTTTTTCCATTTAACGTACATATTTTTTAAATTGCCCTTACCTCCCATAGTAAAAAATGCTTGTTTTTAATCCGTCATTAAACTTTGTCGCCTGAGTTATCGTACTCTTGCCCAATTTTGAATGATTTTCTTTACGGGAAAAACCAACGTGATTCTCGATAAGTCTCAGTCCAAAATTACTGCTTGGTCTCGGATGGCTTAAGCAAACTAAAAAAAACTAGATCTCAAAAAGAAAATAATTTTGTCATCCAAAGGAACTAATTATTAATTCAGCCATCAATCCCCTACACTAGCATCGAAAACAAAATCCAACGCACCGCATCGCATCGCATCAAAAAATATATATTTGACATTCGGATTGCTTTCTCCATCTCTACCAAAAAGAGACAACCACTTATTGAAAAACGTATAGATTAGAAATAACAAAAAAGACTGAACAAATCCAACAAGAATTGCACTCGTCATTTATCGCTCTTTGGATTCTGTTGTGTGTGCTCCCCTCGTTATTTAAAAAAAAAAGAAAGAAGAAAATAAAATTACTCTATCTGAATCAACAAAGACAAAGTACAAATCAATAAAAAAAAATATCTAACAAGTGCATTGTATATAAAACTTATAGTACCAAGTGCTGTTTATTTAAAAAAAAAATAATAAATATAATAATGTTTCGTTTGGGTACATCACTTGTAAAATCAACTGGCAATCTCAGCAAGAACGAACTTCGAAGGTAAAATATTTTTATTTTTGTTTGATTTTTTTTCTTTTTTGTCATTTCCTCATGTTGCATAAATTATTGTATCTACTTCATTAGAAATCACACACAAAGTATGACAGGCCTTGGATTATTTTGTATTTGATATAAAAATAAAGCAATAAATAAATAAAAACGACCTTTGTACCTACCTACTTCGAAATTTAGATTTAGATTAATTTACAAAAATTCAAAGAAATAAAAGAAAAAATCTTGGGGTTGATATTCATATTATTCATATCCACACTCTTCATAAGAAATGAAGTCATACGTCAGTCATGCAAAAAATGTGAAAGTTAAGTTGATTGATTGCATTAATTTTCACTGGTCATACAAATCCCAAAGGTATATTTTTTCAAAAAAAAAAAAAAACACTCAATAAAACCATTGAAAGGCTAAATTTAACAAATAAGATGATTAAGCAAGTTTTTTTTAAATTTTACTCGGCCAAAAATCTCAAGAAAAAGGCTTGTTTCGTAATGATTAGATTACGATACGAAATTAATAAATTCCATGGGACAAAAACAACAACTACCTAGTACTTCTAAAGTTCCCCAATTCTCCACATTTAAATAGAAAAAACAACTATGATAAAAATATGAGTCCAAAGTCCAACATATTCTCGCCTACAATCTTAAACATATTAGTTTGCATCAAGTTCGCGGTGATAAACAAGATTATATAAAAGAGCCAACAAGCGAAATCAACAACTTTGACAGAAAAACAATCTACGTCAGTACTGAAGAGAATTTTTTAATAAAAGCTATTTTTCTTTTTTCTACAAATTGGTAAACGTTGGTACCTAAAGTCTATAAGTAGCTCATAAATTCATAGATATATCTTTTCCTAATTTTTATTTTCTATCCAAGTAAAAGATTCTCACAGAACAATAATTTTTTTTTGTTTGGGGGTGTGGCGTTGTTTGGTTTTTGGTATTTCACCACAATTTTTTTTTATATATATGTATATGTCTGTCTTCGCAATAACAACCTTGATAAAGGTAGAGAGAAATAAGAAAAAAACAAATTTGTTCGCATATATAATTCAGTTTAGAAGAACCTATGTATGTACATTTATTTTGTTGGTGACAAAAGAAGAAATGTTGTTGCTTCCTAGAATATTTGGCGGTAGTTTCCTTGATTATTATTTAAAATTTTAAATTTTTTACATGTCATTGGAATTACATTAACATTAGATTTGTGTTAAGAGCTAAGCCGGTTTATTCCAGAGAATTTTAAGCATTCATTCAATTAAAAGTAGGTTTTTTTTAATCTACCTATGACGTAGGTATTTTAGGTTCAAAGTCCATTTAAAATATTTTGTTGGACTTTATACCATGTTGTTTATTTCTGAGAACTCGATTTAGACAAACTTACTCACTTACTCACTTACTCTTTCTTGCTTTATGACAATAGATAATAGTAGAATAATAATTTATTGCTGTATGAACTATTTTAATGAAATCTTAATTTTCCCCGGTCGGTGTTTTGCAACGTTTTGATTTTGCAAATAATTGTTCAATGCAGGTATGTTTTATGTCTGCTTATTTCTTTTTTTTAGATTGTCCTGATTTTCTTTTTAAAACTTCATGCGCCAATTATCCATTTGAATTTTATATTAACTTTCTTGGAAATAGAAAATACTAATCATATAAATTGTTCACTAGACTATCTATTGATCTTAATTGTTGCGAGATTAATAAATGATACCTTAGAAAGACTGTTCATCAGAATTTTTAAACTGTATCAGTAAAACGATAATAAAAATAAATGTCTAATGTGAGAACTGTTAAAAAGAAAATCTGGGCTAGAATCGGTTCGGGTGATGGTTGACTATTGATGACCTTACAAATGCAAAAAGCATTTATTTTGATCATCAACAATCAACTATCGTTTTGGCCGATTCCGCTCCTGCATTTGCAATTGATATGAAAATTTTCCAGGTAACCGTTTATGTTTATTCAGCTTTAATTTGACAATTTTTTTATTTTGTTGAATGTAAAAACACCTGTTTGGCTTTGATCATTTTCGTCATGAAGTCTTAAGTGTGGGAAGAAGCAAAATTGAAATTCGGATTCAGTACCCCTGATAATACGAGTACTTATTAAACGATAGAGAAATCCGGTATTTATTTCTTGAAACAGGCACTGACACCCTTGATTTCACTATTATACATAAATATATATTTCAATTGAAGAATTATTAAAAAAATATATTAAGAGCATAGCTAGGTTTGTCAAATCAAATGAACTCTTCGTATTTCTGTTTTTTCATGTTCAAAATTTGAAAATGGCTTAGAATAATAAAATTATTATGATTTTGTGACCAGAACATATTTTAAATGAAAATACTTAAAATTACTAAACGATAAAATAACAAGTTCATCGATATAATTTCTCCGCCAAAAAATATTGTACCTAAAAGCTTAAATTTAACATCAAAAACAATTATATTCCAATACAGATTATTTATTGTTGATAAATAACACTTCATCAATTAAAGAAATCACTAAATGAATTATATTTCCTAAATATTATCTCAACCTTCAGTAAAATACACTGATAATACCACCTAACGAAAAAAAAACTCTTGATTCGTTATAATCTCAACTTGGGGTTATCAACGAAATTGAACTTGATAAAAATTTAATTTTAGCTAAAACACGTCTTGTAACATTTTTAAACAAGTCCCTAATAAATTTATTTATGAATTTTTTTTTATAGATGCCTTGCCTCAGCCGCACAGGCTCAACCCAAGCAAAAATCTCCAGAAGCCGACAATGCCAAGAAACCAGCAAATATGTCGTTCATGGCGAACATTTTCCGTGGACAAGTTGAATCATCTCAGGTCTTCCCTTATCCAGATGTTCTGAATGCCGAACAAAAAGAATTCACCAACAGTCTAATTGATCCTTTCGAGAAATTATTCATGGTAATTTATTTATATTAAAAGTTCATCTAAATAAAAATTAACTAAAAATCTGCATCAAAATAGGAAGTTAATGACTCAATGAAAAATGACGAAAACAGCCAAGTTGATCCAAAGACTCTGGACAGTCTCTGGGAAACAGGTGCCTTTGGTATTCAAGTACCAGCCGAATATGGTGGTTTGGGTCTGACCAACACCCAATACGGCCGTCTGTGCGAAATCATTGGTGCCAATGATTTGGGTGTTGGTATCACCTTGGGTGCTCATCAAAGTATCGGGTTCAAGGGTATTCTTTTGTTCGGCACAGACGAACAGAAGGCCAAGTACCTTCCCAAGGTTGCAGCTGAAAAAGTATATGCTGCATTTGCTCTTACCGAACCCAGTTCAGGATCTGATGCTAGTTCCATCAGATCGAGAGCTGTCAAGAGTGCCGATGGAACACATTACGTATTAAATGGATCGAAGATTTGGATTTCGAATGGTGGAATTGCCGATATTTTCACTGTTTTTGCACAAACCGAACAGGAAGATCCAAAAACTGGTGAAAAGAAAGATAAGGTAAGATTTAACCCCACAGATAAATTTTCAATAAACTAAAGAAATGATTCTTTCTAGGTGACAGCATTTGTTGTTGAACGAGGATTTGGTGGAGTGACAAATGGACCAGCTGAAAAGAAAATGGGTATCAAGTGCTCCAACACCACCGAAGTTTACTTCGAAGATGTGAAAATTCCAATTGAAAATGTTCTGGGCGGCGAAGGACAGGGTTTTAAGGTTGCCATGAACATTCTAAATAATGGACGATTCGGCATGGGAGCCACTCTCTCGGGAACAATGAAGGAATGCATCAAGAAAGCCACCGACCACGCCAATAATCGCCTTCAATTCGGCAAGAAAATCAAGGAATTCGGAGCCATTCAAGAAAAACTAGCCCGCATGTCAATGTACCAATATGCCACAGAATCCATGGCCTACACTATTGCCCAGAACATGGACAACGGCAGCTCAGATTATCATCTCGAGGCAGCTATTTCAAAGGTATTCGGTTCCGAATCGGCGTGGTTTGTTTGCGATGAAGCAATTCAGATTTTGGGTGGTATGGGTTTCATGAAAGACACTGGTCTCGAGCGTGTGATGCGTGATTTAAGAATTTTCCGCATCTTTGAGGGAACCAACGATATTTTGAGATTGTTCGTCGCTCTGACTGGCATCCAATATGCCGGTTCACATTTGAAGGAACTGCAAAGAGCTTTCAAGAATCCAACAGCTAATTTGGGTTTGATCTTTAAGGAATCGTCAAGGAGAGCAGCACGTACTGTTGGTCTGGGCGGAACTGATTTAAATGAGTTTGTCTATCCAGAACTACAGCCATATGCTAAGCAAACAGCAGAGTGTGTTGATTTGTTTGGTCAGACCGTAGAGAGCTTGCTTATTAAATACGGAAAAAATATTGTCAATGAGCAATTTATTTTGACACGATTGGCCGATGCTGCTATTGATATCTATGCAAGTGTCGTCACCCAATCGAGGGCCACACGAGCGGCGAATATGAATTTGCCAACAGCCGAACACGAATTAATGCTAACAAAAGCCTGGACTTTAGAGGTGAGTTGAGAGGGATACACATTTTTTTAAGAGTTTCAATATTTTGCTGGGAGTTTAGAAATTGCAAATATTTCCACTTCAAATGTGATGTGGAATATTATGTTTCAAGAAACAGGTTTCTATAGAGAAATAAAATAAAAAAAATAAGAGGTTCGTTACCGTTTAGATAGAAAGAATTATTTTAATTTTCCAATGAAAATGAATCATTTTAGACTTAGATGCTCAGATAGATTTAAAATTTTTTAAATTCCTGTTTTTTCTGTTCGCAAATCCAAGATTTTGTTATGTTAGGAAAAAGGAATTTTTAAACGTTGGATTCATCTTCTTTCGCCAAAACTTTGCTTTAAAGTGAACAAAAAATGTGATTCTCGAAATTAGATTCGCTGTTCATAATAAGGGCATAATTATTTGTGTTACCTTTCTCGAAGGTAGAAGGTTACAATTGGGAAGGAAAATTTTCGGAAAATTAGGTCAATGTCATGCTATAGTTTTTTAACCATCTCTATTATGTTCTAAATCAAGGTAAATATTTTTTTTGCAAAATTAGTTTTAGAACTCAATATTTAAAACAAAAAACTTAATTTTTCCACTCTATTGCTGGTAAGCGAAACTGCCACATGAATACAATTTCCTTTTCTTACTTTAGCTGTTTTACATATTTTCTTATACATTCAAAAGTTCGCATTCTAAGTCCACTCACATACGCTATTCTGCTAACCTTTCCAGAAAGAATGGTATACAATCATCCCCTTCTTGAACACAGTGTTCTAATTTATTTATCTCGAAAATGGTTCTTATATTTACCCTGTAATAGAACAGTGTTTTTGACTTCAAACATTTCATCTCAAAATGTCATTTTGAATTAAAATAATAAAATAATTATATTTTTTTTTGAATATTGAATGCCTTTAAAAGGTTTTCAATTCTACTCTCAACATTTTGACAGCAAAAGCTATAAATTTGAGTGAAATTTTGTTTGTATTTCTGAAAAAGTGAATGCCTCTGAGATCTTAGAAAAATAAACTGCCCAATTCATGAAATTAATAGAAATTACAAGAAAATAAGATCTCAGAGAATTCTTTTGGCATTTCAGTAAACAAACGAATCTAAACTAAACTTAAGTCACACCTTTTTGACCCCTGAGATACTTAGAAATTTTGCAGTTTAAAAATTTTTTTTTTTTTTTAAAACTCAAATTTTTATTCATTTCTTTGGTTTAAGATGACTTGATTCTTGAACATTGTACATTATTTTTTTTGAAGATCGAAACTATGTAAATAAAACAAATTTATTATTTTTTGATTTATTCATAAATAAATTCTTTGAATGTCAAACCAACCATATTTTCCAAATTTTAATCTAACATTTTCTTTCTAATTCCAGGCTTCTGATAGAGTTCGAAAAAATCTGGCGAAGACAACGAGCAGCGAACACTTGGAACTTTACCGAAAGATGTCAAATATTGCCAAGACAGTCTGCGATAATGGTTGTGTGCATACAACACACGTTGTAGACCAATAAACTATTAAAAATCATCATCACCGAAATCATTCTCATTCAAATCCAATTTTAGAATAATTCTCATCACACATTGCAAATTAGTTGTTTAAGGCTCAGAGATATGAAAAATGTTTTTAGAAAAGTATTTTATATTTTTAAAAAAATAAATAAATGTTAATTATTTTTAAAACTTGTCTTGCAATTCGAACTTAACACGATTTTGTATCCAGCACCCAAAATTAATGTTTCTAGCGTATTCTATGTTATGGAGTTTATTTTTCCTTATTTTTAAGTTGATTTTGAAGTTTTTCTCGAATCTCGGGAGTAACTTCAAAAGGCTCTCCGTGTCCTGGTATAATCCAATCAGCCAATTCACCAACTTTAAACCGATTTTTATATTGACTGTTTTGATCCTCACTGCCAGCTTCTTGCCAGAGTTGAGGATCATCAATGTCTTCCTTCTTTTCGAAAAGATCACCACAAATAACGGCCACTCCGAGATTTGAGTTCTCTACCACAACGGAGACACACGTTAGGGTATGTCCCTCAGTTCCTATAACTCGAATATCAGGAGTTAGCTCGAAGGCAGCTGTAGAGAATATTTTACTGGTTTTTGTTCTTAAATGCAGTACAATGAATTTTTGCTTTATGTATAACGATAACTTTACTTACTCCAGGGTGTGTTACTCAGGTACTTATCCTCTCGCATCATAACACACTGACCAACAATATGCCACTTTGCATTCAGGAATAAATTATTATTGCCTATGTGATCCACATGACCGTGAGTAGACACCACAGCAGAGATATCTTCGGGTTTTATTGAATTTGTTGTCAACGCTGTTTTATTTAGTAGTTTTTATTAAATTGCAATTTAAAATTAAAAAAAACATTACCTTGGAGAATTTTTGGACCATCCCATGCAGTCATAGTATCAACGATTACATTAAAACCATTTATACCTTTAATAAGAGTGCAAGTGCAATTGGCTAGAGAAATATTTGAATTCTCAGGATCATCTAAACCGGAATAGCCATTGAAGAGGACAATAATTTCGTTAACTTTTTCCATTTTTTGATGTTTGGGGTGTGTACAATAGATGTTAAACTTTTTTGTCTTTCAGTAGAATATAGTTTGCGTGAACATTATTTGTAGATGTTTTAAGTTTGTGTATTTTAAATGGGTTCAAGTTTATTAAAATCGTGTTTATTTTAATACTTTAACTTCCTATTCTTTATTATTCTGACATTCTGAGTTTCTGACATAGAAATAGAAATAAAAAAACCGCGTACTATTAAAGTGGTGCCAAGAGTCAAAATATTCCAAAATGTAAAACAAGAAAATGTAATAGATTGTTCTTGGTTTTGAAGTTTTCTATTGGTAAAGAAATCAATTTAATTTTGATTTGAATAAGTCAAAATTTCGATTTTCCTTTTAATTTTGATTTGAATAAGTCAAAATTTCGATTTTCCTTTTTTTTTGCCTTTTTTTATTTTGCCATTGGGCAAAATATATTAAATCTGCAGATCTAGATAGTTTTTATATGATGGCAAAAACATAAAATTCTATCCTATTAAAAAAGTCCATTTGAAATGGTATTTGCAAATCAATATGAAGTTTTACGAAAAAATGCCATTTAGAAACATTGCCCAATTTTTTTTTCAGTTTTTTAACTGTTATGATGAAAAATTGGGAGAAAAGAAGAGTGAACAGTTAATTATAAAGGGCTAACGGAAGCTGTCAGAAGGTAATGTCAAAGGTAGCTTTCCGAAGAGTCAAGTGGAGAATTTTGGCATCTGTCTCTATTTTTCATTCGAATGAACCAATTGGTCCACCAATGTCAGTTTTATTGTGGTGGAGGTGTGATGTTCACTCTTAAAAGCAAAATTTAACGAAGCTCAACGAAAGGCAAGAAAGTGATTATATGGGTCTATCATTTAATTTTCTTAGTATTCACTTATTTCCAATCGAAGGATTTCGCTAGCTTCCGTCTACCGTTTATTATGGCTAGCCCATAGAGAAATTACTTGAAACTAAAAAATAAAAACGGTATCTTAAGATGAGCTTCTTTCTTAATAATTACGAAAAAGTGATTTTCAAACAACAAAAATTTTTTTAACTTACTATAATTTTTTATTTGTTTAAACAAAAAAAAAATTTGTAAAAATTATTCTTCCTCATATTATAAGATTTTTAACTCACTTATTTAATACCATTTTCATGGCCGGAGTTTTTCCTTCCTCTTGGAAACGAGCAAAAATTATACCAATTCCAAAAAGCCAAGGTGAATTTAGACCAATTGACATACTTTCTTTTCTCTCCAAGGTTCTTGAAAGGTTGATGAGTTATCAAATCCGTAAATTTCTTCAAGAAAATAACTTGCTTTGCAATAATCAATCTGGTTTTCGTCCAAAATAAAGTTGCACCACAGCACTATTAAACGTTATAGAAGAAATCAGGCAAGCGGTAGACAGTGATAGTATAACATTCCTTATTTTGCTTGATTTTTTTAAAGCGTTTGATACGGTAAATCACAATGTCCTTTGTAGTAAGCTTCTGAAGCAATATAATTTTTCTGCGTCTTCCACTAAGCTTGTATCCTCTTATTTGCATGGTCGATTTCAGGCAGTTACTTGGAGGAACTCCATTTCAGATTTTCTTCCACTTCGTTTAGGTGTTCCACAGGGCTCTATACTGGGCCCGTTATTCTTTACAATGTATATAAATGACCTACCCAAGTGTTTACAGAGTTCTTTTGTGGATATGTATGCTGATGACGTGCAGGTTCGGAAGAGTTTTCCGCTAGGTCTTGTGGAAAATGCTGCACATCAGGTGAATGAAGATCTGGAGAGGATTTCATGCTGGTCCCGTGTAAATGGTCTCTCCTTAAATCCATCTAAGTCAAAGTGTTTGGTTATTGCCAGAAAATTGGTGGATACCTCATATTTCCCAAAAATAGTTCTCAATAATAAAACAATTGAATTTGTTGATTCCGCAAAAAATTTAGGTATAACATTTAATAAAACGCTGACTTGGAATAACCACATCAGGTTGACACTTGGAAGGATTTATGGAGGTCTTTGCATGCTATGGGCTACTCAAAAAGTTACACCATTAAAAACTAGGATAATTCTAGCTAAAACTCTCTTTATTCCTATTATGCTCTTTGGATGTGAAATTTTCTGCAATTGTGACTATGAGCATAAACGCAAACTTAATGTGGCGTACAACAGCATTGCAAGATATATTTTTGGACTTAAAAGATATGAACATATATCTTCTTTTTCCAAATCTATTTATGGTATAAGTCTCGAAGACCTTTTTAAAATGAGAACATTGACTCTACTTCATAATTTACTCCAAACGCGCCAACCATCATACCTATATGATAGGGTCTGTTTAACTCGTTCAATTAGAACTCTTGATCTCATACCCATTCGATATAAATTTTTGGTTTCCAAGCGACAATTTTTCTTCTATGCGATTCGGCTGTGGAATTCCCTACCCCTCCCAATAAGGTTGTTGAGCTGCAGAACACTGCTCAAACTGTTCCTTATGGAACACTCTCGATGATGATGATGATTGGTTGTTTAAGCATACTTCTATTATTCTTTTTATTGCTTTTTCTATAATTTCAATTTAAAATATTAATAAAAACTTTTTAATCTGTTATAATTTTTCAATTTCTAATGACTTAATATTCTTGAAAATGTAAAATCTGTTTGTAACACTTATAACATAAAACTGTTAATAATTTAATTTTCATTGGAGCTTGCACTTTTTAATGAGATATTGTATCTTACTGTGTAAGTTATTATTATTAAATAAATAAATAAATAAATAAACAATTTTTTTTTCATAACACAATAACTATTGTTATTATTAATAAAATGAATCAAAATGAAAATGAAAGTGAAATGGCTATAACTCCAGCCATTGAACTTTGTGGTAACACACACAAGTTGTTATTGTTCATTCAAAAACCTTCAATATAAATTAATCTCACAGGCAGCAAGCTGCAAGTATGACAAGCCATACAAAAAAACCCTTCAAAATGATGTTTCATTTTTTACTGTGCGACATACTGGAGCCGAGATATTCGCAAAAGAGCCAGAAATGGCAAAAAGCACACTTTTACCAATAACTTTGGTAAAAAAAAGTTGTTAGGTGGTGCAAATTTGGATTTAAGCCTTTCCAATAAGGCCCTATCGATCCATGAAATAAAAAAAGATCATGCCTCTCCGCGCAAGGTCAAATGACGCTTTGACTGGACAAAAGTGTTTATTTTATATAATTTTATTTTACTTTCTTTATTTTGTTTTATTTTATTTTATTTTATTTTATTTTATTTTATTTTATTTTATTTTATTTTATTTTATTTTATTTTATTTTATTTTATTTTATTTTATTTTATTTTATTTTATTTTATTTTATTTTATTTTATTTTATTTTATTTTATTTTATTTTATTTTATTTTATTTTATTTTATTTTATTTTATTTTACTCGTACTTTGCAATGTTCTGAGTTTTTGTATAGCCAGAATACTGCATTGAATATATTGTCTCTAAATTAAGTTGTTTTTATTAATAGTTTCCGAAAAAAATATTTTCAAAGTTAGAATTTCCAAAACCAAAAGAAAAAAAACTTACAAGTTATACTGATTTTTTTTTCAAAATTTCATGTTTTTAAATACTAATTTCGCTTTTATAATTCAATGCGATTGAGTTTTGAATATTTTTGGTTACCCAACCACAAATATTTTATTTGTTTATTTTCTACGATCGCAATATTACTTTTTAGGTAGGTGTGCATTTTTTACAACGAACAATTTCTGTTTTTATTAATTTGTTTTTTTTTTTTTTTCAACTGGCAGTAAAACAAAAAGTTTGAATTTGTCTACAAATTCCACATACCTTACAGAGCTATACCTAATATACAACTGTTTTAGATTGCTTTGACTCCAACCCATTTTGCTTAAAAATAATGTAAATGAAATGGAAACAAATTCCCTATCAAACACTATAATCTAATTCTAGATTCTTTGTTAAAATAACTTTAGGATAGATACATTTTTTGTTTTCATATAAAATCCAAAGTGTTCGAGAAAACCAAGGGAATAAATAAAGTAATTGAAAAATGTGCTATTGTAGAATTTGGCTAAAATCCAAATTCAAAGATTATCATCATTGCAAAAATAATTGTTTTACATGTCGTATACATATATGCATGTCTCGATATTTGTGTGTGGTTGTTTCTTTCATTGTGGCGGAAGGAACAACTATCAACTATTGTTTTTTTTTCACTTTTTCTTTATTTTTTCAATTTATTTTTATTTGATAAATTGTTTTAAAATATTTCAAATGTTTCAACTTGATGTGTGCTATCAATTGATATTTTTGAGTTCTAGGAGTTAACTTAAGAAAAAGTAACATTATTCGTAGTTTAAGTGAAAATTAAAAAATAAATTAATGTGTTAATTATCCTTTTTTACACATCTTCGCAGAAAAACAATGCTATGCCTAGCTTAATTATTTTAGTTTTACTTTTTTTTTACTAAATCCATCCGCTGAAAACGGCCTAGGATTTAGGGAGATCGGATTCCAATGGAATCTCGAAAAAAATTGTTCAGCAATCCCATCGACTTTTGTCAAATACTTTTCTATTCAAAATTAATAATGTGCAAAATTTTTGTGTCAAGTCTACATCATGTTAGATTAGAGCCTAAACAAGTGCACCGCATTGCTTTAAGCTTGGTACAGATTTCAAAAAAATTTGGGTCCTCCTCTCTTAAGGACATGATCCAATTAGCGCTCAAATGTGGTCGATAAATATTTAAATTGATTTTGTTTCCATAGGAACTAATGAGACCTTTTATTGTTTCTTAAAAACAACTGTTGTCTATTTGGATTTTAAAATTAAAACTGTTTCAGGCATTTTAAATAAACGCGCATTTGTTCTCTTCAGTCTTGTTAGTTGTTTCTTTGATTCATTTGACGATATGCATACAAAGAAGTAAGTGCTTTTACTTGGAAATGTCTGCAGTAGTTAAGTAGTAGCCTTATTTCCCTTTTACTTTCTGGCTAACTTTTGCAAAATTGTCTCCCAAATTTTCTAAATTTCTTGCTAATTTTCCAAGTATTCTAATCGAGCCACTGGAGTGATTTTCTTCTTAAAAATTAAAATTTTTGGAAAAAATTAATTTGTTTTTGAAAACGCGAAAGTGTAGATACTATTTTTTCGAATTTTGTTTTCATTTTTAAATACTAAGAAATCGAATATCATTTTTAAAAAAGCACTAGAACAATTTTTGATGTTTGACATCTTCAGATTTGAGTTCAAACTTCGTTTTTGAATATTTTTTCTATGTTTCTTTTAATGCCATTCTTGTTTTTGTCGTTGTTTTTATTTTATTTTATTTCATTACGTTTTCGAAGTAGTAAAAAATTAAAAAAAAAAAAATTTATATTTGGAAGATATAACTGATCGTATTTTTACCTCTCTAGGTTTCGAAATGCACAAAAAAGATACACTTAATATCGAACACACAAGACCCAATTTTTTTTCCTATATCTCCTTTTCAAATATGAACCTTCGTATCGTTTTATCTATTAATATAAAGAGAATAATTTTTTAAAAAAATTACGTATACGCCACAGTGACAGTTGTTGTAAATTTTTTTAAACTGCGTCATTGGATCGATAGCGCGTCAACGAATTTTCATTCATTAAAATACTTTTCTGCTGCTTTCTGCGTGGGTATATGTACAATTCAAAAAATAATACATTAAAATGCCTCCACGTGCCACCTGTGAGGAAGAACAGCAATCCCCATAAACGAATCACGCCTGTGTGTTCCAAATTTGGTATTTTTATTCTTCAAATAGTATAATTTGTTCGGTTTAGTTTCAAGAATCATTTACTAAAAAGATACACATCTCTCGAAAAACATCGCTCGATCAATTGTGTTGTGTTTGGAAGATTTATGAACGTTTTGTAAACAATTCCCAAATGAATTCCAAAAGACCACTTCAAAAACAAGAAATTGACTTCCTTAATGTTTGTTTTAAAATATATATTTTTCAAAATAAACAACAATCTTAACTGAGACAAAAAAAAAATATATTTAACAATTTTTTTTCATCTCTCTCTGAAAAAGAGAGATAAATATATCGAGAGAGATATATTTTGTATTTTTTTTTCGAAAATCATCGTTTCCAATTCAAAAAACTGATCACGATTTTCAGTTGTGTTGAAAATGTTGATACATTCGGTTCGGTTTCTATTAAAACTTTAAATTCTGATGCGGTAGATGCTAGAGCATATATACCTATTTCAAATTTAAAAAAAAAAAGAAAGAAAAGAAAGCAAAAAACAGGGAAGGCGGGTTGTGCGCAGAAGGAAAATACCGACAAAAAATTTAAAATTAGCCATCCGGAGGCAAATTTTCACCCGAAATTTTCATTTTTGTCTAAACAATTGCTCGTCTGTTTTTGACGTCGATAGAAGTGATTTTTTTTTTGGAGAATTCAATATATTGCATTTAATTTTGGGTTTTTTTTGAATCAAATATCGATTAAAAAAAAAGTCTTTTCCTAATTGTTTTCGAAAGTAAAAAATAAGAGAAATCTATACTTAAAAAAGTTCACCCAGTGCCGATCTATTTTAAAAAAATCAACTTCGCCGTTTTAAAAAATCTACAAAAAATACAACCAAGTTGTGGTGTTTAATGTTTTAAAGTGAATTGTTACAAAAAAATTATCAAGTGATTTTCAATTTTGAAAAAAAATTAAATTCTTTTATTTTTGCTCAAATTCCAATTGAAGTGACTTTATTTTTTGAATTTCTCAATTGGAATATCTACACGTAAATGTTACGCAACAGTGTTCCTCCTTTGTGGATTACCAGACCAAAATCTACATCTACACCCTGATACTTCGAAAACAAAAACGTTGCCACTGTCGTCGTCGTTGTCTTCTATAGTTCCCATATTGCACCGTCGTCGTCGCATCGAAACACAACATTTCAAACGCATAATTTGCAATAATTGTAAGTCAAAAAAATAAACATGTTTCATTTGTCAAAATGAAAAGTAAAAATATTGGGACAGGGAACTGGCCGAAAATTAGGTTATTCATATTAATTTGGCAGACAACCATAATTTTGTATGCTGCCTTTGCTGTATATTTTGTATTTATGTATGTAGTTTTGTGTCATTTTTTCGAACTCGAAAAAATTGCTCTTTTTTTTTGTGTTTTTGTTGAAAAATGATGTTCGAAAGAATTGTTTTTCGAAATTATATTTTTCCCTGAGAATGAATGTTTACAGTATTTTTTTTTTATTCAAAAAAAAACATGAGATTTGGCTTTTTTTTAAATTTATTTTTAAATGAGAGATTGCGTGAAAAAAAAAAATTAAAAACGAGAAATAATATCATAAATGTAAACATGTTTTTTTTATATATTTATGTCATGGCGTCTGGAGAATGACATTTTTTACACGACTTCAAGGTAGAAAGTTGATAAATCAAAAATTAGATCTTTTATTTTTGGAATCGGAAAATCAGGCCAGGGTCTTGAATGAAATATTGTTCAAGTTATTAAATTATCATTAATTAGGGCATTAATATAAGGGCAGTTTACACGAAAAGAAGAAGAGGAGCTTTTGGGTAAATGAGTAATGAAGATGATAGGAAAGATTTTTTGTTTTGGAAAAATGCAACAATAGTAGCGTTTCCAAATTGGCAGCTTTTCAAATTTCAGAGGAATTCTCTGAGAGAAAAACAAGTTTCCGAAAAAGTGTGGAGTAGTTTAGTGGAAACGTTCGGCAATAATTCGAAATTTTAGACAAATTCCATATTTAGATCTGTCTGATTTACATATACGTCAACCTACGATTCGATAGCAAAACAAACAAAAAATTTCTTGGGTAGACTTTGTTGCGGAGGGGCTTTTTTTATTTACTTCTTCAAGGGCGCTCTCTTTTAGCCAAAACTGAAAAAAAAATTTAACTGTGGAACCAAACTAGGCAAAAAATCGGTGACAAGTAGGTACAATTGGCAGTTTTGTTCAATGCTGGGAACAAAACTACTGAATCGATGTCTCTCTGTTAACCTAACAAATTTTAAATTCGGTGTCTGACGGCATAGATCAAATGCAAATTTCAGACAGACTTTGTTCTACTCCTTTCTTGTAGATGGCCAGATAAGTTTGATTTCAGAAGAAAAGTACACAATTCTATTGTCATATTTATATTTTCAACATGAGACATGCATAGGCATACGTTCCATAAATTTTTTTTTATTTTATTTTCTGGCAGTAACAACTTATAGCGCCATCAAAAAAAATTAGAGAACGTCTGCTGAGTCAGCTAGTAAAGAAGAAAATATAAATTTAGAAAAATCGACTGTCACCAATTTCTAATTAGTCACATTTGAAGATTTTTTTAGTATGAGGAAGATTGCAAAATTGTCTCCGGGATATGGAAATAACTAATTCATTAGTTCTTATGATTGTTATAGATACTGAGTTTCACCTTCCTAAACATATCCACAGTCCCTGAAAACCCCTAATTGGCTTTTTGTACAGGTGTATTTTAAGACCTTTAGAGCCGGGGGAAGGTACAAGTTTATCGAACTCAAGAATTTATTTAAGTAGAACATAAGCATATGACATGAGGTACAATTCTGCATCGGTACTATTTATAATTTATTTGCACATTAGACTAAACTCTACAAACTAAGAATAATGTTCATGATGTGAACTCAACATAATTCGAATGTGAATTTTATTTCATTTCAACATTAAATTCGTCTTGAAGATTTAAAAAGCTAAACATTATATTCAATTAAACCCGTTAGTGTCATGCTGGAGTCTAGGTTCGATTCCCAGCTTCGTCTATCTTAACATGGAAGTGTTTTTTTTTTTTTTCACGAAATTGACAAATCTTTCAAGAGTATTACAATATAGAGTTCAGCATAAAATTGTAGGTCCCTTTATTCTTCCAATAACTTGCACACAGGAATTTTTGAGAGTTGTAATTGTAAGTCTCTCGTACTAGTTTTCAAGTATTTACTCGAGGTGCATTTTACTTGCAAAAAGTTGAATTAAAGTATGAATATATTTTGTAAAATCTATAAAGTAACTTTCTGGAAAATTTCTACTAGGAAATTTGTATTGAGTTGCCAGGATTTGATTCTATTTATTGCTAGATATTGGCACATGAGGGATAAAAAAGGGTAGTTTAAGGAACGAGGGTAGTTTTCGGAAATTGTTAGGAGAATTTTGTTTTTTTTTTGGTAAATATACTTCACACTTTCTTTTTACACAAAAATTAATAAGAGATCGAGCAAAATTATGAAACAGCATACTTACCTGGCGTAGGGGCTACCGTGATCATCAAGGCGGTTCCCCCGAAGTGAGGTCTGGCCATTGCACTACGGTTGGATTGACCTTCGCGATTGTTCCTAATGTGAATAACTCGTTCGTGTAATTTTTGGTAGCCGGGAATGGCGTTCGCGCCTTCCCGACATAATTAATTATCAATTAGTAAGTGACATAATGAAATTGACACTAAATTGTTTGTTCGATATACCCCTGCAAGTTTGGAAAATGGAGAATAAACACCTTGAGGAAAATAAATTAAGTTAAAGCTTTCTAAAACAAAATTTTACGTTTATAGAAATCTCAAAATTAAATGACCAATCTCAAACCTTAACTCATTTTTGGCTAGGTCGTTAGATGATTTTTTAATCAATTTTAAGTGTACAAATAATTAGCTGAGACTTTTTCATCTTTAATCACGGATAAACATGTTATAATTTTAAACATTTGCTTACTAATACGACTAAGACAATTTCCTTATGGCCTTATGGGGTTTTTCATTGGTAAAAATAATCGATTATTTTTTGATTTTAATCTGTCAAAAAACTGATCTTGAAAACTAGAGCGTTTCATTGGGCAGAAATTATTGATTATTTTGGTGATATCAATTTTGCAGGTTTAAATTTTTTAAAAGATTTACCCCTCCATGCACTAGCACTAAAACAATTTGTATCTGTCAGTTTGATTAAAGTGGTTTGTGATTTGTTTATTCCAATGTTTTGAAATGATGAGGCTTCTATTTCACAAGGAAAAAAAACACCATGTAAAAGATTTCGCCAAAGATGTAATAAATAATTACTCTGAAAAGTCTAAATTTACTTGCTCATTAATTTTTATTTCTTTTTTCTGCTTTAAATTCTTATTAAACACTGTTCAAATGAAAACAAATTATAATGCAGATTTGACAGCTAAACAGTATTTTCACCGACAAGAAATAACAGCAACACAGTGACAAAAAAATTTATAATTGTGTTCCATTCGTCATGAAAAAAATCAATTTTTTAAAGAAATCTTTATCTACCAATGAAAAACCCCATCAATAAAATCGAATCAAACGCTCCTAAATCACTGTTAGTTGACTGGAGAACGGACTTTTATTTGACATTTACATAGATATGTCAAAGTGACATTTGAGTTACAATGAAGTTAAAAAGATAATGTTTTACTCATTTAAGATTAGTAAGTAAATTAATATTTTTTCTCAGTATCATACTCACAATGCTTAAACATGGTCAATATCTTCTGATCATTTTTAAAAGCATGCTTTAAGACTTTCCCAAACCAATGCTAAATATTCAGAGACGATGACGAAACAATAATAACAACACTTTGCTACGATTGACACGTTGTTGTTGTCAAAACTGATTCCCATTGATTTGGAGAAAATTATAAAAATAAAATTTTCAAAGACCAAAATTTCAGAATATTGTACATAATTGTAAATCTGATTTTGTACTTTGTTTTTCAAAATTCGGAAATATGTACATTCTGTAGACAATACCTCGATGTGCTTTCGTTCTTGTGTTCTCAATCAATGTCTTGTCATATTTAGGGCAAACACAAAAAAAATCTATTAAATACGTTTGTAAATTGCTAGCAGTTCGTTATATTTCATTTCAAACGATGCAGCAGCATGTCCTATAAAATAAATCATCTACACCTCACCTAATTTTATTTGTTCACGATGTAAATATCCATCTATTTCTCTGAACAAAAAATTAATTATAAATTAAAAAAAAAATCTGATCAACCGCCAGGATGGTGTTTTATAAAAAAAAAAAAAAAATAAAATACCTATTTCATCCACACATGGCTGAACCTCTGAATCATAATTACGTTTGATTTTGGTCATTCTTTTGCTCTACTGGCAGCCAGCCGTTCTCAAAAAAAAAAAAAATATCCGGCCAAAGTACATTGCGTAGTAAAATTGTGCAAAAAAAAAATGCATTAAAAGCTTTTTATTTATAGATATTTCAAGTTAAACGATAGTCCCAATTAACTCGAATCGATTTTTGGTATTTCAAAAAATGCAACAATGCGCTACATTTTGTACATAAAAATATCTGCGACAGATAACAAGAATTTAGGCTACAAGAGTTCATTAGTATAATTCAAAAGAATATTGAGTCTCTATAGTCTAGATCTTCTCCCATCTGATGAAACGAATAAATTTCGTCACAAAAACCTCAAATAAAAAATCATAGATATCTCTGCCAATTTCCTACTTGTACTTTTATACTTTTGGACAAGTGCCAAAAATTTAAGAAAAAAAAACTGTGTTGTAGGTGGTTGTTTGGTTCTATAAATTATTCAACGAGTTTGATGAAAAACACAAAAAAAAAAACGGTAATAAATTCGAAGAGAAAACTCAAAACTTAAGGTCAGAAATGCTGATTTTTGAACAAAAATATTTTCATATCCCTGTACACGCGCAAGTTGAGGGTGTTGACGCAAATCTGATAAATAGAAAAAACCCATAGACACTTTTTTTTCGTCTTCCTCTTCTTCATCTCATCAAAAATAAACAAAAAAAAAATAATGATTTATTAAAATTTTTCTCATATTGTTGTTTTTGTTTTATTTTTAGATTCATTCATATCCCAGTGCTGTGCTCTGTGCTGTGCGGGGACACGGTTTTTTTGTTGTGGTTTTTGCAAATATTTCATTTTGGAGAGAGACAATACGATAGATCTTTGGATTTTAGGAAAAACATCCTGATTGATCGGAGCTGAGAGCTGAGCTAAGCTGAGCGGCGCTGTGTACCTATGCATCATTTGTATTCATCATCAAAAGGCGATCAACTCTGCCCATTAGGCTTCCATCCACAAGTTCGATGGCCGACCAGATGTAAAAGATGCTTTCGCGATTACAAGGAGCACGGTGGGAAGAGGGGAGGTGATGATGTGGCCGCATCGTCGCCGAATCTATCCGATGGATCAAATGCAAAGTAAGTGCTTTTGATTTGTTTTTGAAGTGTTTTACTCCACACTACTTTTTTTTTTTTTGATTTTTGATTGGTTGAGATGGCAATGGTTTGTGTGCGGATTGGGGGGTTTGAAAACATATTACAGCAAGTGAGTCATATTTCGACACCGGTTTTTCGAAATTTACATGAGTTTTACAATTTGATGGAAACGATAATTGATTTGAAAATGAAATGTACTTGTTTTGTTTATATCAATAAAATATAATAACTGATGGTGTGTTTGGCATTAAAAGTGAAGTGAAGAGATATTTAGTGGAAACAGAATGGAATATTCAAATGAGAGCTGTCATTCATTCAATCATAATATTATGATTTGCCTGTAAAAATGCAATTAACCAGTGCCTAGAGACTGGTATTCAATTAAATAAAAAAAAATAAAAAAACTTACAAGAATGAAAAAAGAATGCAAGGAATTCATGAAGTACCAAAAATTGCAATATATCTAATGGAAAATAATTCTGATGCATAGTTTAAGTTCGCATTTAAAAAAGGAATACAATCTTTTAGTTGAAGTTACTAAAGACTGCTTTCCGAAAATGTTGCAATCTTTTTAAATTCTGACACCTGTCACTTTTTTGAGATCATTAACAGATTTGTTTGTTTCTCGCATTAATCGTTTTATTACCGCAAACGAAGCGATCTAAAATTAAATTACGGATTCATATTAGGTTTTCAAGTTAGGTTTTTGAAATATAAAATTTTCAAAATAAAAGTTTCAAAAAAACTTATTTTAAATTTTTGTATCAAATACTATTGATAAATTTTAGATGCTTTTGTATTAAAATTAAGATTTGATTGTAGAAAAACGGGAATTGATGTTTTAACATTGCATTTTATTCTCAAAAAAATTCTCTAAACGGCGCAATTCTTAGTCTCCTGGTGTGTCCCAAGTCTGTGCAAAGGAAAAAAGTCATTACCAGTTTTGACCTTGAAAAACAAATCTTTGTTCTGAAGTAATTTTTTATAGGTATAATATATATTTTATCACAAATAAAAAAATAAAAATTATTGAAATTTTTCGATTTGGAGATACCTATACCAGAAAATTATGGACATGCAACAAAATAAACTCGTGTGCTTAGCTTAAATACGTTTTTGTATGGCTTTTTACAAAAGCAGAGGAACGTACAATGTCCGTTCAAAACATGGTTTTGGTCCCGAAAAAAACCTCAATTCCCTGGTAATATAATGAAGGAGAGAACTAAGCTTCTTTTTGACTAGATCGTTAAAACAAGAAAAAAAATATGGGAGGGGATTTTATTTCCCCACGTTTAGGCTCAAAGACCAGTTTTTTAATTTCAGAAAAAAAAATTATTAAAAAAATGAAGTCCAGAAGTTCTTTTTTTTGTTTTCTTTCACCGAGGAAAAAGTACAATTTTAGTGTACCAAATAGAATTTTCAAGAAGAAGGCCCTATTAAAACAATGGAGTAAGTCATATTGACGAAATAAAAATGTCCGCGGGCTAAAAACAAAAAGATATTTATTTAATTTTCTTTTTTTTAATATTATTTTAAAATGTCCACTAAATGTTTTTTTTTTATTAATTGTTTGACTAAGCACTTTAAATTAAATTGAAAGGACGCACGAAAACAAATAAAATTCGCTTCCGAAAATGTCATTAGTAGGTTACGCTCCCACACTTTTCCGAACACGGTCTCAAAATACAATTATTTTGAAGTTTTCAATAGTAATTCGTTTTTCGCATGAAAGAAAGTTGTCTTTTCCTAAGCAAAACAAAATAATGAAACAATTAAGTTTTGGAATTTTAAAAAGAGGTTTCGAAAACATTTATTTATATTTATTATTGTAGATTAAAAAAAAAAGAATTTTGAAAAACAAAAATTGAGCTATTGTGACAAAAAGTATTTCGATCTAATTAAAAAAACCCTTAAAGGTTTGCTTACGGAATAATCATTTTAAAATGAAAAACTGCAAAAAGAATTCTTCCAAATCACCCATACACATCCAAATGAAATATAAAAACATAGGAGAAGAAATACGCGGGCGAGCCTACTATACTCTTAGTCTGTCAAAGCTCTTCAAATCCAGAAATCTCACCAAAACTTCAAAACTGCTGCTGTACAGGACCGTGGTCCCGCCAGTACTCAGGTATGGATAGGCAGGGCACCTAGCTCGCATGAGTGAAGAGGCACCGGCTCGGAAAGTCTTTTGTGATACATTCTATGGTAGACGGCAGCGTGTGCTTGCTCTGGAGAGATGGTGTAGATCAGGACGCCCGAAGCCTTGGGGTGCACAACTGGATGGCTTCGGCTCAAGACCGGGATAGGTGGAGATACTTGTTGAAGGAGGCCAGGACCGGACCCCGGTTGTCGAGCCGATGATGATGATGAAATATAAAAATTCTTTTTTAGCGGTCAAATATTTTTTCGCCAATATATTTATTTTCAACCAATAAAAGCAAATGTGTTGATGTTTTCAGTAAAATATTTATTGCTAATTTCAGTTTTAGCAAGAAAAACAGTTTAACTTAAAATTAAAAAAAAACCGTTGTTCCCTTGTTTTCCTTCATCGAACTGTACAGCCACTCACTCCATATGCCTTTATACATACTGCTTAAACACTCAATTTATTTTGTAAGTAGCCCGATTTTTGTAACAATAGGAACTTTTATCCGTTATGCATGGCATCTTTTCTGCTCCACCAGATCTAAAATTTATCCAAACATTTTTCAATCTAAACCAAAATAATTCAATCACAAAAATCAAACCCGAAATAAAATACAACACACTAAACAAAGCCATAATATACTTAAATCTTTCAACAACAATAGGTCCTGTTTCCGCGGAAAGTTTTCGTGGAGAAAAATTAATATCCCTCAATTTTTCAAAATGTTCCTTCCAACGCAACAAAAGTCCTCCCTCGATCATTCGCAAAATAATCTGATCCACTATTTGTGCCATTGACGAATGCGGCTGAAAGAACGCACAAATATGTTCAGTAAATAAAGGTTCCATTACCAGATCAGCCAATTCCGATTGATTGTGAGTTAAATAAAAATACAAAAACGAATCGATTACAGCATTGTCTTTGGTTAAGGCTTGATTTAGTTTCCTGTCGGTGGTCAATTCAACATATTTAATATGATCGATTCCTGAGAAATTCTTGAACAATGGAAAATAAGCAGTTTGCATGTGAATTGTATAGTGGTCCTCCAAAAGCTGAGTTACTGTTAATCGAGTTGTTGTAGGTATCATACTTCGATATGAGTCGAATAATTTTCCCTGATAGATTGACCGAATGGTTAGTAGACCAAAACTCCAAATGATAAAACAAATTCGTAGAAAATTCTTCTTCGGTAATTGCCGTATTGCCATCCCTATTGCAATAACCAATGAATTGAAGATTTTCGGTCGGTTAGGTTGAAGTTCAAAAAGCTCTACCAAAGCTGTGCTATTCGAGACCAAAGCTATACATGTTGTAGCCCCAACAAGAAGTGTCACAGTACAAAGCCATACTGATGGATGGAACGGTGCAAAAAGCCAAGAAAATTTCAGAAATTCTGGATCAGGTCGGAACATAGCGATAACAAACCAATTGCTGAAGTATGACACGCTTGTGGTAAAGATGAGATCCGGCAAAGGTCCGTGTCTATAGAAACCAATCATTATATCAGCTTTACCATTCTTAAGCTGCTTAAAGAAATTTAAATGAAGTGAAGAATTGAAAACAACAAATTCTTGTCTTACCAACTTATAAGATCCAAAAGCAGTTCCATTTGCCCAAACTTCCAAACGGTCATAGACTATGGCTCGGATGAATTTAACTTTAAAATTCATCTTAGACTTCAACGCATTGAGAATTTCTAGTTCGATACCCCAAACTTCTAGCAATCCTCCAAAATGATAAATCTTTCTACCGAATGCAAAATTTCTAGTCAATATTCGAAGTGTGCATCCGTGAATGTTTTTGAACTTTTCGGGAAATAAATTCCCATGATCCATAAGTGAGCTATTGAAAGATCGAAAAATTCGAACGGGTTTAGTTGAACGGCAAATAGACTGCTTCTGGTAGGGAAAATAAGTGTAGTGGTGCACTTCGCCATTGATTTCCAACAAGACGTTAACATTTTCTAGCATTCGAATGAATAAATCTGCAAATATTTCTTCTGTCCAGCTAAGAAGATTTCCATGGATTGATGACTTGAGAACTATCAAAAAATACATTGGGGGATTTCCTTTGTATTCATCTATCACAGGTAAAAGCCGTCTTTTTTTGATAAGGAAGAATATTTCATTAAAAATTATTTTTTATTAAGTTTTTTTTTGCACAAACTCACCGAAAAGCTTCATATGAGTCAATGAATAAAAGATTAAAATCCCCTACAGATTGACTGTCTTCATTGTCAATGTCCAATTGAATACGAAAATTCCACTGCATTTTTAGAATTTCTTCCAGGATATATATAAAGAAGGATTTACAACACATTGAGGTTGTCTCAACAGTTATGTCTAGAAGTGGTGCAGTAGTATTGAAGAAATTAGCTAGTTCATATTTAATAGCACCCAAAAGGCCAATTGTTTGGCCTTCAAGAATTATTGGAAAACAAATAAGTAAGACACAAACATGTAAATAAAACATAATAAGAGAAGTTTTTTGGAACGTTGTTTTAACTAGAGAGAAGAAAATCCTTTTGGACTTGATTTGTATTCCATGCAAAGATTTTGTAGACAAATATTTGAATACAGCTAAAATTGTCAATTAAACTAATTTGGTCACAAACAACAATAATATTTATATTATACCAGGAAACTAATAATACCCTTTTGATGAATATTAATGTCGAATGGATTGATGATAAAGGCTATAATTTAATAAGCATGATATGCATACGAGTATCTACAATTATTTGAAGGTACATATACAGTATGTTAAAAACATTTTTGGATTTATTTTCATCAAATTCTTGTGGGCATCGATTTTATTTTATTTCATGTGGCAGAGTTGTAAAAGATTGTAATCCGTAGAAAATGCAATCTTTAGTGACATTAATTCTTTAATCTTAAAAAGATTGCAATTATCTAATCAACTGAATACAATATTTTAGGACTTCATGCATTTTTTGCATTCTGATTGAATTTTATTTGTGAATATAAAAAATTCAAGTAGGTTATACAAAAGAATGCAATAAATTGAAAGAATGCAAAATAATGAAAAGAATGCATGACGTAAAAGAATTGGTGATTGCAATCTTTCTAAAGTAAAACAAGGCTGATTGTATAATTTGAAGTGGCAGTTTTCAAAAAAGAATGAATTATGGTAATCTTTAAAATTATTTATTATCATTGCTGCTACAGAATGCCAAAAACTTAAACTCTTTAACTGCTACTGTTACTCTAATTTCTACTCTCATATTTTCTGTAGTTCTTCAAGCTGTAGTGATAGATGTTTTCGGTTAGAAAATGTGAATGAGTTCAAATATTTAGGACTAGTTATTGACTCTAGAATGAGCTTTTACAGTCACACAGAAATTCTGAGACAGTACTTTCGTGGCACTTTAAGATATTTTTACTTTCTTAGTAAAGTTTGCTCCTTTCAACTTCTCATGAAAATTTATTATGCATTGTTCCATTCAAAATTACAGTACGGAATTTCATGTTGGTGAGGAAACTATTATAATAAAATCCAACCTCTGTTAGGATTGCAAAAGTCTCTTCTGAAAAAGATTTGCCGTAAACCTCGCCTGTATCCCAGTTTTCCCCTATTTAATGAATTGAAGATTCTTCCAGTTCGACACTTATATTGTTTCAAAGTTCTTAATGCATTCTTTAAAAGATCGGGTAACTTTAATTTCAGAATTATTTCAAACTTTGACATACGTGTTAATTTTCTAAATCAGGTTTCTATACCAGCTTTCCGTACAACGGCGTTTCGAAAGTTTTATGATGTAGTTTCTTGTCGAATATTTAATAAGCTTCCACACTCCATTAGAGTTCTCACATCTTATAATTTGTTTATAAAACATGTAAAAAAATGGCTTCTCTGCTTTGATTTACAGAATATCGAATCATTGTTGAATATTTAATTATACCTGATGTTTTTATGAAAATTTTCAATAATTTTAATCTTAATTGTAAATTTTTCTTGTACTTAATTATGGATTAACAGATGTAGATCTTTTCTTTATTTTATTATTTATTTATTTTCTTTTTTTTTTGGGTCACCCCACCCACTTCATATCTATAGTGTTCTTATTATTTGCCTAAAAATAGTGACAATAACTCTATTTTTATTATATAAAAAATAACTTTGTCACTTATATTTCTTTCTTTTTAAATATGTACCTACAAAGTAAATATATATTACATTTTGTAAATTGGATTTTAAGAAATAAAATATTATTCATTCATTCATTGTATTCTGTACAAATATGTGTTTTTTTTTTGTCCCTACTGTAGACCAGAAATATTTTGTTGACGGACATAATTTATTATGTACTTTGATATGTCACAAATTAACTTTTGTGTAGAATTATGTCTCATAGACACCGTTTATGAGAAAATCGCAAACTAAAAATGCGCAGATACCATTAATAACGGTAATAACAACTATGTGTGTCAAAAAAGCTAATGGTCGAAGTTGGGCATTTTTGTTTTAGAATAATAATAAAAAAAAAAAAAAAAAAAACAATGCTTCTGTGTTAAAGTACCTACATTAAAATTAACAACAAAAAATTTATAAAAACAAGAATGTTGTAAGAAGAAAGTTCCAAAGAGCATGAAGCTGAAGATCGCTGCATCCGAAGTTGTTTTTTCATTTAGAGTTGCAGCTCTCGAAAAGTATCAATAATATTGGAAAATTTTAAGCACCAAAATGTTGGGCACAAAATTTCCCAGGGGCGATGTCAGCTACTTTTTAAAAATTTTATCCCGTTATATTTGTTTTTAATGGGTTTTTAAACTTCTCATATTATTTTTTTGTTTAGACGTGCAGATAGACGAAACTAACGGTAAAAATAAAAAACAAAAAATTGTATCGTGTAGAGCGTCTTTTACTCTAGAGGCGATGTTCCTTATTTTTTTTTTTTTTTTTACTAAGCGTTTTTAACCATGAAACATAAAAACAAAACTCACAAAACTTTATACCGTTATAACTTCAAATCACCTAACGGTACCAAAAAAAAGTACATAGAAAAATTAGATTTTTTCAACTCTAGAGGCGATGTTTTTTATTTTTTTAAAATTCATGTTCTAAAGCCATTAATTTGCATATCAAACAAATTATAATAAAAAGAAAAAATAACAAAGAAGATACGAACTGCATAGTGCATATACTAAAAGGTGAGCCTTGAATTTATATGACAACAATATTGGTCTTGTTTTTTTTCTTTTTGTTATAATTTGTTTTTATGCAAATTAATGGCTTTAGAACAAGAACTCTAGAACAGCAACTCTAAAAGAAAAAAAAGAAAAAAAATGCAGCGATCTTCAGCTTCATCAAAGAGCATATTATTCAACTATTCAATTTGCTTTAAAACAAATAATACAAGTTAAAAATAAAAAGATGTGTAAAAGTTGAAAATTATTTGCATTCAAAAAAATTTCAACGGAAGTTGCAAAAAATTCAAAATTATTTGAATTAAAGTAAAAATTTAAAATAAAATAAAATCCGAAAAAAAATTGCATACAAAATTAACATTTATTTATTTATTCAAGAAAATTTCATTTGAAATTTGCATTAATTTTGCTAATAATTTTGAACTTTTTTTTAAGGCAATTTTTTTTTCAACTTACAATAATTTTTTTATTTCAATTTATTTCTAATCCTATTCAATTAATTTTCATATCAAAATATTGCATATATGTATATCTTTTTTAATGTAAATTGTTCTCAAATTTTTTTAATACATACACTTTTTATTTTGTATTAACAATTTCTTTTTGATGCAAAATGCAATTTTTTTGGATAGTAAAATCTAGATCCCATCTGAATTCAAACATCGTTTGTGAGCGTTATAAGTTATGAGACTTCTTAAAGAAAAGATATTCTGCTAATCGAAATCTCGTATTTTTTTTTAATCTCCAAAAACGAAATTTCGCGAATTAATAATCCTGTTTTTTAGCATTCTCACATTCTCGAGAATCAAAAACTCGCAAACTAAAATTTCGCATTAAAAAAAAAAAACAGTACTGTGCTAACATGAAGTATACAATATTAATGCAGTAAATTTTGTAAAAGCAATCTTTAAGAAATTTCACAAATCAAAATCTAGCATTTGAAATCTCGCTTTACAAAATCTCGCAATTACAAATTTTAGTTTTTCATTATACTGCAATTGCGAAATTCTGCTTTTTCATAATCTCCGTTTTCCAGATAATTAAGTGTTTTTTTTTGGAACTAAAGACAATTCAATTTCTCTGATTTTCAGTGTTTGCCTTTTGACAGGAGTATTGTAAATTGAAAATAAAAATGTATTTGGAAACTTTTAGTTCATTTTGACACTTTTCACAAAAAAAATCATTTTTCTCCAAAACAAAAAATACCGTTGCAGCTTATACTTTTTTTATTGAACTTATTCTATTTTTAAATATCAGATTCCGGGAAACTATTACATTCATCGTAAATCTACTACCTTGTTTTTTACGCTTTTACTAAATTAATGATTTTCAACAGCCAAGTCAGAAACTGGTTTAAAGTGTCTTGTTTATACCTGTGGTTTTTGGTATAAATATGATAATTCCAAAGTTATTTTAGTTAATATTTAAACGTTGTAAAACCACTTTCAAAAATGAATGAATCCTACGCCGTGTGCGCCATTGTGTTATCCTGCTGTCACAATTTTGTGATTTGTCTTTTGACTTGAAAAAAAATGTAAATATGAGTCATTTGGCTTTCAAATTTTAATATGAACAGCAAAGTATTTTTTTTTTTTAATTTGTTTTCATCATTGTATTCACAAATTCGCAACAACGAGCCAGATAAGTTTTTAAGACTCCATCAAAGAATTGTGTGAGCATAAAAAATTCTGACCAAGATATACAAAAATTATCTGTCAAAACTTAGTGCATAAAATAAATCTCCGACAGACTATTTCCCGAGCTAAGGTTTCATCAGTGGCATAGTCTCCAAAATAATTTTGTGTTAAAATTCAGCTAGGAATCTAGCAGCAGTTCGGAGAGAAATGCGTTACTTAAAATTTAGCGTACCAGGTCTTCTAATATGATTTAAAAAAAAAAAAAAAAAAAAACTGAACAGCTTCTACTGCTGATTTTCAGGGTTATCTGGCTAATCAAAATGGAGGACGAAGCAGCAATAGATTTTTAAAAAAGCTATGAATTCATTCAAAAATTGTTTATATTTGGTGACTGTGACTGCACAGTTTTTAATATTTGTTGCAGCTCTGTCTCCTTATTTTTTTTGTCACTGAGATTGCCCTTTTAAATAAAGGAAAAATAAAGAATTTCAATTTTAAGAATTTTCACTTGGAAATTAATTCATCTGGTTTAATGCTAAGTTACATTTTTTAATTTTCAAATTATTTTACTCTTACATGTAAGTGAAGTATCAAAAAATAATGTAGTTTTTAAAGAAGTCGTTACTCTCACATTAAAATTTTTTGATTGAGATGTAATTTTATTATATAGATATATACATAAAGTTAATACAATTTAATTTATTTTATTGTTTCAGGGCTTCTTCACGATCTTGGACATCCACACAAAATTTGTCAACAAATGGCAATGATGTTGGTAAGCTAAGACTTTTTTTCTTTCTTTTTATTAATTAATTTGTTTGAACTTAATTTTTAATTCATTTTAATAAAAAAAACTGACTGTTGTGTGTTCTTCAAATGATATTGTTGCACAATAAACATACGAGTATGTGATTAGAATCACAAAACATTTTGAAAGATCAGGAAATGGATATTAATAATGACATCTCATCAAAGCACCTGGTTCACACAAAAACAGTCACAAAAATGTTTTAAACTAAAGAAAAATCATAATTATTATGTTTAATGTTATTTCTTCTATTTATTAATTAATTTAACATTTATTAATTTTTATATAAATTTTATAGAAAAACTCACAAAATGATGGTGTTTTTTTTTTTTACTTTTTTTCTATTATCTTAACGAATGTCAACTCATCAACTTTTCAATCTCAAAATCAATTAAAAACAAATCTTAATAATAATAATAAATTAAAAAATATAATAATAAAAATGACTAATATTAATTAAAACTACATTAACGCACGCTCTCGCTCGCACGCTTTGTTCTATGGTTTTTATTCGTTCGCTCGTTTGGCGTCGAATACAATAAATATGTTTTACACAAATCGCTCGCTCTCTCTCTCTCTAACAACATCAAAAATAATTTTCAAAAATTCTCATCATGAAGTTGTTCAATATAATATAGAGCTTAAAAAACGACCACAATCATGGACTTCAACACCGGATTTGGATGAAACAAATAATAAATCCGCTTCCATTGTTATTAGGCCAGTGGAAAATAATGTTGATGTTTCAATGAGTGTCCAAATACCACCAAGGAGGCATACAACAACATTGGATTTAAAAGAGGTAGGTAATACTAATTTGATGATAATGGTTGTATTTTATTGAGGTTTTTTTTTTTCAAAAATGATAGCATCTCAGTCACTTTTAATAATTTACAATAAGCTATAAATAAGCTTTGAAGTACTCAAAGTGACAGCTATGTATTGTTCGTTATTAAATCTTTTTATGATTCACAATATGCAAATCATGAACGTCAAAGTTTTCAGTTTGGCACAATGACAGCTTGGTTAACATCCCTATAACAGGATTGCCAGGTTCTTTAAACATTTCTCATCGTTTTTTTTCACCAAGTGATTTTTTCCTTCGAAATAAAAATTGTAAATCCCTTTCTTCCCCTTTGTCGTTTTCCATACCAAAGAATGCATAAGGTTTGTTTGTGTCTTCTTTTTCTCTTTCTAACATTTTTTTGATCATTTGAAGATCAATTGAATTTCTCAAGATTTTAGAAAGGAACTTTCGATTTTCTGCAATCTAGAGCCAATTAAAACAAATTCAGTTATTTTGAAGTTTGGGAGAACTTCCTTATTGTACTTTAAGCTTAGTTCATCTGCGGGTGATAATTTGTTCACGACAGCCTGACATGCTATAGCCTAGTATTAAAATTTCCGTAGGGTTAAAATAGGCGTTTTCCTTTGGAGATGGCTAAGTACTTCTTCATTATTCTTTTCAGTTTTGGCTTTTTTCAGACTAACTAAACGTAAAGTCACGTCATTTGGCTGAAAAAATTGGCAGTACTAGATTTAAGTTTTCATCTACTCACAAGTAGTTGGGCGTGAATTTAGACTTAGGTTAATTTAGTATTTCTTTTAAAAAAATTTATGATATTGGACACTAATACTCGTAAGTAAATTAAATTTCGCAATATAATTCACTCAATCTGGGTTAAATTTCATCAATAGCTGCTGGAATGATACTATTCTTTTCTTCACCGAGAAGTGAAAAGTATTTCACAAACTTTTTCAGTATTTTTCATCAGAAGTATTTTTCACACGAACTGTTAGATGTTCTTATTTGAAATTGATTTATCTTCACTTTGACTTACAAACAAGTCTTTATCTGATAAAAAATTCCAAAGTGTATATCACTCGGGTTTATTTTCATATCCACCCGGGTTTAATTCGAAAATAGTTCTTTTGGAAACAGGTGAATTTCACGCATTCCTAGAAAAAAATTTTGAAATGGAGATTGTGTATTTTCACTTGCCGAGAGTGAAATTTAATTTTCCCTTAAAGGTTAAAACGCGTTAACTTTTTTAATCTATCAACAGAAAATTTTTCCACTTTCAATAATAATTTTGCTTTTTACACCAACAGTTGGAAGAAACAGTCACATTACGGCGACCATCATCATCATCATCATCACCATCCACTTCAAAGGATATTCCAGACGATTTAGTCATCCAGTACAACGACAGCCTCGCCGAGCGAATGCGTAAAATGAATCTTCTTAAAAAACAAAAGAGTTTAAATTCACGAGATTCAAGTCGTGAACGATCGGTTCCAAAGAAGGAAGAGTAAGTTATGTTCAGATTGTTGGATCAACAATTTGTTTTTAAACAAAAAATCTAAGATTGTTCCTATTTTCCAGAATTACAAACAACCATAATTCAACAGAGAACAACACTCCCCCGGATCGACCAGAACGTCGACAGTCTTCAAGCTCTTCCTCTACAACGGATTCATCTAAAAAACTTCAAAGTGCCCCAAAGAAAGCTACAAATTCTTCTACAACATCATCAATATCACCCAAATCATCATCTACATCCACATCATTGACAAATTCTACAGCTCCAGCAGCGAAATCATCATCAACATCATCTGGCACATCAACAAGCAGTTCAACATCAAGTTTATCTTCCCGATCTTCCAGCAGTAGTGCAGCTTCAAAGAAAGAATCCGACAAACAACGAGCCACAAAAGATGTCGAATTTATGTTGAAAATAAAAGACAACCAAAAGGCTGCCTCGGAGAGATATAATGATAATGCTTCTCTCACAACAGAAACAACAGACACAACCATCATTGGTAGCCATAATCAAGAACTACAAGATGAGTTGAAAGCCCTACGAACAGAGCTCGATGCAATGCGGGCTCGAGCCGAACGAGCTGAGCGGGATAAAAGTGATATTTTGTTGAGAAGATTAGCTTCTATAGATACCGGACCTAATAGAACAGCTGCTTCAGAAGCCCTCAATTTGCAACAGAGAGTAAATGAGCTTAAAACACAACTTGAGAAAGTGTTGGATGAGAAGAGATCCCTTAACTCTAGGCTGAAAGAAATCGAAAATGGCCCAAAAAGTGTTGAATATGAAATGAAACGAAAACTCCAAGCTGCCGAACAACTTTGTGAAGAACTTATGGAAGAAAACACCGAAGTGAAACGAGAATTGCGAGGTCTCGAAGCTGAAATGGAAGAAATGCAAGATAGTTTCCAAGATACACAAGCTGAGGTGAATACTTCGCTACAGAAACAGCTTGAATCAACTACAAAGAATTGTAGAATTCTTAGTTTTAAATTGAAGAAATGTGAACGTAAAATTGATAGTTTAGAGCAGGAAAAACAAGCTAGTTGTAATGAAGATATGGCTAATAAGATTAAGAAACTCGAAGAAGAATTGAGATTTTCAAATGAGTTAGCGAGAAAGTTACAGGTAAAATTGTGATGTGAAGATTTTTTGAAGAATTTTGTTTTTTTTTTTTCTTATGAGTTTTTGTTTTTAAGACCGAAGCGGATGAACTTAGAAATCCTGGAAAAAAGAAGCCTCCAATGCTGGGAGTTATAGGGAAGTCTACATCAGCTGATGGAAAGTTTACACGGGAATCTTTGACTCGAGGTGGTTCACATGAAGATCCACAACAGCTAATGAGAGATTTGCAAGATTCTATTGAAAGGGAGTCAGATCTGAAGGACCAATTGAAGTTCTCGGAACAAGAGGTGAGTTGTTTTTGTGAAACTTTTTTTTTAAGAGTGGCTTTTATAATACCCAGAAAATATAGAACGAAAGACTTCGCCAACGACGTGGTGTTCTTGGGCGTTTCAATCAAGGCACCCAAACCGATGAATTGGAGGTTTTATATTTCCCAAGAGGCACACAAACTCGCAATGAATCGTGTGAATCAGGATTTTCAGAGAATGCCACACAATCGAATATCGAAATGGTTGATTCTGAAACGTCAACTGAAATCGTCATATTGATGGATAAAGAAACACAAGTTGGGCAAATTCTGATGACGGAAGATAAAGAAACTGAAATCTGTGATAGTTTCATAGAAATGACAACTAAGTCACAAAGTGTTGCAACCAACATCATTTTGTTCGAATCAGCTGAAACACAGACATTTGAAGAAGTTAAAGTGTCAACAGAAACTCAAACTGAAGATGAAGACGAAGATATTTTGATCGAATCGAATAAACCAAAGATATTTGAAAAAGTTGTGATGCAAATATCCACAGAATCTCAAACTGACGATGATAATTTCGATAAAAGTTCTTCGTTTAAAAATGTCACAATATCACGGGAAAACAGCCCTTGTGGAAGTTTCTTATCGCTGGCATCTACGGCTAATAATGGATTACTGTTTCCGTCGGTGATGTCACGGGCTTGGTTTGTTGGTGCCGCAGGTATTGATACTTCTCTGTCTTTTATCAGTGGAATTGGTGGTGTTGATGTAGTTAAACTGTTAGTTTGTAGTCGTAATACAACCTTTATTTTTGACTAAAACCGTTAATTTCGAAACTTCGAAACATTGTTGTGCTACTATAAGTAATTTTTTTAAGTGAATTGAAATTTGGCAAAGCACATTGAACTTTCAAAGTCCTGGAACATATGGAAAAAAAGGCTGCTTTCGAAGAACAATAGATGAAGCCTTTAACATTCATGTATTGATAGGCTGATGAAAGCTGAGATAGATCTCCATTAAAGTGACAGATATAATCTAAGAAATAAGATAATAAAGTGCAATACAACTTAGAGTTACAATTACAGTTATCTAGATATATACATATATAAGATGTGTTCATTTGGTAGATAAAAATTGCCAGAACCTAAAACTGTCCAACTTCATATTAAAACAATAGAATATGACATTTTTGGATTAAGTTTGACAAATAACATTACTGTCAAGCAAAAATGATGTGAATTTTGAAAGATACATATATTGACTAATCCATAATTTAATGTTTATGTATTTTGTTTGCAGGCTGAAAATTTAAGGAGAAAACTTACACGTTTTGAAGATGAAAATGAATCCATGATGATGCAGTTGAAAAAAATGGCATCACGTTCGAGAAGTACGAATTATTATAATAGTTGTGTTGTTGTTTTTTTTTTTAATTAGTTTTACATTTTTTTAAAAATTATTTAAGTTTGTTTGTTAATGAGTTGGCTTCAAAATCTTGCTTAATTTTTCTATTAAATTTATACACACACACACAATAAAAGAAAATATAATTCTTGCTATTATATACTTCATTTTTTAAATCCCATTTCTTTGCCATTTTTTCCAGCTGCATAATTTCAATATTTATTATTATTTTGTTTTACAAGACTAACAATTAATCATACATTCCTTAAAACTAGATTTTAATGACAGGCAAATTTGTCGTAAACTTGCAAAATAATGGGTAGTAATGGAGGTACAAATTACTTTCATGAGCAAAAAGAAGAGATTTGAAGGCTTTTTGTTCGTCCTTCAATTTTCTTTTGAGTTTTCATTAAAAAAAAATCTTTAAAATAATTACAAATAAATTGCTTTTTTATACTTTGAAGATAGAGTCTTGCAAAGTGTCAACTTGTGAGTAGATAACATTAAAGTCATTTTGATCTGCTCACGATATTTTAGTAGTACAGATTTTTTTCAGCTAAATGATATGATTTGATGTCTACTTCACCTAAAAAAATTTGATTTGTTCATAAACATTAACTTCGCGATGCTACGAATTGTTGTTGCATTGAAAACGTAAATTGTTTAGCCTAGGCAATGTTTTTTTTCAACAAAATACGTGCAGATATGCTTCCCATCTGTTTATTCGTAATGACATACGGCGGACAAAATGACAATTTTGTAAAGAGTAAGAAAATTGTGGATTGGTGGAAAATGGACTCCGGGAAATTTCTGGATTTAATACATTTCCAGCATGTCATTTAACGCGAGGTATCTTTCATACGAATTTCTTCCATAGATAAATTTTAGGGAGAATTTTTAGCCTGCTAGTACGCAGTTCACGTAATTTAGTACTTTTGCAATGTAATGTGTAAAACGGTTTTTCTTACATAAATTTGAGTAAGTTTAAATGAAATCGAAACGGAAGAGATAAAAATACAACGAATGAAACAAACATAGACAAATCAAAAACAAATAGTTGTGTCCCTCTAACTTCAAAGTTTATCTGGACTTTTTGCAACAGATTGTAGAGCAGCTACAAATTGTAGAGATCAATTTTCAGGATTTGTGTGTGAAAAAATGTTTTATATACCATTTCTCGCGCTAAATATAGTTGTGACTTTAAAAAAGTTCTTGATTACAATTTGAGCTCTGCTCGTGAGCTGCGTACAACCCGATTGAAAATCCCTTAGTGCTCACTCTATTTGCATCTGTAAAAATACAAGTCATAAAGTATTCCTCCCCGAAATAGTGGTTAAAAAATTTTCAATTCGTTGACCGGGAAGAATTTTGTTAGCTCCATTTAATTCTTGCTGTACTATTGAAGCTCGAAGCAACTGCTAATAGAGTACTATTTGAACTTTCTAAATAAAAACTTTAAAAAAAAGCTTGAAGGACTCTTGCTGTTGTACTGATTAAAATGCATTTTAAACATCTTGAGTATCGTTTTAACTAAAATGTTTGCTGCAGACTATCTATTGGGTTTTCACTATTAACAAACTTATACTTCTTGAGAATTTCCAAAGCATGTTTTATCTGTATAGTTTGTGTCTTCATACTCATCTGCTACAGCAAATTTAAATAAATAACTCCTCCTTCCATAATAGGTCGAAAATTGAGCCCAACACCGAACCGCCTAACTCCCGAACCATTATCCGATCGCGATGAAGGTATTTCCGATGAAGATGACCCTGCTGAACTTCGTATACTACTTGAGCTTAACGAACAAGAGGCCTCCATATTAAGATTGAAAGTCGAAGATCTTGAAAAAGAAAACACCGAGACAAAGAAACAAATAAAAGAATTGCAATCAAAGCTGCAAAGTAGCGAAAGTAGTCGAAAGCTTCCAAGTCTATTCGGATCAAATTCAGCATCGGATAAAAAGCTTAAAGCACTCAGCGATGAATTAACATCACTGCGAAAGACCATGGTTGAAAAAGATCGACAAATTGAGAGACTCCAAGCTGAGATTTCTGCTAAATCAAACGGTAAGTCTCAAGACATCGATTTAAAGAGACAATTAGATCTAGTAGAACAAGAAGCTTCTATTCTACGATCAAAACTCACAACTCTAGAGGTAGAAAATGAGAAACTTCTGAAAGATAACAAGAGAATGCAATTGCAAGCATTACGAAAACCGTCTATGAATGGCACCGACAAGACAGTGTCAAGCGCTGAATTGATCAGTTTAAAGGAATCACTGAGTGTATCGGAGAAAGAGCGTAATGAATTGAGTACAAAATTAAAATTGATTCTTCAAGAAGCCGACGAAAAGCTGCCTCAGCGGACTCCTCGCAAAGTCACAGACTTGACTCCAAAGAATCATTTGAAGAAATGGGTTGAAGAATTAGAAGACGAGATTAAAGAAATGAGAGCAATAGTACTGAATAATAATGCAGATAAGATTCAGAAGTTGGAGACTGAGAAGGCATCACTGGAAAAAGATCTAAAGGCAGCTAAGGAACAAATTACAGCTGCTGAAACTGATTTAAGTAAGATAAAATTAACTTTTTTCAAATTTAACATTGCCATCCTATAAGTATATATTTTGTTTGTTCCTAGGAAAAATGAAAGGCACATCAATTCAATCATCAAAAATATCAGATTTGGAGCAAAAATTGAAGAAGTCTGATGAAGAAAGTAAAAAATTAAACTCAAAGATCAAGGATCTTGAAGATAAGATCAAAAAACAAGATACACAGGTAAATATTTGGAATTTCAAAAGCTTTTTTTGTTAAAGGGTTTTTTTTCAGATCAAACTCACTGAAGCTGCTAAAACTAACCTTGAAGCACAGGCAAAGAAAGACAAAGATAAACTTTCAAATCTTGAAAAAGATTACGAAAAAGAACGCAAAGAGAGAGAAAAATGGGAAGCCAAAGTTTCACAACTCGATGATGATTTAACGTCATTCAAAAAATCAGCTGACAAAACTAAGACTTCTCTGGAAAAAGAGATCAAAGATCTCAAGTCCAAGTCTGCTAGTTCTAAGGCAGAACAAGCTTCATCAAAACAAATTCAAGATTTAAAAAAACAACTGGAAGACCTTCAAAATCAACTGTCGGCAGAACAAAAGAGATACTCAGATTTGAATGCCCATTGGGAGACACTATCTGAAGAAACAATTCTCATGAGAGCTCAACTGTCTACAGAGAAAGAGAATCTTCAGGCTGAATTGACATCAACAAAGCAAAGGCTTCTTGAGATGGAATCAATCAGAACTGAAAAGTCAGAACTTGCCAAACGTCTAAAGGATCTTCAAAAGAAACTTCAGGATCTAGAAACGAAGAATATCAAAGCTGGTGCTGCTGAATATGAAAAAACTATGCTGAAGAATACAATCGCTGAAAAGGAACGAGAATACGATCGGTTGCGTAGGGAAAATGAAATGAATATTGATCTTGTTTTCCAGCTTCGTAAGGATAATGATGATCTCAATCAGAAGTTGAGTGACTTTAGTCGAATTGAACAGGCTCAGTCTTCCATCAATGGACATAATGCTGGCCTTCAGAATGAGATCAAATCCATGAAGATGAGGTTTGCGAGATGTTTGATTATTCTGTTTTTTCAAAAATTTATTAATTTCTCCCACAGACTCGAAAATGCTGAGTTGAGTGCCAAATCTGAAGTTGCTTCCACCAGACTTCGTTATGAACAGCAAGTGAAGAACTTGAGCAATGAGCTGACTTCTATGCAGGTAAATATGAAGATAATTGATGTTTTTTGTCCTCTCTTCTCAAAAAGTATGAATATGTTTGTAGAGACAATGTGAACGATTTAAAAAGGATCGGGATACATTCAAGCAGCTTCTTGAGTCAGCTCAAAAGAAGATTGGAGATCTTAAAGCAAATACAGGACGTCAAAGCCGGGGATCCATGCATAGTAGTGACGATGATGATAAGAGCAAGATCGCTTATCTCGAGCAACAGGTATAGTTTCCTTTGAACTCAATATAAAACCTCTTAACATTCTATACCTTCATTTATATAGATTGGTTGCCTTGAAGATCAACTTTGTGAAGCACGTTTGGATGTGAGTAAATTCAAAACCGAGCTAGTCTCAGAACGCAGTGCCAATGAGATCAAAATCTCTGAAATGCGATCGAAACTCAATGAATTTGAAGAAGAACGAGTGATCGGTTCGGGCCGTACAAAAATACCCGGAATGAAGACCAAACTCGAGTTGTCATGGCAGAAGGAACGTGAAGATCAACAACGTCTGCTTCAGGAAACTTCAACACTAGCCCGCGACTTGCGACAGACGCTTTTCGAAGTCGAAAGAGAGCGTGATAAAGAACGTTTGGAATCGAAACGTCGTTCTGATCAACTCAGGCGGAGCACTGAGGAAGAAATGGAAGAGGGTAGAAAGAAAATTGCAGAATTACAATGTGATCTTCTTGAGTTGCGTGATGTTCACGCCAAGTTACGAACTTCAAACGAAAAACTTCGACGTGAAAGGGAACGATATGAGAAGGAATTGATTAAACGACGAATGGAACATGATGGTGGTGAGCGTAAAGTGGGAGCTCTTCTGCAAACTGTCGATGAGCTAGTGAAGATTGCTCCTGACCTTAAGTTGGCAAGTTCTTCCAATTCATCATCAACTGGAAACAGACTTAAACCTGACGTTGCATCACGTCAAAGGAGTAGAAGTCCATCGCCGACATTATCGAATAGCCAAATATCGAGCGTTTTAGCTCGATTGGCTGAGGCATCTGAGGAACTGAGGAAATTCCAACGTATTGGGGAGGAAGAAAACGAACGTAGTAGGCTAAGAAGAAGTAATTTAAGAAGAGCAGCATCACAAGAAACTGATGCCGCTGGGGGAAATAGTGGACAAGTGACACCAAGTCGGTCAGGAAGCACAAAATTGTCACGTTCAACTAATGGAAGTTTGTACAGAAAGAGTTTGTCACTGGATCATTCGATACAGCAAGATCAGGCAGGAAATCTTAAAACAATTTTCAAGACACTTTGAAATATGTTCTTTTTTTTCTTTAGGCAATATGGCGTCAAGATGACGGCAGTGTATCTTCAATTCAATCAATGGACTCAGAAATGGGTGGAATGGTACGCGATTCTAGTATGGATTCAAGATTAGACTCTCGGCTATCGGGTGGTTCAACACAGAGTGACATCCCACGGGGACCACGAAAGAAAAAGAAGAGTCTTATGGGAAAATTGAGGAGTTTAACCAAATCGAGTAGGAATTCGGAAAGTGAAGTTTCGGTATGGAAAATTATAATTTTTTGTTAAAAATGTCTTATAACTTATCATTTAATTTCCATTCAAGGTTCAAGGATCAGATTCTGATATTAGCGTGGCTAGTGATATGAGATCGAGCAAAAAAGATCTTCGTGGTCGATTGTCGGGCATGTTTAGACGATCAGGATCCGCAACTCGAAGTGCAAGTGTTGAGAGACCACCATCTAATACTCAGCCACGACCAGTGGCAGTGACAGTTGTTGGAGATGAAAACGGTCCAGGACCACATAATCCACCACCACCAAATGCAACTACCCCTAAACCAATACGATCGGTAAGATCTATTTGATTTGTACTTCAAATATTTTTTTTTAATATTGTAAATTTTTCTTTCAGATTTCAAAACCTCCAACACCAACTACACCGATAACAAAGAGACGAGCAGCAAAATGAGATTAAAAAGGAAGGTGCGAGAGACTAACTTAAATAAGAAAAAATAAATATAGGATTAAATATTTCTTGTATTATTCCTTTTCCATTGTTTTCTTAAATTACTTAATTTTTTTCGATTTGATTTTTTTTTAATCATTTTATCTATTTTTAATGGGTTAAAACACTAAAATATAAATTAAATTAATTCTTGTAATGTAAACATTAGGGATTAAAAACTGTCTTTGTATTACATAAATATAAATAAATAAATTATCAAGGTTCAAGGATGATTTTTCTTTAAAATTTGTACTTCAAGGTTATACGTAATTAAATTTTAACATTGGAAACAAAGAAACCGTGAATTTTCATAGAGACAGAGTGATCCGCTGGCAATCAAAAGGTCGCATAATGAAATCTAAGACAGAAACAAAAAAATTAAATGTCCAAAGTCAAACTAATGAATTAAATTTTCTTTTGCTGATGGCCATTCTATTACCTAGCGGTGTTCCAATTAGAATTATATTCGAAATAAATCAATCTCAAATAAGCCTTTTTTTAAAAAAAGGAAATGGAGAAAAGAATTTGTTTCCCAATTCGTTATATGTATTACCAGAAGCTTAAAGGATTACACAGTCCAATGCGTCCAATGTTGTAGTCAATCATAGCAACATGTTATCCGAATGTTTCGCATCGGTTGGGGTAAATCTTAAATCGTAATTTTAGATCATGAACCCTTTTCGGGGTTGCCGCTATCTTAAATAAAAGTGTGAATTCGATTTTATAAAAAGAAATAAATATAGAAAATATTCGAATTTCATGTTTAAGTTTACACCTTAATTTTGCAGTAATAATAATAATTTTATTTCAATAATAATAAAGAACTTACTTTTTTATATTTTCTTTTATTTACTCTCATTTTTTTTTTGCTTTTTACAAAATCTGTTGATACTTTAAATTTTTTTTGATGTAAAAAGTGTATGAAATTTCAAATACATTGGGGCTTTTTCATATTCGAAAATTCCAATCGATTCCCCTCACATACATTTGTTGTATGACAGGGTTGTTACAAAAATTCTATGATCAGATTTAATGTATGTCAAATTCACACATTGTATGTAATGTATTTATGTTCTGTGAAACAGACCCCAAGTTTTTTCATTATAGGTTAATGCACACGAAGAAAAATCTATGCGCATCATAAGATTCTTTCGATACTTCCAAATAAAACTAAAACACACCAATCTACTACATTCAATTAATGGCATCACTCGAAACTAACATCCCATCTAGACTCTCCTTTTTTCTTCAAATTCCTCTGCCCACTTCCGAAACAGCTGTTGTATAGAATACCCATTCAAAACAAAACTACCAAAACAACAAAAGAAATTGCAAAAAAGAATCACCCTTTCTCATTCTATTTTCATCTTTGTTATTTCACCATCTTTTATCAATTTGACATTCTTATTTTCAAAACGAATCAACAACACCAAGCAAAACGTCATAATTCACAAAAACAACAAAAAGAAACTGACTCAACGAAAAAAACGCCAAGGCGAAGACAAAAAAAAATTCTAATCTACTATTCAACTCAGTCGAAAAAGAAGAACGAACGGCAGCAAAGCAAGAAGAATATAAAACGCACGACGACACAGAATTTTATTGAAGAAAAAATTACAAAATTTGCCATTGCAAAAAAGCAAACATATTATAATTGTAGCTTTGTTACTAATAAATCCAATTGAAATTTGAATTAAAATGATGTGAAAAATACAAGTGGTTTAATCGCAACAAGAAAATATAATGAATTGTATAATTGTTTGGCTCTTTAGCCAGGTTTTCCTAGAGTATATGTAAATTTTTTTATAAAGAAACCCCTCTTTCGTCCTGACCACCCCATAATCTAGTAGTCTTCTCCCAAAAAAAAAAAAATCAACACATCGCCATCGTTGTACGTTGAACGTTGTCGTCGTCGTCGTGGTCATCCTTTTTTCGCTCTTGTCTGTTTGCCTCTTGTGTGTCTCCTCTGACGAACCACTGACATCGGCTTCCGGATAAATCGATTGAAAGTTACTTGCTTATTCTGCTGCTCTGAAAGAAGGAAAACTCATCGTGTGTTGTGGAAAATCGGTTTTTCTTTCTTCCTTTGTTGTAATAGATCATTGTCGTTAGCGGCAGCCAGTCAGCGGTGTTGTTGGCCAAATAAACATACACAAATATGTCACCGTCACTACGTCGTCGTTACGGTATTTCAATAGTTTTTAGTGTTCTATTAGCTTTAATAAGCATATCGGCCAAGTGCAATGCCACGGCCACTGATATCGCACTCGACGCCAAGGCTACTCTCACCCACAGAATCGACAGTTTGAATCTGTTGGTCTATACGTTCCTGCTGACGCTCACAGTCCTAACAATATGGCTGTTTAAGCATCATAGAGTATCGTGGCTGCATGAAACAGGATTGGCTGTTATCTATGGTGAGTTCTAGTCTTTTTTTCTTTCCTCGGCATGTTAAGGATCTGTCATTTATGTGTTTAATCGATAAATTACAAAATTGAATTAAAAATATCCTTTGTCGTGTCAATCTTATGCAACACCTTCTTTTTATCACTTTTGTGGTGGGTGGAAGAAAGTGTGGGGGAAGCAGGGTTGGCGATGACAAATAATTTGGAGTACCTATGTATTTTTATTTTGTTAAATTTGTATTCTTATAAAATTGATCGTCGGTCGGTCGGATTCTTAAAACACGTCTTTTGCTTACCGTCTGGAACGTGTTTAGCGTTATTAGTTACACACAGCTGCGTTTATCACATGATAGACTACCAACAAAAATTATTTAGAAAAAAAAAATCTGAGTTGAAGATTCCAATTCAAAGGCCAACTGGGTCAGAACTCTAAACGATTTGTTATTACTTACTTAATTGTATGCTAAAGAGTTTGTTAAAATAAATTAGAAAGCGGGGATTTATATTGGCAAAATTGTTTTGGAGAACTTGGGACTATTCAATAGAAAAAGAATAAAAATGCTAAATGAGCTTTAGGGGTTATGAATTTTGATTATTTTTTACAGCGGCTTTATTGATTTTTCAAAAACGTTAAGCAAAGGTTTTTATTATTGAAGATATTCTATCTAAACCTGAATTAGGTGTAAGAACATAGGTATATTATGACATGTGTTTTGTGCATGTAGCATGATAGAATAATATAACCTTGATAGAGGTACCTAAATACATACCTTAAAAACATTCATGTTTGTTACCAGTTAAATAAAAAAAATAGATATCTATTATTTCATTTCAAAGCTAAAACATATGGTTGAAGTTAAAATAATTACTATGCATTATTAACCTAGGTACTTAGTTTATTTGACAGGAAAGAAAAATGCTAGAAGTGAAGCTCCCGATCAATTCACTTTGCCCAATATGACAGATTTCGCCAATTATCATGTGGCACAGTCTAGCCCCTAGATTTTCATTGAGTTAAAAGAAAATATTGGCCGTTTTGGATAAATATTTCTAAAAAGTTTTGAGTTATGTATTTTGAATTTTGTAGCTACAGCTTTTAAATTGGATTACAACAGCAAAGTTATCCGGATAGCTAAAAATATAAGTTTGAACGTGGACATTGATGACAAAAATATTAAATTGCGTAATTATTTTTCTAGCTATGATTAGTAGGTACCTACCTACGAGATATTTTTATCATAATAACTAGCTTTTAACCGCCCGCTTTAAGTGTAAATTAAATTTAAGATAAAATAACTAACAGAAAACATATGTCCTAATTCGCACATTTTAGTGAATTAAAAAAAAAAAAGAAGCAAGGTATGAAAGCTTCATTCGGATTTTAAATGAAATTTAATTCTAATCTAATATTTAAGCACATTGTATGACCTTCTTTGAAAAATCATAAATAATTCTTTTCCATAGCCCCTTATCAGCGCGAACTTTATTATATTAAAATAACATTCCTGCTTAAAATAGGAATATTCCACCATCATTCATGTTCTCAATTTCTAAAGATGGAAAACATTCCGGGTAAAAATTTACTGACTCACTGACGATTATCAAAATTATGAAATACTTCTCCTATACCGTAAAATCTTATAATATCTCACAACTTGGAAAGGGAAAAATTTGATAATACATAGTAATAAATTAAATGAATTAATAACGAGTGCTGCTAAATAATGAAATTTGGTAGAGCTACAAAAATAATACAAAAAACCAAATTTTAAATTTGAGAATTGTTACTTATTATAATAGAGCACTTTCTATAGAATGATTAATTTTTGTTTCGTTAGAGAGTGCTGTAAAATTATGAATTTTGGTAAAGCTGATTTTCTAAGAACATGAAATTTATGTACATAATATAAGTTGGTTCAAAACAAGAAAAATTTACTCAGTTCAGCTATATCGAATTAAATTCATAGATTTCCATATTCTTCTAACTTCTTCTTTTCCTTACCTTATTATAATATTTCCGAAATTGTTCTGCCAACGTGAAGTCAAGTTAGCAGAACATTAATTTTTACTTTAATTATAAGATGGTTAAATTTTTTTAAGCACTCAAAAGCATTTAAAAAAAAAGTTGTTCTGCTGGTTTTGCTCTGCTGACTTGAACATTAAGTTTCTAGTTTATCAAGGTTTGATATCAAACCTTTGAAGGAGAGTAATATTAAAACAGCTAGAATAGTTAACGATTAATACTGACTAAAAATAAGCATATAAGTTTAATTAGTACACCCAGTGGCTGCATTCAATATTATATCGTTTTTAAAAAAATTAAAAACCCTAGTTGTTTTTAATTTTTTTTTTAAGACGGTGTTTTTCAAAGTCTTAATTCTATCGAATTCGGCTTCGCAGATCATTTTGAAAAAAAGTTATTAATTTTTATTCAAAATATTTTTGTTTTCAATATACATATGTGGGTTGCTCCTGTAGATAAAGTAGATATGGCATCGGTATAACGACATAAAGACACTTTTTGGTGTCTGTAAGCAAATAATTTATATTTTATAAAAATATTATTCGGCAGTCTACAAAAAATACTATCTATAGCTAAATACAAAACAGTAAAAATATAAACATTATTGTGGACATCTCCGCTTTTCTCCCCTCGCTCGCTTCTTAGTTATACATATAGCAACAAGTTTACTTTTAATAGGTACACCCCATATTAAATTTGTAAATAAATTACACAAGTTCTATTGAAAATTCTAATTAAGCCCTATTTAAAATTTCATTATTCTCATCTGGGAAAACCCTAATGACGAGTTTATAGGTGTATTATACAATAGATGTATTGATTTTTATGAATTTCATAAAATTTAAATATACCTACATATTATATTATATTTATAAAGTAAAGTTTTATTTGCGCTCAATGATTTATCTGTACATTTTTAGTGTTTTTAGCTAAACAAAAATAATCATTTTGCAATGCATTAACAATAATGCACTGTACTTCGTGTATGAAAGAATAAATATGTTTATGACTCAGTAAAATTACGCCGACGATTGGATTAACGACACACAGTGGGTCATTTTAATAATTTTCTTTTGAGCAAACATCACGTGTAAGAAAAAAATGAAACATTCAAAGACGCTTTAAAATTTTATTTTCCCTTTAAAAATATAGCAGTAATTTTATGAAAATAGTGTCATAATGGGCAGTAAATTCTTTTATTGACTTCGAATATTAAAAAAAAATGAATGTCCGACACTCGAACGTAGTGAAAATTTATGAAATCAATACTAACTTTTTTAAACATTTGTTGACTGTATTTTTTGACAGACAAATTTGCCAGATTTTTACTCAAATATATCCACAGTGTCTTCTGAAGGTAGTTGCCTTAGTGATGACATCTAATTTTACAAATAAAATTAAATATAAAACAAAAAACACTATGTATAGAAGATTAGGTAGGTACGTTGTTTGTAGACAAATCCAATCAAAAAATACGTAAATGCATTTGAGAATAAGTTGCCTCTATACAATTTGATTTGAGTAAATTGAGTGTGGATTTAAACGAATCGAAAGTTTATCTTTTATAAGTTCAAAGTAGGGTTAACAAAGTAATCATGAAGTTATCTCTTTTGACATAAAAAGAGTTTTTCGTTTATTTTTCATATCAAATTAAATCGTGCATTGAGTGTGGAATTATTTTGTTTTTCTTTAATTAAAAATGCATGCATACCTAATTATTTTGTATTTTTGTAAAAAAACATAGCAATGGAAAAGTTGATAATGAAGTTTAGTGTTTTTTTTTAGACTAGTTATATGACACATTAATTTTTTGTACGTATTAGACTAGATTGAAATACCTTCCATGCAAAAGTTAATTAATTTTTGACTAATGCTGAATGCTTCTCTTTTCAAACCAAATAACAAAATTTGAGTAGGTACAATTTAAAATTTAAGAGTGCTATCAATTTTTTTTTCTTGTTAACAAAATTTCAGCTGTTTTTCTGACTTTTGCTGTCAATACTCTGGGAATGGAAAATTTCGTTTATCAAACTGTGAACCAACATGAAGTGAAACAAAATGTATTCACTATGTTTTATTTCCCAAAAGAATTAAAGAATTAAAACCACAGTACACAGATTATTAGAGGCACTATTATTTTCTGCTTTTTCTTAAAAAAAAAGAAACAATTTATTGCGAATGCGAATAAAAGGTTGCCGCTGCTACTTTTTCAAACTTGAAAAATATAAAGCACAAATGACCAAGGTCATTAACCCGTTTTTTCAATGCCATGATTTGTAAGATTAATTTCAATTAATTAACAGTCCACTTTAACTAAAACAAACAAGGAACAAATTCAGACTTTATGTAAAAGTTTATTGAGTTTTTGTAAAATATTTTGCAGGAGTATTTTAATCAATTAGTAACATCAAAGCTAAGGCACTGCTGTGTGCGCTTAAAACTAGAACTAAGTATTAATATAAAAATAGTCTTTTAAATGACTCAGAAAATGATTCTTATCTCAAACTGAAATTTAATGTTTCTTTAATCAAATTTAGTCAAAAACAATTAATAAAAACAATTATAATAGATTTGAACTGTGTGCATTTAAGCAGACTTAATTAAAATAATGACAAATATTAAATACAAAGATTATCATGAAGGTTGCGAATGAGATCAGTGATAACGCATTTTTTGTATTCACGACAATCTCCAGTCTAAATGGGTTGACTGATTTTTCAAATTATTCTTAAGTTTGTTTAGCGTATTCTTTAAAAAATTTTGCTTCAAACACGTGTTTTTTTTGCTGATTGGGAGAACTGATATTTCTGCAAATAATAAACTTTTATGATCAGAATTTAATATCTCTATAATTGTGGATGAATTTTTTTTCTTTTCGACCATGTCAAGTTTGATCAAAATATCTTCTTTGCTACTTATAGCTTTTTGTTTAGTTTTGTTACTGTTTAGTTTATCTCATAATAAAAACTCGTTTTTGTTAAATTAAAATAGAATGTATTGCTCATAAACTGTTTATAAAAAATTTTGGTCTCATGTTCATCGTAAGAAAAAAAAGAATTGAACACATTCGACATTTTTTTCAGGATTACTTTAGTCGATTTTTGAAATCTTATAACTACTGTTTTTGCCAAGGTGCAAAGTGAAAATATGGAATAAGCTCCCCAAATAAAAATTTCACTTTTTCAAAATTCCACCAGAACAAGAATAAGAAAATGTTCTTAAATTTTGAAGAAAAAAAATCTTTTAACACCAGGAAAAAAAATAAATTTCATATTCAGTTTCGAATTATTGGATTGGATTCGAATTGGAGCAGGGGAAAGTGCAAGTATTTAATTTGGTAGAATTAAGCATAATATGTTATTTTAAGGTACAATTTTATGTTCTAACCTATGAGACTAAAAGCAAAATGATAAAATCAACTTAAAAAAATCTAGTCCTTTTTATGAAATTATGATTTTATTTTTGAGTACAACAATTAAAAAAAAGCCATGTTTGAGTTTAGTACAATAACAGTGAAATTTGCTCAAAATGCTTAAAACACTATCGTAACCAATTTTCAATTGAATCCTAAAAAAAATTGTAACTGGCACCCAAGGTTACCTTTCCTTTCACAGATGACAATAGATAGACAATCACAATTTGTTTGTTTAAGAAAATGTAATTTTTTTCAAAATATTTTATGCTTTTTTAAAATGTTTTTGGAAACTTACCGCGTTAATTATAGATAAATTATTTATTTGTTCTTCCCGCCGGCCGGTCGTTTCTTACATATTACACTCTTGGTGTAAGTTTCCGAAATAATTATATCATATAAGTTAAAATGAATTATTCCCGCTAAATGAAAACTTTAAAAATATTAAAAAAAAAGACTTCCAAAGAAAATAAAATATGAAGTTTTCAATACAATTCTTAGCAGTGTTTATGATTTGAACGATTACATAAGTTTCATCCAATCAATTGAATGGGCACAAGTGTTTATTTAATCATTATAGAGGCACTTGTCACAAATCGTTATATATTATGTGTAGATTAACAACAATATGAGTTGGTTTTCTTCCTAAACTGATTAGAAAATGTGCAAAAACAAATTGAGTTCATTATCCCTGAATATCATTTTTGTTTTAAACTTTGAAAGTAAACTTTGGTTGTATGTATATATCGAGAATGAAAAAATATAACGTGTTCAATATTAATATCCATTTGTTTATTATTAAATAATTATCAGGAAAACTATAAAAGTAAATATTGAATTTTATAATGACTGAGCTATATGCGGTTTCATTACCTCGAACAAACACGCTAAAAGTTGACGTGAATTGTGGCAATATGCAATATGCATGTAAATATATTTCGTAGAAAAACAATAAACTGTCTAGGAGGCAGTGGCATTTGCCAGTCCAACAATCTGGAGCTACTCATTATGGGTTGTGAAATGAATGGGTACATAATATAAAGGGTGCTTTGATTTGTCATCATATTATTGATTTAATTCACACAAATGTTGACGTACATTGTATATGTACATACAATATTATAATTGATTGACTGTATCCAAACAAAGAATGACCGACAACAACGGTGGTTATATTGAAGTTGATTTTTATCGCGCGAGTTACATATTTGTATGGTAACCTTGATCACCATTGATTGGTGCGTTAACCTTCGATTCATCAGTTCATATTTTAAAAATGTAATACGAGTATTGTCAAACTGCAGAATAATGAATTGTAAAATAATACCTATATTAAGTTGTTCAATCAGCATAATAATATTAATGCCGAATATCAAATTTATTTGTCTGATTGAACAACTTAAAAACATAAATTTAAAAGAGTCGAGATTATACCTTCGAAGAATAAAGTCGTTTAAAAATAAAAAAAGAAATTGTTTTATTAATTGAAAATCTAGAACTCTTTTCTTTAACTGGCGCAGTCGGTTTTTTCAAACTAAAAAAAAGTGTTTGTTGTTAACCATCCACAAACCCCACCTCCACCCGATTAGTGTAAAGCAAAGTGTTTGTTGTTAACCATCCACAAACCCCACCTCCACCCGAGTAGTGTAAAGCAAAGTGTTTGTTGTTTGCCATCCGCAAACCCCACCTCCACCCAAAGTGTAAAGTTTAATTCCAAACTAAAAATCAGTTGAAGTAAAAAAAAGAACACCAAATACACTTTTGTTTAAAAAAAAAAAAAAAAAAAAATCAATTATTATTGTTGTAAACTACAAATCAGTCACAACAAAGAAAAAAAAGAGAAGAGAAGAAGAACAAACAGTGCAGTGCGAACTAAAAATCAGTTTTGTGCGAGTTTGATTAAAACAATTTTAAAAATTAAGCGACATATTCTCCACGACTCCAGAAGGAATTTGCCAATAGAAGATAGAGACGAAATGGCAACCGACCAAGCAACTCTTATCAACACAATGGCTCAAGTTTTGTTGAGATTGGAAGCCAATTCTCAACAGCAAACAAATAGTCGAGCCATAGTTATTATGAAAGAAATTTCATATATTAAAGAATTTTCGGGCAACAGGCAAGAATTGACCCAATTTATCAATGTTGTCGATAATCACTTGAGTTTGACGCCGGAAGATAGAAGAGCTGCTATGTGGATAGCTATATCTCAATGCAAGGTGATAGGTAAGGCTAAGGAACTACTGCTTACCAACAACACTAGCACGTGGGAGGATGCGAAGAACATACTGAAGCTGTCATTCCGCCCCAACATCGACCAAGGAGAAGTGACCAGCCGGATAAAAAACCTGAGAGTAAGTTCGGTGCTAGATTTAATAAATAAAATTGAGTATCTACTAACGGACATACATACAATTATTATGTATGAGAATAATAAGGAAAATTTAAAAACAATGTTGTACTCAGTTGTAATAAATAGAATCAGAGAATTAGCTATAGGGAACTTAGCTAGGGAAATAAGAAACGAATACGACTTATTAAAAGTCAAGAGCATATTGTATTCGTATGTAGGGTTTGATGTAGGCAACGTCATAACAAATAGAAGTAATAATAGACAAAACCATGACTTTAGGCCGACAGATAGGACATACCGACAGAACAACGAACAGTCTCAAAATAATACTTATTACAATAACTCAAGACAGTCAAATCAACGACGTCAAAATACTTATTTCAATTTTAGTGGTACAAATAACACAAATCAACGACATACCAATAATAATTCTGGTCAGACAAACCAACAAAATAATACCGTACAAAACAACAACCAAACACGTAATAACTACAATAACAATTATTCCAGACAGACTCGTAATAGACAGAATGTTGAACCAATGGACATAAATAATGTAGAACAAAGATCTACCGAAGTCGTCCAAGAAGAAATCCATTCGATAGAAGCTCCGGTTTTTCTGAATGTAGCCTCTCTGGTAGGAAAACACAGGTAGTTTTTGCTTTGGAAAACCAAAAACATATATGCTTATTGGACACAGGGTCCACAATGAGCATAATAAATACTAGCAAAATAGACTGTAGCGCATATAATATACTCGAAGAGGTGACTGTAAAATTGTCTACCGTCAACAACGAAAGTAAGGAAACATTAAAAATGTATCAGTTGCCAGTACCTTTAGAATTTGGTTATCCATCAAATGTTTTTGTTCGAGCGTATGGAAAGTCGTTAGGAGATAAACCATATAGTCTCTTGCTAGGAATGGATGTAATAAGTAACATGGTGGAAAGCATAAACTTTATAAAAAATGAAGTTCTTCTACAAAATAAAACTATACTTCCAATTGTATTAGAAACACAACCATTTATAGAATGTTATGAGTTAGAGGGTAATAGTGAAGTAAAGTTAAGCGATTTAAAAATTTTTGAGAAACAAAAAATAGAAGATTTGCTAGAAAAATACAAAAATCTCTTATATAGAGATGGTGATCAGCTCACGAATTGTGAAAGTATTTTTCATGAGATAAAACTATCTACAGATCAACAAATAAATGCTAGACTGTACCGTCTGCCTCAAAAACATGAAGAAGAGGTTAGAATCCAAATTAATGATATGGAAAGGCAGGGCATAATACGCAAATCAAACAGTCGATATGCTTCACCAATTGTAGTAGTCGCCAAAAAACCTGATAGCGAAGGAAAAGTTAAGTATAGAGTATGTGTTGACTATCGAGCTCTCAACGATATAACTGTGGATGATAAATACCCATTACCAAATATCGAAAGTATTCTCGATAAGTTGGGAAGGTCTCAGTACTTCTCGACCCTTGATTTAGCCAAGGGATATCATCAAATAAAGGTGCATCCTGATGATATACATAAGACTGCATTTGTTACACCAAACGGTCTATATGAATATACAAGAATGCCCTTTGGGCTGAAAAACGCCCCAGCGACATTTCAACGTCTAATGAATGAAATTCTTAGAGAGTACATAGGAAAAATTTGCACAGTTTATCTGGATGACATACTTATTTTCTCGACTTCATTAGAAGAGCACATAACCTCATTAGACAAAATTTTTAAAAAATTAGCGGACTATAATCTTAAAATTCAATTAAGTAAATGCTCTTTTCTTAAGAAAAATACAGAATACTTAGGTCATATACTAACTTCAGAGGGAATGAAACCTAACCCAAATAAAATAGAAGTAATCAAGAAATATTCATTGCCTCAGACAACCAAACAATTACAAGGATTTTTAGGTAGCACTGGATATTATAGAAAATTTATTGCTGATTACTCTAAAATAGCTTATCCAATGGTAAAATATCTAAAAAAGAACATGAAAATTAATTGTAAAGACCCCGAATACATTCAAGCTTTTGAAAGATTAAAAGAAAATCTAACTAAACATCCAATACTCAAATTTCCAGATTTTAACAAACAATTTTCTCTATTCACTGATGCTAGTAATTTTGCATTAGGAGCTGTTCTAACTCAAGAAGGGCAACCAGTATGTTATGCTTCCCGAACATTAAACGACCATGAAAAAGATTATTCCACCACAGATAAAGAATTTTTAGCAATAGTATGGGCCACCACATATTTTAGACCGTATCTTTGGGGGCACAAATTTAAAATAATCACTGATCATATGCCTGTAAAATATTTAACTAAAAAATATAATGGAAAGGAATTTAGTCAAAGAGTTCAAAGAGGACTTCTTAAGTTACAAGAATTTGAGTTTGACATTGAGTATATAAAAGGCAAAGAAAATAAAATAGCAGATTTCTTAAGTAGGATCCCAGAGGAAATAAACGAAACATCAGAAACTGTAAATTCAGCGAATCAGACAAGTTTAAGAAACAAAATAGAAGCTAAAAAGGACAAAATAATAAAAAAGAGAAATATTTCTAGGGAAAATTATAATGAAAAACGCAATGAAGGCTACATTAGAAATTATAAACATTTACGACATAAAAACGAAACATACTATAGGAAACATAATTTAAAAAATGTCGACCCAACAAATACTAAAAGACCAAATCAATTTGCAGGTAATCTTTTGGCTGCAAGTGATCTTTTGGCTGATAATAATAAGAGTAACAGAAGCAAAACTACAAATATTAGAAAGCAAAATTGATAGCGTACTAGATAACATAGCCTCTGCTAAACAAGGCATACTCCATCCAAGTATATTGACAGGAATGGAAATAAAGACATTAGGGATAGACTTTTATAAACTCGAAAATGCTAAAATAGGACTTATGAAACTCGACCAAGATAGAATCATAATAGCTGTGAAACTACCAAAAGACTATATTTTGACAAACTAAAAATGATAATGCCCATACCAAATAATGAAAAAAAAGAAATAGATATGGAAAATTTACAATTTATAGAAATAAATAATGTTCAATATGAGTACAATCCTAAAAATATTTATTTGAAAGATTTAAATATAAGTAATTCATGTATAACAAAAGACTCATGTTCTTTTCGTTACAATAAAGCAAATAAAATAATAAAAATTGATGACGATACTTTAATATGTACAAATTTAGAAAAAGAAAATATTATTAATCATTGTGATGATAGAAAATTAATTTTAACTGGAAATTTTATACTAAATATAAATAATTGTTCAATAAATATATTAAACGAAACTATTTTTAACTATCAACTAGAATTTATTCAAAAATTTCACTATGAAGAAGACAAAAATTTAAATGTAACAGACAAATTAAAGTTTGCAGAAATGTTAAAAATACAACAAATTGAAAACCTACAAAAAATTGAGGAATTAAGATTTCATAGAACTATAAGTCAAATCAGTAACATAACAATGTTTTTAATAATTGTAATTATATTTATTGTAATATATTTCTTAAACCAGACAAACCGTAAATTAAAAATTAAAATAAATAATGTTACTAAGCCCCAACCAAATGTAAAAATTATAGAAACTCCAATGATTCAGGAGAATCTTAAAAATAAGGGGGGAGAAGTTACATATTTGTATGGTAACCTTGATCACCATTGATTGGTGCGTTAACCTTCGATTCATCAGTTCATATTTTAAAAATGTAATACGAGTATTGTCAAACTGCAGAATAATGAATTGTAAAATAATACCTATATTAAGTTGTTCAATCAGCATAATAATATTAATGCCGAATATCAAATTTATTTGTCTGATTGAACAACTTAAAAACATAAATTTAAAAGAGTCGAGATTATACCTTCGAAGAATAAAGTCGTTTAAAAATAAAAAAAGAAATTGTTTTATTAATTGAAAATCTAGAACTCTTTTCTTTAACTCGCGCAATAATGTTTTTAGATCAACTACCATAAAATTGCAGGGTGAAATAAATTTGATTATAAAATGAAATATGACAGATATGGTCGAAAATACAAATTTATTTATAAATGTATTTATTTTTATTTTAGCATTATTTATTTGCTAACAAGGGTTGGTCTTTAAATTCCAATTAAAAACGCACGTACATTTTGTGATTAATGGCATTATTCTGAAACCAACAGTTTCTCCTCTTTAGTATCAGGCTAATATGCCTAGTTTTGAAACTTTATCATTTTTATTAGATCGCTAGGTAGTCTGCCATTGCAATTGATAAATAAAGACACTTATACCGTCTAGACTCGGTTCGAATCCTGGTGACGGAAAAAAGTTTTTCAATATTAATATAAATAGAATAGAGAATAAGCCCAACAATATAATAGATCTGATGATCAAGGTGGCACTCGGAAAACATGTAACTCAAGTCGTTATATAATCAAGTTGTTGTTATAATTTTCAAATCCTCAATGAAAATTTTTGATAATTTGTTTTTTGACCAATGTTTTCTCTAGCTGTGCAAGAATATTTCCACTTTGTTTTTCCTCAACCAATGATTTTTTATGATGAATTATTGAATCGTGGATTTTCTTACCAATATATTTTTTGATGATTTTTGACACTTTATGACAATATTTTTTTAACCAATGTTTTTAAACAAGATCTTAATTTTGACCAAGCTTTCGTGTTTTTTTGACAAATTTAATTTTATGTAAAAAAATTTTTTGTTTGACATTTAACATCATGTAATTTTGATAAGTATTAAAATATATTTCTCTCATTGAAAATTCCTTGGAATCCGCCAAAAACTCTTAATCAAAACAGAACGTTAACAATTGCACCTCCCAGGCGACTGAACAGAACATACCCTAAGTGGAGCTTAGAGCAACGCAATTACTAACAGCTTCAACCTATAGCTTTCCAAAAAACACAACTTTTTTCAAAATTTTCTGTTTGAAAATTTGTTTTTTAAGAAATAATGCACTGAAACATTATAGAACATTATTATTATAGAAAGATTCCTTGATCGTATCAGATCATTGCCTGGCAAGATAAGAACATCAAAATGAATCTTATATTTGGATATGTCACATTATTAATGGGTCTTTTAAGAATCTAGTTTGTCTTTGGTTATACTAGATAAAACCGCTTGCAAAGATTTATTTATATTTTTCACATTCGAGATGTGCAAATTTGAATAATATTAAATGAATATGAAAGAAGAGCTCTGAGCTTTATTTGCAATTTAAATCAATTGATGTTCTTACACTTTTTTAACTAGCTATAGGTACAAAGCTAACGAAAGTGTTTTCAAAAGAGTTGAAATAAAAAAAAAATAATTCTGCAAAGCAGATATAGTGTGAACATTTGAATAATGTTTTTGATTCATTAATTCCATGGTAATTCAATATACCTACAATCTACTTTTCATATAAATTAAATCTGTGGTGTTTGTTTAATATTATGATAAATCCATTTTTGTGGACTTAGCTTACTCATTGAAAAAATGGAATAACCAAAAAAACTAAGTCGCTTTGTAGATATACGATCAAGAAAATGTGCATCTGTTTATAATTAAATATAAAATTTACAATTATGAAATACGTATGTAGTAAAAGAAGTTACAAATATTCAAAACTCGCGGTACAAGCAGCAACTTTTAATTGTAATTTTTATTTAAACTTTTTGAAAATCCATCTAAAAACAATAGAATCAATAATTTTCAATTCAGTGCATAATGTGATTTGAAGCAAATCACCACACACGTTTAGGCCCTCGGTCGATGTAAAGTTGTCACATAAGAAGATTACATTACATACATATATTATGTAGCATGAGTTAGAAAAATTAAAGAAAACAGACTACTTAAACTTTTTTCAAAGTAAATTACTTTAATCTGCCTGTCAACTTGGTCTCAGCGAAAGTATCGTATAAGCTGTGGTTGGTCAAAACTAGAGAACTACATTCATAACATATCTTTGCATCCAGCAAAGCCTTTAATCATTGTTCGCAATTTTATATATGCTATGTTTTGTTTGTTAATAACCAACTTCCGTTTGATAAAGTATATAGAAATCATTAATCATTTGTTCAAGAAATGGGACTTAATTAAGATAAAAAAACTGGATGTGACTCATACTTGTAACAATCTATTTGATTCCCTTAGAAACTAGAGAACTACTGATATTTTTTGATAAGAGAATCGACTCTCCTTTAGTCCTGTCTAACTCGCATTTTGTTTGCCATATTTTTGCACACTCCAAAGTTTCCATACAAAAACCATTCTCTACTTAACAAAAAAATATACATTTATTTTCCTTCAATTTGAATTAATTGATTTTCAACTGACTCTCTTTTTAATGAAGCAGCAACAAATTCCACGATAAAACAAAAAACATGTTCTTAATGCTAATTTGAGTTTTACCTGATAACTACGATACTCCGTATACCTATGATTATTCCTGTATATCGACTTTTATCTAATTATAATTATCTTACAGCTTATTAACTTAACATCACGAATAATATTACAACCTTGAAAATAACAAAATTTTAATTTATTCATATTCCATAGGTCTTATCGTTGGAGCTGTTATACGTTATGCTGGTTCATCAACCCCATTAATTCATCTTGCTGTTGAGCCAGAGGGTAATCCAAAATTTAACCAATCTTTACCCCCGGACACATTATGGTTGCAGGTAAATATCTAATTTGTTTGGAAATATTATAATTGTTCATTGGACACAATTCTAATTTTGTTTTAATTTATTTACGAGTATTAAACCAGTCAAGATATATTTTTAAAACTAAAATTCAATTTTTTTTACCTACTATAACATAATTTCAAGTTTTGATAACAAAATCTTTAACTATCATTCTAGTTCCCTGGCAAATTGTCACCAAATACCACCGACAAAGACCCCATCCAAAACAAAACATATGCATATGTGTTCCGGAGTCAAGTCTATCAAGTAGCAGAAAACGAAATCGACCTAAAAGCAACATTTGATCCCGAAATATTTTTTAACATCATCCTGCCACCCATTATCTTTCATGCTGGCTATAGTCTCAAAAAGGTAATCAGCATCAATTTCGATTTATTTATTCGAACAACTATTTTTTGATAAATTTATTTCTTTCAGAAATACTTCTTTCGAAATTTGGGAGCTATTTTAACATATGCGATTTTGGGTACAGCATTATCAGCCTTCTTAATCGGCGCCATTATGTACGGCTGTGTGAAGCTGATGCCGGAATATCTGAGCAGCAGTTTTACATTCCTGGACACGCTGTATTTTGGAGCGCTGATATCACCAACAGATCCACTAACGATTTTAGCAATCTTCCATGATTTGCATGTGGATGTGAATTTGTATGCTCTGGTATTTGGAGAATCGGTATTGAATGATGCCGTAGCTATTGTATTGAGTGGGTAAGTGCGACTTGTAATTCTAATTGTATATAAATTAATGAAATATTTTTTTTTTGTTTTTTAAGGGCAATTCAAAACTACGGCGAACATTACTCGAAAACTGGAGAATTCGAGACAAATGCCTTCTTTATGGCCTTGAGTGACTTCTTTTGTATATTTATGCTGTCACTGCTGATTGGAGCTACCATGGGATGTTTCACAGCATTGATATCCTTTTTGAAATTTCACTATTCCCATCATAGAAAATATTTAGATTCATACCATAATACTGCATTGATTTCTTTCCTATCTAGAACTAAGCATCTGAAATCATAAATGGTTATAAGATACTTATGCTAATATGTTACCACAGTTACTTTGTTATTTTAAGTATTTCGTATTTCATTTTTGTGAAGCAGTTTTCCTTAACTCCCCTAACACTTGACTAAATTCACCAGAGTTCGAGACTTTCCTCTCTTGGAAGCAGCACTGTTCGTCCTTATGTCGTACAGTACGTTCCTTATCGCTGAAGCTTCCGAATTAACTGGCGTTGTAGCGGTACTATTTTGTGGAATTTGTCAAGCTCACTACACATATAACAATCTTTCGGAAGATTCTCGGGTGAGGACTAAAGAGATTTTTGAGCTGCTTAACTTTTTGGCAGAGAATTTCATATTTTCGTACATTGGGGTTTCGATGTTTACGTTTCCAAAACATCATTTCGATCCCGTGTTCATAATTACTGGATTTGTAAGTATTTCGAAGAAGAAAACCTAAAAAAATTTGTTAATAATTTTTTGATTTACTATTTTGTTTTTCAGGTTTGTGCAGCTATTGGACGTGCAGTTAATATTTATCCTTTGTCATGGTTGTTAAATTTAAATCGAAGACCTAAGATCTCATCGAACTTCCAACATATGTTATTCTTTGCTGGTTGGTTAATATAATTTTAAATATTAATATTATTTTTATTTTCAAAATGTTCTTGGTATTTTTAAGGTCTTCGTGGAGCGATGTCATTTGCATTGGCTATTAGAAACACAGTTTCAGAGGCACGCCAGACAATGTTAACCGCAACATCGTTAATTGTTATATTTACAGTGATAATACAAGGTGGAGCATCGAATTTCCTACTCAATTGGCTGAAAATACCGTAAGTGATAATTTTTGTATATATGTACATTTATTGGCGAAACATTTCAATTTATGTATACTCCACGGTAAAAATCATCAAAATCGTCACGAGTCCTTTTCCAGACAATTAAATTTTGTGTTAACGGTTATACGACAAGTAACTTTATTAATGAATCTAAAAACTTTTACCTTTAATTTAAAAACAAATGGTTCCAGTAGTTGAGGCTGTAAATAGAAACAAAGACATTGTGAGAATTAACAAAATTAGACATCTGTAATGTGATTGATGAATGAGGAATTTGATTTGGACGTTTTATAGACAATGTTTTTTTTTTAACTACAGCACAAACATAAATATGCATGCTAGTAAGAACTTATTTCATAATTTACAATTTTAAAGGAAATGAAGGATGGGATGGTTTTTTGTTGGCACAATTGATTACGAATTTAGGATTTTACTACCTAATTTCATCGCAACTGTGGTGTTCAGTTGATTCTGAAAGAATATACAAAAGTATAATGCTAATCTAGCTTCGCAACCAATCACTTTTTACACTGCGACGTTACAAACCCTTTTTTAACTTTCTATCAAATACATATGTCCTTGTTTCGACAGTTTTGGGGGTTGGCCGTGGCGCGATGGTTCGATCCCAGCCGTAGTTCTATGTCTTGTTTTTTTTTTCCATTATCATTGATCATTGTTGGGCCGCTGGTTTACTCATTACATGTTGTTCAGGCATAACACTAACAACATGTGATTGAGTAAATACTAGTATGCCCAACAAATATGACAATGAACAAAATAATGCGAATTATAAAGGACATAGATAGCGATCTTCAAAATCAAATACAAATCTTTTTTTTTTAATTATTTCGAACCGGATGCAATTCTTTCAGGTACTGTTTCGTTAGTTTTTCATTCGCCACAACGGCTAGATTATACAAACTTTTAGCTACTTCTTTGATTATATTTTGCGAATTAAGATTAATAACACGCGTAGATCAAAAATTATCTCCCAGAGTGGCTTTATAGATTAAAACAGTGATTTTGTTTGTGACAATTTTTTAAGATTAGATTATTAATAAAATCTTATTTGCTTTTGTCCAATTGATATTTATTTATTATGAACATTGTGAGTTCCCATTTACAGGGTGATTTGTAAAAGGGTTGACAAAGCTAGAATGTCAGAATCAAGTTGACAAGAAAAAAATCACATGGGAGGGGGACATATATGTACATATTATGTATAATGTTGACGACTAAAAAAAAACTTTAAAACCACCCAAAATGTCGCGCTGTAGCCTTTCTTAGCGCTTAATCTACATTATTTAATTTTCTTTCTTAATTAATTTATTTTACGAAAAAGTTTTTAAAAATTTTATTTATTTTGAAGCTCTAAATGTGGTTTTGATAACATTTTTCTTTTTCAGTATTCAATGCCTTAATCAAAATCCTTTTAAAGATTCCATTTTTCTTCTTTTTATACCGAAGTTACTTTAAATATTTGCTTATACATAGCTTCAAAAGTAAACGTCCTGAAAGTTGTTGTTTGACTTTAATTTGATAAGAGCATTGAGTATTGAAAACAAAAAAAGTACTGAATATTGTAAAATTTTAGAAACAAATCAGATTTTTTTTTTGATTTTAATTTATAAATTAATTTTCAAAAAATTTTCCGCTGAAATAACTTGATTTAAAAACGGGGTTGAACAACTGTGTTTTGACTTTAATTAACATTGTTATTGTTGGCGTTCATTTTTAACACTTTTTTCCTTGTTAATTAATTTTTTTTTAGTTACCTCCCACCTAAACGAAGGGAAATAGACAGAATTTTTGTTTGCTTTGGTCCGACCTACACGCTGGCTGTAGCCTTTTTTCAAAACGTATACAAATCACCCTGTATATATATTGTATGTAGATAAATGTCCATTAAATATTATATTTCTTATCTTAAGATACATATATTTGGCTATAAAAGAAGAGTTCTCAATTGATTTGAATCATAATATAAAAAAAAAACTCTTGGTAAAGTTGCTGTAGCTGTAAAGTATTTCCAAAATGCGTTTTATTTTTCCACTTCTTGTTATTTTCGGGATTGTTTGTGCACTAACATCAGCCGTTCCTGTTGATAAACCTGAAATTGCTGTTAGAATGATAACATGTAGTACAATTGGGAGCAACCAGAGCTGTATTTCATACTGCAAAGCTATGAAACTTAAAGGAGGTACTTGCGCCGGAGGATTTTGCCGCTGTCGTTAAATAAAAAAAAAAACAAAGGAAAATACAAAAAAACTTCTTTCCTTTTGTAAGCAGAAATGTGAAACTAATTTTGATTAATAAATCCTCAAAATAAAAAAAATATAATAAATTTTTCTACTATTTACCAATTTAATTTTTAAAACATACAAGAATGTTACAAAGATTATTAAATTGAACTTAACCACCGAAGGGAATTATGAAAAATCACTACTTTATTATTATGAGTATATAAGGGTTATTTAAACAACGACGTTAAGATAAAGTTCTGGAAAACTGCAAATTTGACAGGTTTCACCAATTTAGCACGTCTGCCACGACTTTTCGTTGTTGCATGTGTAGCCCTTAAAATAAATAAATTGAGAATTTAATTTAAACCATCGAAACCTATAAATCCATCCTCTTCATGCAACAGCGTTAGTTTGGTCGGCATAAACAAATTTGTAAAGTTTGACAAGTTAACGAGGTTTATCACGACTTTTCGCCATTGCATAAATATGAATACCATAATAGTGCAACACAAATTGATAATTTTGGTAATTTTCGATAAACTTACCACTTCTGATATCGAAAATTGAATACCTGTCAATTATTTTTTAGTACGCAACAAAAAATTATTTAAATTCATGATAAGTGATAAGCTAGGTGATACATTTTTTGGGGCAGTTGGGACTTGTGAGGCTCACAGAGTACTTCCAGAATATGAAAACCTAAAAAAAAGATCAACTTTTTTTCTCAGCATTTGCACAAGGCAATAAAGATTTTGTTTTTATTGTGCATACATGTAGTATGTATAACATTACATCAAAAACTAGTTAACAAACAAAATACTATCCACTTATTTGATCAATGTCAAGTAAACGAGTGACTTTTCGAAATTTCTTTCGTAACATGAAAAATAGATGGTTTTTTTAGACTTTTATATTAGACTTTATATATAAGTTTTTTATGTGTTATTTAATTTTTAGTAAAATTTTTGTTATTTTTCCAGAATTGGAGTTGATGAAGAGACTGAACAATTGAATAACTATCAAGTTCGTAGTGTAAGTATTCAAAATATGTATTTTTTAAAAATGTAAACCGTGTAAAAATTTCTATTTTATTTATTTATTTTTTTGAAAACTTATTTCTTAATATATGCAAAGAAAAAAATTAAACTTTTAGCTAGCACAAAAAAAAACAAACTAATAAAAATGTAGAAATCAACATGTCTGGTAAAATTAAAAATATTTTTGTTTCAATAAATCAAATTGGCTGCATGTTTATTTCTACATGCTTTCTTCTTTTCGCATGTACATTTTTAATATTAACATTTTAACTTAAAATTTTATTAAATAAAAAAAATATTTATTTTTCGAATTTTGTTCAAAACAAACAAAAAAAAAACTTAAATAAAAAAATAATACAAAAAAAAACTGGTCAAAAAATAACCAACTTGAATGCACGCAAAAGGTTTACAACTCAATGGAAAATACAGCAGCAGCGGTATGTTTTATCATTTACAGTCTATAAATTTCAATAAATAATTTGATTTATAAATAATAATTATTGTTGTATACCTAATTTATTTTTTTTTTTGTAAAAAATTTTCATTCTTGTCAACTATCTTGTTTTGATTTTTGATTATTTTTTTTAGTGGTAAATTTAAATTGTGATATTTTTGCGCAAAATTTCCATCAATTTTTATTTACTATCGCTTTTTGTTTTAATTGAATTAAAAAAGAAAAATTATTGTTACTTCATTGAAAATCTCATATTTTCAAGCAGTCAATCGACACAGGACTTAATTTGGGACAATTGCCAATGTCCAGAAGACAAAGTTCTCTGGTGAGAGTTTTAAAGCTCCCAAGTTTGTTTAGTTAATTTAAAATTAAAAAAAAAGTTTTGTGTTACTTTGTTTCTGCATATTTCCAAAAAAAAAAAAATTTTTTATGATAGCGAATTTTGTACAAAAGAAAATAAAAAATGTTCCAAATTCAAAATTTCAATATTTTTTTCGTCCACCCATGATTTGTAAGAAAAATCAATTTGAAAAACTATAAATCTACTTACTTACTTTAACACTGTTAATAGCTTTTGTATTTTGTTGGTTAGAAAAATAATTGTTTGAATTAATTTTGGCGCGAAATTCTCTAATGAGAGTTTCGCTTCTTTTTTGTTTGTTTTTTTTTATGAAGTTTTTACTAAATATTTATGTTTTATGTTCTGTTAATGTATATCTGCTTTGGAAAAATAAGAAATTCCTTTTAAAATAATATAATAAACGCTTATACTTATATACAGCAAAGAATAGGCTTGAGAATTTAAATCAGTCTGATGGTTATTTGCAGGATGTTGATGCCGACCTGGAGGGCGGTGCGACAACGCCTGGTGGCAGCAGAAAAACCAACGAAAAGGCTATATTGGCGCGCATATGGGGCAATTTTGATACAAAGTAAGTATAAGCTTATGTGTAACATTAATGAAATGAAGAATTTAAGGTTTAAGATGGTTAGATTGATTGAAACTTTGTTTTTTGGTGTTCCTTAAATAAAAACTAAAAAGGCAACATTTGTCGCTACGGTATGTATGGATAAACATTGCATTTGATCGATTCTTGTTCATTGAACTGAAACTCCTGAAAGATAATAAGCAAGTAGGTAACTTGATTGTTGGGTGATTTCTGAAATCTGTGAGCTATGTGATGCGTTGGCAGTTTTTAGCTAAGCTTGTTTCGACGATGGTACATTGTTGTGAACCTAAAACTTAGAGGATGAATAGTACAAGGGTTTTCTCGAAATCTGAATTGTAATTTTGATGTTTTGACATTAGACGATAAAAAGAAGCTACCTACTTTTCTATTTATCTTGTCTTTTTTCGATAACAAAAATTTTTCTTCTCCACGCCCTTAAAAGTTTCAAGAGGTTCGCAAGAATATTCCATAATACTTTCCGATTTTTTTCAATCCCCTGGACCCGTAACTGTAATTTTTTTTATAAATTAATTTTCCGTTGTTGTATATTTCTTAGAAAATTTCCCCTCCTGCTTCCCAACTCATGCAATTTTTACCCATTCAACAAAAATTTACTTAAAAAAGTTAAATTTTCACCCGGAGGCCGTTGTAAAACTTAACTTCAAAATAGTGAGACTGGACCAGGCCTAAATTCCGCATAAGTGAGTGACCAGCTATAAATAATAGATGGCTGAATTATTTTACTTTGGCTTTACTTAACAGTAATCAACAAAAACAGTAGTACCGATTGAAATAATTCAGTGACGAAGGCTCACTGATACGGGCATTCGGTCCCAGAATTTTTTCAAATATATAAGTTCTAAATATGGGAAAGGACATACTCGTACATAGATAGCGTAGTGAATGATCATGGAGGGTACCAGCATCTACCAAGGGTTGGTGAAGCAATCATCCAAATTGTCAAGATTTTTGTTCTTGTGTTAGCTACCTACTCGTATATTAGGGTTTTGTTCTTGCATTGAAAATCATGATCGATCGATTATGAATCTACGAATCATGATGAATTTTGTGTTTACTGTTTTATAATTAACACTAACTTAGAGCAGCAAAGGGCATAGGAGACATATTATCTTTAAGCAAAAATTACTCTGGCTTCTCTTCATTTGTCGAATAAATCTTTCGCCTTTTACTAAAGATTTCCGTGGAGAGGGGCACTCTAATGAGTCTAAAATAAATTTTTGCAAAGCCCTGCCGCAAGCGGGGCAATAAATAACGTCAATAGAATTAGTTAATAGATAAATAGTCTTACTAAAATCTGACTTCTCATATGCCTGGCCTAATTTTTTTCACTTCCGGTTAGTTTGTTTACAGTTCGGGGAAAAAATTTAAACGTCATCGTTAAGAAAATCTATGATAGTTCTTTTTTTTTAAATACTAAAAGAATTAAGGCGCTCGAAAGAAAAATGATTCATCTCTTTACATTTTAAAAAATGTACACTAATCGATGACAAACAATTTGAACAATTTGTTGTGAATGTGTTTCAGGAAAATAAACACATTAATTTTTAACAAAACGTTGATTGTTAATTGAAAAATGTATTTACACAAAAAAGTCTTTCATCGAAAAGTGTATCCCTTTTCTGAAATCTTATAGCTAAGAACATCGAAGATAAACAAATAAAATGTTTTCCTGGTTCATTTTTCTTACACCAAAGTCCCCCTTATTTTAATCTTTGTAATTTTATTTATTTACAGGTACATGAAGCCCCTACTAACTCACTCGCGTCCAACTTTGCTTGAGACCCTACCGGTCTGCTGCAATCCAGTAGCCCGACTTCTGACAACCACAGAACAACTTACGCAGGTAATTTAATCTCAAAAATTATGTTTTTTTTTTATTTTTTAGTTTTTATTTTATAAAGTTCTCAATTTTTTTTAAAATCAAACTGCATGCAATCTGTGGTTTATTTTCGTTCTTCTAACTTTCATAAACATAACTCATATTATTTTAAAATCGAAAATTAAAACAAAAAAAAAACAAAATTTTCGACGACTAACCTTGATTTTTTTTCGCTATTGTTGTTGTTGTAAAACACAATTTCAAAAACCCCATCCATCAATAAATTTAGGATGGCGGTACACGAAGATCTGACTCAGATTCGGACATTTGTATAGACGATGATGATTTCACTCGAAACGGATCGAGTAATGGCGGCGGACCAGGCGGTGCCAATGGTCCGCGCAGAAATTCGATCAATCGTGTAAGTATTCGAATTGTTTCCGATGATCGAACAAATCTTTTTGCTAGTTACAAAAATCGTGATTAAAATTAATACACAAAAAAATAACAAATTAAAAAAAACTAGATATTTTGTGTAAATAAGAAATTCGGGTTTTACTTTCAAAGCAAAAAAAAAAAACTTATAACGCGTCTTCTCTTATATACCATCTAGTTTAAAAAAAAGTTCAAAGATATTTTTTTAAAATAATTTTTGACATTATTCCTTTTCGTGCAAAAAATATTTCTCTTTACCAAAAATAGACCTAAACAAAATTAATAATTTGGTTTCTTAATTTTTTTAAAATCTAATTTTAATTCTTATGTTATTTTGCATGCTGGCAAATTTAAATTTATATATATTTAAAAAAAAAACTATTTTTTTACAATTATTTTTACCAAAAAAATACTACTACCTACCAACATGGATTTCTTTAATTTTAAATTAAAACAAAAAAAAATAATAAACTAAATTTTCTTAATCAAATTTATTTATATATAACAAAATTTAAAAAAATGAATTTTATTGTAAAATTTCTCTGTGTGTATATTTAAAAAAAAAATTAACTTAAAAAAATACTACCTATCGCTAAATTGTCAATTATTTATTAATTATATAATTTTGTTGTATTTTTTGTTTGTTTTTTACACAAAATTTAATTTTCGTATAATTTAATTTTATGTACACCATATGGTATTTTGTTGCAATAATATTTTTATTTATTTATTGCGTTCTATGTTTTGATTTTTTTTTTTAAATTATGTTAATTTTTAAAGACGAGTGCTGTTTTGAATGAAACTAACCAAATTATCGCTGATCTCAGTGTTGTTACAGATAATTTTATGTGAAGAAAATAATTAAATTTCAAAAATTAGAGCAAAAATTCTCACCGTATATAAACACACTTTTTTTTAATACAATACAATATAAATAAATTATCTATATTAACACATTAATTATACAAGATACTAAACCAAAATCACAAATATAACACTTTTGTATTACATAATTATACTTAGTTAAAAATTAGTTATTATATATTTTTTTTGTAAATTTTGTTAATTTGTTTGTTTTTTTTTATAAATTATAAATAATGTTTTATTTAAAAGTATTTGCTTAACTATGGTTTTGTGCAATATTTCAACTAGGTAGGCTGTAAATATAATAATAATAATTATTATTTAGTTATTTTCAATAGAACTATTAATTTTAGTGTTGATTTTTAATTTTGTACATAATGTTTGTTGTGTTTTGAGTAAAGTTTGTATTTTTGTAATAATTCCTTTGGATTTTATTTCGAGTTTTCTTTCCAACAAAAACAAAAAACAATCCCTTTGAAATGGCGGCGCGTGTATAATGTTTGTAGAAATAATATAAAAAGTAAAAATATAAGAAAATCTTTAAATTGGTCATTGAATTAAACTTAACTTTAAATTAAAAAAAAATGCTAGGAATTTGTATTAATCGTCCATAATTGCAATTAGGTGTTTTGCTTTAAATCTTCGTTAACTTTCGCTATCGATAGCAAGAGTGTTCATCAAACGCTGCTTTGAAAGTGAACTCACAGTTAGCTAGAAAAATTAAAATGGTGGAAGCGTTGGTTTATAACATTAGCTGCCGACCACATGCGTCTATTATTAGTTCTTCCTTTCTAAACTAAAGTAAACGAAAATGTGTCTTTTGAAATTACTAGTGTTCTAAAATGGGATAGATTAAATATCTCGGAGGAGAACTAAAAAAAAAACTACACGAGTTCTGTTACTATTGAGAATGTCTACCCATGATGAAAGCCACCCTTCGTAAATTTCTTCACAAAAAAATATGCACGTCTTGAAAAATTATTTGAACATTTAAATAAACAATTTTACTATTCCATTTTCGCCATCAAACATCTTTCTGTTTCATACCGAATTTCTTTTTAAACCTTCGTCCATATCTGAACTTTCCAATTTTTTTTAAATTTTTATAATAAACTAGAAAGTTCTTTTATTAAAAACAATCTTCAGATTATACAAAAAAATGTTTCTCTGTCTCTTCCCGTTTAGAAAATAGAGAAATCTCAGTTTACTGTTTAAAATTGACAGCTATGCCGCTGGAGTCTGATGATCGAAAACACAGAATTAATTTTCTTTTGAGGTACTCTAATAATAGCAATACCTTTCCCAATTGTAAACTTCATATTTTTAAGGGTCAAGAAAGGTTTTTGAAGTCTTTAAAAGTAAACCAAAGTGATTTCATTCGAGAATTTCATCCAAAACTTTCTTTTTACTAAACTACTTATGAGCCATAAGTTTGTAATTCTTTTTCTTTTCGAAATGCCCAATTTTATGATCAACAAAAATTTTCAACGATTCTTCTTATATTTATGTAACGGTTATCTAAAAATAAAAAAGCAAGGACGGGAGTTTAAGACTTCTTTTGTAGTATCATTTTCCTACACTTTATTTAATTTTCTGTTAAATATAAAAGTATGAACTTTATTGAAAAATTTTATTAATTCAATGACCAACTACTCAGGAACTCTCCTATAATAAATATATTTATATAACCAAAAAATAGCATAAATATAATTTATTTTTATTTTATTTTTCTATTAGCTTCTAATCTCCCAACTCTCCTAAACAGCAAAATATTTAACCAAATAAAAAAAAAAAGAAATATATATAACGGAAATCCAATATATATAGAACAAAATTTAATAAATTATAGTAGATCTAAGTTATGTTTTGCAAATAAGCTTTAACAATATTAACAAAGAAAAAACAAACCAAAAACAAAAATATTATTTTTAATCCTTCCCATCCTAACCAACTAGAAGTTATACAAAAATTTTGTAAAATTCATTAGTTTAAAATCTAAACTAAAATAAAAGAAAATAAATAAAAGATACACTTTTAACAAAAATATAAAAAAACTTCTACTTGTGTTTGTTTAATTACAAATTAATATTTTAAATATTAAATAAAATTCTGGATCTTCTTTCTAAACTAAAACTAAATAGTGTGTTGGTAAGCCAATATTAATTTTCTTCATAAATAAAAAAAGGCCATTTTTTGGTTTAAAATTATATTCCCATAAAACTATCATCCTTTTCTCACATCTCTGACGTTTCGAATGCATTTTTAACATTTTTTTTTAATTTAATTTTTTTATTCATATGCATGCAATTATTGGTGTTCGCTTAGTACATTTTAACTAAAAAAAATTTTACTCATTGTTTTTTTTATGTTGTTTTGTAATTCATAGTTTTTGTTTATTTTTTTTAATTTTGACTTTTTTTTTTTGTTTTTCAAATTTATTTTCAGAGTCACAAACATATGGAAAATAATCGACATTTATAGTTTTTTTTAATATATTCTTTATATAATTTTAATTTTGAGTGAAAATAGTTTTAAATAATTCTACTCAAATTGTATCCTATTATTGACATTGTTATTTTTGTTTTAAAATTTTTTTATTTTATATTTTTGAATTCTTATTCACTTGTTATGTAAATCCATTGAGTGGGCAGCTTGTTTATTTTTACAACTTGAATTTAAATACCTACCTTTTAAAAAAAATTAATCTAGACCCACTATTTTATACGCACTCCTTAATGTTATAGAATTATTATTCTACAATTTTTTTTTGTGATTTTAAATTTTAATTACCTGTAATTTAATAATAAATTTTATGAATATAATGTATAGAAGATTTTTTCTCAGTGTTTTTTTTTGTAATATTGTGATTGGGATTGATGCAATTGTAAAGGATGACTGGGTGTAGTTTGAACCGAGACAAGAAAAAAAAAATCGCATGTGGAGGGGCCTATTAAAAAAAAAAAATACTGAATTGAAAAATAATTATTTAAAAAACAACTGCAACACGTAAAACGCTATGGTTTAGCTAAAGGACACATTTTTGCAAAAAACAAAAATAAGTTTGAAAAAAATTATTTTTTAAAAAAAAACTGTGCACTGAACCAACTTCATTCATTTTGGAAAAATGATATGCCATTTTTTGTTTAATAAAATGTGTTCGTTTTGGTTTCTTTAGCATTTCACTCAACTAGTCGACACCACAGAAAGTTTTCCTTTCGAATTAGTAGCGTACTAGGCCTACCAGTTAGTGTTATGAAAAAATCAAAGACGAAAAGGTAGAGCATACAATTCTCTAAGATCTTAGGTTTCTACAACGCCTTCTTGGAACAAAATGGACGTAATATAAAAACTATCGATATAAACAAAATCGTGGTTGACCAATCTCTATACAGGCTAATTTAAAGTCCCTAGAAAAAATTTAGAGAATCACCATGGCCATTGTTGTTGTAGCATTTAAAAAGTGAATTGTTAAGCCCAGTTTTTTTTAAGAGCTTAGAGAAGTTCTGGGTAATTATGGGCAAAAAGTGAGTGGTAAATTTTTCAATTCTGCACATGGAACAATGTGTTCTACTGTAGAACGAAAGGTCTGCATCGTGTTTGTATTGTTTTTTTTGTACGCGTACTACGTAAAGATCGTTGACTCTACGTCGTCGAGTTGTGGTAATGATGTAAAATGATCGTTTTCGTTTTACGGAATGAGGCTGAGGCCCCTTAATTTTTTTTATTAATTGAAAATGAAATAAGTCAAAATTAAGTAAGACCCCGCGGCCTAAATTTATTTTCCTTATTTCCATTTCGTTAGGTACCAATCGGAACAAATGTGTCGAAAAAAATACAATTTTTGGGCAGTTCCAAGGTGGACATTTGACAGATATTGTGCTATGCTTAAAATAAAAAAAAAACAGCTTGTCATAAAATCTGCACGTTTCTTTAGTGATTTAAAATTAAAGATTTTTTTGGTATACCCTTTATTTATATAATTTACTACGCCTCCTTATTTTTTTTTTAATAACCATTTAGTTTTTCAAACCATCCAAAATTATTTTCGTTCAAAAACTAACAACCTTTTTTCTAAAACCAGTAGGTAACTAACGTTAAATAATTTTTCTAGCTTTTTAATAATTTGTAGCTTCATAATTATTTTACTTCATGAAATAATTTTTCGTCCATAATTTGAATGTCAAAATTATCTACATTTTAATTATTTTTTAAATATATTGCGCTTTTTTGTATTATTTGTTATTGTTTGTTTACCTTTTTTTATTTTTTAATGAAATTTAGTTGTTTCAAAAAAAAAACATACATACCTCTTACACGTTTCACCACAAACATTTTCAATCTCAAAACATTCATCTCCGAACAAACAAAACCGACAAAACTCGACAAACAATAAACAGAATTCGACACACATACAGAACATCACAACTGCTTTAAAATCATTTTCGAAAAAAAAGTTAAATTAATAATAAAAAAAACAATAATAAATAATTAAATACTTACTAAAATAAAAATTTAAATTTATGTCGTGCATTAATTGTTTCTTCTCTTTTTTTCTATTCTCTCTTTGGTTGGTTTACAAAAATATATTTAAAAAAAAAAATAAACAATTCAAAACAATTAACTCATTAAATTTGTATTTTCGTTTTTTATTTATTCATCCTTATACAAAAATATAACTACATTTATAAATGAAAAATAATAAATTGTAAACAATTAAAACTAAAAAACAAAAAAATAATATATGCAAGATGGAAATATTGGAGCATGTGCAAAGTCCAGTATCGACGCGTATTAGACTCTTAGGCTTTTACGGCAAGAATTTATAGAAGAATTTTTATTAAAAATTTTATATAATATTTAACTAAAATTTACATGCATATTATTGTATTTGAATTAAAAAATTAAAATGAACATAAAAGTAGAATAAAATCGGAACTAATTAAAAAAAAAATGTTAAATTTTCAAAAAGTTATAATTTTCTTATTGCCTATTAGAAACACAATATTTATATGCATATGTACTGTATAAAAATAAATATGTATCGGTTTATTTTAATTATTGTGTATTTAAAAGGATTTAATCCTAAATAATGTTTTAAACTTTTGAACACTTTGTAAGACATTTTCCATCTTAATTTTAAATCTTTTGACCGAAACATCATAAAACAATAGAAATCTAAATTTTATACTCTTATTTTTTTATTTTTTTTTAAATAAAATAGAGTTTGAATATTTATTTTTTTTTAATGAAATATGTTCAAGATTATTATCATTGATGTTTTGTTTTATAAAATAAACACATAAAATAAATACAAAATATGTATACAAATTTATTTGTTTGTACAGAAATATATAAAATATATATATATATAAATTAATGTAGGTATCAGATTTATTAATTTATAAATTATTTATAAGAATTTAATTAAATTTATTTTATGATGATAATATAAATAGATAAAATGATAAAATATATTAATGAAAATATTTTATGAATTAAAATTATTAATTGTGTTTTATTTTGTGTTATAATAATACTATTTTGTTGCAGAGCACCCCGCTCACGTTCTTTGCCCCGCATAAGGTATGTTCAATTCCTAGACAATAAAACAATTTGAGGGGTCAAAACATTTTGAAACAGAAATTTATTTTAATAACCAAAAAAATATCACAATGTGAATTTAAAAAAAAAATAGGAAAACAAATTTTGTCGATGAAAATTTTTGTCTACAAACATTTTTTTTTTTTGAAAATAAATTATGTGAAAAAAAGGCAGAGACAAATTTCGACAAAAAATTAAAAAAAAGGCCAAAATTTAAAATTGTCTAGAAAAATTGATTAAAACAAAATGATCAAAAAATGTCGGGGAAGAACAAAATAGAATTTTTTTGAACCGCGAGAATAAAAATTGGTCAACAAAAATTGGTCGTCCTTAACAAAAGTTTAAAAAAATGAAGATAAAAAACTTTATTGCAAACAGAATAAAAAAGAAAAAAAATTGTCAAAAAAAAATTTAAAATTGGTAAAAAAAAAAATTTTGACAAAAAAAAATGTGTCACTTGTTAGTGAACAACCAAGTGGAAATTTGTTTGAACCCGCTACAGGGTCAGTGCATGAGCCCATCATCCAAATATTGTTATGCCTGAATATATTTATTTGTTATTGATTTTAATAGGTTTTAAAAAAAAACGAAGAAATTGAACGCCTAAATACATAGCGATTGCTATGATTGCTGGATGATATCACTTTTTTCCAACATTTTTGGAAAAGAATTTGCAGTTGTTTGATAGTTTTCTTCACTTATGCCAGTATTTACCGAGCGCTAAAGGCCGCCCAATAAATGTCAAAATTTGGACTTATCTTATATTGACTTTTGTAAGCAACTATTTGGTCAAACGAAATATGTGAAAGTAATACTAATTACTATGGTAAAACTAATTAGCCTCGTCCAATAGTCTTATCTGTATCGTTTATTTAAGAATCAATTTTTTGTAGCTAGAAACGGCATAAACTGTTCAAACTTATGAGCATACCCATACCTACACACTTTTTCTCTTCGACCAATACGAAATGAAAAAAATTGATTAAAACAATAAAATATGTAATTAAAAACTCGCAATTTCACTTCATTTAAACTAAATCCGAAATTTCGGCAGATAAATATCGAATCTGAAGATTTCGTTTAAATCTCCATACCTAAAGTTGCTCTAATAATTCGGTATCTCGAAATTTTTCAACCGAAATCTTGGAGTTTGTCTTTTTTCTTAATTTATGAAAGGTCTTTTGACTTCAATTTATACTTAAAAATCAGTTCTCGATCCTGAAGCTCTGTCGAATAAATATCTTCAAAAAATCAAGACCAGTTCAAAGCAATTATAAAAATACACGATTCTTTTATTGAAAAAAATTATCCTTACAAAATAAATGCATCTTTCTTATATTTGATCTTCCTATAGCTACCATTGAGTGTCCCAATTACCAACCTTTATCGAGCTTATCTCTTTGAAGCTCGATTAACTTTTGACTCCGATTGCCTTCCCAATTCCGAACAAATGAATTTTCCCACATCAATGAGTTTATCCAAATCGATACCAGTCTTAATTCCCATCCCATGCAACATATAAACAACATCCTCTGTGGCTGCATTGCCAGAGGCTCCTTTGGCGTATGGACAACCACCTAATCCTGAAATTGATGAATCTATAACAGAAATACCTGAAAACGAAAAAAAATAACCATTAAAAAGCTCCTTGCAAAATCATCGAACTACTCACCATAATCCAGAGAAGTTAAGATATTTGGAAGTGCTTGTCCATAAGTATCATGACAATGGACAGCTAGTTGCCCAGGTGGAACGACTTTGACTACTTCATTGAGCATCCTACGGAATGTACCCGGAGTTCCAACTCCAATTGTATCACCTAATGATATTTCATAGCAACCCATGTTGAACATGGTGTCAACAAATTTGGCCACTGCCAGTGGACTGATGGCACCTTCATAGGGGCAACCGACCACAGTCGAAACATAACCCCTCACCTTGACATTGTTTTTTTTAGCAGCATCAATAATTGGTCTAAATCTTTCAATGCTCTCCGCAGCAGTGCAATTAACATTTTTGCGAGAAAATGAATCGGAAGCTGCTCCGAAGATAGCAACTTCTTGGGCACCAGCAGCAAGAGCACTTTCGAAACCTTTAATATTCGGCGTTAGAACTGGATATGAAACACCCGGTTTTCGTTTGATTCCTTGAAGAACTTCTGTGTTATCACCCATTTGAGGAACCCATTTCGGACTTACAAAACTAGTGGCTTCAATAGTTTGTAAACCTGTTTCAGATAAGCGATCGATTAGGGTGATTTTTGTCGCTGCAGGGAGAATAGTTGGTTCATTTTGAAGGCCATCGCGGGGTCCGACTTCAACAATTCGAATTTCTGAAGGGACAGATGAGAGCTGGAAGCATGCAATTTAGTGAAAATGGAGATTTTAATTGGTAAATTTATATAGTACTAACTGCACAAAAGGATCTATTGGCAAATTGATTTAGGAAAGGGAAACACTTTTGGGAAAACATCTTTTGTGTTTTTTATAGGGGAAGTGATAAGAAAAGTGACAGTTGATTGATAAGAAACAAAAACAATATTTGGTGGGAGGAATGGGATTTTTTTACTGGTTGACCCAAAACTGTTTCGATTTCTTTATGTACCGCAAAAAAATTACCGAGTAAAAAAAGCTTTAAGGCTTGCCCAGACCAATGCGAAACATTTGGATACGACATTGAACTCTGAAACAACAATACCAACACTTCTCTATGATTGATTTTTCTTATCTTGGTTCAGCAGATTAATTCATCGATTTCATTGGATTTGTTTAGCCTCAGCGCTGAACTAGAGCTAAATCCCAACTACCCTGCAGAATAAGAAGCTCTAAAACGTGGTTTGATTTTCCGAGCCACTGGACCTAACGACGGTATGCACCAAGCGCTCATAAATTTATGAGACGGCAAAAATTGTTTATAGTGAACTTTTAAAAAGAGGCAGAGACTGCTTTTTAGTGACCAAGACTTTCCTTTAACCATTGGTATTTGGCTTCCTTTAATTTTCTATTATGAAAATTTATTTTGCCAGCTGCAATAGGTCCAGTTTTATTTTACAAAACCGTATAGGTAAGGAAAAATTAAATAAATAAATCATTTAAATGTTTTTCCTTTAGGCTTTCATTCCATTTTAATCCTTGTTCATTCTCCTTTGCCATGCTACAAAAAAAGTGAAAAAAAACCAAAGGAAAACGACGTATAAAAAAAAAACACCGAAATTATGAGTTTCAAAAAAAAAGTACCGGTAACGCTGAAATTTTAATTCCTATTCATCAATCTACTACTGCTCCATATTTCCATTCATTCCTATACCAACCGTTTATTATTTTTCTGACATCCGTCTACTACATTCAACTGTCACTCCCGTCTGTCAGCCTCAAGAAAAAAAAAGAAAAAAGTAAGAACTTTCCTCTGCAACTTCTTCATCAATTTTCTAACATTTTTCAACAAATTTCTGGTAGGAAATTTTTTTTTGAAAAAAATGTCTTCAAATCCATCCTCACCAACGGGTGGCGTGACGCCCATGGCCATCGCCGGCCGTATGGTCCGTGAACGTGAACGTCTGGCTGGAATGACCGATGAAGAGCGTGCCTGGCGTAAACAATGGGTTAAGGATCAAGAATTGCACAATGAACCCCGCAGAGTGCCAGCTTTAGATGCAGAATTCCAAAACCCCATTCGACGATTCTATCGTGCTCCATTGGATAAACTATGTGATGCCCTAACACCGTCAATGGTAAGTGCTTCAGAAGCTTACATAACAATACAAAATTTTGTTCGTCTATAACCTATCTTACTGGTCTTCCTTTGGGAAATACAAATAGGGCTTCCAAAAAGCATTCGCTACACGCTTTTGGATTGGCAAAGCACTCTTGGCAATTACTGGTCTGTATGCTGGAGCATATTACTTCAAATATAATCAAAATGTAAGTAAATTCATGGAGATTGAGAGAGAGCCAATTAGAAATAGATTAAATTCAATGTTTCTATTGCAGGATTGGACCAAAAAGGGAGGTTTCCGAGTAATTCGCAATCGTAATACTGTCACTCCCGGAGATCCACAATTCCCTAAGCTCTCGGACCGTTCAAAACCACAAGATTATGCTGCCCGTGGATTTAACCAATCAGCTATTTAAAAGAACAAACCAAAAACAGAAAAAAAAACTTCAAAAACAAGAAAGGAAATTCTGCTGGCAGCCAGTTTGTGTTTTTTAAAATTATCTATAACTTTGATGCATTCTCTGGTCTCTGAAATAAAAAACAAAGAACGTCTCCAGCCATCACTCTCGGTGTAGACACTAAGGAAAGGTCGGTCAATTATTTTTGTTTTTGTTTTTCTTCTTAATTATTTACTATGGAATTTCCCTTCCAAAATCAATTAAATTGCAATTGCCAACAACAAAGTAATAAGTTACCGTCATCACAAGCAATTGCGACACTTTCTTTCGCCCCACATTGCTGCTGGTTCTTCGTCTTTCGTCGCTTCTTTCTGCTGATTCCAGCTTAATTCATATTAAATTCAAAGCCTTCCTTTTCTAGGGAAGTGCGATATGGTAGTTCCAATGGTTCGTTCAATCGATTTGGTCAATATAATTGTTGAAATTCTAGAGAGAATTCCGTATAAAACACATATTTACCCGCACAGTGACCCAAAAACCAGTTATGTATAAGTTATTCTAGAGGTTTTTTTCTATTATTATTTTTCGGTTCGTTCGTGTTTTCTGCTTCGCGAGACTTTTTGGTTTGCGTGTTTATTCATTCGTACGTACTTACGTATTTTTTTTTTTGCAATTCTTTTTATGCACATACAGGTTAAACGAACTACGAAAACAACAACAAATTCATCGTCATCATCATCATTAAAAAGAAAAGGAAACGGCAAAAACAGGTAATCAAACTCAAGAAATATACAAAATTCGAACGAAATTCTTTCTTGACTCCAGTCAGTGCTTAGTGGCAAGTTATCACAATGAATGACAGAAGAGGAGAAGACAACTCGGTGGAGTATATTTTCTTTTATTTTAAAAATCAAGTCTCTTTCGCCCCCCTGGCGATCTAGTCACCCAGACCCAGTCACCATTGCCAGCCATCGTCAGTCCAGTTCCAGTCATAATCCCCACATACCGTCTTTCTTCATTCAAAAAAAAAACAACAACAACAAAACTACCTGGTGAAACTGTTCAAAATCAGCTGACGCGACTATACAGACCCAGATGATGATGACGGAGTATAGAGACAGCTGGTTTTTCTGTTTATATCTGTTTTCTTTTTTACACCGTAATAAAATCCATATGAATTTCAATAAGCTTGTCTCGTTTGCACTTGCGGTGTTTATGTGGGGCAGATCGGAATTCCATTTCAGTCCGGTTTAGTAGTTTTTTTTTTTGTTTTCATTTTTTTTTTCAAAAGAAAAGTGACAGGTCGCACTCATACTTGTATCAAACTTTCGAAATGTCAAAAATTGGCGGTTACCCCTGTTTTTCGAAGAACCATATAATTGTAGTGGTGTACTGCAAGTAAAGTTTCGAAATGGGAGAAAACTAATGTGTGGTAGAGTTGAAAATGGTGCTGTTGTTATTTTTTTTTTGAATTTTTGTTTGGCGCGAAATGCGTTTATTTTGATGAGTGGTGTTGGGAAAGGTAAGGGTGTGATGGCATTAAATTATTGGGTTTTTCTAATGGAAATGACTGGATATATTTGGGTTCAGTGACACTGATAAAATCGTTATTGGAAACGAAATTTCAAAAATAATAGAAAGTACTGTCCGGGAACTTAAAATATAAAATACTTTTAAAAGTTCTTAGATTCTGGTTTTGAAAATTTTTGTTGAAAAATAAAATATCATTAACATGAAAAACATTAAATGGAGGAGATATATGGAATATGGATGAGTAGCAAAAAACTGTAATAGTGTAAGTTGTGATTATCAATTGATAATTGATTAAAAACAATATTCAATATTTATCAACCCAAAATCCAATTAATGCAAACTGTTATGAATTACAAGAAAATAAATATTTTTTCAAATAAAAGGGTGATATATGTATGTATAGTGAAATGATTTGTAATACAAGTGACAAACTATCAATTGATAGTTGTAACTCACGATAAGGGTAAAAATACCTGTTTATAGTAACATCCACCAATTCAAAGCTTTTTAGGTTTGGATTTGACAGTCCTGATATGTTTATTTTACTCACTCCAATAAGCGAAAATAACGCTTGCCTACAAAATTAATTGGAGTATTTACATCATTTGCACTCATTAATCAAATATGGTGAGGGTTTTACATTTGACGACATTTTATTTCTTTACAATATTGTTTTGCACAAATTATTTTGGCACTGAACATTTGTATAGACAAAATCAAGTTGAGTTATTGAATACATAATCTGTGGTCCAGTGGTTAGCGTGCAAGGCCTTCGGTGTAACAGAGCCGCCCGGCTTCGATTCCCACACGAACCAATTTTTTTTATTTTTCAACTGCTCCTATAAGATCTCTTTAATAAAGGTGTTGTAAAAAGTTCTAGTTCCCTATTCTGTTAAGTATTTTACAATGATTTCGTGATTGCGAGATATGGATATTTGTAGCTTTTTTTAATTTAGGAAAAAAGTATTTGTTCTTAAAAGTGAGATGTAACTTCATTTGGCAGATCATTGTTATGTTCTCTTTCTGTCTCATAGAGAAATTTCAAATTTATGGTTCACGATGCGATGGTTCCGAAATACTTTCGTGCAAATTTGGAAACTTGAATTTGTATATGGGGAATGAAAGATTATTTGGAAACTTTGAATTTAATTATCTGATTTGATTAAGGTAACAGAGGCAATAAGGAAAATTCTTCACTTGCATATTGCTCTCTCGATGCATCTTTTTTTAAATTATTAACAATTAAAAAACAGCAAAGAATTTGTAAAAATTCATTAAAAAAATGTACAGTACCAACGTTCTATTCTTTTGATCACTTTATTAACAGATGACTAAAAATTCTGTGACAATAGGTGAGGCCATGCATAAAAAGAAAGTACTTACTAAATGAATAAAATTAAAGAAAAGTGTAAAAGTGTAAACTGAAAACTAAATATGTGATTTGACAAATTGTGTTTATTGATCTCTAGCGCAAGTTCTGAATTTTTACTTTTTCCAGTTATGGTGAAAAGTAAGTGAATACGTAGCTTAGCCTTACAATTTCTAATAAGATGTTAAATTTCTAGTTTTTACTTCTTTAAGCATGACTTGTAACAATAAACTAGTATAGTAAATACTGGATTCATCCAAGTAAATACTACCAATTCACCAGAAGTTTTGAGTAAATACTGTACAAATTATTCATACGTAAAGCAGAAATGTAAGGCTCCTTAATTGATTTAAAATAGTAAAGCCCAATCTGATAAGCTTCTTATTCTTTTGGATACATTTTTTCTCCAAAATTATTTAAGCATAAATATTTTTAAATATCAGCTCTCTTAAACCATTCAACATCTGTTCCAAATTTTTAAAAATTTACATGAATAAACTTAAACGTAATTTATGATTGTTAATGTAGGCATTGAACATGAATAGTATTAACTGTTCAAGTTGGTTTAAACTAACTTAAAAAAATTCCAGTAGATAAATACTAGAATGAAAATTCAAAGCATTTACTAGATTCACTTTTATTAACTGAGTATTTACTTTAATTTTCATCATATGAGTTTCAGTAAATACCTACGAGTACTATAGAAACTTGCTAGTAAAAGAATTTACTTCCATTTGCCACTCGTGTAAATGCGAAATAAACAAGTTCCAGTAACAGTGTCATCATAAATGTAGCCATACCCTTAGCACAATACAAAATGCAACTACTCTCCCAATTCACCAAAATGACGTTCCTTATTAGAATACAAAAAAGAATAGGTACTTCTTTAAATTTTAAAACCGATAAAAATAATTCCAACGAAAATCCAAAATAAATACAACCCACCCCTAAAATTTCAGAGAAAAAAATAACGTTCACCCGAAAGAAAAACCCATTTTCAAATTAAACAGATTCAAATTCCACCACACCACTGCACAAGAGGGTTGCATTTATGTTCGAAAACAGGGGAACACTCCAATCATATGTTTACCTTTTTCCCATCGACGAAGAACTGAACTACACCGATAGGCTCTAGCATGGCAGAAGAATGCGCGCCACCAACAAGCTGTCAACAATTTACCCGCCGAAATGTATATTTGTGTGCGTATTATCATATTGAAATATTCGAAAACTCCCATATCGTCTTTTTCACTTGTACTCGCGAGTCAGCCGGCTATACACCTCGTAGACCAGAATTATACTCTCTCCTACAGTTCTACATTCAGAATTTATTCAGAAGTATATAGCAAGAAAAAAACCACATCCTTTTTTTCTTATCGCCCCCCCATAAGTCCATCGACAAAAAAGGGAGTCTCACTTGGTGAATAGCTGCGCTAGAGAGTGATACATTTCGTTGGGTTGAGGACATCTCTCCTCAAAGGACAATCTATATTACTAGTTTACATTAGAAAAATTGTGTGGTGGAGAAAAATTGGTGCATCTCCCACGCAGCGTGAATTGTGCGGATTTTTTTTGAAAACTTAGTTTCGTGAACTGATTAAACGATAGTGTGTGGAAAAAAGTAAATCCTTGAAAAGGAAACTAAAGGCACATTGAAAAGTGCCTCTAAAAAGACTCAAAGTGCTTTGGACTAAGATTTTTTATACAAGTGAATTTTTTATATTGCTCTGAAACAGGTAAGTCTTTTTCATGATTCCCTTCTAAATGCATTGCCCCCCAAGGACTTCTGCTCCACTTCCTGCCTAAAAGGTTGGGAAAAATTTTCTCACATTTTTTGCCAAAATGGAAAAAAAAAATTATATGTGTGTGGTTATGCAGTGCCCCCTAGCCTGACGACAGCAGATCGCTCGCTTCGAACTTTTTCTTCTACGAAACAGAACATTTTCGCGCGCTCGAAAATTGCCCAAAATCAACTTGTGATATCTCTGACATTTCTTAATGGATTTTTATATAAATCATATGGTTTTCAAGCTGGAATTCTAATCTTTGAAATCATATAATTATTTTTGAATGTCGCATTGAGAAAATAAGGAAATTTCCTGCATGAAAATGTATGTTCGAAAGTACCATGGCCACGACGACACAAGCAACATAAACTTCGAACTGGGGATGAACTCATATAGCAGTGTGTGGGGAATTTGGATTTTTGGCGCAATCATAACAAATTTTCAAATGGAAATTTTAATCATTTCCCAATAGATTTTTGGAAGTTTTCTTGGATAAATTGAAAGAGGATACATTCATCTGTGCGATAGTGAGAAAATTTTTCAATTATCATAATTTTTAGTGTAACTTCTAAGCCCGCCAAAAATTACACCTGACCGCCTTTTTTATTCCACTCTGTGACTTGACATCGTCTATCGTCTCGTTGACTTGGTTTCTCCGGTTTCTTTCTCTTTTTTTTTTTTTTATTTGTATGATGTTTCTTTTTGGTTTTTTGAATTTTTGATTTTCTCCTCTCGAATGGATGGATTTTTGTGTGTCATTTGGTTTTCTACTTGGTGGCATTTCATTTTTCGCGCCCGCCACCGGATTCTATTGCATACACTAATACCTAATATAATTGAAATCTATACTCGTGTCATTAATTTTATTAAATTTTTATTTTATTCAGAAAAACAAAAAAGCAACAATAACAAAAAAGAGATTTGACAAGGTCTACATTTTTGCATTAAAAGCGCGAAACTTACTTTTTTTTTGTTATCTCTCGTTTGATTTGGGGTGTGTGAGGTTGGAATTTAGAATTGCAATGCTCTTTTTATTTTATGTAATGTGAATCTTGATCACATAGTTCCAATCTGTCCTTGGAGGAAATTCTTTGAGAAGATTAATTCGATTTCTTATTGTTTTCTATATTATATTTTTAATAATATAAATTCCAAACATTAATATCTTAAGGCATAGGTATTTCGCTAAAAAAAACATGACCGAGGATGTGCCTGGCAACCAAGGTCCTGTATTCTTCAAACCGTCTATTTAAATATTTTAACTAATCAATAAAAGACATCCCAATGAAATTTCTAATTTCTCTTCCATTTCATTACCACCTGGGAAATTATTTGGCTGTGTAAACATAACACTTCCGGATTTAAAGGACATATTTTAAAATCCTTGTCCGTTTTTTTTACTGACTAAAATGATAACTCATTTCCTTTGAATTTTTAATACTACTTCTGAATCAATAAATAGCGAAAAATAAAATTATTTACATAAATAAACACTCTTCCTGGTAGGTTCCTTTGGTCAAGGATCTTATTCCAAAAAGATCCTGGTATTAATTTAAAAATAAAGTTTAATCTTTTTCGGATCTTTTTTCTATAAATTTGTATAGGTACCTACAGTTTTAAAAATATACTTTAAGGATATTTTTTAAGGACCTGAAGTCAGAGTATCCTACTAACTTTGTTTCTTATGATAAGGGCACCTTTTTTAATTTTTATTGGGGATCCCCCCGGATAAACAGGAAAAATTGTATCCAAACAGAATTTGAAAATGGAATAGCTAAATAATGTTTTCTAAGTTCTTGCATGAATTACAGTTTGGATCCTTTTTCTGGTACCTTGTTATAGCTATACAATATACATATTTAATTAAATTATTAAAAATGTCTCCAAGTATCCTTTTTATGGCCAGTTACTATTGAAAGTTCTGTTTAAATGGTGCTAATCAACCGAAATCTTACTAAAGTTCCTCAAATCAGAGTCCTTTGAAATTCAAACCCTTAATTTGTTTCTGTACTCTGATGATATTCAAGGTCGGTATTCACCAAGCGCTCATAAGTTTTTGAGACTTATTTTTTGAGCTATGAATCTCAGAAACTCACAAGCGCTCCATTTTCCTGGCCTTAAAAATAATCTTCCTAGTTTTTGATTAGGGTTTGATTTCCAAGGACAAAAAGAGACAGAAATTCCTCGAGCAGAATAATTTTTATTCAAAATTAAATTTGTCAGAGAACATCGTTCGTTTAAATGGTAGGGGCGACCCCAGCCCGTGAGCTAAATGCAGGAAGGGTTTTGAAAATCTTTCTTTGGATTTTTTTTTTTTTGAATATTTTGTAAACTAAGAAAAATTTAACACTACAAATTAATAAATTTCAAACTAAAAATTATTGTTCAATATTTTTGGTTTTATCAATCAATCATCATCAATCAAGGAAGTCGGAACTATCGAATTCATCTTTTGTAATGTTGGTCTTTAGTTTTTAATAAATTACGATACAAAGTTTTATAGGTAAAAGAAATATTTTATATTCTTAATATTACAATTTTCAAAAAAAATAGTTTATTGGATTAAAAAAAATCATTTGGTTTTTGAAAACTGCATTTTTGAAAACTGCATATTGAAAATAGGTTAATATTTTGTTTTTGAAATTTTGGTTTTAAGTTTATATTATTAATTCTTAAAACTTGCATACCAATTTTTGTTTGACAATAAGCTGCATACATTATGTAGGAATACAATTTACTTTTTGAAAAAACGATTGAACGATTTTTGAATATTTTTTTTGATATAATCTATTTTTATCTAAGGTAATAACTCTTACGGATGCATGTTTCTGATATATTTTTGTTAGGTTTTTACTTCGTACTTAATGAACTAAATGCTAATCAACAATTTTCTCTCTGAGAAATCGGAGAAGCACAATGGCGCTAAATTGCTAAAGTACTGCTGAATACTTTTAAACGAAAATATCTTTTCCACTATGTGATCTTTTCACAGTTTCGTTCTTTGATTTCCTATTTTTTTTTTTTTTGAAAAAAGTTACAAAGACACAAATTTGTATTTCTCGCCATGTCTATTTGTAAATGCCTTAGCTAAATGAACAAAATGGAGGCACATGAAACGAATATCCAACACTATTTTATTTAGATTTCCCATAATTTTAACACAAAAATATTGGTTGAACGAAAACGATACTTGTCCTAGAATGAAAAAAATCGAGGTTATTAGAAATTTATTACAGTTATTACTGTTAGATTTTACCTGGCTGAGCTTAGCCGTTTCATTAGAAAACTCGCCTGAAGCAATTAAAATTTTACAATAGTGAAAAAAAGATTTAAATGGATTCCACACAGACCTGATTTAAAAATAAACCAAGTGCTTCCTACGAGAACTGAATTTCGAATGATGTCCTTGTAACACTTTGGAAAAAGAAAAATCTTTCTAAGTGCAACTTTCTCCTGCTTTAGTTGAGATTTTATAAGAAAGAAAGAAACTAGGTATATAGGATATAATGTACTGGTGGCCTTGCCCTTTTTTTTGGAACTACAAAGTAGGTAGGTATGTATGTATATAGATTTCTAACTATAGAATGGAAAGTAACCAGGTATCTTGAGATTATGAAACATTCTAAGAGGTTATAAGGGTCCTAAGGACAAGCTAGGTTGAATCTTTAGGTACCTACAAAATTATTAAAATAAACTCACAGAAACAATAATCTCGTATTTGCTGTATATTGGAATACACATTTTGGATTCTTATTCTCTTCATATACCTCCAGAAATTCTTTTAAGTAAAGACTGATCGAATTCCCAGAAATTCTTAAAAAAAAGCCGGGATTTTCTTTGGGTATTTCACATTTTATTCCATCATCATCTTCTTCGTTTTCGTTTATGATAGCAAGGAGTTGTGTCTGTGGTGTATATTCTTTCCCCAGGTACTCGGTAACATCTTTCTACCACATTTTGTTGGGCTTCTGTTGTTTTTTTTTTTGTGGATCTTCTCTTTCCTCCATGTGATCTTATACATATTCAGGGTTTTTAGTTTACTTTGCGCGTTTTCCTGTTTTCCTTTGTTTAAAAACAAAATTGTTAAAAATGTTTTTTTTCTGTGCTGGTTTTGTAGATTTTTCACTGGAATTACAGCTGTTTTGAGCGCGTAAAATGACAACGACGAAAATTAGGAATAAAAGATAGGTACAAAGAAAAAGTATAGATAAGTTTATATATTTTTTGGGAGGACCTGTTTGCTTAAATATTGTACCTATCTATAGACTTATATAAATAAAGGTATCCAACATGTAAATATGTATATTTAACCAAAAAAAACAAAATTTTTTGTATTTGTAAAGTACTTGAATGGAGAAGGAAGGTGGCGGTGTTTTTTTTTCTTTCCTTTTTTTTAATGGTAAGAAAAAGAATTTTTTCATTCATAAAAATTTATCGTTTTGAAGATAAACCCAGATTCCTTGTGGTACGTCTCATCAACTTTGCGGGATATCAGTTCTGTTTTTTTTTATTTTCTATTTTTTTTTATCGATAAGAGTAAGAGATTAAACAAATTTTAAAGTGCGAGAGCGGGTTGTGCCCTTTAACATTTGTATGTAATTTTTTTTTCGTTGTTCACCCTAAACTACATAAATTTAGAGATAAAACAGAAAAAAGCGCGGTATACCACGAGGTATAGGCGTTGGACCAGTTTTGTTTGATTTTTTTTTTGTTGTTGCTGTTTTGTTTTGTATTGTTTTTAGATGGCGCAGAGATCGAAAAGATAGGAAAGGATTAATTTTGGTGGGTCTCTTTTTAGATGCTAATTTTTTCTATATATTTTTGTTGTTGTGAAACAAGGACCCTTTGAAAAAAATTTATTCGAGGAATTCAATATTGTTGAAGGTGCTAATAGATAGAAGGCTAAAAATTAATGATAATGGCCGTGAATTTTCTCGATTCTTTTTATTTTTATGTTTTTTTTTTATTTAAAAAATAAATTCAAGGACTAATCATCGTAGGAATGGATGGATTGGTGTTGAAAGGGGTCGTTTTCTTCTCAATCACAAAAAATCTTAAGATAATGAGATTGTGTAATTCTCACGGTTGTCGACGATGGCGGCGGCATAAAGTACAGATTTGTTTTTATATATATTTTCATGGATGTAGGTCGATCATCATGGGGGTTGACCCAATGTGAATGGATAAATGAAGATTGAAACTATTTTAAGGAATTTCTTTTGATTTTTAGTGGTAATGGATTTTCATTGCTGTCGTATCAGGATAATTCTTGGAATTCGTTATTTGTAAAAGAGTTACAGAAGAGGAGAAAGAAACGATTTGTCTTGAATAATTTTTAAGTTTTAATTTTATTCTTTTGTACTTTTAAACGAAATTTGATTATCAAGATTGTCACTCTGCCGATTTAAGTGACCCTTTTCTTTGTTATCACGATTTATGGTGATAAAGAAATTTTAAACTGTTGAATTAGAGTTATATCGTTAGACTCAAAATGTGTACTGGTTTCTCAGAGAAATAAAACAAAATAATATGAAATGAAACAAAAAATAAATAGAAAAAAATGCAAGAATTTCTAGAACCATATCTAGTAGGTAGTTTTTTGGTTTTGTTGGTATAACAAAATATAAATCCTGTCAGTTTTCAATTAGGTATGATATTGGGTGTGAATTAAAATTATCTTCAGAGTCAATATCATTTTTTGTTCTCAATACATTTTTAAAAAAGTTGTAAGCAGTTTTGGCGGGTGAAATTAAATCACTCGTCGACTCATCTTACTTCAATCGCATTGATTTAGCTATTTAGTGGTAGTTTAGTCATCTAAATTTTTGTTATAGCTTGAAAAACATGCGTTATTCATAACAAAATAAAAGCAATGAAAATGTTAGCAACAAAACAGAATAACATTTACTCACATTTACTAGCTAAATCGATTTTCAATGAAAGGTGACTCATTTTGAACTAGCTTATTCTCGGCACTTAATCAAAATCAGTACTTCTTCGGGCACAGATACAAAATCATAGTTTTGAGAATAATAATAAAAATCGTTTAAGAGAAAACGCATCAGGTTTTTGGACACTTAATACGGTAGACAAAGAAACAAATGAAAAAAATCTTTATGGAAATGATTCAGACATAAAGAAAGTTTACCTGTACTGTTCTTATTCTCAATACAAAAAATGTATAATTAAAGTTTTTTTTTTGTGTATTCCATTAATTTTTGTATGCCATCATGTTAACATAGTAGAAATAATCAAAATGCTGTTCAGGCTTTCCAAATAAATAGAATGATTTGCATAGGATGCATAAAAAAAATAATTTTTTAAAAAAATGTCCCATTGTATTTTCGGTTAGGAACGGGGTGTAAATAAAAGAATTTCTTATGCCTACTTTTAATTTAAAGGAAAAATTAACTAAAAATTCAATTAACGTTACTTTTTAAGACTAAACAATGGATTATGAACGAAATGTGATTGATTTTAAGAACCGTACAAGTAACTGGATTTGTACTGTTCTTGCTCTCGAGTGGACTGTTAATTTGCTCAGCTCAAAATTCGATTTTTGGCACTTGTACTGTATTCACACTTACCGATTCAATTAATGTAACAAATTTGTTTGATTTTAGTTATTGTTTATACAAGTAACTCACTTTAATATTTTTATATAATATTTTCCAATTTTAATTTTAAAACCAAGAAAAACAGATATGGGAAGCAAGCGTTTGCATTTTTTCCACCATTTCATGGCATTACCCTAAAAAAAAATACGATGCGTAAATAAGTTTTATTCAAAAAAATAATTCCAAAGTACATCCGTAGACATTTTTAACTTGGTCCTTAAGATGTGACTTGAGTTATTTACTTTCCCATCATACACTTTTCCGCATTCTTTCATTTTTTGCTTATTAAAATTATCCGGCTAATTCAAACAAATGGATCGATTGGATACTCACATAATTTATTTCTCTTTCCAAGTCAATTTAATCCTTCCGTACTTATTCTTTTTTTTCATTTCTTTAAAATTCTACTCATAAGAAATTTATGAAGAGATTGTATCTCCGTTTATAAGCATTCCTTGCATCCAGGTATGCAATCTTCGAAAAGAATTCAGAGGTATTTACCTTGATTGAACAAAAAAAAAAAAAATATAATTAGTCAAACCTGATACATTTCGCTATAGTTTCTTAGAATATCACAGGTAGAAATTTATATTTGCTGCAGAAGTCCTCATAAGGATTAAAGTGAGAACGCAAAAGGATAAAAGTGCACAATCAAACTCACACAAAGTTAAACCAAATCAACAATGAAAAATTGATTTCGAAAAAGGATTTCTTTCTTTAATAATTGAAAGAATGAAAATATGTGTGCACCTGATTCGAGACTTCTTTTTTTTTTGTTGTATTTTTATCAATGTTCACACACAAACTGTTTTCAGATTGCGCCCCAAACAAAACTAAACATATTCTCTGTCATCATACAAAAAGGATCAAAGGGCAACAGACGGAGAGTTAAAAAAAAAAATAAATTTAATTTACATATGATTTCCCAAGGATAAGCACAAATGGAATTATTATTATTATTATTTTCGAAAATGAACTAGCGAGAAAATTCCCCATATCATTTTTCTAACATCCAACAAGGATCAAATTACAAAAAAAAATGTTTTAAAGTAGGATAACAAAAACCAAAAACTAAACGTAAATAAAAATCAATGTAATGTTGTGTGTTTGGTATGTATTTAAGGTTTTCACATGATTTTCAAAAAAAAAAGGAAAACTGATTTTAAAATGGTCATTAAGTGTATTTTGAAATCAGTAGTTTGTTTTGTTTCCAAGGACATGCTCATAAATAAGTTTGTTCACACAGCAATAATTTTGTTGGTTCTTGAAAAAAACAAAAATTGAAAACTGTCTGTTTGCTCCAGTTCGTATGGATATTCAGTTGGAGATTAATTTTGTTGTTGGTAAAAAGTATCACCACAACGGAGAAGGAGTACCATAATTGAAACTTGAAACCAAGTAAACAAAAAATTTTACATGGAGGTATCTATGTCCATTATGAACTGATAATGAATGGTTTTCGAACGAAACCAGTTTATATTAAAAACTTTGTCAACTGAAACTAATTTGAATTGATATAATTTGAAGTTGGTTGCAGAAAGAGTCAAGTGTCAAGGAAGTAGTCATTTAAACATTGTGGGAGGTTGGCAATAAATAATGTTATGGCTTTAAAAAAGTTAAACTCCTTGGCTTTGGTTAACTATTCTTCTAGAGATCTGAGACATATTTTGTAATACGCTAAACTCAAAAGTAAATAAAATCGATTTTCAGGTTTTCAGGCTTTCCGTCTTTTTTCTTTAAGTTCAGGGGTCGCATTTCGGCGGGGGTTGGTTGTTAATCGAGCGCCCACAGGCTAGCTGGTTGGCGGGTATGTGTGAAAATCTGAGAGTAGACTTCGTTCCCAAACTGTTTCGTTTCAACTTTGTTATACATTTGCTATGCAGTGTAACAATTTTGACTCTGTCCACTTGGTTGTTCCGACAAAATTTTTTTCAGACAAATATTTTTAGAGTTTTTTTTTGTCAATTTTTTCGATAAAAAAAATGTCCACTTGATTATTTCCCGAATTTTTTTGACGAAATTTTATGTGGACCAATTTTTTTTCCTTTTAATTTTTACCAATTTTCATTCTCGGGGTTTAAAAAAAGAAGAAATTTCCATCAATTTTTTCAAACAACTTTTTTTTTGCTTTTTTTACAATTTATTTAAGAAACGTTATAATTTTGACATTTATAAATTTTGATCTTAATAAGATTTTACAAAACCACAAATGGTCAACAAGTAATGTGCGGATTGAAGCATATCAGTTTGAACGACCTCTTTTCAGCATTTGCTTCCCAAGATATAGGCAAAACCAGACAAAATCCAAGATGGTGCCACTTTTGTTTGGGATGGTGTTACCTCATTTCGGAATCTTGAACACATTTTCATTGAAAATCAGTTAGTTTTGTCTCGCACTGAACTTAGTCATATTTTTCTTTATAAATTTAAAAAATTCCCATTGCAATCGTATAAGTTATTTTTTCTTCTTCCCCTCATATTTTAAAAAATATTTCCGTTTAAATGCTATAAAGCATTTGACTTACCAAATTGTTCTAAATAACTCATTCGTTATCCTTATCAAAAACAAAAAAAAAAAACCTTCACAAATTACATTTTAATAATGCTTAAATTCAATCGACCATTTGACGAAATGTGGTGTCCTTATTATTTGTTGGTTTTTTTGCATTCTCATATAAAACAAAAAATATGCGCAACATTAATTGTCCTCTGGTGCCATATGTGACAAGCATTGTTCGGTATTTTAGATAAGAATGAAAAAAAAGGTCATGTTGCGTGACAGCAGCGCAGGAATAAAAAAATGCAATATGCTCAACAAATGTCAATTTTTTTCACACCTCTAGCGGCTCTGTTTCCTGTGTGTGAAGTCAATTGTTCCTGGAGAAATTCCGTTGCACATTGATCACAAAATAGTTACAGATACGCGCATTTATAACAGCGTAGGAGTTGTAATATGTATTATTTTTTATGACTTCACATAATTATTATTTTCACCACATAATGTCCTTTTTTAAACTCTGACCCTTTTTATTTATTTATTTTTTTTTAATTTTTTAATTTTCTAATTTTTTTATTTTCTTTTTTTTTCAGTTTGTTTTTTTCGTTTATCTTTAAAATTCAAAAAAAAAAGTTCGTTAAACCTGATATTTTAATAAAGTGAAAATCTCAAGACATCTATACGGCTATTGAGCCGGCTAATTATGGACTGTTTTCTGAGGTAAGTTTAACAATTAATTTTATTTTATATTTTTACTAATTTTTTGTTTGTTTGTTTTTAGTTCAAAGTCCATAAGTTCAATGTCTTATGTGTGGGAGTATAGAATCCTTACTGTTTTATGTTGCCAAAGATTCTAATCATTTAATTGTTTGGTGTTGTTCTGAGGGAGAGTTATATTTTTTCTCCATGTTCCGATGGCAGTTAGTGATAATCCTTTCCTTTATTTTCGATGACATTTTTTTTGTTAGTCCCTGCCCCCACACACTCACACAAGAAACTAACAACTTATGGAACAGGAAGTCAAGAGGTCACAGATGGCACGGTGTTATTTTTGTGGTTACTAATTTTACTTGGCTCTAGGATGTCCTTTAGTTTTGTTTTTAAATTGATGTGTCTTGTGCATCAGCAGATATGTATGCAGTTGCATTTTTTTCACCGTTTCGTTGTCTTTTAAGTCAACTGGAACGAGTGTCATTAAGTGGAAGTAAAATTAAATTGCTCATTTGGAATGAGATAGTAAAAATTTAAAAAAATAGAGGGACAACCAATTATAGTAGGAAGAAGCAATGATTTCAAGGATGAAAGGATGAGAATCTAGAGTTATGAAGACAAAAATGAAATTTCAATGAAAAGTATTCAACGAATGCGAAATTAATTTTTAAAATAAAATTAGTTTGAAACAAATTTTAAAGGAATAAGTTTTCTTATTCAAGAAAGTTAAGAAAAGCATCACTGCTTAGAATTTTTATAGTCATACCACAAAAGTTAAATCTTAACGGCGCCGCTGCCTCATCGATTTGATATGTCAGTTTGGATGTCATCAAATGATTTAAACCTGATAGACGTTGTCCTAACGTATTGAATATCTTAAATATCTATAACTCCTTAAAATCCTCCTGTAGAAAACAAATTTTCATTATCCTGTTTAAATATATATCTTTTTATTTTTATTATCTTTGATTGTTAAATATTCAATCAAATATCTACCCCTATATGGGCATATCTTCACCCTTGATTTAAGAACTTCCGTCCGAAGGTACCTAATCAACCAGAAATTCAATATGTATTTTGAGTACCAACTAATTTGACACCCTTTTTTCATATTGATTTTTTTTGTTAATTAAAAAAAATTTCCTTCCCCATGATTTTTCTCAGTTCTTTTTACTTTTGTTCCACTCAATCAAGACGAATTGCATTGTTGTAAATTTTCTCAAGGATACAATTTTGCATACATTTACATGAATTTGTCAAAGTCCTTTTATGATTTTTCAAATTAGGTTATATGATACTTTATTATCCATGCATAAAATGCATGTAAATAATTTATTGCACAACAAACCCTCATTTCTCATTTTTTTTTTATTTTGCAGCAAATCCAAGTTTCAAAATGATACCTTCAACAACAACAGCAAGGATTCAACAAATAGTAAAAATAACAACAATACCAGTATCACAAATAGCAATAGGAAAAGAAAGAAGTCTTGTAGTGAAAATAAAACATCAGCAACAGCATGCTCATCATCAACATCCGCTCACAGATCGAAGACAAAAATTAACGTAGGATTAAATACAAATAGTGATGATGATACGGCTATCCAATGGTTTTCATCTTCATCATGTCCATCTTCAAGATCATCTAGTCGCTTAAGTAACAACAGTAGTTCATCGTCGAAAAGAAAAAGACGATCATCATCATTTTTGGACGATAAGGTGAGTTATAGGGATTTTTTAAAAATTTTGTTCGTAAGTAATATTGTCTAGGGATGTATGCCGGCCTGGTGTAAACCTTAATTGTTCTGATACTGAAATTTTTCGAATTACTCAAACGCAAGTTGCCGAACTTTTGGCTTTCTCTTTTTTTCATTATTATTTTATATGAGACAGACTTACAGATCTGTGTTTTCCGATTGTAAATAAGCATTAAGTAGTTTTATTTGCATTCGGTAAGCATATTTTCTATAAAATAAACTTATTATCAAAAAATATGATTTTTAAGTTTTTTTTTTCAATCAGAATGAAAAAGCGAATTTTCCAATGGGCAACGTAAATGTGTGATTGTCAATGGAATGTGAAAACCAGTGAATGGAGCAACTTAGTTGAAACACTTGCTTCAATTGAATCGATGAGTGTAAGAACACCACAAGCGCCATCATTCAGAAATCAGAAATTTATTAATATATAATAAAAAAATATACTAATTTTTAGCAAAGAGAAGTCTGTTATAAAATATCTAACAGAGAATAAAGTTTTTTTCCTGAGAGATATCGAGTTATAACATTTTTTCTTGAATTTTCAGTTTAGCGGTTATACTGTTCTTACACTCACAGATTCAATTGAAAAAAAAATTTTTGGTTGTATGTATTTATAAGTTTTTCAGTAGCTTTTGAAATAGAGTTCATATTCAATAGAACTTTTAAATGTCATCCTTTCATTCAAGATCAAGGAAATTTTACCTTTTATTTTGAAAGTGACTGTATTAAAATTATTTTTAGTTTTTTGAACTGAATCTTCTTGGAAATCGATAAAATCGAGCCATATTATAAACAAGAAGTGGAAATGTCACCTTATGTTCCTATCGAAAAATTAAGCAACATCGCCCGAAATTGAAATATCAACAAAGGACTCTTGATTATGAACTATGCTCTAAAATTATGTACTAAATTTGGTTTAGAAATTTGAGTCCCAATGCCTACTTTTTCTGTAGACGCAAAAGTTTCCAAAATAAAGCTTTCGAAACGCTACAAATTGCAATATTCCACTACCTTAATATCCAATTTAGGTAATCTTAAAACCTTGTGTTATATAGAAATTTAGTGTGTTCTGGGGAAAAAAACTAGAACATTGTAGTTTTCAAACTCTTCTGTGCCGAACTAAGTCAATTACAAACATTCTACTTTTTTTTTTTTTAATTTTCAGTCCATTTACTATCAACCCTTTCAACTTTTTGTATTGCTTCAAACAAATAAGTAAACAAACGACACGTATTGTTTACAACACTCTATTATTTGCTTCTGCTTTTAGCTTTTTCGGCAAAACTTGAACAATCAAATTGGAAATTGAATAATGTTCTTCCTCAAAGATTCTTTTTAAAAACTTCTATTTTTTTTAGAAGTATTAAAAAAAAACAATAAGGTTTGAGTGCATTTCCCGTGTGACATTAATGAATCTTAAAAAAAAACTTGGACATTTGAATAAATTTTTGTCTGTATAAAGTCAACTTTTACTTGTATACAAGAAAAAAAACATCATTTTTATTTCCTTTTGAACATTTAATCTAAAAGAATTTTAGGTATTTTGTTTGTTAAAAAAAAAACAAGTTCCTTTCATCTCTTCAAAGCTTCATCAATGACAAAAAAAACAGGTATATTAAAGAAAAGAAGACAAATTAGCCCTTGCATATTAGCTATATCAAATTTTGCATTCTTCAATGCATCGCTTATTTGTCACAAGAAAAAAAAACAATCATAACCCTTTCGTCTTCCTCTATATCCTTATCTAATTCTCACGATGCAAACCGTGGTAAACTTTTTTTTGGTATTGTCCTACCTATCACCATCACACAAAACACTTTTCAAATCTTTCGCTTGAATGCCACCAAAAGAAAGCAGCATTACCTCATTTACAAACAAATTATATGCAGATCCTCCAGGATTGATCTTTATTTTTTGACACATTCAACGACTTCCGTCATTCTTGAAGAAGAAGAACGTTACTGTTCCGTAAAAAAAAGTACGGTAGATACATCTTTTGTATATTTTATAACCGTTTTTTTTTTGTTTTGTTGGGCCAAATGTTGTTTCGATGAATATTTAATGAATCCTTTATGAAACAAGATCATACATCACTTTACTTACCCCAAACAGGATCAGTTGTATAAACTAAATGATATCCCAAATCTATATAATTTATCATTCAAGGATATAAGTTATTTTATTTGTATGTACCTACTACTATCAACCAAGATAACACAAGTTTGTTCCTGTTTTTATTCTAATTACTGTCCCATCATCAAACCGTATGAAAGAAGTTTTAACGAACATTTTTTTCCTTTGTGCTACTGGAAAAAAGTTTAACATACTACCTACATCCCTTTTATGTGTGATATTGTCCCATAAGAAGAATCCAACGACGACGTTGAAAGAAAAATCTACCCTTAAGGTGTTCAGGCATGCGCAACAGCGCAACATTACGATGCACACGTAACACATTCCTTTTGAGGACCAAAAACAGCACAGAGAGAGTTGCCTTTATATTTTTCACCTTTAAGGACATTTTACACATTAGAAGAAGTATTGTTAAGTTGAATGTATAAGAAGGAACCCCCTTTAAGAATTCCAAAAGACATCTGCCACACACCACCACGACACTATTTGGGCAAAGAAAAGAAAGAAAAAAGAAAAAAAAATGAAAAAAGGTTTCCGACAGTTATAAGTTGGGGTTGGCTTGGCTTGTTTGTCGTTTGGATTTTTTTCTGTTGGACACATGCCTTGTCGTTCTCTACGATGACGATGACTTAAACTGCGACGAAGTCTACAATCTACACTGCCCTTCTTATTGCAACGACACACAATTTTTACATAATCAATGGTTGATGGTTGAATAAATTCAATTTTCGTCTTTGGATGGATTTAATTTTATACCAAATATATATTCCTGCTCAAGATTAGGGGAAGTTTCTTAGGGGTGCGTGCCAACGCACTACACGCTGCGGCAGATGATACACAAGGTACTCTACAGACGTAATCAACAACAACTGATGCAATTGATCAAGAAAAAAAAAAAAGAAAAAGAAGAAGGTACCTAACTATACATAACATACCAATGGCAATGGGTGTGTGGATTATTCCAGGTGATGTTATTTAATTTTGAATTATTAAATGATTACCGTTGTGCCAATGATCCTTTCAATTTTTTTTTCTTCTAGGATATGTGTGACGTCTTATCGATCATATTTTATGTCTTATCTTCAATTGATCTTCTATTTCGTTTTTTTTTTGCGAAAAAGATATCCCTGTTGATCCTTTGGAAGAATTGCAATTTAATCAGGCGTCGAAATTTATTGCACAAAACACATAAAATACCGAACAAGAAGAACAAAATTAGGGCAGAAGGATCGTATCGATTGTTGGAAAAAGGATTTATGTATTTTTTTTTAAGTTCTTTCCCGGTGCAAAAGGGGTTAATCATTATTATTATTATTATTGTGCAGCAGAAGTACTTGTTTGTTAAACCTTAAAAAAAAGGATTTCTTCCTTGCAAGAGACAGATTTATGGGAACATGGCTTATTGTTATTTATTTTATGAGTTTCTTTTATGTGGGAACTTTTCTTTAATCCTGTTTTTTCTTTATTTCATTTTATTTTTTTCTTTACTGGCTTTTCTGGTTTTATTTTTGAATCTTTCAAAAGTTTTGTTTTCGGGAGTTTTTTCTATTGTTTGAATACAAAAAAGAAGGCAATTAATACTTTTTTTTATTTTTTGGCCACAGAAATGTAGTTAAGTTAGAGACAATTAACAGGCAGTAAAAATTTAACAAATTGAGTTATTAAATTAACAAGAATGATTTAACACCACAAAGAAATCAAGTCGTCCTTTTTTTATTATTTTTTTTGTGGTGTTAAAAAATAATAAATGTGGGCAGAATGCAGTTTAATGAAATCATTTAGAAATTGCATTGTATAACCCTTCTATGATGATAAAAATTTGTAGTAAAATTATTTTATAGATTTTTGAAAAATGTCTTGAACAAAAAAGACTTAAGAATTTAATTCAATGATGTAAAAAATGTACTTGAAATATAATAAAAGAAAGCATTAAAAATAATTATGAAAGGATCAATAAAATTGTGGTTTCTAGTTAAATACTTTTGATAGCTTCCCCTTTTCTAATTAAAACTTTCGAGATCTAAATAGAATAAAACCATTTTCCAGTCTGTTTGACAGAAAATATATATATAAATATATATAGAAATAGGGATTATTTTAATTTTATCACTTCATATTACTTAGATCAGGAAGACATTTATTAAATCAAATTATCGATATAGGACCGAATACATTTACTGTGGTAGCTTCTAATTTTTGAAACAGGTACAAATTGAGAAGCAAATTTTATTCAGGATAGCCACCATTCTTTTTGCTTCCCATTAGCCCCAGGATGTACATATCTTACTAAATCAATTGGTGTATTCGAAATGATGAACAACTTATTTGTCAATTGATTAAAAATATATTCACAAACATATTTAAAAAATAAACAACCTCGCTCCACTCACAAAATTTCCGAAAAAACTCACTTCCTTATCCTCAATTCAATACCATTCCGAACCAATGTTTGAGCATGTTGTTCTGCTTGATTAATATCCCGTTGTAAATTCAACAAAGCCGGATACAAAAGTTTCTTTTCAAAACGATTGATACTCTTTGGTGGACCGTATACTGTTTCAATGCCATGTTGACCTAAATCAACCAATGAAGTTAAATACCTAGCTGGAGCTTCATCTGGGGCCGATACAAAAGCATATTCAACAACATCGCTTTCACCATTTAGTGCTCTAACAATAGATTCAATGAATTGACTAATAGCATAACCAGTTGCGAATTCGGCTCCATAGGATTGTTTCTTTTTGATCAAGAAACGATTATGAAGTCGTTCGGATTCAGTGATGGAAAGTTCGGTGGGTTTGTCTTCTTCAGAGACAGCTGCTTGGGAAAATATTGGGGCAATTGTTTCGGCTGCAACATAAAAATGAGAGAAATTTTTGTTATTTTGAAAAAAGGACAGTTTTACCAGTTGTTCCTCCGGTTAATGGTATGAACACATCTGTTGGATCGATGTTCAAAGCTTCTGCATATACAACTCCCGCTTGCATTAGGTCCATAGCAGTTATTCCAAGAATCTTATGTGAGTGTTGGAAGCCTTGTAATACAAGCAATTCATTTATTGCAGGAACTATTGAATTCAAAGGATTTGTTCCTATTGCTAGAATAGCCTTTAAAAAAAATATTTCGTCAATACAATATATTTTGGTGAACACTATTATTTATTTTTTCTATTTTGTACTTCTGGACACATTTCCATGCAACATCGAGCTATGTTAGCAACAACTGGAAAATTCATTTCAAATGTATCAGGACCAGAATTTTTATTTGGATTTGGCTTTGACCTTGCTAAAACTGCAACTATATCTGAATCCTAAAAATATTTTTACAAATTTTTAAAAATGTTTACGAGAAATAAGTATGTAGCAGGTATATGTACCTTTAATGATTGTCTTAATTTTACTGGCCCAACATGTTCCTCCAGAGTATTTGGTGTATTTATTAAATTTAAATGATTAGAAATTTGTGTTATTTCCGTTGATGTATCAAACAAACTCAAGCGAATATCAAGCGGCGAAGTTTTTAAACAATAAGAAATTATGCGGCCAAGATTGCCAGCTGCCCCACAAATGGTAATTTTACATTTTCTTGAATTTCTTGATGAGAAACGTCGAAAAAAAGATTTCCAAATCAAATTGTTCATTGCTTTTTTGTTTGTTTGTTTTTTTTTTTCGGAAAATATTCTCCTGTAGTGACAGTTTCGAAAATTATTGTTTTTTGAATATTTAGTTTTTTTTTTTTTAGCAAGAGTAGTCATCGTATAGCTGGATTAGCGAAAAGTATTGCGATATGATAAATAGAATAAGGAGAATAAAATAATGTTATTATCTACTTCTAGGCCCCTCGGTGAATTTTTTTATTGGGGAATTTAATGATTAAACTTTATAATTGAAATAAAACGATAAAACGTGGTGTGCTTCGTCCCAGAGCTTTCAAAAAAAAAAATAAAAAAATTTAAAAACTTTTTTACCTTTTTAGTCATTGATTTTATTTATGTAGTTTTATTGACTTAGTGTTTTTGTATCTTAATTTATGTACAACAAACAACGAATTTCGTCAAAAATAAAGAAATGAAATGTTTTGGCTTGAAACATTGGCTGACGTACATAGTTTTTGTTTAATTTTTGCCTTTTTCAACTTAATTTTTTTAATCTCGAGTGAATAACTTCATTTAAATATCACAAAAAAATTCTTTTCTGCTCCTACCACCTCCAAAATTACTTGTTCGATATTAGATATTTACAATTGCATTTATGTAGGTATTGCATTATTATTTTGGCAAACGTTTATTTAACTCCAAGCTGAATATGTTGGACACATTATGTACATAATGTAGGTCAAAGAATTACAAACCATAGAAATGTTTAAGAAAAAACCTTTAAAAAAATTTAAGATGTTTGAAAAAGACGACTCCAAGCATTTATGTGACAAATGTTCAGTGTTGGATTCGAAAAAAAATCGAAAACTAAAAAAATCTGCCTGTCTGTATAGACGTACAGCTTCTGAAACGATTTTCTTCAGACTTCATATTTATGGTTTTTTTAAGAGGTGTAATCGATTTTTTTAGCTTAAAAAAAAAACGGTAGGTACATGTCATTAACGTTAAGACAAACACTTATCTCGAAATTGCCTCTTACGTTTTTGATGATGTTTTTTTCATGGGTTTTTGTAAACAATTGAAATTATTTTTTCAAAAAATTGTTTCTATACTTTTTTTGGATTTATGAAAAAAATGACTTTTTAGGAAAACTCAATATTTTTGAAACTGTTAAATATTTATATCATAACATTAAAAATTAAAGTACCAGTTTTCTAAAACTATAATTTTTTAAGCATAAAAATGGTTTTTTTAAAGCCGCTTTAACAATTTTTGAAATTTCTTTTTTTTCAAAAATTACATATTCTTCTGATTCTTTGGACGATTTTCCAATTTACCTTTTTTTATTAACCAAAAAAATTGCAATTATTCGCACATAAAACTCCAAACGCCGCCGTTTCCAAAACTGTCCCATCTGCCTTTAAAATGATAATACAAAAAAAAATATATACTAAAAGTCACAGGGGGTGTCGTTCTTTCTAACAGGACTTCCTACTATTTTATTCATACGATTTGATCTGATTTAAGGAGCCAAACATAAAAGAACTATAGTTTTACTTAATCTTGAATGTATCGAATACTCCTTGATTTATTTTCCATGCCCATTCTTCAAAGAATCTATTCATATATACAAATCATTGTGTTGCAGATTTATACGCAAGAGGCTACCAATCGTCCAGTTGAGACGTACTATCGAATCCTTAATCATAATTATTGTTTGGCAGTAAAAATCTTAGAAAATTCTAAAGAAAAAAAAAATATGAACCTCTTATGGTTTAGAGGGGTGGGGATAATAATAAAGTGCGACACAATTGCAAAAGTTCTTTTATTCTTCTCGTATCACAAGGAGGGAGGATCATAAAAATGTGCACGCAACGGCAAAAATTACAAGAAACATCGATTGTATACTTCCTAAGTAATTTTGTGATTTATTGCAGATTTTTTTTCAGTTCTTTCTTCTACCTGGGAAAAAATCACAATTAAAAAAGGTCCTTCTTAATCTTCTCTCTTTTTCTATCTTTAGCTCGTTAAGAAAATCCCAAGTAGGTAAACCTGAATTAAGGATAACGACCAGGTTTATGTTTTTTTTTTTTTTTTTTCCTTCAGGGGTAGCAAGTAAGTTAGGTAGAAAGAATTTTCAAAACGAGCATATATAGAGAGAGAAGAGAGAAAATGAAACAATCAAAAAGAATCCCCGCTGATCCAGATTTCCTTAGATCTTCGATTTGAGCTGAACGAAACAGTCGTTATTTTTAGTTTCTATCGTGCGCTTTTCATGATCGTGTTGCACCTCCTGAAAATATCCCTGGAGGAATCAATAATATATATATATATATGTGTAACAACTGATAGAAGAAAAAGAGATTCAACGAGAAAAATAAAAACTGGATTGTAACTGAAGCATACCAATGAATCGATTAAAATAAAAAAAAATATAGTAAAATTCCTTCCTCAAAGTGCCGTAAAGTGTGTGAAACTAAATTCAAGAAAAAAGAGAAATCTATTGAAGCACATTTCATTATTTTTGGATATGAAATTATTGGAAAACATTTTCATACAAAAAACAATATTCAACTGAACAAGTCGTCGTCGTAACGTTTTTTTTTTTTTGAAAATTTATTTGAAATTATAAAAACGATTTTCTCGTGCGGTGTATTCGGACTGCTGTTTTTTGACATGAAATACAGTATAAAAAGAACATTCATGGAAATGGTACATAAAAAAAAAAATAATTTATATAATATTTAAATATTTTAAACGAAAAATTACTAGATGTTAAAAAATCGATTTTTTCATATCAAAATCGTTACGAAAAATTGAAGGAAAAATAATTCGGGTTTTTTCTAACTTAAAAACGTAACGGCACCAAAAATATATAACAAGCGCTTATTTCCAAAACCCAACAGCCTTGCTTGCAGCATTAATAATTTCTAAAAAAAATCATAATCGTTCCGATGTTTTCCGAATTTTTTAAAACAAGTCCTTGGCCTTAATCTTTTGAATTGTTCAGTTCTCTCTGGTCTTAAAATTTCTAGGAAAAAAATCTGTTTTTCGACTGTTAAGAAATGTTCACTGATAATTTTGATACCAAGGGAATAGTCAATATTTTCAGTTTGAATTAGATTAACTTGGAGATATCGGTCAACACTTACATTTAAACATTTTTAAACTTTTTTACTTCGAAAAAAGGGACACATTCGAGAACAGCTTCCATTATACCTACTCTAACCTCTGGATTAATTTTTTTTCCTATCATCTAAGGCATTTTCATTCGGCAAATTATCAAGGTTCTAGTCCTCTGTGAGCTGCAATTTTATTTATTTATTTATTTATTTGAACTGAAAAAAAAAGCGGAAGGATTATCAAATTTATTGCCTTAGATATCTCTGTGTCTATTTGTCTATTAATAGTCCATTTAAATATTAGAATGAAATTAACCATCGTGGAATCTATGAATCACCGATCACTCTCAACTTTTAGAGCCTCTTAACTCAACTCCCTCTTTATTAGGTCATACCAATTTCCCTTGAGCAACGGAAGAGAATATTTTGAGTATGGCCGTATGGCCTTTTCAATTGTAAACCGAAAAATAAATTTAATAAGTGTGAACGCACTTCGAACGAACTTTTATTTATGCATCAGCACTTATGCTCAATAAATATTTACTTTATCAGCAAATGGGTCTTGGAGACATAAGTACCAAGTTAGATTTATTATTTAAAGTCCAAATATAATTTTTGTGGGATAAACACCTCTAAAAAATATCTGTTTATATTTTGCCTTTCTAAATTGACTTATTTTTTTTTTCTAGGATCCTGAATTGGGTCATCATGACGGCCCATCGGCCAAACGTCAACACATCGCCATTACCTCCTCCACCACCTGCTACACAACAACAACAACTAGAGAAAACAGCGATTCATCAAGTTCAGTGCCATCATCGGTATACCCATCACCGGTTGATGAATTTGTTGAAATTGATACACGCAGTTCAGATTGTATTCCACCTCCAACTTATAGCCTGCCCACACCAGAAAGTCCCAATAGCATCGAAGAAGATGAAATTATTCCCGAATCATCATCGATTGCATCTTTTGAAACAGCATCTACAACATCAGACAGCGAAGATCAGACAACCATCACCGATTCACATCCGAAAATCAAATCATTTGATGATTATGTTTCGTTGTATGATTGTATGACACCTGTTGAACCATCAGAACCGCGTTCGTGTCCCCTGCCCGCCTTGTCATGGGCCAACGCATCAGATGTTTGGAACTTTATGTGCAAAAAAGACGAAACAGCCTCATACCTCCGTGACTCGACAATGTTGGACAATCATCCGGGACTACAACCACGGATGCGAGCTATCCTTCTCGATTGGTTGATTGAAGTTTGTGAAGTTTATAAATTACATCGGGAAACCTATTATCTGGCAGTTGATTATCTCGATAGATATTTGAGTACACAGAAACGTGTGCAGAAAACCCATTTGCAGTTGATTGGAATAACTTGTCTATTCATTGCTGCTAAAGTCGAAGAAATCTATCCGCCAAAAATTGCTGAATTCGCTTATGTGACTGATGGTGCATGTTTGGAAGAAGATATTCTTCAACATGAACTCATTCTACTGCAAGCCTTAGACTGGAGTATAAGTCCCATGACAGCAATGGGATGGTTAGGTGTTTATATGCAATTGAATGTTAGCAATAGGACGCCAGCTTCATTAGCTGGAGGTAGTAGTGCGCAATCTTATGCCACTAAAAGCAGCTCTGAAGTTGATGATACATTCATTTACCCGCAATTCTCTGGTCTTGAATATGTCCAAACGGCACAATTGCTAGATTTGTGTTCTTTAGATGTTGGTATTGGAAATTATGCATATTCAGTGATAGCAGCTGCTGCAATAAGTCACACATTTAATAAGTTAGTAAAATATTATCAACAACGACAACAAGGACATATTTTTATTTTTTGTTTGCATTTTTCAGAGAAACTGCCCTCCGAGTATCAGGATTAGATTGGGCTACAATACATCCCTGTGCTCGATGGATGGAATCGTTTTTCAAAGTAGTCAGCGAAGAATCAGAACACTTGTATTTGATGGAACAAAGTGAACAGCTATCATCGAAATGTGGCATGTCACATGTGTGTCCAAATATTGTCACAGATGATTCGCATATCATTCAAACTCATACAACTTCCATGGTTATGTTTGTAAGTTTTTTTTTCAATTTTTTTTGTATCTGGGTTCTTATTTTACTTGTCGACACATTTTCTTGGAAGTAGAAGTTGAGCATAATCTGAAAATTGCATTGACTTGATTTTTCAAGAAAAATAACCCCATGAACTTAGTGCTTAGTAAATTATTCCGCAAATCAACCTAGCTTTTTTTTAATTTCCAGGATCGTGCCTACTTAATCAGCGAACAACACAATGCCATGGAAAAAACAATAAAAACAGAAGCCTCACCTGCCACTGGCCTTAAATGTCCCGAAGGATTACTAACACCTCCTTCGTCTAGTCGAAAACCTTTAGATGAAGACGCCAATGATGAAGATTGCCACCAAGAAGGCAACCATCGAGTACAAACAACTAAAATGTCATCATCAACATCATTAGCATCATCTTCATCAATCACATCATCGACATCGTCAAAAACAAATCAAGAAAATGTTCCCAACATAAAAAAGACTTAAAACAAAAATAAATAAAAAAAAAAATACATTAAAAATCTACTGCGCTGCAAGTATATACATACACACATACATAAATATAAATATTTATTCTTAGTCACTAAATAAAATTTTAGCTAAATAATATTAATTAGGAAATAGTTAAACCTTAAATAAATAAATATAAAAATTAAATAAAATACAAAAAAAAAAACAAAGAAAAAAATATCTGTGTAAAAAATTATCTATTTTCAAAGAAATAATATTTAAGTTTATTTTTTTTATATTTAATTAAACTGTTTTTCTTTTTATATATATATAGACTTCTGTTACACTGAACAAAATTCCATTTAGTTTATTTCCAAAATCGTATTTAATAAAAAAAAAATAAATTTAATAATTAAATTTTCGTTATTCATACAATATTTCGCAATATTTCTCTCATTTTTTTAGTAAATATTTATTTTATAATGAAACAAACAAACTTAGTAATTAATACAAAAAAAATGAAATTTTGTCGTACAATCAAGACGAAGATTTAAATTTACTTTATGTAAATTGGAAATACAAAGCATGATAAAAAAATTAATAATTTACACATTTTTCATTTATGATTTACAAAAAAAATTATTTTAAAGGTATGGTTTTAAACTTATCACCAAGTTTAACTAATCATTAGTATTTTTTTCATCGTTGCTTGGTCTTTTTTTTTTTTTACAAATATTCAATTAAACAGATTTTAAAATAGCTGATGAACATTTTGTAAATGAATTGATTCAATATTTATGTATAACTCCTTTGACAAGTGTAGATTAAATTAAGTCCTCGATTGATAGCAAAACAAGTCGCTTAGTAAAAAAATAAAAACAAACCTAAGCTAATTAGAGACAATTTAAAATATATAAATATAATTTCATCTGTACGTGCACAAAAAAAAAAACAAATGTTGGAAAACAATATTTTCCAAAATATTATCAAAATAAGACTTGACTTTGAATTTCAAATTTTATGTAAGAAAAAAGTTAAAAACATTTAAAAACTATAAAAATTAAAAAAAAAATGTACAAAAGCTAAAAAAAATAACTAATATAAAAAAATACTCATCAAAACACAAAAAAAAAAATAATAATAAAAAGATAACACTGCCAAAATGCCTTTTCTCAATACTTTTGCTTGAACAAATTAATAAAAATGTCATTGCCGCTTGCCAATGATAGAATGCTTTTGCCCTAAAATAATACACACCATTATTTTATAACTGCTTCTTTTAAAAATTGCCTTGTAAACTAAGTTTTGTTCCTTTTTTTTGATTTTAGTTTGCGAAATTATTTTCAAATCAGAATTCAGGAATTCATAATTCCAAACTCAAAAAACTCAGACAACTTAAAAATCTGAAATCTCACAGAGCATAGTCAAGAAACCGAAACACAATCGCAAAAGCAAAGGCATTTATTGCAGCTTCTTCAAAATGTGTTCAGCCAGTCTCATTATGTTTATGTTATTCTTTATCAATATAGACGCGGGAACAATGATAAGGGCTGTGTGAGTCAAGGGCCTTCCAACAAGAGCTATCATGTAAAAAAACAAAAAGTTCTTGTGAAAAGTGGAAATATTTTTATTTTAACCTGAACTTTGAACTAGGAGATTTATAATTAAATTTGATATCTATCAAATATAAAACTTTCCAAAATCGGAGTGGCCATAAAAACTAATTTATGTATGTACATATACCTTTTTTTTAGGATTGCTTCCTTCGGTTTTTATTTTAAGATTAGACAAGAATAAGATCGAATTAACCATGACGCCTGAGAGATATTTAAAAATACTAGATATTGAAATTTCTTTTCAAAATTCCTGTCCTGCTAATATAAAATTAACGCACACCAAAACACACTTTACCAGCTTGAAATCTCTTTTCCAAATTCCTGTCCCACTAATAAAAAACTAACACCCATCAAAAATCCCTATCTTATCTAACTAACTGTCCATTTTTTTTTTAAATTTTGATATTAAAAAAAAAAAATTAACGCCCATCCCCAATGCGGTAGTTGTGATTTCGTGAGATACAAGATGAGTTTTTGAAAAAAAAAAAATTATGATAAAACATTTATCTTCCAACTTCCTTTCCTACTAACAAAACTTAACACAAATCAAAAATCCTTATCTAACCTTAACTAACTATCCAAGGAATCTTCTTTTAAAATCACAACAGGCTTGTATGAAGTTATTCAGAGAGCTGTATTTTATTCACCATTAAGAAATTTAATCATAATCGGATTTTTTTTTGCAGGTTCGGGGGCAATTTTGTTTCTCTAGAAATTTTTTATTTCCTAGATATTTTATTTTCGAAATCGTGACTTTTCCAGGGATAAAATTTAAATTGAACAAAAATCCAATGCAATCACAGTTTAATTCCATACGGAATTTTTATTCTCGATATGTACAATAAATTCCGAATGAAGTTTTTAAGCTATTTATACGTTCCAGGAAAGAAAATATTTCCACCCATTTTTGTTCGCATTTTTAAATGATAAATCAGAAATCAGAATGCACACAATTGCTAATCCGATCAGATTCTATGATCGCCTCTTAAATTTTCGGAAATTAATTAAATTTTTCTTATTTTAAAACCTAAAACAGCGAAGCGTTTTTTTTTTACTTTGCAACAAATTTTTTTTACATTCCCTATCCCATTAACTCGATACATAAATTAGGAAAAATTAACAAATTAATATAACAAAAAATGAGTTGCTAAGTTTTTCGTTTTTAAATTTATCTTTACATTTTTTTTATGAAACCGTTTTGGAAATGATATAAAATATTATACGAAGTCAAACAGCATGCTTATTTATTTTCATACATTCTAATACTCTTTCTTTTTTTTATTTTTTTCCTTTTTGGAACAAAGAATGCGAGTCTTTTTATGCAAAATAAAAACTATGAAACTATTTTTGGTTTATGAAACAAAATTGATAAGATAAAAAAAATTATTTTTCACGTTTTCATTCATCTACAAATAGTTATGTCAAGTTTAAGAATTTTGAATTACGAAAGAAATTGAAAATTTCAACAAAATCTGTTAAAAAATAAAACAATTTTATTTACCAAAAGAATTTCTAAATTTAATGTGCAATTAACTGCAAAGCCATTTATAAATTAAAAGAAAAAAAAAACTAAATTAAAATAAGATAAACATAGAAAAATGTCAGATAAACAAGTCATATTTTAACTAAACACATCTAATGAATGAATATTTTATAATTAAAAAAAAACAAAACAATTTCTAAATATATTTTTTTCTTTTTTTTTTTTATCTAACACTGCTTTTATTATTCTAAGCCTGTTCTAGGGCTCTTATAAAATAAATAAATAACAAGAAAACGCTTAAAGAAATATTTAATTTAATATTATAACTTAAAATATAAACATATTAAGTAAAATGTTGCAAGATAAAACAAAATATTATAAGTTTTTACATTTTTTTCTTATTCTAAATAAAATATTCTTATTTATTTTTAAGTTTTGGGTTAAAAAATATTGAAATAAAATAAAATTTATTATTTTAAAGAAAAAACAAAACATTTTGGTGTTGTTTCTAGATTTAACATTTCTGCATTTTTTTAAGTAAATAAGTAAACAATATAAAGAATAAAATGTATTATAGTTAATTAAAAATTTAGAATAAAATTCACAACAAATATTTGGAAATAATTTCTAAGATAAAGTATGAAATGTCTTCTTTTAAAAGATATAAAAATATAATCCAATAAAAATACATGATTATTTAAATTGACAAAAATATTTGTTTTTTTTTCTATAAATACAATTTCGACCAATGTTATCTTCTTGACCAAGGTACGATGGTGTTCCAAGCTTCGATTTTATTTGGGATGCTGAGTGGATAGTTTGACACCCACTCCATGTTAAGCAATGACAGCTGAAACAATACTAACTAAATGATTGTGAATGAATGAATGATTTTTCACGGACAAATTTTTTTAACAAATTTTATAGATTTTAGTAATTTATGACTATATTTTTGAAATAATTTTTTTTAATGTATTCATGTACCCTAAGGAGAACAACGGAGCGTGGTAGTGGCTCAAAAAAATGGGTTAACCATAAAAAAGACACCTGTACCCGGGTGCCTTGCTACTAAGTAATTTGATAGAGTTATGATTTTTAATTCATAAATTGAACTTATAAAATATTTGTAGTATGAGATAATCAAAGTTCAAAAATATTTACATACAAAAAAATAAAAATTGGTACCGTCACGAAATTTGGCGATAAGGTCTTTTATCGTTGTTATGAATACAATCTAAAGACGCAAGTATTGTGCAAGGCTGTTTTTTTAGGGGGGAAAGAGGCGTTTCATTTGATTCAGCACTAAATACTACCTTAAAAATTTATCTGTCATATGCTTTGCTTACGTTTTACCAAAGTAAATTTTACCGTTTGAGGCATAACTTCATGTACCTCTCGACCCCTCGAAAAAACCTTCCATGCGAATTATTTATGCAGACTCTTAATTCTTCAATCACAATATAACACTTTCACCAAGTTTCATGATAATACATATTTTTTTTTTGTTTATTTAGACACCTATATCCAAATTTTTCCTGTACCATTATGTACGTTTTTAAATGTTAATTTTTTTCTCTTCGATAAAATTTTATCTTTATATTTACGAATCGTTGCTTTGCGAATAAATTTTAAAGTCATATTAAACCACAATAGCAAATTTTAAATTATCTGTTAAAAAAAAAACAACCAAATATGGATATAAAAAGAAACAGTAGGTACCTATCTACTTTCAACTGTAAACAGTGGAATTTTGATAACGGTTAGCTTCAAAGCCGCAAAATATCCCATTGGTGAGCTCGCTGCGTAGCAAAATTATTTAAAATTTGACAATTTTATTTGACAATTTTTGACCAGTTTTTATTCTCGGAGTTCAAAAAGCATTTCAATTTGGGTTTTCCCAAACAAAAAACCATTATTAACGGTGTCAATTTTCTCACAAACGGTTTGACGAATTGTGATAAAATTTTTTTATGAAAGAGGTCCTGTGTAATCTCAATGATATTTCATATCAAGATGTAAAAAAAAATATTTGTTTGTGGTTTTGAAAAAAATCTATTTTTTTGACATCTCAATTTTTGACCAAAGATTTTTCAAACAAAAATATATTTCAATTTTTTAAATATTCATGGTGCGAAATATTGAGATAATTTTGTTTTCTAAAAATAAATAAATAAAAAAAATCGTAAAAAAACCTTCAAAAAGACTTGTCAGATAGATAATAACCAAGTGGAAGTTCTTTTTAAATACGAGATTGGTCAAAAAATGGATTAAAAAACAATAGTTTTTTTTTCGAAATAATTGATTTATCAGATCATTTAAATGTTCAAAACACCACACTTTTAACTATCTATGAACATTTTCTTTGGCGGTGTTTTTCGAAAAGTTTCATTGAAATTTCTCTGCGGAAATATCGCCAAATCTTACAAAAAATAAAAATAAATTTTCATATTTTTCAAAATCATAGGTGCTTTCAATTAAGTACATAACATATTATAAGAATCAAATTTTTCAAAACTAAACTCATTAATACAAATTTTGAAAAATTTTAATACTTAAATTGACAATATGGATTTTTAAAAATGTTGGCAATTCTGATTCGAATATTTAAAAAATCGTATTACTAAATTTGATAATCTTGGTTTTTGAAAATCTGATTAGATCGGAAGAAAATCATTTGATTTTTCTATGATTATCTTATCAGATTTTTCAAAATTTTTAAAACCCATACCCATTGTTTTTTTTTAAGTTTTTTGAAAAATCTGATAAGAATCTTACAAAAATCAGGCTTTTCAGGTTTTTTTAAGATTTCAAAATCAAATTCTGGGCACGAGTAGGATAACTTTGGTGCCAAAAATTGATAACGATTTTCTTGTAGAGGCGTCGTAAACAAACATTTTTCATTTAAATACTTTTTTATGACATTTTTATTTTTGTTGGTATTTATATAAGAGCATTATGGCGTATAAACAGTTGAGGTATGTATGGGAGGACATGCTGCCCCCTGCAACACCTCTGCTATAGGATTTGGGGTATGTGCGAGGTTCGATGTATGCAAAATTTGATATTTAAAAAGTAGTAAAGTATAAACAGTGGACGTATGTATGCAAGTAATTTTCAATTTTCTCAAAAATAATAGCCCCGAATTCTGTAAAAAAAATTATTTTAAATCTAATGGTTTTGAGAAATTATACTTTTAACTTTTTTTTGTGTTTTTTCCCGAATTTTGTGTTTGAAACTCACTTTCAGTACTTTTTTCATGAAATTGCCCCTCCCGCCCAAACGAAACGGCGCAAAAAATGCTTGTTTTCGACGCCTCTACAAAAAACAGTTATCAATTTTTGGCCCCAAAGTTATCTTACTCTCCCCAAATTCTGCAAATAATTCGGCTCATTTGTAAGTAATTTCTGAAAAAACTTAGCTCTTTTGGTTAAAAACAGACTTCCTTCAGTAAAACGGTTGACAAGATTTTTCGTTGGGCGTTATTTTGCTAAAATTTGGTAGGTATATAAAAATTTTCATTTTTACTGTACTCGTAGATGTCTAAAAATTAGACTTAACAGACATTTTGTTATACCGTTAAATTTTATTGCAGCTTGTACAAAAACCTTTATTCAAGGTTTTTGTTTTGCTGGAATCGCTTTAGACTCGCGATTCGTAAGACAGAGAGAACTGGCTTTAACTCTCCACAAATAGTAAATTTTGTACAGATGATAATCTACTGAGCTGAGACTGACTGAATCATTTACCAACAACGTTATATCAACGTACCGCATCGCGCAAAACGCAAAGAGAGCGCAGCATATAGATTTCTATTTTTCAAGGCCTTCTCTACTACAACTTTGCTGCTACTGCTGCTGCTGCTGCTGACCCACCGCCAAAATAAATGCCTTTTTCACCCACTTCCCCCATATTTGTCCTTACATATCACAATCACAAAACGCCAAAGAGAAGGTGGTGGAGCACGGAAAAGAGGAAGAGTTTTTGAGTTGTTGGAAAATGCCAAAAAAGCTCTTTTCTGTTTTTTTTTTTTTTAAACACATAACATGATAATTTTGCATTGAAAGTCTCACTCAGTTCGGTGTGTAACCCTCTCGCGAATAGACGTTTTTTCCCGAGTTCTCACCGTTAAGAGTAGCAGTTCAAAGGCATAGTATAGCCCCTTTGGCTGTGCTATAGAGTAACGCGCTTACAGATTTTTCATCCTCGAGGATATAGTTCATTGGTTTTTTTTTCTTCTGTGATTGGTTGTTCGAAACCAAAAAATAATTTAAAAAACGGAACGGAACTTAACTTCCAATCAAGGCCATAAGTGTGAAGTGGGTTATTCAAAAAAAGAGTGCTCAAAGTGAAAATTTCATTTTGGAGAGTTGAAAATTTTCCAAGAAAGCCCCAAAAAAAGTGAAGTTACACAAAAAAAAAAGAAAAAAATCTCTATACACTACAACACCACCCTTAAATTTTCTTTTTCCATCTCTCGTATTTCGTTCTCGCTCACTCGCTCGCTCTTTTTCGGGTCTCTTTTAATTCACTCCACTAACTGTTTGGAGGACAAATAATAATAATATAATTGTGTGCTTCTGTAGAAAAAAAAGCTTCCATCGTCCGTCGCTCCATTCATCTCTCCTTTAATTCTCTCTCATTCTCCGTTTCTCTGTGCAGAAAAAAAAAATAACAACAACTGAAACTGACTACAGAAAGAAAGTCTCCATCGCGTGGTCCTCTCTAATTTGGCTTCTGAGGTAAGCTTAATGATTTCGGCCAGAAAAGCTTAAAATTTTTGTTGTGAGAAGTGACAAGTGAGAGAGCGCAAGATTTTTGTGTGAGTTGTGTAGATAGAGTGTAAAAAGTGAGTAAATTTTCATTTTCGGATTACGTGGTGCATACTTTTGGTTGATGTTTTTTTTTTTTTTTTTTTCATTCTACTACACTGATCCTGAGATGAGAATCAAAAAGAAGAAAAGAACGAATTAAACAAAAAGAAATCAAAGCTTTGAGTTAGGAGTTGTGTTTTTCTTTTTATTTTTTTTTAAAGCCATCTTCAATATGGAAACTGTTGGTTTTGTTTTGTGGAATTGTACAAAAAGGTTGTGAGGGTGGGAGAGAACAAACAGAAAACAGGGATTCTCCATGTGATGCAGAGCAAAAAAAAAAGAGAAAAAGAGATTATTTTGTCTTTTGGCATAGTGCCAAGTTTAAAAGGATTTTCAACCCCCAGCAGAATTTAAGTAAAGACACATGAAATATAAAAAAAAATGTGAATACACTCATACAAGGACATTAGCCGGCCGCCTTGCTCCTGCTCTACTCTGCCTCTACCTCATCCCCGTTTACACTTTTGTGTCTCTTCATCCTTCTCCTAGGTCCTGTCGCACACAAAATGCACGTAACATAAAGATACTTTAGAGTACAACGAATGCCACTTGAATCCTTGGATATTTTTTTTTTATTTTAGAATTCGTCGTCGTTGTATTATTTCAATGTGCTATACATATATATTTTTGTATGTATGTATGTGCATAGGTATTTTAGGTGTTGTTTTTTTTTTTTTTATATACCACCTCTATACACTACATAGCGTTACATACATATATGATGCAGAGAAGAGAAAGGTTAAGAACATTTTGATTCATTTACGAAAATGATGAAAATCTATTCGTCCTTTGAAGGATGTTAATCCTATAAGAAGGGTTAATTAAGAAGGATGTTTGAATTTGTTTAATCCCTTTTTTTCTCTATCTCTCTCTCTCTCTCTTGATCTCGACTTTTAATATTGCTACTGCTGCTTCTAGCTAACCTAATGGGATTTTGCGTTTGTGTTTATCCGAAATTGGTTTTAATCCTTACAAAAAAAAAACTTAAGAAAAACGTTAACAAAAAAACGTGATGTGTGGAAAGACTGGAAACACACAAACGAGTAGGTATATGTAGTTAAATAAACTTGAGCTTAGAACAAGGTTTTTTGTTTTTATTTATTTTTTTTCCTTCGTCATGGGACATACGGAATTCTGTTGATACACAAAATAAGGGCGAAGAATTTTGTGTGTGTTCTTTTTTTTTGGATCTTTGAATTTATATTGAGTTTCATTTTTTGATTTTTCGATAAGATAAGAAAAGAAAGGATGTTCTGGTTATTTTATTGAAGAAATAAAATCTTTTTTTTTTTGACAACTGGATGGATATAAATGTAAGTAGGGTGCTGTGTTTTGGGGGAATGAATTGAATTGTGCGAAGTGTTAACGTGATATAACTTATATGTGAGAAGAGTTGAAAGCGTATCTTAATGAACTTTTCACAAACCTATAAGAAAATATATATTTTTTTCGCTTGCTTTATAATTCCATATGAATTTATAAATTTGGTCCTTCGAGCTGGATTTTAACTTTGTATGGCTAACTGTAAGTGGATTTACTGTGTTACTTTTTCACTGCACTTTTTTGTGTCACCTCTGACAAAAAAAATATTTTTGAGTAATATTTTGAAATTCGTGCAAACCTTGTTTTTGCATACCAAAATTTCATTTTTTATTTTTTGTTTCTGCAGCTCTACACAAGGTTTAAAATTATAGTTTCTTTTTAATGCAGTGTGTCCAGAATCTGTATTGGCCAGGAATGAAATATGGAATAGAATTTCGCCATTACGTTTGACAGCAGTGAAACGGTTTTATAAGAACTGTCAACTGTTTCTTGCCATTCTCAATACAGATCCTTGCATATAGAAGTTAATACTTGGTTCGTGTTTTAAAGATTCAACCGGTAGTTGCATAAATGCATTTACGGCTCACATTTTCATTTGTCGAATCTGTATGAGATCCGTCAAAATGCTAATTCATGTAGAGTAGCTTGAGGCAAATAATCATGAAAAAATTGTGTTGGAACTGTGTTGCAAATTTCAAAAAAAAAATTACATTTAAATAAAAAAATAGTGTTGAAATATAACGGTAATACGAAACTTTAGAGGTCATTCATTTTTCGGTCTCAAAAGTGAAGCTAAATAAAATACACACAGCGATAAATTTTTGATGTATATTTTATTTCATTATAAAATTTGGACTCTGCCACTAAGTGTGAAAAACAATATCATTCAAATGACCGCTTCGAGAAGATTTGCCTGATGGGGTTCTTTTGAGGCAATTTGAACCACTTTTGCACATTTCGTGCTGTTATATCGGCCATAGCTTAAGTGGTGTAGATTTTTAATGCGTCTAGAGCTCGGGGATTATTGGCGTAAGAACGGTCTTTTCCGTAGCTCTACAGAAAAAATCTCATGGTGTCAAGTCACATGATTATTTTCAAATTCACGTCGCCAAAATGTGAAGTGGAATCACCACTTTTGTAGTTAGTTTTAGTAAATTTAAAGCGTTTTTCGATTGTAATGCGATCCATTATCGTAAATGAAAAAACGTTCAACTTATATTATGACACTTCAGATGACAACTGAGTTTGACAGGTCTAAAAAATAAATGACCCTGTAGTATTTCAAAGCCAAAAAATTATTATTCAATACATTAAAAAAAAGTAGCTATTTATATGATGAGGTGTTGAAAAAATACCTACCTCATTTCTAACTCAAACAAAAAGTAATAAAAATGAGAACCAATCAAATAAAACCCAATTTTTTAAACTTCTTTATTTTCAAAAATAAAACACAAAATTTTTCTTTTAGAACAACATAATTGCTAGCATGAATACTGAATGGAATATATAACCAATATGTTAAAATGCTATAACGGTACATTGCTGAGGAATTAGTATAGTGCCATTCACTGGAACTCAGAATACAAACTTGAAGGTTGAAGCAAACAAAGTTTTTCTTATTCGGCAGAACACTTAGTTAAAAAATTAATTGAATATTTTAGTTCTGTGATGCCCATTTTCGTAACTTTCACGTTTAACGTAAATCAATGATGGCCAGTTACACCGAATGGCTTTAATGTCTTAAAATGACCTTTGATCCATAACCTAAAATAAGAAAAGTACTCTGCATTAATAATACCGTTACAAAGTCAAATCTTGTTGCTTATTGTATTTAACTGATTAATGTATTGATCTCATTACTTATAGTATCTTATTAAAAGCACCGATATGTTGATTGATTTAACAAAAAAATTAAAAAAAATGACACTTAAATGTTTATTTATTAAAATTCAATCCCTTAAAGTGGAAATGGAAAATAAAAGGACAGAGAAATGTTTTTTTTATGTCTGATGAGTTCTAACTTTTAACATTTTAATTTTCTAAGAATGCCTTAAGTTCAATACTCAAAAATAAATAAAAGAAAAAGAAAAGATATTTGGAAACAATAACAGAAATAAATTGTCAAAGTAATAAAATAGTTTTTTTTTGCCGTTCCTTTAATAAAACTTTCTTCTTGTTCGGAAATTGTAGCAGAAAAGATATGACCATGTTCCTTATTTGAGACGAAGCTTTTTTAAAAAATGTCTCGATAACTTTATCAAAATTCGAACTTTGTTATTACTTATTTTAAATCATGCAAATCTTTTTGAGGAACTACGGTTTTCAACTGAAATATAAAGTTAAAGCTCAAATCCAAAAAAAATTAAAATTTGAACAAGATTGATAGTGCTATTAACGGTTTTTCATTTGTTTTTCCTTAAAAATAGATTTATTTCGAAAATGTTCAAAATTCAACATCTTCTAGAGTTTCAGTGATAGAGATGTTAAATTTTCAGGATATGTTTGATAATTCCTAAATTTTATAAAAAAAAAACAATTTTTGGCTCTGGTGGTTTCATCTATGTAAAATCCCCCAATTAATTCGTCTCAGAAGAATTTTTGATGATCAAGTGCTTATAACTTTAGGTCTAAGAGAAGTAGTAATGGTTAGTTTTTATACCTTTTTGGAAGCTTCTATATGTATTTCGTGATATTTAAATGCTACCGCTGAATAGAACTTGTTGAAAAAAGCTTCAAATTTGTTTTTTAATTATGTATACGTTGTTATCCAAAGTTTTGAGGAATTCTTTACTGCATTAATAACAAAGGGTTTATGTGTTTTTGATGGTTATTTCACTTTTCCTTCCCCTTCAAAAAAAATAATAAATAAATAAAATACTAAGTTTCATGAAGGTACCATTTTTTATAACATGCTTTTTTGCAAACAAGAATGGTTGAGAGTTCTAAGTCACCTAGACCCGGGTCCTTCATGGCATGCCGCGACATCAATTTAATTTAGTTTTAGTTTCATTTATGTCAGGACTCAAAACTACATGAAACATGTGCTTAGGTTTTACCAAGAAAAAATTTCCCATTTAATACACAACACAATCACTTCCCCCTATATCTGTGTCCATTAGAAGGTTCATTGCAAGATGTCGATTTAAAAACCATTCGAAGTTTCTAAAATCGAATTTCCTGAAAACTAAAAACTTTCAAACTCCATTGAACCCTTTTAACTTAAATTTCCGACAAAACCAATTTATCACTTTTTTATTTTCATTTTGTTGAATTCAATGCACATTTACTAAAGGTATTTACATGCACTCCTATTTTATATGAGAAACTTCCTGTTCATACGGGTTGATGGTCATCAGTTATCACACTAAATTTCATCATCCGACCATCACAAACTGGTTTTGAAACTTTGGCCCAAGAATTGAATACTTTTTTTCTGTTACTTGTTACTATATAGGGTGATTTGCAGAAGGAGCATATATAGGTTGAAACGAATCATTAAAAAAAAATAGAGAGTACTATTTCCCCAACCCCCTTTAGGTGGGGGCGATTTTCTAAAAAAACACTTACTCAAACTGGAATAATAATAATTAAAATCATTGGCAATACGAACAATGTGCCATAATTTGTGTTACCTTTCGTTAACTTCTAAGATCAGGATTTTGAAAAATTAATTTTCAAACTCAAAACTTTGAAAAAAAAACTAAAATTTTTTCGTAAAAAATTTCGAAAATATATTTTTCAAAAATTATGCAACAATTTTCAAACTCAACATTTTTAAGAAAAAGAAACTTAAATTATTTCTTGACTTCTTAAAGAGAAAGAGAAATAATGGTGAAATTTTGACTTCAAAAGAAGCAATACCACCCACCTAAATGGAGGAACTCCTCCCACAATATTTTATCTTGACTTGGTTCACCTTGCACCCTTATCTTACTTTATGCAAATCACCCTGTAATATAGATATACTCGTGCTTAGTATATTACTCTCAATTTTCGTTAATCTCTTTCAATGCATCAAGTATACGACGTAGTATGTAGCTATATTGTAACTCCATCTCTTGGAATCGAATATAACCTCAATTAAGTGGATCTTAACTTTAAGTTTTTTTTTTGTCTTTTGATTTTGCACAATATTTTTCAATAATGTTTTATGTGTCTCATTATATGATGAAAGGATATATGCCGCCCATATATTCCATTTATCCATATGAGCGAATAACTTTCTACAGAGAGAGTCAGAGAGAGAGAGACAGAGAGAAAGTGTAAAAAAAAAATGGTTGATGAAATTTTGGATTTTAGAGAGAATATTTCGTTATTGAAGATTGAATGCGCCCGCGCTCTAGCGGTTGAAAATACCAATCGTATATATAAAAGTAGTATGGAGTGATGCTCGTTTTATTGTAAAAATGCGCTGCAATGAGAAATTGGATGATTTACGATTAAGGATATATACAATTTATTTTTGTCTACTTCTACTTCTTCTTCTTATTCTATTTTTTTTTCGATTAGATTCAATTTATCCTTGATATAGTTTTTTGTTTCTTTTGTTTATTTATTTCAAATTTTAAATTACATATTACAAAAAGATAGGTAGAAGTTAGAAGGTAGAAGTCCTTTTCGTCCTTTTTGGCCATACATATACTTTGATTAACTCTATGAATTCGATACACAATAATCTTAAGAATTTTCTTGAATTTTTGTGTGTTTGTTGTACCCCCTTTCAACTTTTCTTCCTCCTCTTCATCAATGTGCTTGGGGTTGACCTAGAAACAGGATACATAGGTCGCCCTCATCTCGTATACAGGATATTGTACTCAAAACTTTATGTGTACACACATTCACACATCTCTCTAGGAAATGCAATTTTATAATTTTTTTTTTTCATATGCCAGGCCAGGATATACATACATACTCGTATTATGTATATGGGATGTTTAGTGGTACCTATGTATATATATTTAGGATTGTTGTATAATAGCAGTCCATCACTCACAGGGAATCATCCTTGCATCATGTGCTTTTTCTATACTTTGTTCTATATATTTTTTTTCCTTAGTTTTATTTTTAAATTTAAATGATTTTTTTTTGTGGAGTGGTAAAGCCTATCCTGCATTCCTGTTTTTTTTTTCGTGCAATGGTTTTGGCTTTGAGAGGCTTTCTAGCTTTGCTTATGCTTCATACATGGTCATTTAGAGGCAGAAAAATTAAAAAAAAAAAAAAATGTTTTTGAAACTTAAGGATTCTACCAAAATAAGCGGAATGAGAAAGGATTTTATATGACTAGTTTGGTGAAGTGAACAAAGTTTTCTTTTCGTTGATGTCTAAATGAAAAAGCAAAAAAAAAATTGCTGCCATGTGATGAAGTTAATGTGCTTTTGACCACTTCAAAGGTTCACGCACTTTCACATCAGTTATATTTACATAGATATAATATACTACTACATACTTTAGAAGTAGGTTTAGGGGCGTTTTTATATGATTTTGTGTTGTAGAATAATTTTTTTTTATAATTTTTTTGATAACTGGAATACGAGTATGACTAAAAAAAACTTAAGAGCTGAATGAATGAAATCATTGGTTCTCATATGTATGTCGTCAATAGAATGGTTTTAGTACTTTGAAGTTTTGATTGGAAATAAAAACGTGTATTTCATGGAATTATTTATTTATTTGTGAATGCCAACACAAAAAAGTTATTAGAATGGAATATAAATGAAAAATAAAGCCAGCAGTTTTTCGACGCTCGCATTTTCTCATGAGAAGAATAATTATGAATCGGAAATAATAAACTTGATATTTCGCACTTGTGAAATTCTTTATCTTTGTATTGCCATCTTGGATTTTAGTTTTGATAAAATATGTCAGATCGTGTTAAGCTCACAACAAAATTTGGAAGATATAAAATGTAGAAAGTTAAATTTCCTATATCTTTTGTTAAGAGAACTTTTTCGATATAAGGAGTATTGAAAAAGTTACAAGGTGAAAAAATTAAATTATATTTTTATTATTTTATTTTTGAAAATTTCGGATATTTTTTCCTGTGACTATAGGTAGGTTATATAGTAAGATAGGGTCCGATATGCAAATAATTAATTCATAATTTATAGGCTCTTTGTACAGAAGGTGAGAGGTGCAAGTTTATGAAACTTAAGTTTATATTATGGAAGCGCTTAGGCATATGTCACGTCATTTAAGGGCAGATTTTAGGTCTCTATTCTAAAAGACTAAAAAGACAAATCATAAACTACCTCGAAAAAAAGTAAGGGGCCTTTCCGTGGTATGATGATTCCTATTAAAATTCATCTTAACATGAGGTTAAAATAGTGCGTCGATAGCAATCATAAAATTTTCAAATCCAGGAATAATTTATGCTTTCATTCTAGGATAAGTTTTAAAAATATTGAACTCGAGATATTAATAAGTCTTGACATTGCAATAATAAAGAATACGAAAATAGTTGCTATCGCAATTTGTAGCTCCAAAAAATCTAATCGTTACGATAAGACTGAAAAACAGCTTTAACGATTTTGATTCAATTTTTTTTTTGTGAGAAAATCCTCAAAAAATACTTTAAGGTAAAATATTTTTTGTTTTTTGATTAATGATATTTACTAATTTTCCAAAGCATTAAAAAAAAATTAAATAAAAAAATGAAAAATCGCTAAGAATTAAAAAAAAATTTTAAATTCTTATTTTTTCGATTTATCAGATTTCCAGTTTTTAAGCTAAAATGTCTTTTTATTTATTATTAAAAAAATTAAAATAAGGAGTTTTTTTTGCTTTTTATAATTTGTTTTTGTGATTTTTTATTATTTGTTCAAAAGTAATTTTTTTTATTTTTTGAACCGCGAGAATACAAATTGGTCAGCAAATAAATTTTACAAAAAAAAAAAGTTTTGTCGGAAAAAAAATTTTTCCCCACAAAAAACAAAATGGTTGAAAATTAAAAGCAGACAAAAAATTTTTCAAAAAAATTATGAAAAATAAACTTGGTTCGATGTCGAAAAAAAAATCGTTAATTTTGATTTGATTTAAATTATTGTCTTTATAATAGTAAATAATAATAAAAAATCTTACACTTTCTTATCGAACAATGTTCTTCTAATTCCATTTGTTTAATTTTGTTCTTTAAAATTAGCTAAAAGCTCCACACATAAAGAGCACACTATTGTTATACATTTATTCTATTTCTTTTAAAATTAAATACATAATTGTATTTTACTTAGAATTTGAATAAAATATGAACACACATAGGAGCAAGTACCTGCGACCAGTCGTAAATTTTATTTTTATTGCATTTTTCAACTCAGATATAAAAGAAGTCGTTCTTAATGGTTAATTTTCTCTGCGGCAATTAAAAGGAAGTCTTAAGATTCTGAGTATATAATATAACAAACTGACAGTCGAAATACGTAGCAAGCTAACCGTTCATACGAAATCATTCATAATTTTTTTAAAGATTACAAAATGACATCACGTTCACTTGTCCAGTGGCCATGTTCTATATCATATTCAACTCTCTATCTATTTTATAAATCATTTCCAATGAAGTTCATTTCAAAAAGTAATTTAAATATTGCACGCAGTTATTACAAACAAAAAAAAAATAAAACAAATAAAAACAAAAGATACAAAAATCATTTACCATAATTTTAAATCAATTTTCTCACTTCAATCCTTTACAGGATTTTTGCTGTTCAATAATAACACAGTTTTTTTTTTCAAAAATAAATAAATTTAAATTCACTCCCCATTCGTCGTTTAAATATTTGTACTATAGAGTATAACCCACAAGTACCGCACGATCTGGCTGATCACTTAAATGCTATCGATTTCATGCACTCGACCATATTATATCCATCATCAGCAAATTCAGAAAATGGCTATTACCAATGGCCGTCCAACGCTAGCCATCGAACCATCATCATCGTCATCATCAGTATTGTTGGAACATCAGAATTATTATACAAATACCGTTGGTCCGCAGAGAGATATGTAAAACCAAAAGTAGGAGCTTTGAGGCTTTACAGCTTTTGGGGGTGTAAATTAAATAATTAATGAGAATTGAGCGTATCGTGTTTCGAATTTTAAATTGTACATATATATGTATTTTCAAATAAAAATAAAAATTACATCATAAAAAAAGGAGGTTGACAGTTGTGGTTGTCTGAATGAGGCCATGTTTTTTTTTTAAATAAAACTGAAAAATCTTTAAAATTGTTCAACAGCTGCACTATAACAGGAAGTCGTTCATTTTGTTTTTTTTTTGTTGTGTTTTTTAACTAAAAAAACTAGAGCCTAAATGACCGAATTCTTCAAATTCGATTTCATTATTTTTGAAAATAATTTAACAACGTTTAGATAAAAATTAAAACGCTTTTGCGTTCATCCCCAACACCACAGATACATTCTTATTCCAGAACGAATTTTTGATAAAAAAAAAATATGTCCCCAATCAACTGACCCGCACTGTATTTTGATTTGCAATTTGACTTATTTTTTTTTCTTGTAGAATTTTGCCGACAAAGTGACTGAAAAATAAAATAAAAAAAATTAAAATTAAAACAAAATTGACATACAGTACAGTTCAACGAAAATTCAATATTCTCGACAAACTCCAACCCAACGAGTCATCATTTCGATTTCGATTTTGATTTGAATCGAATCGGAATTGGGAAAAAAGCAAAAAGAAGGAGCAAATAAAAATGGCAAAATGTTAATTTGCATATTCAATTTATGTGATTTGTTCATACATATCGTCGTATAAACATTCCTATACAGAAATTGCATGATGCCCTCGCACTCTTGTCATTATCGATTTCGATAATATGTACACTTTATGTTAAATTAAGAGATTAAAGTGATGCTGAATTTCATTTTTTTTTTCGTGTTGAGTAAAGATGCATTTTTTTTATCATTGTAAATTCAGAAAAAAATGATTATCATTAAACAAATAATAAGATTAAATTTGAATTGCTGATTATACATTTAATGTAAATAATAATAAATAAAAATATTATGGTTTATTTATTTCTATTTTTCTGCTTTTGATTTATTGTAATGTAATCTTTTGTGAAAATAAAATTAAAAATCAAGGAAAAAGCCAAACAATATCAGGGAGATAAAATGACAGGAATAAAAAAAAAACGGTATAGATTTTGTATTTCCACCTCGCAATTTAATTTTTGAAATAAATTGACATACCTAATGTTTAAAAAACTTAAAAGAATTTCTTATATAGAGAAAAAAAAATTTCTGTAAAACAAGTAGTAGATTAATGTGTTGAACTATTTTACTACGATTTTTTAAAGACACAAAACAAATAGAATTTATGAATTTTTTAGACTGAAATAAGAATGATTTTTTGGGGGCGAACTTATTGACATTTAAGGAGATTTTCTTACTATTCTATTGTTTATAATTGAAAAAATATGCGGTAAACAAGATTTTACCCATTTTTATAATACGTTTTTTTTTTTTGGTGACAATTTTAGAAGAATCTTGTTCGATCTCTTCAATTTTATTCAATTTGACAAAATCTCGGAAAGGAAAGATATGTTTTATGTATATTTATTTTGTGAAGAAAAGAAAACAATTATCTTCAATATAAAGACGTTATTTATAAACAAATTTTTGGGATGCCTATGGGAAACCCCTTATCTCCAACGATTGCAGATCTAGTTTTAAACTATGTCTTAGATGAATGTTTAACGAACATAGAAGAAAAGCCTATTATCATGTCAAAATATGTTGATGACATATTTGCGATAATGGACATAAATAACATAGAAAAAGTACTAAACCTCTCAACAGATTCCACCCAAAAATTCAATTCACTGTTGAAAACGAACACAAAAAAGCAATACCGTTTTTGGACGTTAAAATCCATCGTGAAGAAAATCGTTTACTGTTCGATTGGTACCAAAAACCAACAGCGTCTGGAAGATTAATAAATTTTCGTTCAAACCAAGCAAGACACATCATCATCAATACCGCGTCCAACCTCGTGAATAAAATTTTCAAAATAAGCGATGAACGATTCCACGCCACCAACGAGAAAAAAGTCATCAAAATACTAAGTGATAACGGTTATCCTTCCATCATAATTCGCAGTCTTCTTTCAAAACAAAAAATGCAAATTCCACCGAAAAATAATATTGAAGAACAAATAAACACATACCACAAAAGTATAGTTTACGTACCAAATTTAAGTGACAACTTCAAAAAATCCATTGAAAAATCTGACTAATGTTCGCCTTGCCTTCCAATCAAACAAAACACTCGACCAATGTTTTACAAAACTCAAAACGATACCTGACAAGGACAAACAAACAGATGTAATTTACAAAATTAGTTGTAAAGGAAAACCAAACGATCCTTGCAACCTGTGTTACATTGGGACCACAAAACAACTTCTTCGACAACGCATATCAAACCACAAATCTGACATAAAACTTAAAAATTCCGAAAAGACAGCCCTGGCCAGTCACAGTATTGAAAATGGTCACTCTCCAAACTTTGAAGACGTCGAAATTCTGCAGACTGAGAAACATGTTTCAAAACGATACACGTTAGAGACATTACATATTCTCAACAACAAAAACAACATGAATCGAAAACAAGACACACAAAACATCTCTGCTGTATATTGTTCTCTTCTTTCTTCTTAAATGTAAATTGTGCTTTGTTCAAGTCATACAGACTCAACTTCATTCTTTGAAGTGCTTTTTATTTTAATTTTAATACAAATGTTCTATTTTTCTTATTTTGTATAAGTGAGTATTCATTATTGTGTTTTTACTGTACCTATCCACCTTCTAATGTTATTTGTATTTTTTGTGTAAATAAAGTACCCCTGAAGAAGGCAGCAACCCCTGCCGAAACGTTGGGAAAGCTAATGTAACTTCATTGTTTCATTGCCAAAATTACAGCGACCAAAATAGCCGAAGGAAAACTACGTACATTTCCACTTCACAAAATAGATATGTTTTAAAAATATTTTTTCTATATAAAAAATCTATTTTGAATTTCAAAAAAAAAACATGTTTTCTCTTAGATCAGAAGAAGGTCAACAAAGGTTAGCTAGTTTCAGAAATTGGTCACCCATTAAGTATTTTTTAATGCTATTTTCAAGCTTACTACATAAAACGTGGGCAATTCGATTAAAATGTTTACCATCTATATGGTTACAAAATCTTCAGAAAACGTCAATTATTAAGAGAGATTAAATTCGATTTTTAGGTTAAATTATTTATTACATAAAAAACAAACATTTAGGTTTACAAAATTGTTCAATTAAATCGTTGAATTTTTACATAAAATGATTTGATGGTGGCTATGGTCTTTTTAATATTAAACATAGTTATTTGAATATAAATTAACTTATACACTACTAGGACCATGTATCATAAAATCCTCAATTCCACGAATATACGAACTCATTAATTATGGCATACCGGTATTTTTTAGCAGATTTAAAATATTTATAAAGGCTTTCCCAATTAGCTCCACTTCAATTGTTCGATGGTGGAGTACTACACAACCGAAATACATAAATCTAAGTTCTTTGAAAACGATACAGAAATGGGGCTTCAAAGTAAAGGGCTTCAAAATTATTAAAAGCTCTGTGAGGAGGAATATTTCAATCTCGAAAAAAATTCAAATCTGTTTAAAAAATTTGCGATGCATCCTCCGAGCTGAAGTAATAATAAATATTATAAACACATATATCTTATTGATTATTAATTGAATCTGTACTATAAGCGGTAAAGAATGTCCACTTCGTTGTTTCCTGGTAAAATTGATAACTGATATTTTTTTACAGGGTTCTATTTTTTTTTGGCAAATCAGGCCAAGTTTTGTAATCGTAAACTAAAAATTGATCTCGAGATATTAATCAGACCTTACATTACGATGATAGAGAGTTCCAAAAAACTGATCCGGCAACTCTGTCTGTCTATCATCCTACGTCACTGGAGCGATTTTTTGACAACTGGGGCAAAAATTATTGTTTTCTTAGCCGGAAAAGTAACGCTTCGTGTGTTAAAACCACTAAGACAGCATTTATCTATCTCTAGAATAAAATAATTTGGTCAATTGTTTTTTTTTTTTCAAAAAACCATTATAAATGGTATCTGCTATAGAAGCGGATTTTCGATTTTCTCATAAATTCTGTAACGGATTATGACCAAAATTTGTATGAAAGAGTTCCTATGAAATCCTATTAATATTCGAAAAAAAAACAAAAAAAATTGTTTTGAAAACTCAATATAAATTTTGAAAAGTGTAAGCAATTTAATTCTAATTTTTTTTAGGAAATTGTATTGATAAAAATAGTTTTAGAAATTACCATTCGGAGTGATGTTTGATGTTTTATTTTTTTTTTCTTTTTTTATTTTTTGATAAATTTTTTCTTGACGAAATTTTATTTGCAAATTCTTTCTTGATCAACATTTGTTTGACAAATGTTAGACCTTTTATTGAATTTTTCATTTTGGTCTCTATGGGTCATAGTTCTGCCTTCAAAATTCTGCTTTTAAAAATTCTGGCTGTGCAAAATTTCAAATACTAGAGGTTTGCATACAAATTTCTTTTTTGTTTTGGCTTTGACTTCATTATTACTGAAAGAAAGCACCAACTTAAAGTATAATCAGAATCCAATGATTTCTAGTGTTTGCACCAAAGATCTTCCCAAAGGAAATAAGGAAACAATATTAAAATGTATTTAACCACAGGGAATTATAATACCAGCTTAGAAAAAATATAGAAGAAACCCTACAGACCTGTGGAATCCTGGTAGTTATATCATTATCATCATAAGTCATTATACCATAACATTGTGGTTGTAGCTTTTATATCCTGAAATAGTGGTCCTGGGTGATTTTTTTTGTTGTTGTATGTTAAACAAAATTCAAAAAAAAAAATCTACAGCAAAATTGCAAGGATTTCTCTCCTAGTTTCCCACCACTATACAATTATAACAATTTCAGTTGAGGGTGGTTCTCGCTCAGAACCTCAGCTCTATAACACAAAGGGAGGCAGAGATGGTGTGAAATGAGGGTTTTCCACATGCAGAACATACTCACCCGTGAGCAAAGGAAAGATAATTTTTTTTTTTTTGCATAACAAAAAGTTCTATAAAGGTAGATATACATAGAGATGGAGGTATTTTTTTTTTGTATTTATTTGCATCCTGCCACAACTATAGGTACACAAAACAACAACAAAAAAAAATCGTATATTTTTTCGTGGCCACAATTCATTAGGTTATTTTTTTTTCTTCTTATGTGCATATTTATTTTTATTTTTTTTTTATTTTCAAGGGGCCAGCCAGCCGACCGTCAAAAAAAAAAAATTTAAGTCGGAGGGGCTTTAACATTGAAAATCGAATCTCAAGAGAGAGTTTGAGGAGAAAACAGAGGACTGACTATGATGATGATGATGCGATGCTTGTTGTATAGAGTGCCGCTTCTCGTAGCCTTGAAAAGTCATAATTTTTTTTTTCGTTTCGTTTTTTTTTTAAACTATTTTATTTTCATAGATTCAAAATTAGGAATGAAAATAAAGGAGAATCTCTCATGCTCTCATGAAGATGGGCATTATAGATTTTTCTTGGTGGAATTTTTTCAAGCGAGAGTTTATTTCTTTTTTATTATACAAAAAAAAATGTTAAAGTTTAATATTTTTTCGTGGAATATTGCAGTTGATGGACATTTTTAATGTGGATTTGACCTTGTTCGAATATAAAATCAAAAAGGAAAAGAAAGATGAGAATATTTTTAGAGATTTTTTTCTATATTTAGAATTATGAAAATGCCAAAGGATCTGTCATCAGAGAGGGTCCATTCAGTCGAATATTATGAATCATAAATTTTATAATTCTTAAATTTGATATAGAGTTTGAATTTCTGTTTGGATATTAGAAAAATTATTAGTTCGATTTGAAATTTTTGATTTTTTGCAGTAATTGAGAGGTTTATTTTAAATCTAAGGTGACCCTTTCCGTGTCTTTTTTGTTCTCTTAACTCACTTTTTGGTGCCACTGTCCGTTCGCTTAGTGTTCAGTCGCCATTATAAAAATGTTTTTTTTTTGTATTTTGCGGGTTTCAAGGAATATTTACAGAAATGCATTTTTAAGCTACATAAACTTTTTCTTTTAAAGAAAATTCTGTCTAAAATTTAGCTAAACATTTCAGCGGCGAGGTACGCAGCGCTAGTAAAGACGCAAACCACTTAATACAAATAATACAAAAATTATGGGTGAAAATTTAGCGCATTTTTTGCAGAGCTAGGTTTTAACAGAATCTGTTGTTTTAGAGTTTTTTTTTTAATTTATTGATAAAAAACGATAATTGGTGTTGCGGAGCAAATAATTCAGCTTCAGAAAAAAAAGTAAATAAAAACATTTGAGTAAACTTTCAAAAACAGAATTTTGGCCAAACAGAATTTTGACCAGTCAGAATTTAAGAGGACGAAAATAGAACAGAATTTCAAAAAATTTGCATTTTTCAATGGCGAGAGAAGGGAAGTTTTGTAGAAAAAAATTGATCAAGATGAAATTTGTTGAAAAACCAAGTAGATTTTTTTTTTTGAAATTTAGGATAATTTATACCAAAGATATGAATTCTTAGGTTAGGTTTTTATTTTTAAAAAATGCAAACGGTACTTTCATCATATACGGAGGAGGTTCTGAAAAGTACATCACTGAGCGTGAAGTATGCAACAGCAATAGCTATTTATAACACTAATCAGCTAGTTATCTTGGTCTTTTTTCTGCTTCACATAATATTTTTGTCATCGGTAATTTGTTTCATAGTTGGACTTGACCTGTCCCCAGATTTATTTTTCAATGGTTTATAGACAGAAAGCGAAAGTGCTAAGCAATACGTTAGGTAAGCTCAGTACAATGATTCTCAAAAAATATAAGATCCAGCAAAAACCAAAATTAATAAATTTTTTTTTGTCAACACCACTGTGCCTTTGTTGTAAATTTCTTAAGTACCTTTATTAGTATGAGTGTGAAAAAATTTTCATTTAACTTTTTGCAATTTTTTTTTCCTTATATAATTGAATTTTTTTCTTTTTCTCTACACTCACAGAAAAAACAGGAAGGACAAACTATACCAAAGTTGGCAACAACAACAACAAAAAAAAAACTAAACTAAAAGAATCAAGTATTTTCTTTTTATTTTGGTTTTTTGAAGAAAAAAAAGAAAAAAAAACACCAAAGAATATATAGATATAAAAAAAGGACGACTTCACACTCAAAACTGGTTCAAGGAGAGGATGTGCCAGTGCCATATATCAACAGTACCACTACCAAACCGCCACAACCACATCCCCATACACAATTTCAGGACCATCAGCACAAGCACTAGCAGTAGCAGTACCGCACAGCAAAAGTGCAACATGAGGAAATGAATTTCAAACATCCTTTCGAAAATATATTATATCCTTGAGTATCTATAACAAAATAAGCCACAAGGAGCGGCAGCAACAAATTGCATTGCATATCGCACACAACACAACTAGCCCCCAAAAGAAAAATAATAATAATTGCATGCGTATTTACATATATAAAGTATATATCTCTTCTAGATAGAGAGTATGTGTGTGTGTGTGTTTGAAGGATATACCTACAACAACAAAAAGCAAAAAGCTTAAAAAAAATCCTTCGAATATACAAATTAGACACAACAAAAAGATAGAGTCCTTATATTTTTCGGTATACGCGCATTTCCGCTTAGAAAAAAAAATGACTGCAAATTCGAATGAATTGAAAATAGACAATTTGATAAACTTACAACAACAACAACAAAAACAAGGATGTTATCCTATATCGTTTAATGTGTAAAGCAATATTGGTGCATATTCACTGTTGCATATTTTAGGGCACAATATTGTGGCACTTTTCCCCTTAAAAAAAATAGAAACAAATTTAAAAAAAAGTGTTTGCAAGTGTTTTGTTTTTATAATTCGCGGAATACAAAAAAACGGTCCTTTTAATCATTCTTAATCTCTTTCTCTTTAAATATATAAATGTGTGCGTGTAGTTTTATCCTTGTGAAATAAAAAATAAGTTTTTAGTGTGTAATAATAAAAGAGAATATACAACAAAAAAAAAATAATTTCTCTATACTTGGTGTCCTTTTGAATTAAAATTTCCATCCATCAAGCAGCTGATAATACCACTCGTATATCAATCCAAAAACCACCTTATTTTCTCACTATATTTATATATAATATACGAAACAACAACAGCGTAGCGAAGCACAACAATTGCAACAATGGAACAACACAAATTGTTTGGAATTTTAACATTGTGCGTGGTGTTGTTTGCAATTAAACTGAATACGATATTAGTCCTTGGCGAACAGGACGAGGATATACCACATAATGAGTAAGTTATTTGCATGTCACTTTGGTGGGGGCTTTGGGGAGAGATCATTTTGATTAAATTATATATTTTTTTTATAAACGTCTACGTATATAATGAATTATTATAATATTTAACTCTTAGTTAAAAAATCAAGAGGAGTGTACTGCCGTCCTAAGGAGAAAGGGCGTAAGTGCCAGAAATCAAAAATTGAGTTTGAGGCATTTTTGGAAACGTTTAAGAGTACATACCTTATTTAATTTATTTAATTCCGCTAAAAAAAAAATTAAAGCATTTTTTTAGGTATCTTAACTATGCCAAAAAATCGAATCTCCATTTCTTAGGTGTTTACTAAGCAAAAAAGGCGTAAATCCATTTACTCTTACAAATAACCAAAATAACTTAAATTGATTACTACCAAAAAATAACATAGTTTTTTTTATTAATAAATCATTTTTTAAAATAAAAAAAAAAATAAATAAAAAAAAAAGTAAAATGCATTTATCTCAAAACTACAAAAATGGAGATACGGCCTTTTGGCTCAGGACGGCAGTGTAGGCAACAAATGTTGTGAACCAATTTTCAATTGCAAAAACTCTGGCGAATATCTGGTAGAAAGGCACTTTTTTTTATCGCTAACTCACTTTTATTTTTGTCAAGAATTGAATTTTGAAAAAAAATTTGGTCCAAAAAAAAAACTATTAGAAAATTCGTCAAAAAGTTGTCGGAGAACAACCAATAAGTGAATTTTTTTTTTTTAACCGCTGCACGTCCATCATCCAATCAGTGTTATAACACCTCAAATATATAATGACGGTTAACAATAGCCCGAACCCAAAATGTCAAAATTCCTAAATTTCCCTGGCTAACTACTAAAAGCATTTACAATACGGAAATGGCCACTTCTGGTTTGTATCAAAACTTTAAAGAAAGCTTTCTATTGTTCGATCTGATTCCAGCTATAGCTATGAAAATTAAGCAATCTAATTTTTGACATAAGTATTTAGTGTGCCAATAGCTCAAAATTATGAAGACAAAACATTTTTTTTTTTCGAAAAAATGGTGGTCAATAAGGCTCAGTAAAGCTTTAAATTGACATTACATAAAGTATGGTTTATGAGTTGTGGCAAGTAAGTTTTAGTTTTGAAGTCAAGAAGAAAATAATGTCATCGAAGGGGTTAGGTTAGGTTAAAGTGGCTGTTGGACTGGAAGTCCAAAACACTTAACCCAAAAATTAGGTCCGTTGTGATACCACATGGATCAGTTGATCAACCTTCTTCTTCGTTGAACCATTTTGAGCTTCGAATGAAGCGCAGGAGACGCAGGAGATCATCGAAGAAGAATTCTCCTAGATGAAGTAGAAGATTAGAGACTGTCTCCTCTTCCTCTTCGTCCCTGCAACTCCTGCAGAAATCATTTGCAGGAGCTCCAAGTCGAAGTGCATGTCTGCCTATTAAGCAGTGTAATCAGGACACCTATAACATAGCTCTCATCAACTGCTTAGAGCGTTTAGCACTAAGTTTAGGCCAAATTAATTTTGTCGCTAAACAGGTGGTGGTGTTATTCCATCTGAAGTTTGTTCTCTCTATAGTATCTTGCTCTAGCATGAGTTTGCATGTAGCCAGAGGCATACCCACTCTAGCTTTGTGAGCTAGTAGCGGTAAACTTGTTCCTTCTTTTGCAAGTTCATCGGCTTTGCAATTTCCTGGAATGTCTCTATGGCCCGGCACCCAGCAGAGGTGAATATTGAACTGTGTGGCCATCTCCGTAAGAGATGATCGACAGTTTAGGGCTGTTAGTGAGTTCGTAGAGACAGAGTCTGTACGTATATCTGTTGTTGATATAACGTCTTCTTTCAGCCAGGAGAGGACTTCTTTAATAGCCAGGATTTCAGCTTGGAACACGCTACAATGATCAGGTAGACGAAATGAGAGACTCAGGTTTAGTCTATCAGAGTACACGCCTCCATCAGAAGGGGAGAGCAATGTATTAAAATAACAACAAACAAAAAATATAAAAACGACGATTAGAAAATCAAAAAATATTTTTTTTAAAGCCAAAAATATATTCTTCCATTTATTTGTTTTAATAAAAAGTTCTTTTAAAGGAAGTTTTCGAACTCAAAATCTTAAGGAAACCCATTTTTTTCTATGTGCTGTCGTTGATTAAAAAAATTCTATTTTAAGTCAATTTGTCAGAAAATGCCCCTCCCGGCCAAACGGGGGAAGACCTTATATTAACTCAACATATTCGTCCTGGGCACGGAATACGTTGTCCCGCAATCTCCATCGCAAAAGAAAATGACCAGATTACTTGAAGTTTATTATTTTGTTTCCTATTCGTCAATTTTGTCATATTTTGTCAAACTTTGGATTTTATCATCTTTTCTAAGTCAAAAAATATACATAAGCAGTTTTACTCGATTTTTGATTTTTTTTTTCAAAATTTATCCCTTAATATTTTTTTAAATGAGTTTTTTGAAGTTTTTTTAGAAGTGCAGATAGAAGAAACTAATTTTTTTTTATGAAAAAAAATATAGTTTCTAACATTTTAATACCGCATCGATACTTTTGTCTATCTGCAATCCTAAAGAAAAAAATGTTTCGGATGCAGCAATCGTCAGCTTCATTCCATCAACAGGTTTGCAAAATCGTTGAAGAAAAACGTTTAAGTATTTACTTGTAGTCTTCTAAATTGCAAAATGTCTATCGGTCAAGGTTGACCATGTTTTGTTTAAGTCGAAAATTGTTGAGAAAAAAATGTTTCACTACCTAATCTAGCCCCATCACCTTTTTATGCCAGATATTTTTTCATAAAAAAAAAACTGAACAAAAATTATTATAAACCATCCACAAAGACAGTTTCTTCCTCTTAAATCACCACAAAACAAAAACCCAATCAGATGGTACATGGTTAGAGATAACCTTGAAAAACTTCACAAAATGTTCCCAAAACAATATACGTAATATTTTTGTGCACTCAAGTAAGTCCTAATGCATTCAACCTTTATTCTTGTATTTAATTTGGAAACTTTTGTTTTTATAAAATCGAAGCTTTTGTTCTTGCTTTTTCAATTTAAATGTTATAGAATTGCATTTTGGAAACATGATAAAAAGAAATTGAGATTTATTTTTCAAAAATGATATAAAAGTAAAGCAAAAATATGCAACATCCCATCGAAATAATAATAAGAGAGAGCGGGAGAGAGAGGTAGAAAGATTTCATCATAACCTACAAATGTCGACAGTTTTGTATGTTGAAAAGTTAAACTGATTTCTTACTTCCCTTTTTTGTTCACCCACCCACCCATAGCTCCAGCACCCACATCCGTGCCACAAACTCGCTTTTGTTTTTCTGGAGCTTTACCTTGGAATTTATAGTGCATCAGGCTCCATTGTTTTATTTCCGTTGATTTTTTTTGTTCTACATCGTATTTGCTTTTTTTTTTGTATTTTAACTCACAGCGCGTTTTGTGTTAATGAATTTAATGAAAATGAAAGTTATCTTCATTCTACTACCGTCCCCCCTCCCCACAATTCCATCACCCTCTTCCTTTTCTACACCTACCTCCTTTTTAACTATTGCTCGTATACTATACTCTACTACTCCTTCCTTCTGTGCATATTACAATTGAGGACACACAAAGTAATGAATCCTTTTCTTTCACAGCCCAACAGCGATATCATTTCATTTCCCCCCTCAGGGAAACTTTGGGGAAATATATATATAGATACTTATGTAGGAGAATTTTCATTTTTATTTCGCTGTTCAAAAATTAAAAATAAAAAAGAAAAAAAAAACCTAAGAAAAAGTAGGCAAACTGACAAAATGAGAGCAGCACAGTGACACGTTTTACTAATATCCATCAATACTCATGACGATGACGTCTTCTTGCAGCAGTGTTAACGAATATAAAAAAAAAAAGGATGAGAAATATATGTCAAAACTTTTGTAGCCTCCTTCTCAGGGGGGGCGAAAAAAAAAACAAAAAAATAAGAATATATGACCAAAAACCTACATCAATCTCAAGACAGCGGGAACATCAAGAAAACAAAATTCGTTACTTTTTTTGATAGTCCCCGAAGATGGGAATACTTCGCAAAATTTTTACTTCAAGCTTTGAATACAAATTGATTGAAAATAAAACAAAAAAAAAACTTTAAAAAAATGTTTATGTTTCGAAACAAAATTTGTTAATTTACAAAAAAATACAAAAATTAAAAAGCTTGTGGATTGTATTATTTTGTCATATCCAATGGAAGAACATTCAGTTTCTCTTTTCCCATGAGAACATATTAAAAATATGAAGCGAAAAAAATTATGGAACGTATTCTTTTCTGTCCATTGGCATCAGTTAAAATAAAAGTTTGGTCTTCAATTGTTTCACGTTTTTCCCATTGAAATACACAGTGAACATACAAGACAAGAATATTAAGGAAAAAGATTGTGGAACGTATATTTTCGTGTTATTAATATTAAAATATTACTTAACCAGCCTATTTTAATATTTTTTAACCCTTCAAAGTTTTGAATAAACATTTTTATTCTTTTTGGAGTGTTCGAAAATGTCGAGCGGAAAAAATTGTGGAAGGTAATATTTCGTCAAAATGGACATGTAGGGTCTGATTAACATAATTGAGAACAGAAAGTCATGTGTCATTTGAAAAATTTTCTTGTTTTCCATGTGAAAAATATAAAATGAAAAATTTGTTAAACATATTATTTTAACAATTTCACATTAGAATCTCATTTTGTGAGAATTTTAACTAAAAATTAAGTTTTTTATGAAGTACCTATCATGGACACTTTAAAGCCATTTTAAAACTTTAGTCTGAACGAATAAATTTTCAAGTAAAATTAAAGTTTTAATGTGATGAAATCGTTTCGCACTTTATGTAGTAGAGTGTCGATCGAAAAATGTGTGGAATACAAAAAAAAAATGAAACGAAATAAATGTGGAATGTGTTATTTATCAATTAGACATACGACTCTCAATTTTACCTATCAACAAAAAAGCATACAATTTACTGAAAATTTAATAAAAGAAATAAAGTTTTCACACAATTTTAAACTTTTTGCTTGCTAAATAAGGCACACATGAAATAAAAAAAATATGAAGCGAACAAAATGTGGAACTTCATATTTTATTTATTCTGAGAAAAGTTTTTATCGTAATCAATTCGATTAGAAGTTCAACAATGAAATTTCCATTCTATTTAAAACATTTTTTTTTTCAAATTGATAATGGTAAGAGACTTCATTACTTCCTTTACATTCACGTTAAAAATTAAAAAAAAAATATTGAGTGGCAAAACCAGGTTTTGTCAAAAATAAAATTGGGATAATTTAAAATATAAAACGAAAAAGTTGTGGGACGTATTTTATTGTGATGTGTGAAATGACGAAATCCAATGTAGAAACATTGTTGAACTTAAAACTTTTTATAGCGATTTCAAGCAAGATGATTTTAAGGCAGGTTCCTTTATCAAACAATGTAATTATTGTAAGCACTACCTCACGTACTATTCGATACATGGAAGATATGTTTTTAAAAGTGAAAAATTGATGTTTACATATTGCAAGTGTTGGTTGCTTTCCTCCCGTATTTGAAACAAAATTTAAGCATTCACCTCGCGTATTTTCCGTTTGGCCTTAAAGATATGTATTGTCATCGTAAATTTGTTTTCTCTTTCCCAACAACAGGATTACTCTTTCTTTTTTTGTTTGCCTCCCAAGAAAACGTGAATCCTTCCTCCGAAATGTTTAAAAAAAAGTAAAATAACTTTTTTTAAAAATATTGTTTTTTTCTTTGTACGTTTGAGAATTTCAAGAGTACGAGTTAGAGGTGAAACAAAAAAATCGAACTTAACAAAAAAAAAAGACATGAAGCCGAAGTATCCATTTATTTTCGTGTGTGTATGTTGCTTTTTCCAAACAATTCAAGCCACCTGCCATAATCGAAGAAGTTTTTCATTTGCCACCATTGCCCAAAAAACCCTATTGCCATTGCCACCTTACGCGGCTTAGTGCTTTGTAGCCGTAGCTTCTGTATTTTGTTGTCCCTGTTTTTTTTTTAATTCAACGTTAAGTATGTATATACTTGAATGGGTTTTTCTTGAGGAGAATTTTCATTTGCGTTACGTGATTTTTGGGAAAATGAACAATGGTGACCTACACTCAGGGAGAGTGAGTGAGAGAGAGTGAGAGCGAGCGATAAAGAGCTACAGGGAGTAAGAAAGAAAGAGAAGGAGATTACAAGAGTTTGGGACAAACACGAGTAGAAAATTACACAAATGTCCTTGAAGGAGTTGCGCGTTAGGGTGGCATTTCCATCATCAACGCGACATCAGTCGAAATAAAAAATTCAACATCTTGAAAGTCTACCCGAAATCAAAATTTATATTATTATTTTTATTTGTCTCCTTAAAAATTATTTGATTTTTTTGTCTGGGGAGATTTTTGTTTTCTATATAAGAACGTTCAGGTATGGTGTGATGAGTTTTTCAAAAGGGTATAACTTTAAGTTTTTTTTTTATGTCGTTACTTGAGTTGAATTGTGATTTAAAAAAAAGCTATGTAATGAGAAGCTATAACTATACATATCATCAAAGTGCATTTATTTATGGGAAGTTTTTTTTTACAAAATTTCAGAGAATGCACTATTGGCCTAGTAAAAAGAATGGAAAGAAATAGAAAATAAACAAATTTTCTAAATTTTAAATTTTTTAAATTTCTTTTTGGGCTTAAAAAATCAGTTGGGCAGATTTAGTTATACCCCCCTTTTTTGCCTCTGTGGAAAAACACGTTGTTTTTATCAAATGAAATTTTATGAAATTCGACAATAAATCCTGAAAACTTTGTCTTTTGAATTAGTGGATGGGTTTTTGAGGATTAATAAAGTGTTAAATTTTCAAAAGCAAATCGAAGTATTCAAAAATGGAGCTCAACAAATTTTAATTTTTTCCAGATTTGCAAAAAGTAGAGTTTCAAAAATTGGAGCTGAAATCCTAAAAGATTAGTTTAACACATTCTAAAAAAATTTCTCTTAGCTTTCCGTTGAAGTTTTGAAAAAAGTAAACAAAAAATTTCAAATAAAAATTTCCAAGGAATGTTTTTTCCTTTTTGGGAAAAGTTATTTTTTTAAATGAAAATTCTTATAAAATAATAAAAAACTGTGAACTAAGTTGGCAAAAAAATGTTAATTTTCATATTTTTATGAAGATGATAAAACAATGTTAGAAATCAATGAGATTTGATTTGAGGATTTTTTTTTTTGGATTTTGTTCATTAAAATTTAGTACCACGTCTAGGATTGTGGCTAATAATGGCCAGTCAAAAACAGATTCATGAAAACACTACTTTTTTTGTACTATTTGAAAAATTCACGGAAAGGTAAAAAAAAAATATTTGTTTATAATGATTTAAGCGAATCTTTTTTTTTATTTGATAATATTTCAGCAGTTGGGTTTTCATAGTTTCTTAATTGCGGATTCCTCTCCTCTAGACGAAGCACTTACATTACTTTCAATTTTCGCAGAACTGCATTTTTTTTCGAATTCAATTCTTATCTTTTTTTAATCGATTTAGTGAATCAATGAAAAAAAAAAATATAAAATTCCAAAATGAGCTTTTATAAAACACAAAGCTTTGAATGTTTTAACTCACCTTTATTTCAGTATGAATTTCAATTGAACTGATAAACAATTTTATTCAAAGATTCTTGCTAAAACTAAAAATTTAATAATAAAAAAAAACAATAAAAAAAAATGTTACACATACGCCACAGTGCACATTCTCCTGTATGTCATAAATCGATAAAATCCACTGAAGAAATTTAATGAAATTTTCAATGGATATAAAATTATGCAATGCAATATTACAATGAATTTTTGCCCACTGACACACCCATTTCAAACAAAATTTGTTTCAGCAGATTTAATTTTTTTCTTTTGGCCAAAATATCTATTCTCTTTAATTTTGAGAAAAAAATAAGCTCAGAATTTTTTTCTTCCAGACAAAAACGTCTTCAATGTTTAACAATCCTTGGACCTAGTCTTCTTGGACATGTTTTTGTATATCTCCTTTAAAAATCCTCTAATTAAAGTAGACAAAAAGACTATTTTTTCTGGAGATTAGGAAACATTTGATTTACAGTTTTGAATTTTTGGAAGTAAAACTAAATGAAATTAAAGACTTTTTCTGAAAAATCAAAACAAAAAAAGAGAGATTTTTAGAATATTATAGTTTTAGAAGATTTCATTTATAAAATTAAATGACTTTATTTTGAGAAAAAATAAACAACAAATTGAACGTCCGCTTGACAAAATACAATCCGTGTGAACATAACATATGTTTCCACACAAAACACAAAAACTTAAGTTTTTTATTTCAAACGACATCAGACCAACAAAAAAAAAGAAGACAAAATAAAACGGAATACAGAGGGAAAAAATCCTTCTTAACTGTGATTTCTTGATTTTGTTTCCTTATTTTGTTCAAATTGAATTTCCAATTCCATCCTGGATTTTATTTCAAAGTTCCATCATCTGTATAATACTCCTAGTGGTACTACAGTATGCGTTTGAATACAACATGCGGATTGCTGTGCTCTGTGAGATTTTTTTTTTTGTTGTATCAATGCCCCTTTGGGGCTACACAACAGACAACTCAGCTAGCGTAGTGGAATTTTTCACGTCAGTGCTTCTAACCATAGAGTAGAGAAACACACTGGAAAACCAAACCATATACAGCTTTAGCTTAAGGGTCTAAAGACGCGACCAAACGACGACGATGGCGATGATGATGATGATGACGACTACGACGTTGAGATTTCATTTTAAGTGTATGTGCAAGAGGATCCCGAGGATGTCACTTTGGATTTTCGCCACCACCTCAAGAAGCAAAAGGAGGAGATTGTATGGTCCCTTTCGTCACCTTCATCCTCTTTTTCCAAGAAGAAAATCCCATCTTACCATCCAACCACCAGCTAACCGTTAATCCCCTATCAACCAAACAGCGAAATAGTCCCTTGCTTATATCCTTCGGCCGGCATCATTCCCGAGGTGGTAAGCAAAAAAAAAAAAGTACATAAGTAGACAATAAAAATGCATTAAGTTTTATTATTTGTACGTTTTACCCAGTTTCTTCTTTTGGGATTTTTCTCTCTTTTTCTATAAATATTTTTTTTTTTTCTTTGGGAATTTTCTTGGATTCGCGAGGAATGCTACACGCATTAGGGGTGAAATTGTTTTTAATAAAAATGGAAATTAACACTGGCAACGAGAGAACAAAAAAAAAGAAAAATAGAAGAAGCCGCAGCGGCCGGTGAACATACAAATAGATAGGAATACGTTCTAACAGTGCAGATCAATTAATTAGGCATATTCAAAATATTTAGCTGCTTAAAGTTCTTGGCAAAATATTTTTTCACAGCATGAAAGAATAGCATAGTTCACTGGAGTATGTTTTTTTTTGCATTTAGTTTTTTGGTTTTAGTGTTTTCGAGATTCTCAGTTTTTGGGATCATGAATTTTTTAGGATTTCATATAATTTGAAGATTTTTGATTCTAAAGATTTTGGCTTTCGGGATTCTGATCCTAAATATCTTTTAGTTCTACAATATGAAGAAAAAATATTTTTTAAAGCGGTTTTGGGATTTTGATTATAAATTATGGGTTTTCGGGATCGTGAATATTCGTGATTATGATTTTTGAGATTACTATCCCAACATGTTTTATTCTTTAGCAATCTAAAAAAATATGCTTTTCCATTTGTATGTGTTTTCAGAAAATGGATAGTATAAAAATTTTTCTGATTCTGATTTATTTTTAAATTTAAAGAATTTTTTTGTGGTGGGATTAATTATTTTCAGGACGGGGAATTGTTCGGATTTCAAGGTTTTGAGTTTTCTAGTTTTCAGATTTTCTAGAATAGACTTTTCACTTAATTAAATGAAATAAAGAAAGTTCCTATTTTTCAACTCAAGCACCAGGAATTTGGACTTTCCGCAATCTGGAACGAATATATTTTATAAATAAATTTTAAGGTTCTCAATTTTTTTTTGTTTTTTAGAATTGCTCAATTTTAACAGTTTTTTAAAAATATTAACCTGTATGTAATCTATCGATCCGGGCTGTTCATACAGAGATCTATTGAAGCAGGCAAAAATACACCCACAATAATTTTGTTCTCTTCTTGTTTTCATTTTGTCTTCTTCTTCTTTAACTTTTTTTTTTATAAGGTAAGGTTGTCTTGTTCGCCGTATATTATAATGGCAGGCCTATTATTTTAACGCTTCTAAATGACTTCAAGAGTGAAAGAGGGGGATGGCTGTTTTTTTGGTTTTGAGCCATAGAAAATATAAGAAGTAGTGAAAGTATACTATACTACTTTAGTTATATACATTTTCGAATGCCAGGAGCTATTGGTATGTTTAAGCAGATCCGGAAAATGAACAACTAAACAAAATGATGCTCATTAGGATGCCTTTGCTTTGATATTAAAGTGAAAGCCTACAAAATATACACTATACACCTTACCTTAATACTATTCTGGGTGTTATGGTTATGCATTTGAAATTAGGGTTGAATTGGGATGTTGTTGTTGTTGTTATATTTATTAAAGGTCATTGGTTTTTTGATGCGACGACGATGATGACCAGCACGGGGTTGATTGAGTCAAGGATTATAATTTTTGGCTAAGGCATATTTTGATGAGGAGATATTATTATCGCCTCCCCCAACCCCCAATTCCTTTCTTTTCATCTCTCAAAACCGAATGTATAGGAAATTATGATGAAAATAAATTTTTTTTTGTTTTTTAAATATAAGGATAATATTATTATTATGTGTTGCCTTTGAGCAAGCACGTGGAAGGAATTTAAGATTTAATAGGTTAAAGATTATAATAGGTAATATAAGCTTCAAGGAAATTGTTGGTATTTTATATGGGAATAGCTATTGGGATATAAGCATAGGCATCATTTCGCATTATGATGATTATAGCAATTTTGAAGAAAATGATTGCGTCAAAAGTATTTTTTTTGATGGAAGTTTTTGTGGTTTAGCATTAACGCCTGGCGCGCCCTCTAAAAAAATAAATAAAAAAATCGTATTTATAACAATCGGTTCACTTATCGACGCATTTTCGAGCATTGGCCGTTTGGTCGTATCTCTATAAAATCTTTGTAAATACTTAAGAATGTATAATAATAAATATAAAACTTTCAATAATTCTAAAAATTTAATTTTAAACCAAAAGATTTAAATGCTCAGATTGCAGTTAAAACTTGATCTAGGCTCACTGCATCAAAGAGCATTTTGCCAAAAATAATAAAGAAATGCATGAAATGGTTAATACTTGCTCTTACTGATGAAATTGTCGCACGAAAAAGTACCACATGGCAGTCAAAGCCTTAGGTTAGGTTAGGTTGGTTGGGCTGACAGTTGTAGATCCATTGTGATACCCTGAAGTGTTATAACTTCTTGAAGTGTTAACCTATGAATCTGATGTTTCGTCTAGCCATTTGGAGGTCTTGACGAAGTTCAGTAAGCTCTTGCTGGAGAGTTCTGATAGTTTTTCTAATTCGTTAAAGAGTTGCCTAGGGTTTTTTTCCTAGTGTGGCAGAGTGCTGGACAATGACAAAGAAAGTGAGCTGTGTCTTCATGCTCATCTTCATCTGCAGAGATCGTCGGTATTTAGCCCCACTTTCATTTTATGGTAGCCAAGTAGGTTGTGTCCCATTATTATGCTTATAAGGGATCTTAAAGAGGGTTTATTAAGAATTAAAATTCTATCGGACCTTTTTTTATCGTATCTAGGTCATAGTTTCCTGGTGATAACACAGGTTTCTAGGAGGTTCCATCTCTCGTTAGATTTTTGAATAATTAAGTTACCGACGTTTTGCTTTAGTTTACATAGTGGGATTCCTATGTTGTGATCTATGAGAGAAGGTTCAAGTGCTGAGCCTTATCCCTTGCCAGCTCATCTGCTTTTTCGTTTCCTGACACACCACTATGGCCGGGAACCCAGCAGAGTCTTACATTATGCTGAACCTTTAGCTCTTCGCGACAGCAAGAAACAAGCTTCGACTTGATTTGAGTGGCAGACAGAGCTTTTATTGCTGCCTGGCTGTCAATGAAAAAAGTGATATCCGCGTTTGAAATCGCCATCATCGATAAATGCTTCGCAGCGTTTTTCACTGCCAAGATCTCAGCTTGGAAAATGCTGCTGTGGTCGGGGAACCTGTATGAATTGGCAAGGTTAAGGTTTTCAGAGAAGAACCCTGCTCCTACTCCAGTGCCCCTTTTTGAGCCATCAGTGAAGATGGTGAAAGTCGACTCATTGGAGTAGGGCACATTGTTTTCCCAGTCAAAGCTCTAGGTAGCTTTGAATTAAAAATAAAGTATAAGAACAAAGACGTCACTAGAGTAAAATGTCAAAAAGCAAATTAACAAATCACTATTTGAATTAAAACAAACAAAAAAAAAACACAGAGCTAAAAAATTGACACAAAGAAATTAAAGCTTTTAAATAAAATAAGATATAAGTATAAAATTTCTTATTAATTTAAAAAAAAAATGTATTCAAATTTAAGATATTAAATTCATATTGAATAAAAAAAACATTAAAAATTTAAATAACTAAAATAGAATTTTTATGTCAGTTACTCGTTTTTTTTTTTTAAATTCTAAGAGAACGCAGAAAAACTGGGTCCCGCAATTCCGTCTGTCTGTACCTTCAGCCTTTACTAAGAGGGATTTTGATTTCTTTGAGCTCAAGAAATAACGATACCTTCCGTTTATAAGAACAATATATTTATCTCAAAAACAGCTCTAAAGATTTTGATGATCATTTTTCAGTAAGAAATCAAAATAATGTGGTGAAAAAGTATTTTTGAAAAAACCGTTAATCTTGCCACCGAACAGGATTTTTCGATTTTCTCATAAATTGCAAAAACTGTATTTTGAAAACGGCATTTATTTCTTAAAGTTTTGTTTTTAGGTGTATTTGATAAATACTGAAAACTTGCACACAAATTTTTTTTTTATAAAAATACTTAAAACATTTTATACACACAAAATAATTAAAAAAAAAAAACTGCTCTAACGTTTGTATTTGTATTTTTATAATGTTTCTTCAGTTTTCAATTCAAGTAATGAGTTTTGTGCCTATTCATATTTTTTCTAATTTTTCAAATTACAAAAAAGTGTAATAATGTCAGACTGTACAAAGTAAAGTTTCACTGATCAAAGTGGCAAGTTTACAAACACACAACATACGTTGCTAATTGAGGCCATAAGTGCAATAGTGGCGTAACCCACTAAAACTCAAAAATGAGTTTTTTATGAAAATGGGTCCCTTAATATATCTAGTTTAATACAAAAGTAGTTTTATGCAGCTATCTACACTCAAAACTAGATGGCACTCAAAAAGGTGTTATTGCATTTTATAATTTGATCATAGTTTGAGTGCAATAGAGGCGTAACCTTCATACTTCTCTCAGAAACTGTTTGCTTCGGTATAGATTGTGATCTTTTACTTCAGTATACATAGTGTGGGCAGTGAAAAAGTTCACATGTATGTTTGGGATGAGTCTACAGCGTCAAGAAGACCTCAAGAAATTGGATCTTGTCTTATGCATTATTTAAGGAACATACATACATAGGATGGCCAAAAAAAATTATTATGTATTCTGTCCAATGTGGGGGCCAAAATACAAATATTAAACTTTTACTGTCATGCCAATTTTTGGTATCACATCCCGATTTAATGGTTAAAGAAATGGTCCATAAATTTTTAGTTAGTGGCCATTCTTATTTGCCATTCTTATTTGCCATGTGATCAAGATTTTGGTGTGAAAGAAAAAAATACAAATTTTATAAAGATATCTTCGTCCCAAATGATTGGGTAAATGTCATTTCCTCGGCCAGAAAGCGAAACCCATTCGAAATTGTGAAAATGACTTCATCTGATTTTTTTTCCACAAAGTCTGTGGAAGAAAATATCACAAACAGGAAAATGTAGATTTCCAATTCCAAGGTTGAATGGCTTAAAATTCAGTGGTTACATTTCGAAACAAAAATAAAACATTTTCAATTTTTTATAAATATTCGAATGAAATATTTTACTCGAAGAGGTAAATGTAAAAAAGAGACAATCCGTGGATATTAAAAGATTAAACCAGCTTGAAGAACCTAAAATAAATGATAAAAAAGAAAGGCTAAATAGAACTGCTTGAATTATACCACCAATCCATCGTTTCATCAGAAGAGGAGTAAAATCATTAAAAAATAAGTAAAAACGTATGTGTAATTTTTATTGATAAAATATGAACTATGAAGGAAATTAAAAAAAAATAATATAATAAATTTGACGTAACCTTAATTTTTTCGTTATTTTTAATGAAAACCATGAATGCAATAGTGGCGTAACCCACTTTTTTTCCAAAATAATGTTAAATTTAAAAAAAAGCTTGCCCTACAAAGTATGTCTATTTTCAAACTCTTCCACGTTTTAAGCTTAATCAAAAATGTCAAAGAGAAAATACAAAAAATGTTTAAAGAAACTCTGTTTCTAAAATCTCTCGTAGCTCTAAAGTGAATTTTATGGGTTACGCCACTATTGCTCTCATGGCCTCAATTCTTAAATTTGTTTCCCTATAGTCAATACAATTAATTTTTGACACATGTTCTGTTCACCTACGAGCACACATCTAAATACAAATTCTTCAAAATCTCCATTTTTTTTTAATCGCGTAAAAAGAATCCGGAAATTAGCAGAATTATAGTTTTCATATTCTCGCAATTACAAAATACCGCTTTTTAGCAACTCCCACCTCGGACTAAAGAAATTCACAAATATAAAAAATATCAACGCAAACTGAAATATGGCAATCACTTGCGAAAATTAACAAGTAGGTATTTTATTTGAAATGCGAGAATTTAATTTTTGGGATTTTAGTTTGCGGATTATGAAAATCGACATTTTGTAATTGAGAAATTTTGTAATGAAAAATTTTAAATGTTATATTTTAGTTTTCGAGGATTAACTCAACTTTGTTTCCTTTATAATCCTTAATTTTAATTTACTAAATTCTGCCTTCAAAAATGACGTACTTAAAAACAAAACCGTTTAATTCAAGAAGCGTTTGTCTTTCATTATTATTAATCATTCAAACATCCAACATAGCCATTTCCAATTTGAAGCAAGTCAAATGTTTAACCTATAAATTTCGTAATTACGTGTATTTAAAAATATCTGTAAAACTATCTGTATACCTGCATAATTACAAGGTATGTATCTTGGTTATAATGGAAATTAATCACTAATCTCTTTTACCAGCAAAATGGAAAAATATTCCTGTTCTTATTCATACATACATAAATATCAATTAGATTCATTGCACCACTAATTTATTCTCATTCCTATATACATCGCAATAGTAAATTTAACCCGAGTCCATTATTTTTTGACTTATTTTTTTTTTGCTTCTCAAAAAACAGAGTTGAAATAAAGCGGTTTGAATATCAAAAAAAAAAAAAGTAAGTAACTCCGTACAATGACATAAAATCACCAAAAATATAGGACAATTTGAAATAAAACTCAATGAAAAAAAAAATGAATGAAAAAGAAAGGACAAAAAAAAACAACAACAACCATGATAGCCCTTTCTATTCGACCAAACATGAAAATTACCACCATTACCATTCACACGGCAAAAAACGACAACGAAAATGACGACGACACGGTCCACATATTCATCTAAGAACCTTAACTCTTTCCTTCTTCTTCCATTTATGTTCTATACCTTATAGGCCAGTCGACAGAGGCAAAAAAAAATAATTTCCATAATGCAAAATCACCTCAGTCAAATTTTAAGATTTCAGTTGAGGTCGAGTCTAAGTTTAAAATAAAAATGGCGTAAATGTTATGTGGTATTTTGAAAAAAAGGCATTTTGAAAACCGCATCGGGAAAGGTTCATCGTTCAGGAATTTTGTTAGACCCATTTTGACAAAAATGGTTGTATTTTTAAAAATTAGAAATGTTTTGAAAACTTGGAACAGAGCCAGGGGAGGACAACTGGTTTTTCGAGTTAGAGAATTTTTTCTCGTTTAATCTACGACAATTATCCAATTTAAACAATTACATATTTCATCACATATTTTTATCACACAAGACGAAATGAAAACGCAATACAAAAATAAAAAAAAACATAAAACTTCAAACTATTGCCAAGGGCCAAAGGAAATTTTTCATAAAAATCCCTTAAATAAATTTTAAAATTTCCTTCTTCCCACAAATAATTTTTTTTTTCCAAAGATTAAAATTATATGCATTTGTGAACAACTGGGTCGCACGTACTCGTTCCTATGTGTAATCAAATTATGACTTTTAGGTATAACTATTAAAAGAATAATTTGATTTAAAAGAAATAAATAAGTTATGCGCGCCCTTGTTACGCCCTTGTGGAACATGTGGATAAAACCATTCGTCAGATAACTTCATTTAAGTAAACGCTACTTTTACTGGAGTAAACGCTTATGTAATCATTCGTCAGATATTTTTATCGGAGTAAACGCTTATATAAGTCAAACCTCACATATTCATTTTAGCTTTTAATTCAATATAAAAGAAGCTGAATTCTTTTACTGTAGGTAATTAATTTTTGTAAAAATATATATAAATGAAAAAGATAAGAAAAGGTGATAATGTGATTTAGAACTAAAAAAAATAGTATTTCTATAAAATAAGAAAAAGGGATTTTTTTTCTAGATCCCTCAGCACTACGTCAATCTGTTACTTTCTCTAACAGGAGATGGACGGTGATTGGGATGGTATTAAAAAAAAAAAAATTGATGACCCTAGTTTCTAGGAATTAAAAAAAACATGTTAAGTTGAAGTCAAAAAGAGGTGGCGCCCGGGACGTTGTTTTTCTAATTTCAAAATGGCGGCTAACGAGCAACACTTACAGCCGCGCTTAACCAAATTTTCAATTTTATATTTCATAATTTATATCTAATAGCTTAAATCCCAATCATAAAATTAGAAATGAACCTCTGCCGACTGGCCTTTACAATTCATATGGGTGGGTGGGTGTCTGATTCCTTCGCCTCATAGCTTCCAGACCCAGACCCAACTCCAGCCAAACCATCAATCCTTTAGGCCGTTATTACTATTGAAACGGGTGGGCTTTTATGTATTCTTGTTTTTTTTTTTGTATCCAGGACACACGGAATGTGATTAATGATAAAAGCAAAACGCCATTAAGTGAAAATACAACAACTTATTATGTGAAGGCTTTAGACCCTGTGTGTATGGTATGGTGTGTCCATAAAGGTAAAATATATGCGCACATACATACATACAAAAAACACCCCACAATCAACAGACTACCTTCCTATATTATAATATAGTCCTCCTTAAAATCGTGTCACATAAAAGGATATGGGCTACGGAATTGCGTGCTGGGAATCGTTTTGCTTAAACAGAACTTAAAAACGCAATCACTTTGGTTGCACAGACACATAAAGTCCACATTAAAAAAAAGGACTAAAGAAAAAAAAGTTTGATGTCTTGTTGTCGCAGAAGAATGTCCTTTTTTTTAGACGGATCTTGTTGTTGTTGTTTTTGTATTTTCATATTTTTAATGTAACGAGTTAGGATTTTATAGCGTTTTTTGTGTGTTTTTTAGAAAAAAAAAAAAATATCGTTTGAGATTTCTCTCAAAAGAAAAGAAGAGACACACAAGGAAGTGACTTAAAGCTTATCCGACAGTAAAATATCCTGTGGCTGCAATCAACCCTAAATGCGTTTATTCAATTGAGTAAGTTGGGGATGAATGGGTGGATGAGTGGGTGGTTAAAGGGTTTTTGATGCTCTTACATACAAAAATATATTTATCTCCTACAACAAACAGAGCTAGCGAATCCGCGAGGAGTATAGGTTGATATAGAAAGGAAAGAAACTTTAAGGATGATTCATTCAGGGGAAAAGCATCATCACCCACACTAACACATACATATATATATAAACTACCTACAGCAACAGCAAAACAACAATAGCTTACAGAGAGGATGCTCAGGAATCTTTAATTAATTTAATTAATGAATCCTTTTGAGGTTGCATCCGTATTTTCGTTTCAATTACGTTAGTGTAATCCCATTGTGATGTTTAATTTTTTTTTTGTTGATGTTTGTTTTTTTTTTAATTCTACTTTTTGTTGTTGTAATTGTTGTTTTTCATTTGATAAAGGATTTTATACTTAAAGTGGGATTAAATATACTATTTTTCATATGTATGGTTTGTGTGTTTTTGTTATACTTTGAAAAGGCTGCCATAGGATTATCATTTTGAAATAGAGAAAAAGTTGATGAGATCGAGGATTTAATAAAATAGAAAAAAAAGGATTTATATATTCTATTGAATGCTCTGTTTTTGAAAATAAAGAGACAGAATGAAATTATAAGAATGATAAGCTTGACCAAAAAGGGAAACAGTAAAACTACAAGCAAAGATTAATTTAGAAAGGACCTGGATTAGATACATATAATATGGATAAAGGTACTCTACGACTAGATTAAAAATTAGTTTTAGGGTATTGCAGGAAGAAGTCAGAATGTTATAGGGTTTTGTAGTTTGTTTTGATATTTTCCCGGGTCTTAATTGTTTTTTTTTTTTGTAGGGCTGTTGAAACTCTTATTGAGGTTTCAGAATCAACATTTTGTGACACAACATTGAAAAAAGGCGTTGTTCTTTTATTGTAATGAAAAAAAATATCAATTTTTGCCCAAGGCAAACGAAAACTTATAGAATTTTCAAAACGAAGTCAGATTTAATTTTTTTGATTTGAAAGACCTTTCATCCATTGAAACCCCATAAAAGATTTAATGATCCACAAGTTGATGGCATTTAATTTGCTTCCAAGTGCTAAAAACTAATAATGCTCCGATTGTTTTGCTAAATTTATTTGAGTTAAAAGAGAAGTATGTTTCCGTTACCCAACTGTGGAAAACCAGAGCAATGTCCAAAAGGCAGTACAAAAAAGTTGGTCATTTGTTAAAAATATAAGGAATACTACTTCGTCTTTGGTTCTAAAGCTCGGCTTTACAAGACATTTCTGCTGTCAGCTCAAAGTCAATTTGCTGGCAGTACAATTTGCTGTCATTATCAATGCTACCAGAGAGTGCCATGACTTTTATTGCATTTGAGAGCGCAAACGATTTTATGGGACGAATCTTTTTTCGTACTCCAGCTGTTGCAAGAGTCTTAAAATATATTGACATACAAAAATCTGCTGGCCCAGATTCTTCCCATTGTTCTGTAGATGTGTTCTTCAACGTTGCCAAAACTGCTGCCTAAGCTTTTCCATCTGTCCTACTCTACTGGTCTCGTTCCGAGCGGATGGAAAACAATATTTGTCCAGGGTGTCCCTACAAAAAGCGAATCTTTTTCCACCTCAAACTATCGCCCGATTGAACTTAAGTCCCTTCTTTCCAAAGCCATGGAAACGCTGATAAATCATCACCTTAAGAAATCTTAAAGATAAAAAGCTTCTTAATAGCTGGCAGATGGGCAACGAACAGTGTTACAAATCTTTCAATTGTTTTTAGACAGTTAGATTATTGCACTTGAGTATTTTATAAAGTTTGACATCAAGCTCTCTTATCGAAAATGTGTGCGTTTGATTGGAAATTACCTTCCCGAAAGCGCAATGCAGATCGTATTCCATGTTTTTAAGTCTGATTCTCATAAAATAAATACTGGTGTGACCCAGGGTTCCGTTTTGACTCCCATTCTCTACCTTATTTTGTCTAAAACTTCTAATCCAATAAACTTTTTTGCTGACAATAGCACCCTCTTCATAGCAAATGTTCATACTCATTTTCAGATTTTCATCCCTTTTTTCGGATTTAGAACTAGAACTGCAGCTTATGATCAACTCATTAAATTCTGATCTCGACAGTATTGTCCAATAGGGATTTAAACCCCCCCTCCAAAAATGCAGATTTCATTAGCGGAACTTGCATAGAAGAAACTAATAGAACTTCAGTTCTCGGTATGTGGATCACTGACCACCTTTTGTAGAATCGACACATATTTGACGTCGCCAAAAACGTGACTTTTGATTTTCAATTTCCTCATAAACGGTTTAACGGGAAGTTCTATAATATAATCTAAGTAGTTTCGCATATCAAAATCTTCAAAAACAAAAGTTTTTGGATTTTTAAAAACAAATAATTTTTTTTTTAAATTAAATACTTTGAAAACAGATTTAAAATGTTTTTTTTTTTCTAAGAACGTTTTGAAAATGTTATTTATAAAAATGTATTTTTTGAAAACAAACACTGAAGATTTTTGAAGTTTATTTATTTTTTCAAAAACTAATATTTTTCTATACATCAGATTAAATCTTGAGCAATTCAAATAATTAATTTTATGCATAAAAATAAAAAAAAAACCTTCATTTAGTTCAAAAAGTTTTTGTTTCTTTCGTTGTTACCTTGGAATTTAATTCTTAATTATATTCTGTCTAGTCATTTCATTTATTCACAAAAAACACGCATATGTGTAATGTAAAATACGAACTTTTGCGACATTTCAAAAGTGTTTCGTATAAATCTGTCACTTAATCGGATTAAGAAGAAGAAAAACACAACTTTTCTACTATTCCCTCAACAGCAACAAAATGAAAAACACAAAAAAAAAAAATAAATAATTACCACATTGCATAAACGCTGAAATAAATTGATATAAATGTCAACAAAATAAAAGAGATATAATTAATTAAAAAAAAGGGCCATACACACTACGTTCTTTTTGTTGGTGTGGTGATGTATTTTTATTTTTGTTCTATGTGAAGTTAAGAGAATTTTGAATTTGATAAAATTTAATTTCGAGAGAAACCACAAAAATTAGAATTTTTCACTGCAAACAATTAAAAAAATTTACCTACAGAAAAATCAATGAACGATTTGTCCTTGTGAAGCATAGTGAGTAGTTTACTGTTCCGTGAACTTCTCAAATTCGGTTCAAATCCTCGTGCAGACAAAAAGTTTTTCAATTAATATGTCTAGGGGTTTAAGATACAACAAAATATCTGTGGATTTTTGTTAGTTATATGTCAAGTTTTGAATTTGTAAATGGATTCTGTTTGTCTGGACCTCAACCTACTGCCCGAACGATGTACCTAAACAGTTTCAAATAATCAAATTAAGGTTTTTTATAGATTCCCTAAACGTGAAATTGGATTTTTTCAGCTAAAAAAAAACGGTACCTGTCATAAAAGATTTAAAAAAAAACTTGTCTATCTCGAAAACGTCCTAAACGATAATCATAAAATTATGCTATAATTGACATTATTTTTTGCTGTGCTACAATTTTTTACGTCAGAGATTTTGGATCTTCAATGAAAAAATGTAAAAATAAAAAAACTTAACTGAAGTTTCCTAAAATTAAAATCCAAAAAAATATTTTTTCGAAAATTGTTTGTGTTTTATGTATATATGTATGTATTAAAAAAAGGAAGAAAAAGTTTACAAAATCTAAAAAAAAAACCGGTTCGTTAATTTTTGTCACTGGTGTAGTGTTTTAAATGTTTCCTACTAAAAAGTTCTGTGTTAAAATATTCTTATTCTAATACGTTTTGACAAAAATAACATTAGAAAGTATCCATCTAATTAAATTTTCAAAAGTCACTATGGCGTATACGTAACAAAAAAAAAAATTCCTCCTAAACAAATTTAATTCTCCATTAACCTACTTTGACTTTTTGAACAAAACTATTATGTTTGTATACAGCTACATTACTTGATGCAACACTCAAAAATCATTTTTCCGGCACAACGACCTATCCTAAAAATTAACCTCCTCACAAACATACACACACAGAAGTACAATAACTACGAATACACAAAAAAAACGTCCCTAACTAGCATTGTCATGTTCTAGTTTTACAAAGCAGCCTCCACACACCATTCGTCCTTATGCAAAAAAAAAAACGAAGTCTTCCTTCTGGCACTGAGTGGAGTGCGCTGTGTTAAAAAAGTTCATTTTTGTTCCCGAAAAAACAAAAAAAAAAAAAACAACGAAACGACTTAAACCATTTCGAATAATATAAAATTGAAGTAACTGTTCCTGTTTCCTGCCTCCCTAAAAAATAAAACACACAAAAAAGAAAATAATCAGAGTAACGGAGGGAAGATAGAAATACACATGTACATATGTTCCAAGTCCAACAAGGCAGAGTAAAGTGGAATATTGCTTAAAAAAAAGAAACAAAAAAAAACTCTGCACAGTGAACAAACTCACAAAACTACTAAACTCAAAATCACACAATACTATTTCGCTTAACACGGCCGATCAGCTTGTCTCATTTTTCTATGTTGGTGTTTTTTTTTTTATTTTGAAACTGTATATCTGATGGTTTTTTGCTTTTGTTTTATATTTTCCATTAATATAGGGTAACCCAATCCTTGGAGCGATTTTTGTTTGTGCATATCCTTCCTCTTTATACGTTTCAGCTGTTTCTCTATTTTATATCTCACAAAACAACAACAACAACTAACACTTATACAAAAACCCAATCGTTCTCTTTTACTTTGTTCTTTATATCCTGTTCCTGTGGTGTAGCCTGTAGAAATGATGTTCTATATTTTTTTTTGTTAACAAAATTGAAAAAAAAAATTATAATCGGCTGCAAGACAATTTGAATGGCAATAACAGATGAAATAGAAACAAGATAAAACAACAAAAACTTAGAAGGTATTCGCCGGAACGGATGCACAGACAAGGTAGAATATTTTGGAAAGAACTACAGTCGGACGAGTTTTTGTCGCAAGTGAATGTTATAACTTGATCCAATGTAATAGAAGATCAATTTAACAATTTGCGTTGATTACAACTCTGATGGCCAGTGGCATAATTCGTCGCCCTAGTGACACAAGAACGTAACTTAATTTTTTACGATTTTGGACTGGGTATGTCTTCTTTTTTAAAATATAGCATTCTATATTGTGGGAAAAAATTGAACCTCTAAGTGAAGTAGCTTAGAAGTTAGCACTTTTCATAAGAACATTTTTTTATTTGCAAAAAACATGAAAAATGGTAAAAAAATCACAAAATCGTCTCTCCTAAAAAATTCCAAATATTGACATACGTTTTTATGTCACAAAGGCGACGAATTGTAAGTTCGTAGAACTGTCATGCCGGAGGTCTGGGTTCGATTCCCAGTCAGAAATGCTTTTCACGGGCTGCTGCTTGTCACCCTAGCCGTTCGAATTGTACATGAAATTATAGGTTCCCTGTATTCCTGCCGTAACACGCACACAGGAGTGGTTGAGAGTTGTATAAGTCACTTTGGCTCTTGTACTTCTTGGACTGTCACGCCACCAAAAAAAAAATTATGACTGATAGACTCAAGGACACATTTCCTTAAATTTTGTGATAAGAATCAAATCGCTTCCTTGAAGATATACACGACAAACATTTAAAATAATATCCTTAAAAAGTCACGTTAAACATTTACCTTTCTTAATTAATTTAGCATTTTTGCAATGCCCTCAAAAGACTTATGTATATAAATGTATAGAATGAGAAATCAAATGAATCACAAAATTATTCCAAATACGCCACAGTGCACACAGGCTTTTGTCCAATAAAATCTTAACCATTTAAATTGATTTTTAAATTTGAAAGCATAAACGGAATCAACAAAATATTTGCTCCTTCTGACACGCTTACTTTATGGGTTGGAAGGTTCCAAACTCTACTCGCCGCATCAATTAGTGTTGGATCACGGGAGAATATTTCAAACAGCTTCCCAGTCTCACATACGACTCGCCACGGGACAAGACGTTAAAAAACGACAAATTTCAGTCTCGAATCAATCTAGTATGGCTAAGTCTCGTCTCGGTCAAAATTTTTCCGATTTAATCATTTTCTGTTGGAAAACATCGTTTTGTAATTGATCACCCATATTTCAAAGGAATTAGAGAGTAAAAAAAAACTTTGTTAAAATTTGTTCAACTAAAATTGACTCGTCTACAAAAAAAACACTCTGTTACGAAGTAGAAGTTTGTTGTCAAAATTTAACGGTTATATCTTTGCTTAAATCTGCAAAGTTCTCCACTGAATTCTAACACTTATGAAAAGGTCAACATTTTTTATCTAGTCAATCAAAGCAAAATCCAGCTCGAAGGACCAAAATCAGAAAAAAAATCTCCAAAAACTATTAAAATTTTCAGCAAATTCTACCATTTAATTTTTTAATTTAAATTTCATTCCCATCGATCTGTATTGTTATCACATATTTTAAAAACATACAAAACAGCAATGTAAATAATTCAAAGTTAAAACAAAGCAAATTTCCATCAAGAGACCTCTTGCAGGTACCTATGGCTCTTTACCGTTACAGAAAAGGAAGACCAATTGTAGTTGGCAGGTAATATTGGTTTTCTTATTCCATAATCTATATGCACAATGCACATGTGTCTAAGAGAACAATCAACCCATATATAGCCAGGATTATCCAGACCAAACAATGTTATTGCAATTGCATACCAAGCATACACGCAGATACGCATTTACGGCGTGTGAATTCCTCATATTACTCCTGCTGCGGATCCACACAATATCACCAGCTCTCCCCCTCTTCCCCCGGTTCCCCTATCTATCATTCTATTGGCTGTGGGCATTGTTCCATGTGTGTTTCTGTTCATATCCTGTTCCTCCTTGCTCTCTACATATATGTTTGGATCTATATAAGCAACATATGCTCTAAATGCATGATGTTGTGCATCGTTATTATCTTTTGGCTACGACGACGATGAGGAGTATGAGACGACAACAACAACAACAAACGCACGTAGGAAATTGCATATTAACTGAATTTTCCACAACCAAAATTGATTCGAAGGATATTTGCTAAATAGATTTACGGTAAAGGTACGAGTATGTTAGGTACTCTCTATGTACCATACCCACCTTTATTGAATAGTTGAAATAGGTCGTACGTACGACCTATGTATTTTGATTTGTGACTTGTGATGTCTATGCGAATACACACGATTATGATCAAAATTAAGAAAGGTAGCGATGCATTGTGGATATTGATTTTACACCGATAGTTTTTCTTTTTTTTATAGTTCAATGAATAGTTATCGCTGATTGGAAAATGAAGAGGAGTCATGGAAAATACCGAGTGGTATAAATTGCTGCCATCTTGATTTTGATTTAACTTGACAGTTATTACATGACAGTTGAAGAATCTTGAAATTATTTTTAAAAAATCATTAAACTGAGCTGATTCCTTTTTTAAAATTTCATCACTATAGGTTCTTAGGTTTCTTCCTTCATTTATAAAAGGGACACATACCATAGACAAATGTTTTTCGGTGATATTGGTATCGTTATTTTGCAAAAACAAAATGTGAAAGAAAATTAAAATTTTTGCATAATATTTAAGAACAAGTATTAGGAAAACAAAATGTAAATTTTCAACACTAAATTAGTTTTTTTTTTAATTTGAAAAACTTTTCTCTTAGCAATTTGTTTTTTGACAATTTACTTTTTTAATTTAAATACTAAAAAAATATATACACAATTCAAAGCAACGAGTTTTACTTACAATGCATTTGTAATTAGAGAAAAATATGAAAAAGCATAAAATAAAGAAGGGTCGATTTTAGTATTTAATAATATAAACTTTAAAAAAATCGAAAATGGTTTAGTTATGATTTTGATGACATTTCTTATGTAAGATTTTATAAGTAATTACCAGTGCTTGAAGAGTTACAAAAAATCTTAAAAAAATTTAAAAAAAAATGTTTTGAGTTTTTGAAATAAAATTCAATGTTTTTTTTGAAAAACTTAATATTTTGAAGAGGATGGTATTTTTTTTGAAATTTAATTTAAGTGTACCTATATTATTAAATATGTATGAACCAGTTTTTTCCACCGATGCTCAAAAAATTTTATTTATTTTAATTTTATATGCTCTAAAAGAGTCAACTGTAAAGCGATTAATGAAAAAATGATGTAAAGACAACAACGCGCCTTCTACCATGTCGATCGACAGAAAATATCGCAGCAATACGTGATGATGTCGCTCAAACTCCATCCACCTCAATTCGACACCGAGCTCAGCAAATTGGTGTTTCCAAATCCACTATGTAGCGAATTTTGACGAAAGATTTGCATCTTCATGCATACAAATGAATGTGGAGGGAATGTGGTTTCAACAAGACGGCGCGCGCCACATCTCATACAACCAAAGAAACAATTCAATTGCTGCATCAGTCATTTCCCAGTCGTGTTATTTCGCCTAGATCGTTCGATTAACACCATTGGACTTTTTTCTTTGGGTTTTTTTGAAGTCGATGGTTTATGCGAAGAAGCCGACGAGGACTCAAGCCTTAAAAGAGGAAATTGGACGCTGCATTAATGAAATACCGCAGCATTTATGCAAAACGGTCATTGAAAATTTCAATAAAAGATCGCGTATGTGCCAGCATACGGGCCATCTGCCCGATGTGTTGTTCCATACATAACCTCATCCTGTCTACTTTACGATATAATAAAGAATTCGCGATTTTTTTAATATCTGCGTTTTATTTAAAATTTAAATCTTGCGTTCTTGTTGGGACACCCTTTATTATATATTTTTTTAGGAACCTTTTGATTTTATCGAGAAAAAGAGTTTTTTTTATCGGATTTTGATTTTTTTTTCAAAGAGATGATGAAATAATTCAATACCCAATGTTTGAAAAAAAAATTGTTCGTGTTTAAAAAAAAAATTAAATTTTCTTTTTGAGTCTATATAAATATTTCGAAACCAATCTAAGGTTGTATCAGAAAACAAGGATTTTGCATAATAAACGGTGCAGTGTTTAAAAAATAATTATAAAATTGTAAACTTGTAGTTTTACAGACTCTATATGGATATTTTTTAAATATTGCCCATAACACTACAAGCCCAAGCAGGGGGGTTGCATGTTCCACCAACATTCCTCACTTTTGCATTTTAAAAAATCGCTTTTCTTATGCAATGTTCCTGGGTATGAAGTGTCCCTCGGTAGTATAAACTGTCTTGGTAGGTAGCCTACCCAAATCACCTAGCGTATGAACACACCCTAACGAACATTTTTCGGCAATTTATTATTTGACCAACTATAATTTTTGGGAAGTTTTTTTTTTCTTATCAATCTTTTTTGAAAATTTTTATTTTTGGAAACTTCTTGATAGTTTTTTTTTGACAAAATATTATTTGTAAAACAAAGTTTTGGCAGACGAAAATTTTTATCGACTAAAATTTTGTCGTCCAATTTTTTTTTAATCTAAAAATTATTCAGACCTTATATTACAATGATAGAGAGAATTTAAAGCACTTTGATATTTTCCGTCCATTGGCAACACTTTTCATCATAATTTCACTCCAAAAAAGCTCTAAAAACAAAAAAAAAAAGCAAAAATCATCGCGCGCCATTTTTCAATTTGTTCAAGTACTTGTAAATGCGGATGTTTTGTTCTTTTCCAAGTGTTGGTACTTTATGTCTCTGCACTCCCAAGCTTCAACCTAATTTTTTATTTTTCCAAACCCCCTCCCCTCATTGGGGTGGGTGAGAGTGGTGGTGATGGTCGTCATTTTCGTTGTTATAACCATCGCCACCGTACACTAGGGTTAGTATGCCATTTGTGTATAGCGTAGTATGTTGTGCATATTACATAACGTTTTCCATCCATACTTTAGGTAGAGGTATTCCCTTTATATCCTTTTTGTGTCATTCTCTCCCTCTCTGTCTCTCTATTTTAATTCATTGCTCGTTCCTACTATTCTACTATACCTTAATTTCTCTTGCAAAAAGCTTATGGAAGTGCTATTGTGAACGGACCGTTATTAAACACACATCACACCCAACAATAATAGAAGCAAAATAAGTAAACTATACTCCGCTTTTGTCCTTTCGTTTCTATTGAAAAAAAAAATAGGGACGAAAAGAAAAACAAACAAAATACAAAAGCAACTTTTTTTGTTGTTGTTGTTTTGGAGTCCTTTATAGTTTGTATTTTGTGTCCGTCCACACGATATGTGAGTAAACTCGTACAGTCAGAATTTTCTTTATGAAAATAATATCTAAAAATATGTCGTTGCTACACTTCAAGGATAAAGTTTTTTGCGTATATAAATTTGGAAATAAGCTTTAAACACACAGAAATGAGATATGTTGTGTGAGTGGAAGGAAAAAAAATAAAAGAGAAGAGTGGAGAGAAAGAAAGTTTTCTCTATATTCAAATCAAAGCACAGAGAGAAAGCCAGCCAAATAGTTTTAAAATATGGGCGATAAAACAACAACATTTTCGAGGTTGAAAATTTCAACAAAAACAGAAAAACAAACCAAAAGAAAATTGTTTGTGTGCCAAAAAGGAAGAATTAAATTTATATACATACTCGTATCTATATGTGTGTACACATTTAAAGGAATAATTTAAAAAAAAAAAGAAAAGAACATAGTTGCAACTTCTGGTCTCAGAATGTCCTTCTACTCTGAATGCACACAACACACACCCTATTCAAAGGGTCAGGGATGAAGAAAATTTGAAGAAATTCATTTCTAGGCAAGGGTAGATGATAGGTAACTACGTGTATCTTCATTCTTAGTTCCAGAGTATTTGTAGGATTTTTGTGATTTTTTCCAAGTAAAACTATTTAAAATTTTTGTGGATTTTGTGTGAAACAGGACTATAGTGGCTTTCACTCCTATAATGCATGTAGGTAAGCTATTCATGGAAATTATTGAGAGTTGGTCGAAGTAGAGAGTTTGAAATATCTCATGGTTTTGTTGGAATTTTTGTTTGTTTTTTTTTGTACTTTTTTATGTTGTTATGTTGGTGAAATTTGAACTTGCGACTTTTATATGGAAAACAAGGGAAATAAGCAATTCTATGTCTGTTTGTTCAGCAGCAGTTTCAATGGGCGAGTTAATATACAGGGTGCTGTGCATAAGGTGTATGAAAAGGCTAGAGCCGTGTAGTAAAGTCAAAAATTAATTTTTTTAAACAAATTTTTGAAAATTAGTTTGGAAACTTAATTAACGTTTTATTAATTTTAAAATAAGAACTTAGTTCTTTTCTCGATAAAAATGTTCGTCTACGATTTTTTTTCTCCAAAAATAAATTTTACAAAAAAAAACTTTAGAATATAAAGGAGAATGGGCAAAAATATATGGGACCTGGTCTACCTGGCGTCCAGAAACGAGACCTATGAAAATGATTGGGTACTATGGACTTATGGAGTGTACTAAAGTACGAATATTTTTTTGGTCATAAACAATGGGAGATGGCTTAAATGAGCGACCCAAAAATAAGAAAAACACTTTGCAAATTCGAATAAACAAAGATACTATATAAGATTATATTAATGTTTCATCAAGAATTACATTGTTCATGTTGTCAGCTGGGGGTATGAAAATGTTTTGATGTCGGGCCCAATATAAATACCACAAAATGGATATGACATGTGCACAGGTACTGTTAAACAAGTGCTTTAGTAGTGAAAAGTGAATCATCTTTGAAAAGAGTACTATATAGAGTGCATAATCGATGGACAATTTTTTTTTTTATTTAATGCACATTGAGATGGTTAAAATAAACTACCAAACGAAAAGAAAACCACCAAAAGAAAAAAACAACATTTCGCTTCATTGAATAAACAAACTAGAATTGTAAACTGTTAAAAGGAAAAAGTAAGATTTTTCTTTTTTATATACTGCGTGAACCCCATGGTTTACAGATTTGTACCTATACAAAAAAATGATGTACTCGGGCTAAGCTTTCCAACGATGTATATCTCATTCGTGGACGCTAGGTAGACCAAAATGCCCATTCTCCTTTTGTAAAAAAAATTCCAAAAAGAAATATTCGTCCTCGAAATTTTACTCATCATTCTATCAACCAGCGATTTGTAAAAAATTATTTCTTTCAAGGTTTTTGGTCTTTTATACATTTATCTAAAACTAAAAATCTAAGATTCATGATGTATGTTTTTTTTTTGGATTAATTTTGAACTAGAATCTCTGAGAGTTGTATTTTTTAACCGACTGTGGACAAACTGGCCTTAATAATTCTGTATTTGAAAAATTAATTGATGATTTTTACTGACTCTATTAATCAACAAGAGCGTCAAGTAAGCAAAAAACCTTTCACCGATCGAAAATTATAAGTTGGATAATTTGTAGTTAATTAATTGTGTTAGGATTTTTGAAGTCGCAAACAAAAAATGGCGGGTTAATGTTTTTGAATGTGAAAAAATAATCTTCTTCTTCAGAGTTCAGTTTCCATTTACTCAAGATGTCTTTTAATCACCAAGGAATCCTGTCTTAAAATAATAAACATATGTCCTTCCTTTAACTTTCGTATGTAAATTTAAGAAAAGCGAAAATAAATTCACATACACATGGGCTGACTGACTCTGTGCGTGATACAAAAATAATTTGACTGATTGTTCCCAGAGAAATTTTTTGTTTAATTTCTATTTTTGAAAATTTTGTGTAAAAAAAAAAAACATTATTTTGGTTTCTACGAGTATAAGCCGTATCCCACTTCTGAACCTTGGCATAGTTGCCCAACACTAAATTCACCGCAAGAACACTGAAAACTCGCCATTAACTTGACTAATCTAATAAAAAAAAAATCTCCCTACTAACAGCAAACAGCAACATTATGCTTAGACCATCAAATAAAATGTCTTAAGATTAACTGCCTTCATTGTCTGCATTGAGTGTCTTATATATTTGCAATTAATTCAAAGAAACCCTCAAAATGCAATAAAACAAAGTCACCGCGTTGATAAATTATGCACTGTCTTAGCGTTTGTTTTACTCTTAAAATGGCGTCTTTTATAGAAAAAAAGAGTTCATATGTGCTCGCTTATATCATCTATCAAAAATACCTAAATGATTGACATAACTATTTTGCATATGGCATATGTGAAATGCGATGCATACACACGGTCAATATCTTAACCTCCTTTATTTGTAATTTTTTTTTCAAATATATTTTCTTTTTTTTATCTTAGCCATGTTATTATGAAGATACTCTTTGAAGAGAGATTCCCTGAAGCGTGTGTGTCTCAAGAATATGGATGATCCTTATTTGCCTTCATTTGTCCTTGCTCAAGGGTCTGTATGATGTGCATCATCATCCATGATTATGAAGCATGGGGGGACAAATTGAGTGTGTGCTCATGCTTTTGGCTCAAGTAGGCAACAACCTTTTCAACCTCTCTCTCTCTCTCCCTTAACCCTATTCAATTCCAGCAGACCCTCAAACCCTCGCAAAAACCCTTCTCCAATAATGTTCTGTTGTTGTTTGCATTACATAGTGCACTTTATGCTCCTGCTGCTGTCTAATGTCATTATAGGAACCTAGACTTAAGGAAAGACTGATTACCTTGGTGCAGGATAAGAGCTATAGTTTTTCTTTTTTTTTTGCAAGAGAGGGCCAAGTATTTTTTATTTTCTTTGAAAAGAAAAGGGCTTCAAAGAATAGAATATAAGAAAAAAAAAGGTTGTCACTAATTGTTAGCCCAGGCCTTAAGTAGGTCACCGTGTATAAGTGGACACATGGCAAAAAGGACCATCATCACATTGAGTAGGTATCCTCTCATCTTGTATCCATAGGTATGTTGTAGAAACGAGGGTTTTTTGTACTTTGTCTTTAGCATTGTCCAAACTAAGGTTAAGAGATGTTTTTTTTTCTCTTCTTCTTCTGGTTGTTTCTATTTCAAGAGCTTTGTGCAGTAAAAAAGTAATCTATCACTTTGAGGATTAAAAAGAAATCGATTTTTTTTGTTGTTGTCTTGAATTCACTCTTCAATGATCATATCGCTATGTAATGAAGGTACAGATATATTGCAGTAGTATCCCTTTGTGATGCTTGACATTTTCGTTCTTTTCTTTTCAATATATCTATAACCTCAAACTCTTGTGTTTTAAGAGAGTACATAATATCGAAATAATACAAGAGACAAAAAAAAATAAATATGAACTTTTAAGTCGACTTTGTTGAAGTGGGATTTATTTAAGTCAAAAACAGTAGCTAATTGAAGCAAAGTTTAAAAAAAAGTTTGAGGAGTTTTATACCAATGTATTTATTAGTGTTTTTCATGAAGATATTATTGTTGTACTGTTTGAAGATATTTCAATAGTTTTTTCTTTTGTTGCAATTTCTTTGTAGCTTTTGTTCTTGTTTTTATTTTTAGTTTAATTTGTTTAGTTGAAACACCACACTTTAGAATAAGCAACTTGTTGCTGAGAATTTCTAGTGATCTAAACAAAAAAAATCTTATGAAAATAGATTGTCAATTGGAAAATTGAAACAATTTAAAAAAATTATCTGGAATTGAACGTCACGTCGTCGTAAGGAAAAAAAATAAAATAAATTCAATAAAAAAATGTTAAACTTAAATAATTTTAAAGACTCATTATTTAAACTTATAATTTGTACTTATAAACCAAAAAAATCCCATCCATAAGAAATAGAAACATTTCTCCTATGATTCATAAATTGAGTTCTTTGAGATAATTAAAGGAAATTCTTTCTAAATTTAATAATTTTTTAAAGATTCATAAAGTGCATGTAGTACTTCAACCATATTGCGGTTAAACACAAATTTCCCAAAAAATATAATATTGGGATCAAAAATTTCCCTTTGGTGTATTTTATATTTTTTCGGTTTAAACTACATACTTCTAATGACCAAATATTTCAAAAATGCAAATTTCGAAAAATGGGAAACTATTTCAATAGTTTTTGAGGTGTAAAGCTTCAATTTTTAAATATTTTTGAAAAAAAAACAACTTTAAGAAATATTATAAAAGTAGGACTTATTTCACACACTCTTCAGTTATCAAATCCAAGTGGATATTTGTTTTTGCAGGACGATATTGACAGAGCCTTTGAATGGTGATCTTTAAATGGTATGGAACTAGACATAAAAAAGTGTAAAGTGATGTCATACAGTAGGAGAAAAAATCCCATTGTTTCGTCGTATTTTATTGATGAATGCTTATTTGAGCGTGTGGACACATTTAATGATTTGGGAGTCTTATTTGATGTCAAACTCTCATTTAACTAACACATTGATGTCATCACAAGTAAGGCAAGAAGTCGCCTTGGATTAATTAAGAGGGTTTCTAAGGAATTAAATGATCCATATATCTCAAAAACCCTCTACTGTGCTCTTGTTCGTCCTATCGTGGAGTATTGTAGCTGCGTATGGTGTCCAAGTATGATGTTTCAGTTAATAAAATTGAAAGTGTTCAAAAATAATTTCTGTTATTCGTCCTTCGTCATCTTCCATGGGATCCGAATCAACGTCTGCCGTCTTATGAAAATAGACTGAATCTATTAAGCTTTTCAACGCTGAAGAAAAGGAGGGAAGTAAATAATGTTCTTTTCCTGTTTCAACTTCTATCTGGATCAATTTATTCTACTTATATTCTCAGTGTGCTTAATATAAACTCTCGCCCTAGATTAAATCGCAATTCTGATTTTTTTTATACTTCTTTTGCAAGATCTAATTATGGTTTAAATGAACCTTAAAATGTTAGGTGCATAGATTTTAATAATTGTTATAATTGTATTGATGTTAATTTGTCAAAGAACAATCTTAAAATAAAATTGTTAACTTCATAATACTACTTTTATATAATTTTGTTATTAATAACTTATTATCCTTATATTTTTACTATGTAAAAATTTATTGTTCTACGATATTATTACTAAATTTTTTGTTCAACTTAGACATAAGTTTGCAGTTGAGAATAAATAAATAAATATGTACTTTTGATAATTTTCGAGGTGAAATAGTTTGTCCATTTTAAAATTTTCTTCGAACGAAAACAAAATTAACTTTATTTTTTAAGAGCTTTGAATTGATTTTTTCTATCAAAATTTGGAACACTGTGCCACTTACATACATATATTCACTGCAACAAATACAGTTGTTCGATTGTCGCATTTAACCTTGAAAATATGTCATTTGTCATTAGTTTTCGAGTTCTCATTTCCCTTCTTAATTTTCAATTAACGCATTTACACATTTAAGCAGATAATTATTCCATAGCCATTTTTATTTCACCCTTTGTATAATGATCAAGCGATGAATGATAGTGGTTGGTATAGTTCATTTAAGAAATTAACCAGCAGTAACCCCATTTGTATCTTATTTTTTTTTACTCAAAATGGAACCATCTGGCTAAAAACACACATCAACATTTAAAAAAAAAAAAGAAATCGAAAATAGTTCTGTAACTTTATTTATGTATGTATTTTTTCTGTCGGGAAATCCTTTACCAGGAAAATGGAATGATATTTTTTTTTCTTTCAAATTTTATCCGTAAAAACGTTGAACTCCAATCTAGAAAAAAGAAATTCCTTTTACAAACTGCCAAAGAGATATCCCATAGAACATTTATTCAACTCATATGACCAAAACCAGCAGCAGAAAGAGTATCGCACAGTTTGAGTATAAAGAATTAGCTTTAGATAGCCATCAAACCGATTTAACTCTGTCCATTGATTTAGGTTTTATTTTTATTTATTTTCTATATATATACGGATGTACTTTTGTATGTATTAGTGGGTATATATAAATCTTTTTTTTTTTAGTAAATAGAGAAAACATGGTGGTGGATTTGTTAGAGCAAGGAACTCTAACCATTAATTTACTTGGATTCGTGCAAGTTGATTGGATTTACTTCTTTTATTTTATTATGTAGTTCTTTATTTGTTTTTTTTTTGTTGTTTTATTTGCTTTTTCTATCAATTGAGGCTTTCATCGTGGCAATGATCTACTATTACTAATTGAGGGATTTTTTTTTTTACATTGGTTAAGTAAAAATAAATCAAATAATGAGAGAGGAAAATTTTGTGAGGGAATTATTGATTGGTTAAATATGTTTGAGGAAAAACAGAGCCATTCAAAGTTTTAACTTTAATTTTTAACTTTCTAAGAGCGAGTAATTTTTCACATATTACAAATTTAAAAAAGACTTTAAAAGTTAAAGTTTAAGAACAATAAATTTCTCTGAATTCTTGGGAATCTAAAACCTTTTTCCTCAACAAGTTGATTTCTTTAATGTGATTTTTTCAGACTTAAAGTGTTCTGCTGGCAAGTTTTTGTGTAATGAGGAGAAATAAAAAAAAAACGGAAAAAGATTTTGGTTTTCCAGAAAATTCATGTTTCGAAAGGAGTATCCAAATTAATTTATTTTTTTTTTTTTGAAAAATTAGATAATAAGAAGTAAAAAGATGTTTTTCAAATTTATTTTTTTTCAAAAATATAAAATTAAAAAAAATACATATGTATCTTCTCAAAAATTTAAAAAAAAAATTTTTTTTCAAATATAATTTTTTTTTTTCTAAAAAATCGACTATTAAATTACCTATTCTTTGTATAAACTTAGTGTTTCTAAACAGATCCATTAAAAAAGTAAAAAAAAAAATCAAGAACTGCGAAAAAATTGACCAAACATTTTTTTTCTAAAATTAAAAAAAAAAACAAACCAATTTTTTTTAATCTACATTTTTTTCGAAAGCTTACCTATACATCTTGTAATAGGTAGCCTTAAATATCTCAACTTATCTCTCAAAAATAAAACTCAGCGTTAACCTTAACCTAAAAAAAAATTAAAGGTTGCTCTCAGAATATGACTGATATTTTTTTGGTTGAAAATAAAGGTTATAGCATTTTCGAAAAGCATAACAGTTATTAGAGAACCCTTCAAAAGGTTGAGATTTATTTCGATCTCTACTTAAAATATCGTCGAAGATATAACACTGGTTATTAAGGTGTTAATGAGACAAATCCTCCTATTAATATCTCAAGTAGTCTTTTGTTAAGTCCTATGCAAAAAAAAGCTTTTAAATTAAAAAAAAAAATAAACATTTTTTCGAAAGAAAAAAAATTTTTTTAATTTCAAATGAAAATAATTTTTTAATACAGGCATTGTGTTGTTTTTGCATTGCAAACTCAACTAAAAATTGAATTTCGCAAGCTCTTTGGTTGAAATGAGCCAATGCGTTTTTTTTTCGAGGTCTTAGATGTTGTATTTGCTTTTCTATGAAAAACACATTTTCAATTCTATCATATCCTCAGATAGCAATAACAATTCTTAATAAAAATTGTCTCCCAATTTGAAAAGTCCTTGGTCCTCGCTTATTTTGAAATGTTTTCACCAAAAAAAAACATCTACATTTGAACTTTTTTTTCTATTATTCCTTTCAAATTATAATACCAGATGTCTGCTCACCTGTCTGTTTTGTTTCACACTTGCTAATGCACAGAAGTGCATCAGCATCAGCATCATGCATGTACGATGAAGCAATTTTATCTTTTTGCATTGGACAAAGTGTCAAATTCCTTATTCTACGTCTAACGTACAGAAATTTATATTTTAAAAATTGTTTCGTTTCGTTTCTTTTGTTGTTGTTGTTGTGTAGTTATCCTTTTAGTTTCAACCTTAGCGTATGGTGTTTTTCACTTCCGGCGCGACATATACAGAAACTAGAGAAACACACAAAATTGTGTCAGAAACAAAAAAAAAATCTATACAAATGTACATCCCTAAGGAGTGCAAGAAAAAAAAAACAACTTCAAACGTGTGTCTCTACCACCACATCAGGTCAAATTCACTCCCATTTGGGGGAAGGAGTGAGGTGATAAACGAACGAAATATTAACAAAAAGGACGAAACTACACAAAAAAAAAGAAGAGAAATGAATTTCATTTGCGCGCTTTGTGTATATATTTTTATGAGCAATGCAACCACTTCTTTTTCTGATAAAATATTACAAGGAGCAGCAGGAACAGAAGATTTGTTTTTTTTTGTTTTTAAATAATTTTGTTTTTTGTTCTATAAATTATTATTTTTTTTCTTTTTTTGTTTTTGCATAAAAAAGTACACAAAAGGAAGACCGAAAACAAATGCTACACTGCGCTTTGTTCTGCAAAACAAAATTATAAATTAGGTAACTCAGTTTATATTAAAAAAAAATTAAATACCCGTTTATAACCTTTGTCGACAAATTGTTGGTTGTTTGAAATTAAAACAAACAAAAAAAAAGGAAAAAGATTTATTGTTTTGCCGCTTGATCTTGAAGTTCCGGATAGGCTGAATTTTTTTTCTATTATTTGTTGTTGTTCTATGGAGTCTGAAATTTAATGGAAAATATTTTCATATCCTTTTTTTTTATCTGAGCAACTGTCGGAAAAATAAGTTAACGAAAATAATTATTATATTACAAAAAGAAAAAGAGCTCTTTACTATTTTTCTCTTTACAAGGAAATTGAAGACTTGTCGTTGTCGACGCAATGTTTATGGGCACAGAAATCTTAAGAACTTTGTGTCTCGGAACCGTAATTGAAAACAGAAAAAGAGAAGAATTAATTTCTGTAAACAAAAAAACAAAAGTCGAGGACTGTAATAAAGAGCAAGGGACTTAAGACGCTACCCTGGTGTGCAACTACTAAATGATGTATATTTTGCTGTAAATTCCCGAAATTGCGAAATTCTAGAATTTAACGGGAAGACTCATAATTTCTCAGTAACATTGGTAAAATTTAGAAATGCTTTGTTCTTATTTATAGATTCCACACTTACTTACCTTAGAAGAGGTACTTTAAATCAAAAAAATGTTTACATTGGCGCCGGCTTGTTGATGAACATACCCTTAGCTTAGCAAAGGAGTTGCGTGAGTGGGGCAGTGCCTCACAAAAAAGGACAATAAAGCGATTTCTTCAAACTTGGAACCTAAGTCTGGTAGAAAAATTGATTTTTTACCTTCAAATAACGGCCAGGTTTTTCAAAGTTTTTTAGTTGGCTTAAAAAGTTATCGTTAATAATGGTATGTATTTGGTATTTAATCCACTTTTTGGCTATCAATTTTCTCACAAACGGTTTAAAGGATTGCTATCAAAATTTCTATGAAAGTAATCCTTATGAAGTTATACAAATATTGCATATTATTTTTTTAACTTTAAGGATTTTTGATATTTGTTCTTCAAAATAAATTAATATTTTTTTCATCACATCAGATACAACTGTTGGCATCTTCATTTTCAAGTTTTAATTTTATCGAAAATTTAATTTTATGATTTTAAAATTTTTCTCTAATGGTTTCCTAGTTGCATTTTTTTGTTTATTCCAAATACCTTAACATAGGAGCAATATTGTTTTATTTTAATCATAAATAAAAGAAAATAAAATTTTTAAAATACTTTTCAAAAACGTTTGTACCCATACAAGTCTTAAGCATTAAATAATAAAGATTTAAAAACAGAATTCCAAAAAAGACGTATTCACCAGCTTCAAAATTATAAAGTTTTCAAAAAAATTTGAATTTTTTTTTTCAAAAATCCATGAATATTTCTTTTGAAAAAAGATGGTATTTAGATTGAATGGGACCTTTTTCATAAAAAAATTTCATCACAATCTATTGAACTGTTTATGAGAAAATCAAAAACCAAAACATCCGGTTCTATGACAGGAACCATTAATATTGTTTTTTGAAAAAGTTATTTGGAAAAATAATTTCAATTACTGACAAAACTTCACTGAAAATATTTCATTAAGATCTTTAGAGCCGTTTTTGAGATAAATATGTTTCGTTATATGACCGTTGTTCGAGGTTCGAGGAACCACCTTAAAATCAAAAAGTTTCAAATTTGAAGAAAAACGCTTTATTGGCAGACAGAATTGCATGTCTATTTTTTTACGAATCCAAATCTTGCTCTATAGCACCTAAAAATAGAAAAAGTTGTTTTGATGAAAATTTTCGTACGCAAAGGTTTTTTTTTCAAAAACGAAAAAAATATCGAAAAATTTCCTAAAAAATGAATTGTCTAAAAGAAATGGTCACAAACAAATTTGTCAGAGAACCTCCTACTTTAGTTGGAAATAAAAACAAGAAAGAATTCGTCAAAAAATTATTGAAAAAATAACCAAAAACAAGTTGACGAAAAAACTGTAAAAAAATGCCAAAACGATAATCAAGTGTAAATTGGACCGCCTATACCGAGCCATCAGCAAATTATTATTCCATCAATAAATCAGCATATGATCAGTGTTGTTCGTAGAAACAAAATTTCAAATAACTGATTCATTTTCCTCTAAAACTGTTCTCCCTTAAAGTCGTTCTTTCGATGTATGTAATTCCTTGAAAAAATTCTCAATTTTCAAAAATATAATCGAATTATTTAAAAATCATTCCTAAAGATATTATCAAAATATTCAACTACATAAATCATTCTTCAACTCTGCCCAGCTCCTTAGCTAATCCACATAATAACGTTAAACCTCTTTATTTCCTTTACCAAAAAGTCTCGAAACAACAATAAGTGTTAAAAGTATTAGTTCACTTTTTCCTTTATGCAATTTTCCAAAAAACAACATCAACATCAAAATAACGAGTTTCATTTCCCTTTGTACGCTTGTTATTTTTTTTTTTTGTCGATTTTGATGGTTTTATCCAAAGAAAAACATCAAGTAGTAGCGCACCCAAAACGAAAAATAAAAAAAAAACAACTTTACTACATAAGTATTAGAAGTCTGAAGTATCTATGAAAAAAGCATTAAAATTGCCAATTTCGGTTCTTGATATGTAACTATGTTTGTATATAAGTATACGAGAGAGGATTTTTACTTAAACAAGGATATTGCACTTTGTGCATGAGAATGTGTGCTAACAAAATATCCTTTTATCAAATATACATTTTTACGCAAAATGTATCTATAGAGAGAGAGTGAGAGAAAAAAATTTAAGGATTACTTGAAGTTGCAACCAGCTAGTGCCAGCGGCACAGCATGGCACGGCATACAGGGTCTAGGGTGTAAAGCAGAACATTGCACATCATGCTCTTTTAAACTCGATAGATGCTGGTTTTTCGTATTCTGAATGTATGCTGATGCCAATAAAATATCCTTTTTCTTCGGTTATTTCTTAGAGTTTCCATTTGCCCCTCTTTGCCACCACCTCTATAACTATCAGCGCCTTTTCACTGCTTCGCCATCCAAAAGATTCTTGTGTTTTGGAAAGAAAATTGAAAAGCAATCCCTGTTTTTTCTGTGTGTCTCTCTCTTTCTCTGGGTTTGGGGCCTGGACCGGCCGGGTCCTTGCCTTGGTTGGGGCTAAGATAAGACGGCAAAGTTTTCGAAAACACACACTATACATATACTCTCCTCAACTCATGGAAAACCCAAGGTATTTTTCTTTTATTTGAAAAAGGACGAAAAATCCTTTGCAAACTTACATACATGCATACAGTTCTTTAGTTAGATAGAAATGAAAGAAAAAAAAAACATAAGAAGATGAAACCAAAACCAAAAGGATATTAGTTGAAATATTACATTTCAGATAGAAAAATGCATTCATATGAATGAAAATGGTATGCGGTGAGGAGGGGGGGTTCTGTGGGTGAGCGTTGGTTATGGAAAGGACATTCAAAAAATCAAGAAGGATATGCGATTTTCTCTGTGTGATAAGAGAAGAGAAACCTGACAGAAATGTGTAATTTATGTTTGTAAAAACTCTTTTGCTGCCTCTGCCAGCTACCACCCACCGCTTACCGTTCACCACGCGCGCCGCCGTGCCGAGTTATTATGTAAACATAGAAAACAAGTTTGTCCTTGGGTTTTACTCGGCTTGATGATAGTGCTAGCGCTGATGATGTGGTTTCTTTTGCTGAATATAATATTATTTTTTTTTGCTAGTAGTTGTTGTGTAAGAAGAACGAATGAATATTCTTCTTCTTTAAAACTAAACCACAAACTATAATTCATTCAACTTATATAATATGGACGACAGTTTATTAAAAAAGTGCAACGATAGAGGTTTTTTTTTTTATTTTTCATAGGTAGGAAAAGGTGCTTACGGTTCAGTAAAGGTTTATCAAAAATAAGCTTCAGAAATTCTTTGATGACTTTGTCAGTTTTCTGAGAAATTTGGGGTTTTTGAAATCATTTTTAGTGAAGATGAAGAGATATTAAGCAATATGTAGAACTGATTTAATAAATTGAAAAATATATTTGAAATCAAGAAACTTTTAAAAGTTCAAATAAAATGCACGACTGATGAATTGCATACGAACTCAATCCTATATTAAAGTACAATAGAACAGGCAGACAAAATAAATACAAAAACGATGTTTTTAGAAAAAAAGGTTCGAAAGAATGCTGCCTAGACTGGGGACCGAACCCTCATATCCAGTCAAGCACTACTTTTTTTAATCATTTTTATTTAAATCACCCACCTTCCCTATTTAAAACTAATACCTAAACGTAAAATAAGTCGGCTAGACGCCAATCTAGCAGACTTTTACTATCTATTTCTTATTCCGACAGAAGTCACCCAAAACTGGTTCTCCTGCTTCTACATACATAGGAAGACATAGGTCAAGATGGAACACAGCCCTACTGAACAGAAGTCGCTCAGCGACGCTTTATGCGAACACGTCTCGCTTGAAAAAAAGCCGTAGGTCACTTTTTTCTAGCTTCCTAAGTGAAAATATTTGTTTTTCGGGTTATTTGTTCTTAACAGACTTGATCTCTGATCAGGACGACAAAAAAAAATTGATTTGCATAGTGGTTGGGTTTTCTTTGATTTTCTTTTTCATTTCAATTTTTCAAGATCAAAAGCAAAGGTATAGATTAGACTTATTGAAAGAATCAATTTATCAGTTTTATAATGTTGACTACTTTTTAATAAATAGCTTCTTTCCAAAAAATGAGAGGTGGTGTTTTCTCAAAAACTAATCATTTTTTTCTAAAGCATCCAAGAATATTTTTAATAAAACATTCAATTTTTTTTAATTTATTATACGAAAATCGCTCCATAGATTTTCTTTTGATATTTGACACCTTACGGATTTCCAATGTTATCTGAAATATTTTTCAAAAAATCTATTTTATATTGAAAAATAAATAAAGCTACCAGAGCTATCCTAGACGGGAAATGACTTATGCAGCAATTGAATTGTTTCTCTGACTGTATGAGATGTGGCGCCGCCGTCTTGTTTAAACCACACCCCCTCTACATTAGTTTCTTCATTTCTAGGCACGAAAAAATTGGTCACCATTTAACATAGTGGATTTGGAAACACCAATTTGCTTAGCTCGGTGTTGAATTGAGGTGGATGGAGTTTGAGCGACATCATCACGTACTGCTGCGATATTTTCGGTCGATCGACCTGGGCCCTATTTCAAGTGACAATTTGTCACCTGACAATTTGTCAAGTGACAATTCTACAATTGTCACTTTTCTGTCCCATAAATAATTTGACAAATTTGTAGAATTGTCGGGAAATTTGCGACAATTGTCAAGTTTCTGGATCATAAAAAAATTGTCATGACAATGAATTGTCAAAAATTTTCCGACAATTGTCACGAATTTTCTGACATATTTGTCGTGACAATTCTTTTATGGGACAGGGAAAAATATGTAAATTACAAATTTGTCAATATGTCATTGATAATTGTGACAGGCAAATGAGCTTCGGTCAAGTTGAGACAGTGAAGTGACTAGTATCATTCAACATGTTAGATATTATTTCTTCCGGTGAAAGTGATGAAGATACTATATTATGATAAGGTGACCTTTTTTATTTAATATTTGTTTGTTGGTTTGTGGGCTTCAGGTCAGAAATAAAACAATTTGATTTTTTGTTCACGACGTTTCGTCCATGTCTATGGACATCATCAGGTGAAAACCAAAATGGAAATCTATATTTGCATTGATAAATATAAATTAACAAATTTTGCATTTTTAAAATAACAACATTCACTCACAATAAATATTTATAAAGTTAAAAGTTTAAAATATATTACAGCTCAAAAAGAAAAATCGTTGAACTTAGCACCAAAAAGTTAGAATCACAAGTGATGAAGATATTCAAGTAGAATACCGTATTGTACGCCCTCGAATTTTTAAAGAAAGAATTAACAATGATTTTAAAGCATTAAGTGACTTTCAATTTAATGAAAAATTTATTCTATAAAAATATTTTACTATGCATTCATTTTAATATGATTTTTTATTAAAACTGCTCATGCTCAATAAGCCAAATTTCTTGTTTTTAGGTGGTCCTTTTTTTTCTATGTACCTTAATTTATGGTGTTCTAACATAACGACAAATTTGTCACAGTATGACAATTGTCAAGTTGTCACGACATATTGACAATTCTACAAATTTGTCGCATTTGTCTGACAATTGCTTGGATCATAAAAATAGACAAGTGACAATAATTGTCATTGTCGACAGTTACAAATTTGTCGTGACAAATTTGTCATTGTCATACTATGACAATTATTGTCACTTGTCTATTTTTATGATAAAAGCAATTGTCAGACAAATGTGACAAATTTGTAGAATTGTCACCTGTCAATGTTTATGAAATAGGGCCCTGGTCGAAGGCAAGTTGTTGTCTTTACATCAGTGACAAACCCAGTTTCACCACATTTTTCCATTAATCGCTTTACAGTTGACTCTTTTGGAGCATTATTGTAACCCCAAATTGATAACTGTAGCCGCAAAACTTTCACATTTCACATTTCACATTTTGGTGAAACAATTTCACAATGAGAATGCGTTGTTCATTCGTGTAGCGCTCCATTTTTATTAACCTTTTACCTTCTACTAACAAACAATAATAATTGTTCAAATGTCAAACAATGACACTTCGAATGGCCCCAAATTTTAGTCTTGCGTTCTTGTTGGAACACCCTTATAATTCTTCTTAAATCAAATTAATTGTTTTTTTACTCAGACTCTAAAACCAGATGTGATCGCTGATCGCATCTGGGAGCAAGTAAACTTGCGACCCAGTGGCAAATATTTAGCAAATCACACATAATTCTGCTTAGGAACGCAGAACATATCATTTTAAGTGACCTAAGATTGACAGAGTTGCCAGGTTAAGACATGGAAATATAATAAAGCTTATCCCAGTTGATTGTCAATTTCTCTCAAATCTCCGACTCTAAAAAAAAATTCTGTGAATCCTTTTCATTCACAACCCAATTTTTTTATTTGTTTAAATTCAAACAAAAACCAAAAAAAAAAAAAATTGCAGCTGGAAATGTTTTTAAAAAAGAACGTATGCAGGTTTAACGGCGCAATACACGCATAATCTTCAATTTCAATGTGTTGCCTTCATTATTGTTCCTGAGTCTCTCAGAACGCTAAGCTTTCGCGTCCACAGAGAAATGGATACATACATAAGAATCCTGTGGTGTATCCTTATTTTTCCGGTTTTATATTTTGTTTCCAAAACGTAGATATTTTTGCTTGAATATGAAAATTGTTTTTTGCCATAAAGATGCATATCACACATAGTCATACAAACACAAGCTCTCTATGCAGCATCACATACTCGCTCGTATATCCTTTAAATGCATTGCATATCCGCAGCTATATTCGCAGTTGCAGCAGTAGCACCAGCAGCAGCAGCAAGAGAGAGAATATAGAATATTACTCGTCCTTTTTAAAACGCAGTGTTTTGGTCCTGGCCTGGCATTGCTGCCTCTACTGCTGCTATAGTTGTTGTTATTGTTGTTGTTTTTGGTGTTGCTGTTTTGGCTCCTACCAAAAACCACGAATGCAAACGAAGATTTATGGTGAAATATTTTCCAAAGTACAATTTTGATGCTGTTTAGTGAGTTGTGTGTGATGTTTCGGGGCTTTGTTATGCCATTCTTCCTGTTCTTCTTCTTCTCTTTCTCCCCTTCCCCACCCTTCATCACCTACAACCACCTACTGACATAGTATGTATTTCGTATACAGATACCTGCATATATTATTAAATTATTTTCTCCTTCTCTTGAATGGATGCACCGCGATGTGTGTTGTGTGCTGCTTGAAATATCTGTAACTAGACTATAAACATACATCCCTATTCATAACAAAACACACACAACACATAATGTGGAATGGGGTGGTAAATTGTGTGTAAAACGCATGAACAGCTCCCCGAGTGTTATAGTCAGAGAAATATATATGCATCCTGTAAAGCAGCAGGAGCACTATATTTTCAGAAAAAAAAATAATAATAACAACAACAACAAAATAGATATACATAAGACATAGCCACACATACATATAGATAGATATTGAAGAAAATAGTGAACATTTTTCAAACTTTTTTTTTTTTGAACAATTTTAGTTTTTGAACATCCTTAACCGGGCGCCACTTAGCACTATACACATACGATGCAAGTGTGTTTGTAAAAGCATGTGTTCACAAAACTTAGGTTTTTGAGTGAAATTTTTCACTTAGCCAAAAGGACTTAAGATATAGATATATCTACAAATGCATGCATGGTATATATGTAGAGAAGTTCTTTTTATTCTTAAGAGGGTTAGGTTAGGGTGCAACCCGCTCTTCTACCTATCTAATGGAATTTAAAATTTTCTATAAAAGTATTTTTTTGTAAAAACTAAAGCAGCGGGTGGTAGTGGTCGAAGTCCTTTTCTTATTTTTGATATTCATAAACAGGATGCTGTGGAGCAAAACTTCTTTTTTTAAGTTTCACTTTTATATTTGTATGTATATATTTTCAAAGGAATAATTTCGATAACTATTTTCAACTATTTGGTAACATATTTTTTTTTCTTTATCTTTCTTTGCAGAGTTCGAAATTGGGCTCTGAAATTTGGCGTAGATTTGTGGGAGTTTGGAAGGCAGTTTACAAAAATGAATGATATCAAAAGTGTAAGTAAAAGTTTTATTTGTTGTTAGTTTTTATTTTATCTATTTTAAAACGTGCTTTGAGAATAATAAATTTTGAATATAAATAAGAAGTGAGTTTTGAGTTTGATTGATATTCGAGTTCGCAAATGTTGAGATGTTCGTGTTCGTATAAAATGGACTGTCTATTTATTTCAAAAACTCACGATTAGAGTAGGATCAATGGTGTACTCAGGATTTTCAACGTTAGAGGTGAAAGTGCAAGTGCCTAAATACAGTAAAACAAATTCTATAAATCTAAAATTATGCATGCTAAAATTCTGAAAGAAATGAAAATTCAGTTTTTCAAAATTCTGCATTTCAAAAATTATTTTGTATTCCAAAATTCTTCTATTAACGATGATGAAAAAATATTGGAATTCAAAATTTTGAAATACCTGTTTCAAAATATCAACTATTAAAAAAAAAAATATTCTCATGAAAATAAAACATCAGATCCAAAATATTCCCTCAACTTTTTGTTGCAGCAGGACATTGGAGGTGTTGAAAATGTTTTTAATGTGTTTTTCTGTTTGCATCTTCTATACAGGAAGAAAGAAAGTGCTACCTTGCCACCATTTTGTAAAAAGTAAAAACTGCAGTAAACAGATTTTGAGATATCGATTATCATAAAAAAACTGCTCATTTTCATTTAAAATCGATGTTATTCGATATTTTTTACTTAACCTCAAAAACATTGAAACAAAATGTGTGTTATTTTTGCTCCAATGAAAATAATGTTATTTTGATGAAAATAGGTGAAAATCCAATTTTTTATGCTTCATCCATTTTTGGATTTTTCACAAATTTAACTTGTAGAAATGGCAATTAAAGAATTTGACGGAAATATTTCTGATTGTTGAAAATTTTAGAACATCATTTTTTTGTTGAAACCTTTGTTGTCCATTTAAAACCGATTACGGTTGAAAAACACTGTCAGAAGATATCATTTTCAACAATTTTTTATTCGAAAGTATTTTCTAAGCATTTAGAATTTCTATTGGCCGAACTTTAAATGGCTACTATTGTTTGATTTTAGCATTTTGCTCGATATTTTTAAGGTTAGATCTTGATTGAGGTCTAGTTTTGCCAGAAAATGTGAGAAATGCAATTTTCACACCATCACCGCACATTTTCACAACCCCACTCCACTTCTGGTCATCTGTTGCAGTCTAATCGATTTTCCTCGTTTTAAAAAACATTTAATCTTTATTTTCCCATCACTAATAATACAGTGCTTCAAATAAATTTTCCATTTTTTTTCTAAGCATTAAAAAAAATTGATTTCTCCAATTCCTTTTTAATTAGCTAATCTCTAGTTTATATACGCAAATGAAAAAAACATTAATGAATAACATTAACACTTTGCCACTATTAAACCCCTATAAAAAGACATTAACCCTAATTCTTAAGTCATGGCTTTCCACTAATTCTCTATATCATGCAACTATTAACAAAAATAAAACAACAAAAAAAAAGTCATTCTCTACGTTCATGTTAACAACAAAATACTTTATGCTCTATAACCCCCATTCCCCCTCCCAGGCACCCTTAATAGTCGGGGGATGTGTCACATTACAACACTTTAATAGCTCTAACGAACATAAACGCGAAAATTTTCGATTATAAATTAAACTTTCTCCAGCCAGCGAGACCAAAATAAGGGTGTTTGGGGGGGGGGGGGGGTGAAGGTTTTTGGCTACATTGAATAGTAATCGAAAACAACAAAACGAGTTACCATTACCATCCATGCTTTTATATACCTTCTACCCTCACTCTGACATTCCATAATGGCGCGCTCTTTTCAAACTTTCAACAACATGAGCGAAAAGTAAAACTAAAATCAAAACTTTATTTTTTGTACCTACTCGTACATAGCTGTAATATTCTTCCCTTAATTTTACTCACAAAAAGGGAATAAAAAAAAAATAAAATCGACAAGAAAAACAAAATCGACGTGAATTTTTGATTCTGCATTATTGATTTCACCTTCTGTGTTTTTCCCATTATAGTCGAGTCGAAAAATCCACCCCCCCTCCCTCACCTGTCCTTACTTTAAATCTGCCTTCAACTCCATTCCTAATTTTGATTTTTCTTCCATCTCAAATTTTACTTCATTTTCATTTTTTGTTTTGTTAAATTGACATGGCGCGCTTTTTCCTCAACCACACCTCCCATCAGTCCATTCCAATCATCAAGCCACCCTCTTGATTCTGTTTAAAATAAAAGAACTCCCCAAACCACCACCTACAGCAACGACGACAACTACGACGGCCAAACTGCCAAAAATTGGTCGAACTTCTCGCTGATTGTATTACGTTTTATTAAAAAAAAAGAGCTTTCAACAATTGACTGTTCTTTTGTTTGATTTTTCAAGCCCCGGTCGTTATCAGTTTGAAAAAAAAAATAAATAAATAAAAAAAAAAATGCGAACGGACGACACACGGGACCCATGTTACGACAGTTATTTTGATTAAAAAATAATTCAATTCACTTAAATATTTTTTTCTGTCGCACTTTTCGCACCGCGGCTGTTTAAAAGGCGTAAAAAAAATATAACGTTCCAAAGCGACATCATGCTCAGACCAAAAGGTTTGTGACCTTTTTTCAGCCTCTTCTCAGTTTGAACAAAAAAAAAAAAACTCTCTGACAGGAGCGACACTATGTTGATGTAGGTATAGCAGCAGGGCTTATCGTTGGGGGTTGATGGGTGACCCCTCTCTCTCTCTCTCTATTAAAAGTTTGAGGAGGTAGATGGTAAATAAATTAAATAAATTGCAAAAAACAATACGAGAAAATCAAGCGTCTCTTTTTGGTGTTTAATCGGGGAGGTGAATATGGGGTGGTGATGATGGTTTGCAATATTGCTGTGAGATTTAAAAAAAAAGCTCTCATCTCTTTCTGGCTTACCAACTTTTTATCCGGCGGCGGCGTAGTTTTCGCATTGTTGCTGCCAGTCTTAACTGATGGATAAACATTTCAGAGGAGGATGAAGGCAGCTAAGGAAGGGAGTGCGAGGGGGGAGATGGTGAAATGCCAATTGTGTTGAGGCTGAGGCGCTACAATGCCAAAAACACCGCATGCCAGACTCTTGCGAAAGCTTTTTCGTGTATAAATTATATTTGTTTCGTTTTACTGCAAATTTAGCACAAGGGTGCGAAAGTGTTGCCAATTTAATATTTTTAAGAATTAGCTTATGTTAGAGTTGATTGTTTTTGAGCTTTAAATTGAGATTTTGATAAACTGTAGGGGTTTTGAGTTTTCCTTTGTTCCTGTGGACAACAAAAACCATAGAATATTTGTTAAAAAAAAATCAATAAAAAAAATTGGGCCCTAGTGTACCTAACAACCTAAGAATGACTCATTTTATGATGGATTGGTTAGATGTAGATAATCTGCGTAAAAATATTTCGACTTGGTTGTTTCGAAAACTTTTTTTAAAAATAATTTTTTAATCTATTTTAAAAAAAATACAAACACTTCTTTTTTGCAATTAGTATTGTCTGAAATTTTTTTTCTTGCCTATTGCTAAAATTAGAAAAGATGAGATAAAAACGATAAAATGAAAATAATGAATGGTGAGATGATTTAATCTATAGGCGAGGCAGTTAAAAAAAAATTGTTCGGGACAATTTTTTGTCAATGAATTTTTTTTTGACAAAGTTTATATTTGACTAATTTTTTTTTGTAATTTTTGACAATATTAATAAAAAAAACTGTGGACGAACATTTTCATCAATACCTACATACCATTTTTACCAAATTTTTTCAAAGCAGCATTTTTTTAATAGAATTTCTTTTAATAAATGCCTGGGTGACAATGTTACAATTTAACAATTTTTTTTTGACAATATTATTGTTTTCAGCATTTTTTAACAATTTCTTTTGGAACATTTTTTTCCACAAAAGTTTTTTTTCACAATTTATTTTTTGACCAATTTTTATTCCCGCTGTTTCTACTTGGTTGGTCTATGACAATTTTTATTCAAAGAATTTTTTGTTCGACAATTTGCTTTTTGGCAATTTTTTTACCTTTTTTTATTTTTGAACTTCCTAACAAGTAAATCTATTATTGGCAAAAAAAGTTGTAAATATAATTTCTAAAAAAAAGGATTGTAAAAAATATTGTCAAAAAAAAAATTCTGCTGAAACAATGAAGTCCAAATGTTTTTGAACAAATTAAATCTCATTTCGCAAACTTTTTGTTCAGCAAAAAAACGCAAAAAAAAATTATTCCAAGAAAAAATATTTTGCAAAGAAATTGTCGAAATACATTTTTTAGGATCAAGTTTCTAAGTGGCAAAAATATTTCAAAATTATTTTACAAAAATCTCCAATTTTTTTTTCAGATTTTTATTTTGACGCTTGATGGCACCTCAAGGCGGTTAAGGTTTTTAATGGAAATACCTTGAGATAATTTTTATGTTTCAGAATTTTATAAATATATAAATATATATAATGAGACACAAGACATGACGTCGATTCCTAGACGTCATGTCTTGTGTCTCATTTTTAGAAAAAGAAATACATGTTTTTTTCGACATTTAGTGGTCGCAAGCATCAATTTTTCTAGTTTCAAAATATAGATCTGAAAAATTAGGTGATTTTGTTTTTCAATGAAATAAATAATTTTTACACTTATGTAGCAGTTGATCCAAATCTTCCTTTTAATGATTTTCCACTACTTTCATCCTTCAAAAACAACTCTGCCAAACGCACTACTGTCACCATTTTAGCCATGGGTTTCATATGGATGGTGCTAATAAAAGCTTACTCTAGCGTATGTTTTTTTTTTTTTTGAGCAAAAATTAAAACTTCAACTGAGCATGTGTCAGTTCAGCTATAGAAATTAACTCCTTTTATTAATGTATCTACACCACACATCTGTAGGTACATATTTATATGTATGTATTTTGAGGATTTTTTTTTATATCAGAACGATTTGTAAATTTTATGTAGAGAACAAATATTTTATTCAAAGGATTTCCAGGACAAAAAAACATACAAAAGGGAAAAAAAATAGAACAGGAAATGCAATAACTGATCATCCAAAGAGCACATTCACATTTGCTTAAAAACATGCCTTCACACACACTTAAAATACAAATTTGATAACTATTGATTTTTACAGTGCCGAAAAAAGGCAATTGTATTAACACTTTGTTATTCAACTTAATAGAGAGAGGGAGTAACAGAAAATGTTAATGGAATCAGGACGAACAAAACGAAAGTTTCTTCCCATTTAACCTACATACATTTCATTTTTGTTTTTATGATGTACATACATACATATGTACATATTATGTACTTAATTTTGAAATGATTAAAAACGCATGTCCTTAAAAAAAAAATAAAACAGAAAAAAAAAGAACTTAAGATAAAAATTTCCAAAGGATGTTTGAGCTTTAATTTTGGTCTCTTTTTTTTAAAGGAAGGAATATCCTTTCTAATGAAAAAGAGGCATGAGAAAATTCTTTTGAGAATGTGAGATTCATGGAGGAAAAAAAAGGATATCTACCTTTTTGATTTCCTGACAGATAAGCTGTTGCTCTAATTTCCTGTTTGGTAGTTTTTTTTTTTTTTGGCCTGTGAGAAATGTGTGTATGTGAAAAATGTGTATATTTTGTGAAAGTCATATCCTTGAGACTATTGAAACAGCTTCTCTTCGTGGTAAAATATATGTTTATCAAAGAATGATAATCATTTTATTATTATTATTACGAAACTATGTACATATATTTTCAAGGATATATTCCCATTTTCATTCACAGGACAACAATTTTGTTTGCCATTGTATTTAAATTTCATCTTCATCGTCCTGTCGTTGTTCTCATTCTTTATTTCCTCTCTCTCTGTGTGTTTTGGGATTCTTTTTGGTGCGCTCTGTTTTCACAATCACAACCAAAACCCATCATCATCAGAATACACAGAAATATCAGCAATTAAAGGATATCTTCTTTACTCGTATATATGTATGTATAGCGAGAAAATTCAGATCATAAACTGTCATCATTTTTATAGGTAGGACTTTTGTCTGTTTCTATTTTTGAAACAGGTATCTTTGTTTTTCTGTTAAAGCACAGTCGTCATATCATAGGCACCGGTAGCATACAGGAAACAGGAGCAAGGACTCGGGTTTTTTTTTTACTCGAACGAGATGTTGGGTGTTAAAAACTGACAGCAGCAATATTCTGCAGAAGACTTTGCCACTGTTTAACTTAACTGATTGTATAGGACGATGATGATGATGACGACCGACGACCGACGATGAAGTCCCTTCTGTGTATATGAATATTGTGCAATTCAATTTGTGAGAAAGGATATAATAATAATTGTAAGGGGAGCAAGTTACTTTAGTCTCTCCCGATAGTATTATATTCATATTATTTTCAACACAGAAAAAAGAATCATTATTGAAATTCAGAATCGCAGATAGGCAACGATGACGATGACGACGACGAAGACGACCAACAACGACGCGACAAGCGGGAAAGGAAAACGAACTTTTCCTGTATTTACAAAAACGATGTCAAGGTAGGCATTGTTAGGTCTTCAAAAAATGATGTTAGTATTGTCTTGAGAAAGTTGAGAGAGAGAGAGAGAGAGAGTTAGAAGAGGTGAAGAAAATTTCAAGGAAGACACCTTCATTATAGCCAAGGTATTATGTGTTATTTGAAATCGATTATTATTTTGTATAAGGACTCTTCTTTTAGATGGAAAAGGAACTTAGTAAGACTGTTTGGAAGATGATAAATTGTTTTTGGTTAATTAAAAAGACAGTTGAAGGTTTCAATGGTTTTTAGCTTTTGTACCCCTAGAATATGATAGGTACCAGTGAAGTATTTATTGTTAGAAGAAGAATGAGCTTATTTAAGGTGTATTATTTATGGTATATAATTTATCATATTTTATTCGAACGATTTAATTTACTAATGTTATTAGTCATTGAATTGTAATCCACAGGTAGAGCCTCTTAAGGTGAAGTAATAAAGGGGGAGGGTTAAGGGGTTCCAGTTGAAAGCATAACGATCGGCAATTAAATACAAGGGAGAATAAATAATTTAATGAAAAATGTTTGCAGTTAAATTTAAGAGAATTTACGTATTCAATGAAATTTTAGATCAAAAAGAAATATTTAAATTTAATTTCATGAACATTTCATTTTTTTTTTAAATTAATCTTAGCTTCTTTCGATATAATTTTATTCTGATATTTTATTTTATTTTATTTTATTTTATTTTATTTTATTTTATTTTATTTTATTTTATTTTATTTTATTTTATTTTATTTTATTTTATTTTATTTTATTTTATTTTATTTTATTTTATTTTATTTTATTTTATTTTATTTTATTTTATTTTATTTTATTTTATTTTATTTTATTTTATTTTATTTTATTTTATTTTATTTTATTATATTTTATTAACTTCCCATAGGGAGTTATTGTAATCGGTCCGATTTGTCAAATTGAAATTTTTGACATTTCTAGACGTTTCAAGGTCCCTAGAGCCTATATCAATCATTTTTAGAGAGATGTCTGTGTGTGCGTGTGTACGTACGTTCGTACGTCCGTACGTCCGTACGTTCTAGTACCATTTTTCGTCGTCGATATCTCAAGAACGAGTAGAGATATCGACTTGAAATAAATTTTGTTTTACAGATAATAACTTCGAAAGAAGCTGAAAGGGCGTTTATTAATATTCAATCAGTTGTTTTTTTACTATAGCAGTTTAAAAAAGAAGTGAAAATTTTGGTTGGGCTCAAATATCTCACGAAGAAAGAAGTATCAGACCCAAAGAGAAATCATGGTTCGATGCGAGCTGTAAAGAGGTTATTAGGGTCAAAGATGTTAGCTTCCGTTGTTTTAGAGCCAACCCAACTGAGGAAAACCGGAAAAAATTCAAACAAGCCAGGAAGGCCTGCAACGCCCATATTCGAAGGACCAAATTTTTGCATGACCAAAAATTAAGGCAAAAAATACTACAATGTCCCACAGGTAGTAAAAATTTTTGGTCATTCGTAAAAAATATAAGGAATAAAACATCTTCCTCGGTCCCAACACTCGTTGTCAATGACACTCCCTTCGTTAGCTCTCTTGAGAAAGCTAACTTATTTGTTAGGCAGTTCGCCGCCAACTCTACGCTGTCTGATAGTGTCATGACTCCCCCAGTTCTTGAGCGCGTAAATGATTCTATGGGACAAATCTTCATTCGTACTCGAGCTGTAGCGAGAGTCCTAAAAGATCTTAACACACAAAAATCCGCTGGTCCGGATGGTATCCCCGCCATTGTTCTGAAGAGGTGTTCTTCCACGCTGGCAAAACCCCTGCGTAAGCTTTTCCATCTATCCTATTCTTCTGGGCTTGTTCCGAGCAGTTGGAAAACAGCATTTGTCCAGCCTATACCAAAAAAAGGCGAATCTTCTTCACCCTCAAATTACCGACCAATTGCACTTACGTCCCTTCTTTCCAAGGTCATGGAAACGCTGATAAATTATCAGCTCAAGAAATATCTCGAAGATCGAAAGCTTCTTAATGACCGGCAATATGGCTTTCGCAGCAATAGGTCCACTGGTGACTTGATGGTTTATCTCACCGAACAGTGGAACAAATCTTTACATCGTTTTGGAGAAAGTAAGATTATTGCACTTGATATTTCTAAAGCATTTGATAAAGTTTGGCATCCTGCTCTTTTATCGAAAATGCGTGCGTTTGGTATCGATGAAACCCTTCTTCGTTGGATTAGTAACTTTCTTTCGGATCGCTCTATACAAGTAGTATTAGACGGATTCAAGTCTGAAACCCACAACATAAATGCTGGTGTGCCACAGGGTTCCGTTTTGTCTCCGACCCTCTTTCTCATTTTCATTAATGATCTCCTGTCTGCAACTACTAATCCATTAAATTGTTTCGCTGACGATAGTACCCTTAGCTTTTCATATTCGTTTCCAGATTCACATCCCTGCTCTTCGGACGTGGAACTGAAACGGCAAAATATGATAAGTTCATTAAATTCTGACCTAGACAGCATTATACAATGGGGATTAAGAAATCGCGTAGAATTTAATGCTTCGAAAACTCAATGCTGCCTTCTGTCGTTAAAGCGAGACGTACCCCCCCTGCCATTATCTATGAGTGGCACTTGCATCGAAGAAACCAATCAGCTTGCGATTTTAGGTATGTGTATCACAAACCACCTTTTGTGGAATGATCACATACTTAACGTCGCCAAAAATGCCGCAAGATGTTTAGGTTTCCTTCGGAGATGCAAGAAATTCTTTTCCCCTTCTGATCTGGCTATTATCTATAAGAGTTATATACGTCCAAAACTTGAGTATAACTCCCATTTCTGGGCTGGTGCTCCAGCAACTTGCTTAAGCCTCTTGGACAGTATTCAAAGACGAGCCTTCAAAATGATCGGAGACAGGAACATCATCGATACTTTTACGTCACTCGAACACCGGCGTAATGTTTCTTGTCTCTCGCTCTTTTATCGTTACTTTTACGGTAAGTGCTCAAATGAAATAGCCAGTTGCACTCCTCCCCTTAAACGATTCAACCGTAATACTCGCGCTTCCAGGAATGCTCATCAGTTTGCTCTTGAACCCAATTTCGGCCGTACTGTCAAGTACAGGGATTCGTTCTTTAGCCGTACTACGCGAATGTGGAATTCCCTTCCACGCTCTGTCTTTCCCTCTCATTGTGATATACTGAAATTCAAGACTAATGTTCACCGACATGTCCTTTCATATCCCCTCCTACTTACCTAAAGCTCGCACTGTGTTCTGACATATAAAGGGTACTTAAATCCCCTTGTGTGCGTGCTCATTATAAAAAAAAAAAAAAAAAAAAAACAAATGATGCTATTGACTTGAAATAAATTTTATTCGACAAATTATGACGTCATACAAATTTGATATGAATTTGGAAAAAAATAAATATACCGTTATTTTTTAAAATCAAAAAAACTAAAAAAAAAAATTTATAACTCGAATATCCTTATATAGAAAAACGATATTAACTTTAAAATAATTTTATTTTACGAAAAATGTTGTTTTTGACTACTGGTAAAAATTTCAAAAAAATTCAATGGACAGTTTTTTTATAACAAATTAAAAACTACAAAAAATTCTACTACAAATTGGTAAAAAATTGTCTTTCGACTCAAATTTCTCAAAAACGGGTTACGATATTGACTTCTTGTTTGTTTTATTTTCTAAATAACATAATTGTTAGCAAATAATAAAATTTTTACAAATATTGAATTGGCAGTTTTTTAACAAAAAATCAAAAACTGTTAAAAATTCTAAAGAAAAGTAGTTACAATTGTATTTCAGCTCGAATATCCTGAGAACGAACAACGATTGTGCCTTCTAAAATATTTTATTTTATACATAGTACAGTTTTTTATGAAATTTTAAATTTTGACAAATATCTAATTGACAGTTTTTGACAAAAAATATTAAAAAAAAACATAAACTAAAAAGTGGTAAAATTGGTTTTTCGACTCGAATATCTTGAGAACGAGCAATGATATTGACTTTGCCATTAGGTATTTAATCTCTATAATATATTATGTGCATTTCGTAAATCTCTTTAAATAATTAAAATGCTTTTCAATCTTAAAATAATGATTGTTTGAATTTAACAGCTATAGTTTGTTTCGCAGAAAATTTGGTTATTTGAAAAAAAAAACTAAATATAAAGTTTTCAAGATCACAAATGGGAAGTTATCAGTGTGGGTCGCACCCAGCCTCTTTTTTTATTTTGGGTTCGTGCAAAAAATTCGATCGAGATCAAACTATTATAGGAAAATGGAAAATATTGGGTCTCGATGTTCTCGCTGTTTCCCCTGTCTTTTCGTTGTGCTCATTTTTTTTGGTAGTATCTCTACCTAAACTTTTTTTTAGATAAAAAACAACGGTACCTGCCATACAATTTTTTGGCTTATTGGAAAATTTGATTTTTCTCGAAAATGGTGATTTAAAATTTCAATAAATTCAAATAAAAAATGATTTAATTTTATTGAAAAAAAAATTATATTTATTTTTGAAATATGGTACAAAAACAGTTTTTCAATAGTTTCTTTAGTAATTTGAACAAAAATTAATTTTATTTTCGAAAATAAAAATGTTAAGAAACCCCGGTTTCTTAAATAAAAAAGCACTAGAGATCTATATACTAAGAGCAAGTATGTGCGATCTGGCTGTGGATTTTTGGATTTTTATCTGTGTCCATTGCGATGTCCGTAATATTTCTTCATTTGAATATTTCAAAAAATGCCTCATACAGAGCATTTTTCACAAAAGTCTGGGAGGTTGCGAAAACGAAAATCCAAGAAAACACGTTTCGATGTCATTAGATTTTCAGGATTTTAGCTTCTCCGAAGCTAATAGGTTCTTGGGGCTTACGTGGAGTAGGTATCGGTGTTTTCCGTTTCATTTCATTCTGACATTTTGTACATTTACCTGTCTAAAAAATTCTTTCTTATTAACAGTTCACAGTTTTCAGCAACCTTTAGCATTTTTTTACTTTACCTTTAAAATCAAATAAGTACCATCCTACGCTGTACATGTACTTCAAAGTACAGTATAAACCTGTACCTATAAAAAAAACACCTACCTACAATTATTTTTCCCTTTATAAATTCTCTATCTATCTATGTAGGTATAAAGTCGAAAAGTTGATGAAACATAATTATACCCATTTCATACTTATTTCAATATTCATCATGAGTTGTTGAGTAACTCAGTTAATAAGCTTCATTCCCTATCCTCCCTCTATCTCTGTTAGTAGGATTATGATATCCTTGTGTCATTAGTCTCATGAAAATAATTAAGGAAGTTCCTCAACAACGCTCATATATACCATCTACCATCCACGCACTCATATAACATTCATCAAATTCTTTCGAAAAGGAAATTAGTTCCAAAATGCTTATGTATTCCATAAGCAACGAGCAGCAGAATAGGAGAATATAAATGTTTGGCTTGGTTGGTACTTTTAAAACTGATGATGGATCCTACGACCACGTGCGGCAGCTTTGACAACTTCAAACATCAATTAGCGTGACAGTTTCAACATTTAAAAAAGTTTCTTTTGTTTTGTGTTTTTGAAGTCACATATTGTTGAGTTTCGATTTATCTATGGCAATGATTTGACAATTTTACTCCTTTTTCTGTCCTTGTCACCATCACATGGATATGAACAAAAAAAAAAAGGAAAACCTTTAAGCTTAACAGGAAACAAAACAACAACAACGAAAAATATCAACTTGGAGATAAAATCAATAAAATCCTTCAAAAGGAGTTTTCTCTGATTCGCATTTAATTAGGAATTCACATCCTTTTTTTTTTTCTTTCTTTTTTTTACACTGCATGTGTATTGTGTAGTCTATCTACGATGAGGAGACAGGTTTTGGTCCTGGTTTTGTACGGTATTTTAAGCTTATGTGCGCCTTTCATTGTATTTCTGTTCATTATTCTTCACATCTTCTCATAACTTTTCAGAGATAAAAATAAAAAAAAAAAAATGTTCAAGCGGAAGAAAATTCCATTTCTCAATGGAAATATAAGGAAAGGGATCCTTTTTTGCTCTTCCTCTCTATGTGTAATTTTTATGATGGTGATATACACAAAAGCTAGAGAGTAGAGGAAAAAAAGTAGGTACAAAAAAAATTATAAAACATGAGTCATCAGCTGAGGCAAAAATCTCCAGAACCAGGAGCTAGACCTAGTACCCATATATGCGGGACCAGAGTTATGGAAAAGAATATACCTATACCAAGCGAACAAAAAAAAAAAATATTGTTATGAGATGACATCCTTTTGCAGAATTGACTTCATTTCAAATTCGTGAAGCATGAAACATAAGTTTGAGCTCATGACAAGGACTCCTTCTTGTTCTTCGCTTAGTTCGTCATCGTCCTAGCTACCTATAACTCTTTTGCCACACTTTGTGAAGTTAAAAAAAAAAAAAAGTTTTTGTACTACTTTTGCTCCTGTTTGACGTTAAGAGGATGAAAATCTGGAAGAATGGTGAAACGTTTAAGCGAGTGTCAGAGAATTTACCTATACATAATATTTATATGAGCTTGAGTATGAAAGCAAAATTTGTCTTCTTTTTTGTTTCTTGTCAGTTGGAAGAAAGCGTAAAATTGGCGGCGAACTGCCTAACGAATAAGTTAGCTTTCTTGAGAGAGCTAACGAAGGGAGTGTCATTGACAAAGAGTGTTGGGACCGAGGAAGATGTTTTATTCCTTATGTTCTTTACGAATGAACAAAAATTTTTACTACCTGTGGGACATTGTAGTATAATAAGGATAAACTTACTATTTTAAAAATTAATCCTTTAAAATGCAAATGCAAAGTTCAGGCCCAGTGATAAGATTTCAACGTTGGAATTTTCCATTTAGTATGGAAATGGACATGCCTAATGGTTTGAGAAAGCCAAAATTATTATTACTTTGAGGGAATTGGGTTAGAAATATGTTTGATTCAATAATAGAAACCAACAAAAAAATAGTCCACAAAATGTTCATTGAAACAAGAATAATATTATATATGTAGGTAGGGTACTCAAGAATGATCCCAGGTAATAGTAATACTATAGATATACTTACCTAATCTTTGTATGAAATATGAGCAGTTACTTTTGTAACAATTTGTGTCACTTCAAGATTCTTTATTGAAAATGTTCACAAAACCTTATGGCTTTTCAAAAAAAAAAAATAATAAAGCCACAAAAGCCAGTAATATAATAAATCCCACCTCGCCAAGCATCTAATATTATTATTACATGAACAAAAAAAAAATCCTTTTTTCATTTTTTCTAGAAGAAACTACGGCGACTGCTGCTGCACCGACCGACCTATATATTTTTTCTATTTTATACTTTCAACAAAATAAAAAATAAAAAAACATCCTATAACACAAGAACATTGTGTGTTCTTTTGTAATACGGGTGCAAGGCGAGTTTATACCCATTGGATTTGAATTTCCTGTGTGATTTTTTTTCAAAAGAAATCAAGTCAACTATTCTTGTATTTACTTAACCTCTAAGGGATAAGTATTGGTTGCTTGGCTTGAAAGTAATTTTTTGAATTTATTTTTTTTGCTCTCTTGTTGGTTTTGTTTTAGTTGCAACATTTTTAAAGCATCAACTAAATTTTCCGGTATCATTTTCTTAAATCAACATGTTGAACGGAAATGTTGATTTAACGCAAATTCTGTTGATTTCATTTCTCTTTTGATATATTCAAATAGATTTCTGGAAAGTAACCAATTGCTTTAAAAAAAAGGTCCTTGAGTCTATGCAACGCGAGGTAACAACAACTTTTAGCAATAAGTTGCCGAATGTTAGGTGGATAGGAATTTTGATGAAATGAAAATGATGCAGGCAACTCATATCAATTCATGACAACATCTCTCATCAATAAATTTAGTTTTTTTGAAAAAAAGTTGCGAGCACTCGTTCCCAATGGATTTTAACCAAAGTTAAAAAGAAAAAAATGTAAATGAATTTTAATCAAAAAAAAAAAACTTTTTTTGGAACAATTTACCTGAGAATTTTTTTTAACATGTTTTTAACGAATTTTTGAGTATTTAATTTTTTGCGACAAAAGTTTTTAATATTTCTGACAAATTTTAATTTTTGAGATTGGTCATTTTTTGTACATATTTATTTTTTGGCCTTTTTTAATATCTTCTTAACACTTTTATACTTTTTACTTTTTTTGAGAAAGAACATTGTTTCGACAAAACTTTTTTATTTACCTTTTATCAACTTTTTTGAGATTTTTTTAAACATTTTTTTGACAAATTTTTTCTACTGGCAAAAATATGCTTGAATTTGTGAAAAAAATTACATTTTAAATTTTAAACATTTTTTTTTTTCTTGACTATTTTTTTGTTTTTGTTTAGCAACGTTTTTTCGACAAAATTTTGTTGTCTGACGAATTCCCAAAAGTTTATAATTTTTGTTTTCTGACGAACTCTTAAAAGTTTACTGTAAAAAACGACACGGGCGACTTAAGTGGCAACCAATTAGGTATAGCCTTCGAAATATATACATATGTATAATATATAAGTGGCTTCTTTTAAAATTTGGATGCAGAAGCAAAAACATCCAACCAAGTCACATACTTTATTTACTTTTGAAACACTTTTTCCCATTAAGTATCGTGTCGCAGAGATTTTCTTTATGTGTGTTTCTTATTTTTTTTTCTTTCTTTTTCTTCTTTGTTGTTGTTGCTATGGTGCAAAGTTGTAAAAAATTTAGCTTTTTGGAAAATTGAAAAGTTCCTTGGAAAAGTGAGCGAAGAGCGAAAAGCAAAACTAAGCAGGAGAGTTGTAGGTAGGGTGTGGTGGTGCTGGTCCGTGCGCATAAAATGTACTCCTTGGAATTTTTCTTATTCCTATTGTTGTTACTATGGCGCAAACAACATCTTGGATGGTTTAACATGGTTTTCTTTTCTTAAGAAAAGAAAAGGGTTAAATTTTTCTTTTCCATTTTTTCCCTTCCCCCGTGTCATCGTCCTGGTGCTTGGACATTGTTAGTTCTAATGTTTTTATTTTTTCTTGAGAAAAAAAAAATATATTTATTACATTTGAAATAAAATTAAAACAAAAACAAGCCAAACTACTGTTTTGAACTTTATGCCAATTTGTCTTTTTTTTTAACATTCTTTTGATGAAAAATTAGAGCAGACCTAGGTAATTTAATATAAAGAAGTTCTTTCATTGGGATTGCTTACAATTTTATAATAGATAAGTGCCTATAAGTTTTGAGAACTAAAATTCACGACTAGGTATTTATGTTCTTATCACGGACATCACTGACCAGTTTCGGATTTGAGCCAATTATCAAATTTGAAAGAAGTTTTAAAGTGTATGTTTTATCCAAGGAGATATAATTCAAAGATTCAAGTGAATTTTCCGTTATAATTCTATAAAATTTAAATTCCAGGAACACTTAACGGTTTCCTATTTCTGAGTGAATCCTCTGAACTCTTACTCACTTAAGAACTAAATTGGATTTTATTTTCTAATTCACTACTTTATTTTTCAGTTGTACAATTTTTCCGTGTAACTACTTATTTTAGTTTATAGGCTTGGATAGAAACAGTGTGCGGATTTTAATTGGACCGTTTTCTTAAACTAAAAGTAATACTGACAATTTCATTGAAATTTTAAAGCTATTTCCCAGAAGCCAATATAGATAACCCAAAGTTAGATTTTAGGTGGGAGTTGAATTTGGCGTGGTAGTAAGAGAATTTTACTAAAATCCAATATGTACTTCATTTTGTTTCCTTAATCCTTAAATTTCATACAAATCGTTGGAATAGTTTCCAAACACAATAATATTTGAGAAAAGCGAACCTTAGTGGAAAAATTTAACTTTCTTTCTTGTTAAAACAACGAGAAAAAGATTTTAAAAAAAGTGGACGTGGTTTTTCAAAATCTCAACTCCATCGAGGAAATCGCCTCGTGAAATATTAACTTGTCCCTAATTTGTTTCCATTTGATTCATGATAAAATGTCTGGGTTTACTGGACTATCAATGAATCATCTGAATTATTTAACTTGTAAACGGTTGAAACAAGTTTCTATAAAATTTTTCGACAGAATTTGTTGTGATTTTTTTTTAATAGAAATTTGTTTGGCAATTTTTCAGGGTTTTAATTTTTTTTCATAATTTTTTTTTTTAATTCACTTCTTTCTTAAATTTTATATTTTTTTAAATTTTTTTGTTGACTATGTTTTTATAAACGTTATGCTTTTTTGCATTTTATTTTAAATTAAAAAGATATTAAAAATGGTTATGAGATGTATGTGTCCATATTTTGTTTTTATTTTTTTCATCTTCAAATTTTAAATATCATCAAAAAGTAAAAACCTTTTCAAATTCGAAAACTTTTGAAAATCTTATTCAAAAGTCATAATTTTACAAAAAAAAAAAAATAAATATAAAACAAAAATTAGAAATAGTGTGCTTAAAAATTTTGAATGCTTTACTTGTTCTTTTAAACCAATACTTATTTACCAAAATACCTAATCGAAAAAATCCTATTAAATAAATTGAATTCAAACTTTTTTCTTCCGATTTGACCTGAATTTCCAAATAAACTATTTTATTACTTATACTTAGTAGTATAAATAATTAATTGAATATCACAAAGTATAAAATGCTTTTCTAGAAAAAAAAAATAAATAAAATGCTTCTGATATAAAATTAACTTTTCGAGTTCTGTCCAAAAAAAGTGTTTTTAAAGCCAATTACATGCACATAAATTTGAGCAAAAAAAAAAATCCAGGAAATTAACTTTTCCCACAGCCACTCCAACAAAATAAGAAAATGGCATAAAGAAAAAAAAATACCCCTGGTGAATATAAATAAAGTCAACGAGATTGGTTTTTAGGGTTAAAAGAAAGAAATGATGAAGTCCAAGTACAACTCTATAAGCCCCAGCACAATAAATGAAAGAGTATATTATTTTTTGGGGTTAACTCCCTTGTCGAGGAAGTTACGCAAAAAAAAAAAAAACATCGATAATTTTCCAGCAGGTAAGGTACATTCTCCCTGGGACGGTAAAAGGATAAAACCCTTCACATATTCCGCATCAGATAAGCAGACTATTTTACAGGACTGCTATGGAATGTGTTATGAATATTAATGGAAAACTAAATTCCAATCGTACCTATAATAGATGAGCTATTCGGTTTTTGAAAAACAAAAATATAACATACCTTAACTGTGTACAATATTGAGTAAATTTAATTTCAGAAGTTATCTTTACCTCGGCCTACAACCGTAGCTTAGGTTTGAACCGTATCTGTTCAAATATGGACCTATAAGGTTTTTGAATAGTTCTTTAGGGGCGAGGTTTTTTTTAGTACAATTTAACAATTAACTAACGATTTTAATTAAATTGTTTAAAGAATATTTTCCAAAAAATATTTATTAATGGTGTTTTAGAATCGAATATTTCTGTTTTAGATGTTCTCATAAACGAATTCTGATGTTTTATTTTATAAAAAAAGTCACAATAACATTTCATATCAAAATTTTCAAAAATATATTTTTTTGGATGAAAAAAAAAATAAAATAATTTATCAGGTTGACCTGATTTTTGAAATTTTGTTTTTTAAGTGAATATTATTAAACATTAAAAGCTTAAATGTCATTTTTTATTTATAATACATAAATATTTTGATACAAAAAAGATTTTTCGAAATTTTCAAAAACTCGCTCAAAGTTCTTGTTTTGAAGCAATTTAAATATTTTTTTTAATTTAAATTGCCTTGTTTTAACGTTCAAATGTGAAAGTATGAAACAGGAAAAAGCAGATTATTCACGAGCGTTTAAAAACATTTTTTTAAATGCTTAAAACAAACCTGAAAAAAATAATCGTCTACAAAAAAAAATCCCAAAGAAATTTCAAAAGTAAAAAAATTTCAACAAAAATATGATAAAAATTTGTGTTAACAAGAAAAAATTTTCCAAAGTAAAAAAATGTCAAAAAATGAATGAAAAATAAATTATAAAATATTGTTAATTGCAGTTGTTGTATAATTCAATTCTTCTGCTTTCTCAGGATTATGAGATTCTGAACCGTCTGCAGATTAAATAATTCCATCAATTCATGACACAAACAATGATTCACTGAGTAATAAGAGATGTGTGTGTTTTTTACTATTATTGTAGTGAAAAGTACAATTAAAAATTAAGCCTCACTCTTTTTGAAAAAGTTGACCTTATTTTGACATGGTCACAATATGAACTAAAAAAGTCAACTTAAAAGCAATCTTGGCATTTAAAAAAATAATATGTGAAAGTTTGTTGGTCTCATAGCAATTTTTGACAAAAAAAATAGGTCGTCTGTCTCAAAAACAAAATACAAAATTAAGGAAAAGGATACAAATTAAATCCATTTGCATAATATTTAAATTTAAATTTCACATGAAAAATAAAAGAAATGTTTCTGACACACCAATTGCAAATAATCTCACTTTATTGCAAAAATCCCCAAAGTCACCAACCCCCTCTATTTGACACCAAAGCAAAAGCGACAACAAGTTCTGCAATTCAACCTAGGTCTGCTATACATTTTGAACATCCTTATTCTTTGATAACGTTTTTTTTTTTTATTTAAATTGTTTATGGGATTTTATCTACAATGACTATACACTAGCTACCTCTATTGGCTGAAAGAGAAATCATATATGTTTATGATTTCAGTGTAGATACATATATGAATGTTTTGTTTATAGCAAAGCGAGAGGGTTCCTTAGGGATACTCTTGCGAACATAAATTCATGAGTGTACGACTTTTGCCAAAGAGCGCTATATTTTGAAATGGGGCTAATTTTAACGGGAATTCCACACCACACACAACGTATACAAGAAACATGAGTATACCAAACTTTCCCCTGTTGTACATAGGAGTATAGAAGCTCATTTCATATTCCATCAACGATAAATACCCCATAAGTTTTTTGGGGGTAAATTTATCAAATCCAATTGTGTGTGATGTGGGATGCAACTTCTACTTGGGGATGAATTATTCGACTTTGTTTGTTGCTGAGAGATATATTAATTAAATGGCAATTGTTAGAATTCTAATCCATAATTCATATAGAGTTTGCAAGAAGAAGGAGTAAGTTATACCTATTTTAGATCTGCTGTGCTTAAAAGGGCAAGACAATAGTTCTTTGTGGAAATATGATAGTTCTAAGAAAAATTAATAAATAAATAAAAAAGAACTGTGGTGTTCCTCATTCTGTCTGATCCTTTGGTCTGCTTGTCTGGATGTTCATCGATCACTATTCACGCGAATGTTTTGAATTTTTTTTTCTGGAAGTGCTCCATAGTTTTGATGATCTGTCAGTGAGTGAGTTACGGTTTTTGAAGATGTATATTTCAGGAACCACTAATGCTGACAAAATTAAAATTTGTTGAAGCACTTGGGCTAAATCTGCTTAGCAAATTTGATTAGAAAATAGTTTTTTTGGCACTAATGCGTTAAATATTTCCCTACACACCGACATCAAGTTCCATCGCCAACAAATAAAAACTGAGTCAAGAACGTAATAAATAATAAAGGCCTAAAGACGCTTTCCTGGGGCACACCTACTTTGATACTCTTCGGTGATTTCTGCGAGTCATCGTTCCTTTTTTATGACTTGTACAAGAATTTGATCATCCGCATGTAGATTATTGAACTCCTCGTTTCCTGAGCGCAATTCATATCAGGTCTTGTGCATTTGTGAAGGAATATAACTGTCCAAATTTCGTTAAATTATTTTTAAAGAACGTTACTCGACTGCATAATTTAATGATCATATATGGAATGGTGGGAAATAAAACTCTGCAGGACTTGTAACAACATTTGAAATTGAATACAATAATCATAGTGCGTATACGCCAGAGTGCACCAATTTTTATGCAAGACACAAATGTGTATACCTGATTATAGACGGTCTAAAAGTTAAATTCATTAAATACCAAACACAAATGCTGGTGTGCCACAGAGTTCTGTTTTGTCTCCGACCCTCTTTCTCATTTTTATTAATTATCTCCTGTCTGCAACTACTCATCATCATCATCATCGGCTCGACAACCGGGGTCCGGTCCTGGCCTCCTTCAACAAGTCTCTCCACCTATCCCGGTCTTGAGCCGACGCCATCCAGTTGCGCACCCCAAGGCTTCGGGCGTCCTGGTCTACGCCATCTCTCCAACGCAAGCATGGTCTACCACGCTACCGTCTACCATAGAATGTACCCCAAAGGACTTTCCGAGCCGGTTCCTCTTCACTCATGCGAGCTAGGTGCCCTGCCCACCGGAGTCTACCGAGCTTAATTTTTGTCACTATGTCTGCTTCAAGGTAGATTGCGTACAATTCATGATTGTATCGTCTCCGGAATCGTCTGTCTGTCTGCAACTACTAATCCATTAAATTGTTTCGCTGACGATAGCACCCTTAGCTTTTCATTCGGACGTGGAACTGAAACGGCTGAATATAGTACATTAAATTTTGACTTAGACAGCATTGTAAACTGGGGATTAAAAAATCGCGTAGAATTTAATGCTTCGAAAACTCAATGCTGCCTTCTATCGTTAAAGCGAGACGTACCCCCGCTGCCATTATCTATGAGTGACACTTGCAACGAAGAAACCAATCAGCTTGTGATTTTAGGTATGTGTATCACAAATCATCTTTTGTGGAATGATCACATACTTAACGTCGTTATATACGTCGAAAGCTTGAGTATAACTCCCATCTCTGGGCTGGTGCTCCAGCAACTTGCTTAAGCCTCTTGGACAGTATACAAAGACGAGCCCTTAAAATGATTGGAGACAGGAACATCATCGATACTTTTACGTCACTCGAACACCGGCGTAACGTTTCTTGTCTATCGCTCTTTTATAGTTACTTTTACGGTAAGTGCTCAAATGAAATAGCCAGTTGCATTCCTCCCCTTAAACGTTTCAACCCTCATACTCGCGCTTCCAGGAATGCTCATCAGTTTACTCTTGAACCCAACTTCGGTCGTACTGTCAAGTATAGGGATTCGTTCTTTAGCCGTACTACGCGAATGTGGAATACTTTCCCTATCATTGTGATGAACTGAAATTCAAGACTAATGTTCACCGACACCGACATGAAGCTCGCACTGCGTCTCTGACATATAAAGGGTACATAAAATCCCCTTTAGTGCGCGCTAATTATAAAAAAAAACACAAAATTGAAGGTTCATAGCCAAGAAGCAATTTACAATTGAAGTTGATAATAATCTTCCTAAGTTAAAATATTCATAAACTTAATCTTTGGGAAACTGAATCACAAGAAAAAAAAAACAAAATCACCCCAAAAATTATTTACATGCATCAAAATTTAATTGCAGTGCAATTATTTAATCGTTATTTTGCAATCTTGCCCGCTGAACTACTACTGCTAAGGGAGTAAATGCGTGGGTGTGCGATCTCAAGCCACATCAGAACATTTTTAAAAATGTCCTCTTATTGCCGTCATAACTATCCAACACTTTTGCTGGCTTTTTTTTTACTTACTGTGCTTCAGTGAATGTATAATTAGCTACCTATATTTGCTTCAAGAACGTGGAGGACAAAAAAAAACTTGAACGATGTTAAAATTTCTTAAAAATGTGTAAAAATTCCACATTGTCCCTGCAGCCGCATTTGGGGGAGGGAAAATTTAATGGTCTCTTGTCAAGGACTTACGTTGACGACGACGACAACAACTACTACAATGCAAACATAGAAAAAATAGAAGAAATTCTTTTCGGATGAAGGGATGTAACGAGGGGACAGAGTCGAGCAAATGGTCCTTCAACTGTGTGACGAACCGAAAAAAAAAACATCAAAATCATCTCGAACCCTGACAAGAGAACAGAAAATTCCAACCTTCATATTGGATGGCGGTTATAGTGAGAAAGTGAGAGGATCTCTGTTACTGTAGATGACAACGACGAAGGTGGCTCATATAAAACTTAAGAAGGTGCGGCGCACATCAGCCATACAGAGTATAACCATCAAAATTCCATAACCTAATCCTTCTCCTTCATTGGTTATTCATGCAACGAAATATCACTTTTTACCACAACTATACTGCAGTTCAAGTAGATGCGACTCTACATAGCATCAGCAGCAGCAACCTATCACATCATCTAACCAACATCCTTTTCCACACCACCTTTAGAGTCCTTGGAGTGCAGCACTAAGTTTCTTATTCCACATGATCCACTCTTAATAATTTTTTTTTTTTTTTTCATGAGGTGGCAATGTAAAAATATTATAATCGTTGTAAGAATGTGGAAATATAGTTGTGGAAAAAATAGTCCTCATTACAACATTGAATTACTTATACATTTTTTTTTTTGAAAAGGACGATGCTTTAGAGAGAGCAGAATGACCTTTTTGAAATGAACGACTTTATTTAAATAGTTGAAGATGGAGAAAATATTCACATTAAGTATTACAGGATGCTAACTGCAGCAACAAAACAATGAAACAGCTTGAGGAAGCTAGGTCGCGTTAAGAATGTTATAAAAGTGCTTACACCGAACTACGACACATCAGAAGGCTTGACATTTCAAATAGGACTACAAATGATGCTACTTTGAGCTGTAATTGATGCGAAACTAGGTATTTGCTTAATTTTTATTTAATCTTCTAGCATACTTCAAGTACCTTCATGCGTTTAGAGGATCCTTCCAAATTACTAACTTTATTGAGATGAAACTTTGAAGAAATTGCGACAACTAGCGTTTCATCAAGCTGAAGATCGTTGGACGGGAAATAGATGGCTTCCTGCAAAAAATACCACAGCTATCTATACTGAATGAAAAGCTCTATACGACAGTAGTTCATCCAGTGCTTACGGCCCACAGTGTTGGCAAAGAGTATCAGAGTAAAGTGACAACAGCTTCGCATGTCAGCAGGAATGACAAAGCATGATCGAATAAGAAGAAAGAAAATCTGAAGAAGCCTTCATGTCAAGAATACCATGACCAACTTAGATGTTGATCATCTCTTACGGAGATTGCCACACAGTTCAATATTCATTTCTGAACTTGCAAAGGAAGGAACAACTTTACCTCTGCTGGCTCACAAAGCTAGTGTGGGTATGCCTCTGGCTACATGCAAACTCATGCTAAAGCATGATACTATTGAGAGAACAAAGTTCAGTTAGTGCCAAACGCTCTAAGTAGTTGATCTCTCTAAATTGCATATTAGCTATGTTATAGGTGTCCTGACTGGACATTGCTTAATAGGTAGACATGCACTTCGACTTGGAGCTCCTGCAAATGATTTCTACAGGAGTTGCTGGTACGAAGAGGAAGGGAGACAGTCTCTCATCTTCTTTGCACCTGTCCCGCCCTATCACAAAGACGAAAACTCCATCTTGGAGAATTCTTCTTCGATGATCCCAGTGATCTAGTAAATTGCGATATCACTTGTCTCCTGCGCTGCATTCGAAGCTCTAACTGGTTCAACGAGGGAGGTTGATCAACTGATCCATGTGGTATCACAACGGACCTAATTTTAGTCTAAGTGTGTTGGACTTCCAACACACACAGCCACTTTAACCTAACCTAACCTAGCCTAACCTAACCTAGATGCTGCTGTCATGTACAAAAAAAAATGCCAGAGGAAAGGCAATCGCAAAATCTCCTGGATCAAACAAATGCAATGATAATAGCATCAAGTTGGCCTCAGACAAAACGAAACCGGGAGGTTTGTTGACGATTTCTGGGGTTGAACCCAACAAGTGGGGCATAGGGTGAATCAGTAAAGTGGAAAATTTGTGGTCCCAATCGAGATAATGAGAATCATCGGCAAATGATGAAGAAGAAATATTAGCTGAATTGCAGTGTGATTTGGGTAAAACTGCTTCAATCTATAAAAAAATTCCTTTCAGAATTTCAAGCAAGCTTCCGTTCAAGGTATACTTCCTGAGAAGTATAGACATCGTTACTCACTTCTTTTTTGTTCCTAAAACTCCCGAGCTGTCCTTTCATTAGCTCTTGTTTTTTTTTCTGCAGCATTGCTAGATAGCCATCATTCTTCATCGAACCAAATGTTTCGTTAAATCCCTTGATTATTTACAGAAGGAAATACATTTTCGGTTTTTTGTCAATTATGTGACTGTGAAAATCTTTTTAATCTCTAAGAAATTACGTCACTTACGATATTTACGTCATCTCGACTTGGCCACCTCTGTAAACTCCCAAAATCTCCATCTTCAAGCTTACATCATAAAAATGTAATTAAATTACAAACTTATCACTGCGCAGAGACCAATTGACACTCAACTTCTAAGCTATTAAATTTTATACAACATTCATATACGATTTAGATTAAACAAAAAAACAGCAAATTTTCATTATTTCAATGAAAACAACAACAACAACAAAAAATACCAATTCTACCCTCTGCAAACCTAAATAAACAGAAAGCAATTAAATTTCGGTTATCCTGTTGAGCTAGAGTCTCTCTCTCTCTATCTCTTTCTTTCCCACATTTCACTCAGAAGAAAACCAAAGAACAACAACAAAAACATCGTTGCTGAGTAAATAAATATTGCACTTCATCAACAAAACTGCTATAACAGTGAATCTGAATACCACAAAACTGTTACGTTTATACCCCCAAAAATGAGTTATCACTAGGGAAAAACATGGTTGAACAAAGATTTCTCAACGTCTTCTTCATTTTCTTGAATTCTCGAAATGTTGCTTTTTTTTGTATACCCGCTACCCAACTCCCGCCCCCATTACCGCCCCTCACTTACTATTCGAATTCTCAGATGAGGGATTGGGAAAATAATTTCCATGGTTCTCCTTGAGGGAAAATGACAGAGAGACCCTATATCCCACCATCATTTATGTTTGTGCCATATTTTCCTATACCCTTATGTGCTGGGGTCTGTATGTTGGAATGGTGGTTAGAGAACAGGGAGCTATAAATGTATGTATGATTGGGATTGGGAATAGTAATGTGGGTTAGAGAAGATATCATTATGATTATGTTCCATCTGAATGTTAATTCCGCGAGATTTCATTTCTCTGCCTTTGGAGGATGGAAGCTCCAACTACTCGAACTACTGGGTATATACAGTTGTTTGTGTCGTCCTAGTTGGTATCGCCTTGTATCCCTGTGGTGCGTGTAACACATATTCCGCACTCTGTGTGAAACTCACTCATATAAAATATCTTTTCTTCATCTCTCTCTCTCTCTCTCGCTCTTCTCTTCCCAAAGACATGCAATCATATTCTATAAGAAATAAGATGAACAGAAGAAAAAAAAAATAATAATAATTACGCAAAAGGGCGAGGATAGTCTAAGGACATAAGTTTAAGGGATGAATATTGTTGCAGAGCAAGAGGGTGTGAGGAGGGAATAGGTTGAGCATCTGTGGAGGTGCTGGGAATTTAGCAAGAGTTGTACCCGAAGACTCAACAGAAGTAAAATGAAAAAAAAAAAAATACAAGAAATCTTCAACACCCTTTGGGTAGAGCTAAAGAAGATGAAGAAGAAGAAGAGTTTCTTCAATCTTGAAAGTAATTGGAAAAGTTCTTCTTAAAGTTTTGCATGATTATGCACAGTTTTCTTCGTATTTTTTTTTTACGTTTTTTTTTTTATAAAAATCTTCATACTTCACCCAAGAGACTAAAATATATGGAGTTATTACTCATGGAGTAGAAGAATTTTGTGTTTTAGTGTGAAGAGAGTGCTTTAGAGTTGTGATAAATTAAATTTCATATTTTAATTAGTATAATTTTGCAAGGAGCAGCTAAATTGAATATATGAGAGTCATTGCGATCAATTAAACTTACATAGAGATGAGATAAGAAAGTAGAGGGTGAGAGATTTTTAAAATATTTTTTTTTTGGTTGTGGTTCTTTATTTGCGGTTAATTTAGCATAATTAAAAGCATAACGAGAAAAATACAAAAAAAAAATTATAAAATGTAATTACTTAATAACTATTTGACAAAATTTTTGTTTGGGTATGAAATTTTCGGCATGAATTTTTAAATATTTTTTGCCTAAAAAGATAGAAGTTTTACACCGCGTTGTTTTCAGACACCGTGCTGCCCTCTACATTTAAGGACGAGAAGCTCAGAGAGTCCTCCCAGTTGAACGTAGGGATAAAGACACAAAATTTTGCTTAGGTAGAACAAAATGCTGATGTACTAAATTTTAAAGTACAAAATTTTTGTATTTTAAGTATTTTGAAAAAAAAAAACAGAGTATTGGAAAAAACAGGATTCGGTTTTCCAAAATTCTATATTTCTAAAATCTAAGTTTTGTATTTCAAAAATCTGAATTTAAAAAGTTCTGGTTTTGAAAATTTTGTTTTTGATAATTTTTTTTTTCTCGTGGGGCTCCACAGCTCCGACATTGAGAGTTGTAGGGAATTCCCAGCTTCCTAGCATGCTCCTGCTCCCCCATGGGCCGAGCCTTGTCGAGCCAACTCATCAGCCCCTCTATGTCACTGTGACCTGGAACCCAGATGAGAGTGACCCGGCGTCCAATGTCTAGACTTGATAGTTCGTCACGACATTGCTGGACCAGTAATGAGGTTGATGTAGTTGATTTGATGGCCTTAATGGCCGCCTGGCTGTCAGAGCAGATTGCTATGTTTCCAGATTGATTTTGGTTTAATTTGAGCAATTTGCATGCTTCTCTATGTCCAGAGGAATCAATTTTATGATATTTCCATGGCCATAGGGCTTGGAAGACCAGCAGTTTGATTCGTTTAGTCTTACAGCAATGCATGCCGCTAGATATTTTATATGAAGGTCGAGTGGTGGGAGGTGCAGAATAACATTAAGGGCATCTGTTGGGCAGGATCGAATAGCTCCCGTAGTGCCAACGCTAGCCGTTCTTTGAACCTTCTTCAGTTTATTAATGTTATATTGTTTGCTAAGTGCAGGCCACCACACAATCGATCCGTATGACAAAATTGGTCGAACCACAGCAGTGTACGTCCACAGAATCATCCTAGATTGCAGGCCCCATTCCTTACCAAATGTTTTCCTGCAGGCATAGAAAGCAATGCAGGCTTTCTTGACCCGCTCGCACGTAAGTGGAAATCATTCAGAGTTTCAGTGCTTCGTAGAAGTAGCCCCTGGCATAATGGTTAATGCGTAAAAAAAAAGAAAAATTTTTATCGAAAAAATTACAAATTCTCCTTGTCAGGAATAAAGTGATTCTTACCCAACCCGTTCGGATTCGACTTTCAACTTTTTCTTTAATTTTTTGAAAATTTTTGTGGTTTTCATTTAACTTTCTATTAAGGGGACATACCTACAATAATTATAAAAATGCTAGATAAAATAATTGTAATCACAATAAAAATCACTTGAAAGCCAGGTACGTATACGCCACAGTGCACAACCCATAGAAACATTCTTCTGTGCATTGGTTTTCTACTCACTTGACAATCGGACACTCAACTTTAACTACGAAAGAATTCTGAAAAGAAATCTAGGGCAAGAAAGCATCAAGTAATATTTTTATTAATAAATAAATAAATTGTATTGTTTTTAAAAGCTTCTTTACCATGTCCGTCTTATAAAGTCTGACATTATAATTATTTCTTAGCACCCCATTGAATAGGTAATAAAGTGAATAGAACCCCAAAATCACATCCAAGATATTGAAAAAAAACTAGAAAAGAAAAAAAAAAACTAATATTAATATTTTTCAATTCACCCTGTATCTAAATATTTTTTGAATTTATGTTTGCTCTGCTTCATTTTGTATAAAACCTACAATATATCTTCCATGCCTATAACTACATATTTCGTTTATAAACCACTTTACCATACTCCTCTCAACTGTCATAAATGACATCCAGCCAAATGCATTCTCGAGTATAATACAAAAACATTCCTTTTCAAATTTACACTGGCATCATCATAGACATTGTACATACCTATACATAGAGAACCCCCCCCCTCCCACACACACACACACTCATAAATAGTCAATTTCAAAAGCTTTTGAGCAAAACGGATAGTAGGTAGTACGAGTATAGAGAGTAAGTAGATATATAGTAGAATTCCGATAAAGGATGGCAAATTTAAATAATAAAATAATTTATGTTCCCCATGTACCGCTACTGGTTAAATGACAGGGCCAGACATAAATATTTGCATAGACAAGGATTCACACCAAACTATACCTACTCTACTCTCTGGTGAAGCTGATTCTGATGCTGTGTCGTGCACTAAAGCACCATATAGTCATTGTAAGGGAAGAGAAACCCCTATATCCTGTGTCGCATCCACCCTGCGTCCTGTCCCAAAAACTAAGCCTTTGGACCGTTTCAATTTGTGTGTAGGTACGTAGATGGATACAATGCAAGAGCTATGAGTGCCTAGTAATTAAATTTTCCCAAGGATAACACCCCAGAGCAAGTGTCAGGAGACGAACCGGGATACCTATATAACCGCACCTAAAGGTGACAGAGCACAGCACCTACTTCATCGTCGTCAGTCGCGCCATCCATCGGAGAAATAGAGAAATTAGAGACCAACCATAGAACTAGCAACGACTAAAACAAAAACCGTTAAGGCTCTCACTCTCTGGTAATTTAGATGAAACAAGTCAAACTTCATACCATTCCATATACCAATTCTCCCTGTCAGCAATGAAGACGATAGGCGGACGACACGAAACACAAATTCGTGTGTAGGTTTTTTTTTCTCACTTCGATGCAAGTATAAAGAAACAGAGCTCCTCTTTCGTAGCCCAGTAAAAATTTACAACGAAGTTTTTTATTTATTTTAGTATACGAAATTACCAGTCCATCTACAGATCTAAATTGAGTAAAAAATACTGGTTTTTGGCGTATAGCGAAAATACCGATTTTTCGTTAATTATTCGCTCAGATATATTGAATGTTGTGGAAAAATTGTATACCCAAAATTTTGATATTTCGTTGCTATCGAAAAGACAAAGTATCGACATTTAAGGTTTTTTGCATACCGCTCCAATAAAATATGTGCGGAGTGCGACATATCAGCATTGACTCCAACAACGTTAGTTGCAGAGTGCGTCATATCAGCTTTTACTGCATTAAAAGAATTTGTCTTATAAGCGTTTAATCTTATTCATATATCTAGGAAATAATTATATCAGCTTTCACTCCGATAAATTTGAATAAATTAAATAAATTAATTAAAATTAAAAATATCTAAGGTACGTATAACAGCTTTTATTTCAATTCGGATTTCTGGTGACTGTTATAATATCTGGGTTTACTAAAATAACTGTATCTGCGAATTGTTATACAATTTCGTTTGTTCCGAAATATTTGAGGATTGTGTTATATCAGCGTTTACTCCAATAAATTTGAATAAATTACATATATCAGTGTTTACTTCACGCTTATACGAGTATATTATTATGATAAAATTAAATAATTTTTCTTCGCCTTTTTCACAAAACCTTCTCTGCAATTTTCAAACTAAATTTTAATCATTTTGCAATAATTTCGCAAGCTTATATTTCGAAAATAGATGCAAATTCTGGTAAGGGACTCTTCCAAAGAAACTAAACAATTTCTTGTTGACTCTTGAAAAACTTTTTTGTAAAGCGGGGGGTGGCCCCGGCGCGGCGCAGTGGAGGTAGTGCTTGACTGCTACCCTGGATGTGTGGGTTCGATCCCCAGTCTAGGCAGCAATTTATTCTATATTCCCTCAACTGAACGCCACTCCTGGGATTTAATGAAATAATCAAAACCTAATTTCTCAGTCCACTGTGCCAACAAAAATCTGTCCTATCCTTCTATTCCTTCTAACAATGCCTAATTTATAAGACCCTAGGTCTTACTGGCATATATATTATGTTTGTGTGTTTTTTATTTTTTTTAAAGCCATTTTTGACATTTGACCTGCCAAGATAAAGTTAATTGTGTTTAGAAATCTTCACTTGGAATTTTTCCGCAGTGAAAATACGTTTTTACTGGGCTGTTTCTGTTTTTTTGTTTCGATCTTTCTGCTACTGCTGCATCCCAAAAAGGATTTCAATGCGACTCCGATGAGTTTTATAGAGCGTTCGTTCTTCTTTCCATAACGGTGCGGTCGGTGTGCAGTGTGCACTGCACGGTAAGTTGGATGGTTTGGTTTCGTTTGGCTGGTTGGTTGGTTGGCACAAAGACTTCCTTAAACTATTCAATTTGTTCCAGAGAAACTTTATACATACATAGGTACCTACTTACCAGGGAAAACCCATATCTACTCTACTACAACAGTACCTATGTACCTAGTGATGGTAGGAATCGTCGTTTTTGTCACATACTAGATCTAGCTCTCTGGTAATGTGCTACAACACTCTGTGCAAGGATAATTTGCGTCCTTTAAAAACACAAAAAGCGAAAGAAAAAAAAACAGAAAACATCTGAACACAAATTAAGAAGAACCATTCCGTTCGTAATTTCTTTTTTTTTTCTTCGTCTGTTCTTCAAAAAAAAAAAAAAATAAGGGAGGCTCTTTTCTTCTGAATGAAGCTAGTTGTAGATTGTTTTTTTTTTTTTTTTATTTCGTGTATCTTCCCAGCAAAAGAGATTTTTTTGTCCTCATAATCAGCCTGACATAATTTGGGCGTTTTAAAAGCACGAGTTATCCTTTTAGTTTTTTTTTTATTTTCTTTTTGTCTTCAAATTTTATTATTGTCTTTGTCATTTCGTACAGCAGTGTCGAAAAAGCTATATTTAATTTGTAAGACATCAGAAAGAGACTGAAATAGACAAGGATGCCGAGAGAGAGAGGGAGGAATGTACAACACTCACTAGACTGTAGTTACGTGCAAATGGAGTTTTTTGTTTTTTGTTTCTTGTTCTTTTTTATTATTATTTTTTTTTTAAGAAGAAAACTTAAGTTGAGTACCTAGAAGTACAACTTCTACTACTACTAAAGGGTCTATGGCGGGATACTAATTAATTTGAAAAGGGACACACTCAGTCAGAGAAAAACGGTAAAATAAAAACAAAAAAAAAAAAACACTTGAAAAACTAATAAAATGGAATTTAATTTTATTTTTTTTTTTGTAAAGAAGTTTGTTAAACACAGAGGATAGTTTGGTGCTGCCATCTATTATAAAATATAAAATTGAGTCTTTTTGCTTTTACACTCTTTTTTTATTTTTTTTTCGTTAGCGTCGTTTTCTTTGTTTCTTTATAGTTCTTAGATTAATAGGTATACAAAATTTAAAAAAAATTGAACCTTTTTAATGAGATAAGAAAAAAAAGTTTAAAGGTAGGTGCGCAAATTAAAAGTTGTCTATTATGGCTTTTTATGATTTTTTTTTGAAAGTTCTTTTATTTCATGATTTTCATAAAATACCTGTACCTATGTACAAGTACTTACATCTTGTTACTTAAAGATTTTGTATAGAGAGTCATTTATTTCTTTAAGCTTATTGATTAGAGTTTTTTTTTTAATCAGATATTAAAGATTTATGTAAAATTTCAGTATTGAGGTAGGGAGTTATTAAATGTGTTTTGCTTGGGTAAGTTGTGTCTTTTTGCAAATCCATATTAAGTTTTGTGAAATCGTATAAATTAAATGAGAAAAACTTATGAAATTACATTTTTTGTGTAATTTGAATAAGAAAAACTTATTGATTTAAAGAGTTTACTTATTAAAATTCAATACATACTTTCAAATGCGGAATTCTGGCATAGACAAATGACAGATGATGGCTAAACTCGATTAACTTTTAGGATTGACATTTTCCTTGGAGTTTGGAGTTTAAAAAATAACAATGAAATTTAAAAAAAACCTTGGCCTCCGTTTTTAATGAATCGCCAATAAGATTTCCTCCATTTTTATGAATACGACCTTCTTGGATTAGAACCATGGAAAAATCTTTTTGTGCATAAAAAATTATAAAAAATCTTTAAACTCTAATTCAAAATTTGCATGTACTTAGCACAAATTAACAGTTTGCAGCAAATATTCAAAATTTTGATGACCAATCTTTATTGTGCAGGACCGCAAAAAAGTGCTAAAAAAATTAGCCTTTCACTTAAGGTTTAATGAGCCCTTATTAAATTTATATAAATTATTTCAAAACCATGTATAACTTAAGGTACCTACTTGATTTGCAAAGTGTATTTCGTTTCTAAAGATTTTGTATTTCTTAGAAATAGCTCTATATACAAGGTTTTTGAATGAACAACAACAACTTGTGTGTGTTACCACCAAGTTCAATGGCTGGAGTTATAGCTATTTCACGGGGACCAACCCGATCATCAGACTCCTTTCAGTGGTGCTAAGTCGCTTACGTTCAATTAATTTTGAAAATTGCCCGAGTGAGGCTTGAACTGACGACCTAACGATTGGGAGGCCGACGCACTTTAATGGACAAATTAAGAACTTAATTGTTAATTCATATGTAGGTTCAAACAATACCTTTAGCTTTTCTTGAAAGATGTTGAGCTCTCGAAAACTTTTTAGCTGATTTTGATAGAATTTAGTATACATACCTAAACTAATTAAATATACTTTTTTTCTATTTAAAAAATAAAACGGTACCTTCCATCAATGTAGAAAAAAAGCCGGTTAAAAAAATATCGTACGAAAACAAATTCATGAATTATGATTTAATACTTTTTAACATTTTAGTTAAAACGTTGATGATTTTCTTTTTTCGAAAATAGGAAAGTCTTTATTTTTGTTATTTTAGAGTAAAAGAATTAGGGATCAATATGCCATAATTTGAAGAAAAGTGTGCAAAGTGCATAAAAAAATCAAAAAATGTAGTTCTAGGTATCTAGTTTTTGAACCTCAACATTTTTTAGCGTTAGCACTTTTCGAAAAAAATCCTTGATTTTGTTGGTTCTTTTTTTTACCACCATATGGATCACATGACTTGCTTATTTAGATTCAATTTGGTTTTCAAAGACTTTGGTACAATCATTTTTACTCGAGATGTCAGTCTTTAAATGGAAAAAGAATAATGTTTTGTGTTTAATTATTTATCGATATCCCAGCAACCAATGATGTTTATGAAAAATGCGCAGAACGCTTTTTGTAATGCTTATCAGTGGATAATTACTGTCTTAAATTTTCTGGAGTCATTCCAACCAACGAAAAAATGGAGAACGTTTTATTGAGCATTTTATAAAAATTGCCGGCAGCTAATATTTTTTTTAATCTACCCATTCATCAGTTTGATATTTAATTTCATTATGTTTTTCAAATATCACTTCTTTGTAAGGATTTAATTTTTATAAGAAAACTTTAAGTAAATTCAAAGTAATATTCTTCTTAAAATAATACGAAAATCCTATCACACTTTAATAAGTTCAAATCAATCTGATTTCTTCTTAGAAATATTGAGGAAAACTTTTCTTGTTTTTAAAAAGATTTGATACTAAAATATCAACATACTCGTATAACAATCTTATTATTTTAAATGCTTGACGATCGAATTACAAATGACAAACTTAGGGAGATTATTGTTGTTTGTACCTCTAACGTTCTTATACTGTTTTTTAAACTTGATACAAATCTCAAGGTCAAATCTATTACGAATCAATGCCGTACCTACTTCATATAGTTACCATAGCAGCTGCCTAAAATAATGGACATTTTTTTATGATTTAATGTTTTTCCATGCAAAGGCATCGTCCTAATTAAGCTTTCGAACTCCTTACTTTAATACAATAATCCCATCATTATTTATATTTGAAAATAAATTTTAATTAGCATTTATAAACACCAATTTGATTCAATTAAGCGAAAGTTTGATCCACTACGTCATTTTACCTTCACTCATAAAATTTATGACAGAAAATATTTCAAAGGAAAAGAAAAGACGTCGCGTCGCGTCGTCGGTGTGACGCTTTGCCTCACCAAGCATAAGGATATACCTAGAGAGGTTATACCCACTAAGAAATTAATCAACGTTAAAGTTTTATAACCTTAAGTTCTAATTTATTTAACTTTTTTTGTTGTTGTTGTTGTTATTATATTCGTCTTACCTACTCTATATTTATTGGTTTGTTCTATGTTTGTGTCCTTTTTGCAGAGATACAAGGACAACGATATCGAAGTAAAACGTAAGGATGGAATAATTCTTTTGCGTGAACTTGCTGCCGAGGTGAAGAATTTCATGGATTTTAAGAAGAATGCTGTGATGGTAAGTAAAGAATGAAACAAATAATGTTTATATCCCTTTTATTTTTATTTTTTTTTTTGCGAAATGATCCTTAAATGGAATACAAGAGAAATCCTAGAGGGCACTCGATTAATTGAGAGTCTGATTTATTTATTTATTTTTATCATTTTCCCATCCTCTGATGTGGGCCTGGACCTTCCAAAGAAGGATGATGATGATGATAAAAATGAGGATGATGATGAAAAAAAAACACAAAGAGAATAGAAAGAAAGGAAAAAGATATAAATTTAAGAAAATCGTAAGGAAGTTATCCTTTTCTATTTGTGCAACGGTTAATGGAATGAGGAGCTATGAATTATTATTTTATTTTTTTTTTCTGTTGTTAGTGTATGCAAAAAAAAAAGTAAACCTCAATTTATAATATTTTCTGTTTTCCTTTTTCAATATAATTTGCGTGAAAGGACGACTGGTGAAGGGTTTAGTGGGGAAGGTTGGATCGAAGGATAGGTCAAAGTAGCCACGAATTATCCAAGATTTTTATATACACACATATTTATCAATACCTACATATATATTTACTTTTTTTTCTTGATTAAATTTAAAAGGACGAGAAGGATGATATATATATTTTTTTTTTCTCTTCCTTTATTTATTTTTTATTTTCCTACCCACCATTACCCAGTCATGCCTTATTGATTGAAATGAATTGATAAATTACGCGCAACTCGGACGAACGGTGAATTTTCGTTGGTTGGTTATTGCGGATAGCTTCTTTGGGATAAATAAATCAAATTGTCAGAGTACACTGGCGGAAGTGTACAGCTTTCAATCTTTTTGTTGTAGAACGTGCAATCGAAGAGAACCTTTGCGGTTTGATGATTGAAAAGAGGAGTTGGGAGGTGGGATTGTGGATTTACTGATTGGTCTATCTCTACCAGATTATTGGTGGTGTAGGTTTTTTTATTTTGATAAAGGTTGTATTTTTTTTTTGAATTTTTAAGGCTTTTGAATTTTAAGCACCTGATATGAGAAAAGGATGTTTTCGGAGGTAATTTCAGATTTTAAGAAATTTTTGGAGGCTTAATGTCAATTATTGCCAAAAACTTTTAATTTAAAATTGTTCGCATTTAAATTTACTGCCATAATATAGGAGTTTAAAATTTAATTTTGTAAAATAAAAATTATTAAGAATTATTTGAAGGAAAAAATCAATTTAAAAAAAAGAAATATGTTTAAAAAAATCCTACAAAAAAAAATATAAAAACGTTTAGAATTGAAATATGAACAAAAATTAATTTTGCGGAAATCGTTGTTGAAATGGGAATATATAATTTGATGAATGTTCAGCTTTAATAAAATATCTTGTGTGAGTTAATAAAAATGCTAGTCGGTTCAGTTGAACTTGATAATTGGAAAACCTGTTCGGGGTTACAAATTTCGGGGTGGTGCGATGCGTAGTGCGTCGGCCTCCCAATCGCTAGATCGTGAGTTCAAGCCTCGCTCAGGCAATTTTCAAAAATTAATTGAACATAAGCGGTTTAGAACCACTGAAAGGAGTCTGATGATCGGGTTGGTCCCCTTGAAATAGCTATAACTCCAGCCATTGAACTTGGTGGTAACACACACAAGTTGTTGTTGTTCATTCAAAAAACCTTCAATATAAATTAATCTCACATGCAGCAAGCTGTAAGTATGACAAGCCATACAAAAACCCCTTCAAAAATATATTTATTAAGTTCAGTTCTTATTTTCAAGTTGATAAAATAAGAATGTTTCCAAATCCAGCGGTATATAATATCATTTAGTTATTAACAAAATAAGAGATGAAAAAAAAACTATTTTAATTCTTCGAAAAATATTAAAAATATGTTTTGTAATGGTTTGAGGACACAACAATTATGCATATTATGCAAGAAAAATAACAAATTTACTGGAAAATATTTTTAAAAAAAAGTACCTATACGCAACAGTGCATCAGTGTTCTGCATATTATATTGATACTATTGATAGGTATATTTAAATGCAACTCAAAATGCTGCTTCAATTTATAATGACAAATTCTAAGATGGATTTTCTTTTAACTTTGTCTTTGACTGTGACATACCAAAATTCCACGTCCACGTGACTATGCAGATAATAAAAAAAAAATGTCCACTTGATTGTTCCCTGGCAAATTTGTTTTTGGAGCAGATTTATTTCGCCATTATTTTTGTCACAAAATTTATTTTCAGAAAAAAAATTCTGTTGGCGAACATAGTTTTTTACACAGTTAATTATTTTTTAACATTTAGCACCATTTATTTTTTTTTTAGTATTAATATAGTATTTTAAAATATGTACAATAAAAAAAAAAATTAGTTTGGACGTAATTTAATCTGGAGGTCCAATTTTCGATTACTTTTTCCAACATTTGTGGTCGTATAGGTATCGGCAATAACGCTGCGAATGTCATCTTCCAAGTGGTCGATCGTTTCCAGCTTATCGAAGACGCAGACTAGCGACTTCACAAAACCTCACAGAAAATAAATTTGTACAATTAGAAAGAGTTTATTAAGTGTCATGTTGAAATGGCCGTCAGTTAGTATTGCCAACTTAAAATTCTATATTGAAAAAAAACAGCCTTTAAGATAATTTTAAACGTAGTTTTGTAAAAGACTTCCAATAATGAAAAAAGTGCGAACGATTTTTTTTGCTCAAAACTAATTTTGAAATAAGGATTTTTCGTAGCAGAACTTTGGCATTCATAGAATTATGACCAAAATACGTGAAATGTGTTGCTCCTTAAGTGAAAATGGAATTGTTCAATTCAATTCCTAATAGGTAGTTGGCTTTATGTTCTAAGTAACTAATCATCATCATCTTATCGACAACCGTTCCTGGCCTCTTTCAACAAGTCTCTCCACCTATCCCGGTCTCGAGCCGACGCCATGCACACCCCAAGGCTTCGGGCGTACTGGTCTATGCCATCTCTCCAGCGCAATGCAAGCATGGTCTAAATGTCAAAGTAAAAATTAAAAATAAAAACTAAAAAATAACAAATTTATAAAAAAAATTCAGATTTTAGTTAAAAAAAAAATATCGCAATCAGCCAACCCATCATCCAAATTGATGACTTTATCAATTTTTGAAATAGGTTAAAAATCAAAAATAGTAAAAAAAAATCAACGAGTTTTTGACATAGCATTGCACAAATATTCATCAAACTTGTTTTAAAAACTTTAACTGTTATAATTTGCATGCAAAAAAAAAACACCTGAATTTAATTAGTTTCGTAAAGTTGCTATTAATTTTCACCAAAACAAAAAAAGGATATTTCAACAGAAAAATAAATCATAGATAACTATTTTCCATAATGAATTTATCCTTAAACGCATTTCAATATCCAACCAAACCAAAATTGATCCAAGGTCCATCATCAGTAACCCCCAGTTCGTGTTAAGTTAATTTATTATGTTTTCTCTATTCAAAGTTATCTATTGTTCCATAAACAAACACTTCCTTCCTATTATTACATACATATATTATGTATATGTATATCATTGGCCTGCAAATTTAATTTAAAGTGTTTCTCTTAATTTAACTTAATATTGTATGTTTCTTGGATGTCTGTCTCTATAGCTGGCCTCTGTCCGTCGTCGTCGTCGTCCATCGTCCGTCCCCCAAGAGAAACGGAAACAATAAGGTAAACTTTCATTGCTTTGCCACCCTCTTTAACTTCATTTAACAATCAAAAATCTGAATTCCTTTGCGAATTCTTCTTATTGTTGTTGTTTTTTTATTCTTCTTTTACTTTATCACAAAAATAAAGAACAAAAATAGAATAGAAAAAAAAATAAAAATAAAAACCAAAGTCCTTCATTGATGAGTGTCATCTGTTTCCTGTTTCAGCCCGCATATATCCCGGAAAGGGAAGTAAACTTTAATTGTCCACCTTCTTCTAATACCTAGAAAACCTTCTACTTCAATCCGTATCACTCCATTGAGTGAGACACTCTATACGAACTTTGTGTTCTGTCTGATGGGCCGATGAAATGAGCTGTGAGAGAGAGTGAGATAGAAAATTCACATTTATCTAACATCCATCGCCATTTTTGAAACATCTCATTTATTCCCTATGCCCTCTACCTCGACTTCATCTCATGCCAAGCTCCAAGTCAATTTAAAACTTATACCAGAAGAGTTTCTTCCCATCGCCCTACCACCTACCACTCTTTCTTACTCTCTCACTCTCTCTCTCTCATCGTATTGATCTCTTCTTGAAAATTTTCTTCTTGGTTCGCAGTTTGTTAGTGACAGGACAGAGGACAGAGTAATAGACTGAAGGACACATCACACAGAATATTATTGCAAGCATAAGGACACGACAGGACATCACTTTGGTTTTGGAGTGAAATTTGATTTTATCCGTCGCACTCTTGTCCTCCCGTTGGTCGTTGCTTTTAATAGCAAAAAGGGTGCGATGCACTCTTCATACTCCAATTGTCCTCTTAATGTGCATTGTGTGTAATGTCCTTTCGGTGGAGGTACCTATATAGCACTAAAACGACTACAAGCCATCATAATCATGTGACTGAAGTCATCATCATCATCATCGTTGTCCTTCGACATTTTCTATTGCAAAGCAGCAGTGTTTTCATTATTCCACCATCATCGGAGGATGTTCTTAGACTTTGCTTTTAAAAAGGAACTGATGTCCTTTCTCAATTCCTCTAGGAGGATCCTTTATCCTGTTTTTTTTTTTTTTTAGAATCAATAAAGCTTAAACAAAAATTGATGGCCGATGAAAGTTGTTCCTCTTTTTTTTTGAAAAAACTCACACTCACGTTTTCGTCCTTGAAAGCGTTGTCATAGATACTTAACTCAAACAGGAAATCTCTCGTAAGGACACACAAAAAAAAATCAACTGAAATCAAAGAAATAAAGTAAAGTTGTCCTGATGTCGATTTGATGTGATTGACCAGGAGAAGGAGAAGCAAGAAAAAAAAAAGGAGGTGATGGCGGTGATGGTGTGTAGTATATGAGAGTGCTACAATGATTTTGATGTCCTGTTTGATATGCGATATCAAACGTTAAGTGAATTTGTCACTCACACATATAATTTAGGTAGTAGCATTAAATGGTTTTCTATTGTCCTCCATTCTGATGGATATCCATTTGGTTTTGGTGTCGATGTCATGTCTACGTTTCTCGTCATCGTATATCGGTTCTTTTGTTATATTTTAAGGATGGAGATGATGATTTTAGGTGCGCAAGGGTAATGGTCAATAAAATTGGAGTTAACCTAACGAGAATGTTTTTCTTTTGTTTGTGTATACGTATATTTGTTATAATATTATATTAAGACCAACAAATACGTCTTTGTATTATACATAGAATACACCTATAAATTTTATTGGAAGCACTTAAAAGTAAACGACTTGCTATTAATATTATAATCAAGGCGTTTTGTACCTCATTTAAGAAGATGTTATTATTCAGGATCTATTCATTTATTTTGTTGTTTTTTTTCTGGTTTTTCTTTGTGGAAGGGATTTTTACTATTATTGCTTATTGAGTTAAAAAATTGAGAGAAAATACTAAAAATTGAACATCTTTGAAGGGGTTTTTGTATGGCTTGTCATACTTGCAGCGTGCTGCCTGTGAGATTTAATTTATATATTGAAGGTTTTGAATGAACAACAACAACTTGTGTGTGTTACCACCAAATTCAATGGCTGGATTTATAGCTATTTCACGGGGACCAACCCGATCATCAGACTCCTTTCAGTGGTGCTAAGTCGCTTGTGTTCAATTAATTTTTGAAAATTGTCTGAGCGAGGCTTGAACTCACGATCTAGCGATTGGGAGGCCGACGCACTACGCATCGCACCACCGCTGCCACTTGTGAATTCATAACCCCGAACAGGTTTTCCAATTATCATCAATCATCACATCTTTGGAGTAATGCGATTCGGTACTCAGTTTTGAATACGAAATGGCGCATACCAAAAGTGCACTTTGAAATGTGAAGCTTGATAGATCGGGCCCTGACTATGGGCACCTCTAACATATATTTTTCTTATTTCTTTTTTTGGTAAAAGCGCACTTTGTTAGGTTTACATTTTTGTTTTATTTTTATGATTTTGTTCAGGTGTCACTTCTTTCTATTTTGAACCTGTGATCTTCTAATGACGGAGAGCACTCTGCTACTGTGTCATTTCGCAACAACAAAATTTAATTACAAAAAGTTTTCCTAACTCACATCGCAGATAAGACACACCGCAGATAAGAGAAACTTTTCACTTTATACTTTTTGTGTTCGTTTAATATGAAATTCTTCTTAAAATAATAAGAAAATCTCATTAAATTTACATAATGTTGTCAGTAATCATCAGTATGATGTCTCTATACAAATATACAAAATACTCTCGCTCTAATTTATTGCATTTTTGTCTACTTAGACACTCTTAAGTTATTTTCAAATTGGTTGAAATATGTTTTTTTTTTAATAAAAATAAACACTACCATCTTCACAGTTAAGACAATCTGCCCTTGTGTCTCGTTAAGGCAGCTATTCGAGAATAAATAAAGGTTTGAACACACTTTCCATAGTTAGACAGTTATTTAAATTTAGACAAGGTTTATTAATAAATAATACTCTGTTCGTCTTTTTAAAATATTTAATAGTAAAATGGCTCAATGAAAATTTTAAAAAAAAATATTTGCTCTGTGTTCTTTGAAGTTAAAAAAAAGATATCACTCTATTCAAATAAATAAAAATAAATAAAATTACAGTTGCGAAAGACGACTGAGTCTATTCTATTTGACGAAGAAAAAAATTTTAAATATTGTTCGAAGGCAAATTTTATTTATTCAGTTGTATTTAGACATCTTTACAAAAAATTGGTAGTTTTGAGTTATAATAAAAAAAAGCATTTGTTTAAAATAAAATTATTCCTGTCTTTTCCATGTTGAATAACGAAAGTTTTTTTGTTAAACATTAGATTAGGATTCAGCACCACAAAAACAGCAAACCAAAACTACTCCTTAGCTTCTTGCCTCAAAAAAATACAATTTCACTTGACCAACGGGTTTTTAAAGTTTCTGTATTTCCACCCCTCTTTTTCACTCTCTGCCTCCAAAATCTGCAGTAGAAGTATTAAACGTGATTTAAAAAAATTAAATCCAATATCCCACGAGATTCTAGATGTTTAAGAGACGGTATTAAAGTGATGAATCTAGTTGGTGGATTCATCAATTTAATTTGCTAAAACACCACTCAATGCCCCACGCGATTTTGGGGTTCCCTTTAAAAATTTACACCTACTGTAAAATATAAAATATTTTCGTAACAACATTCTGAAATAATTCATTCATTTTTCACTTCAAGAAAAGTGTAATAGGCTTTTAGGAGAAATATTATTTCTCTTCCCTTGAATATTCACAACCTTTTTGAATTTCTGTTTTTCCGGACTCAAAATATTGCTTCAAATAAAACCTTTTCCAACACTTAAGGTTTTTTTTTAACATATCCTTTAACATATTACTTTGAAAAATTAAAATTTTAAGAACGATTGCTTTTAGTTCGAAGTTCAATATTTGAACTATGTATACCCGGTGTCGTTGTACCCGTGTTACATTTTCAATTTATTTTTATTTCACAAAAAATAAAAAGAACTAAATCACTCAAGCTAAGAAATTGAAGCAAACTGTACTGTCCACACATACTGTAACTTCAATTCCTACTTTTTTTCTCTTTCACTTAAAGCAATGACCTTGCAAGGACATATCGCAAAAATACCCATTTACAATATGAGCCCATTAATTTTCAAAGTAAAAGTTGTGTCCTATACGTGATATTCATTGATGTCCTCTTTCTTCTTTTTTTTTTCTTTTGCTCCATAAAATATTTAAACCTCTGCTCAGAATCCCTCCATAATTCAACACATAAAAACACATGAGTAAGCTACCATATAAACAACCATACTCATAAACCAACAACAACAAAACGTAAGAAGGAAACCTTTTACCTGACGCACTTCGACGGTCGAGTCCCCCCCCCCCCTCCCCCCGCAAACAAAGTCGCTGCGTAAAATTTGAAATAGAAAAACCAAACAGCAAAAAAAATAGAACCCAACATCAAAATCAAGAAAATGTCAACTCAAGGAAGAAATGGTGCAGAAACCACAGGATGTTGAAGAGGAAAAGAGAGGCACAGAAATGCCGGTGTGTGGTAAACGGAAGAAGAAAAAAAAAACGAAGAAAAGACGAAGCTGATTCAAAATTGATAGCCAAATTGCTCCAGGAGGCAGGCAAGGCAATTTCCTTTTTTGTTTGCCAAGAATTTTCTTCTCGTACTTCTCCTTTCCCTTCTTCATCTTCTCGGTCTCCATCATTTTCATTTTTTTTTTTTACGTCCTGGTTTTTAGACCAAAAGTTTCCTATTCCACCACCATCTACCAAACTACCCAACACAACCCATCATGTACCCAACCTACTGAGAAAATCTTTATTCTATTTCACCACCCATTCAGGTTATAAATGAGGTCAACTATTGGTTTCCCCTTCTCCATCTATACTGGGAGAGAGAGAGAGGCTGAGGGTGGAAAATGTGGCGGGTGGCGTGTGGGTGGGTTAACGTTCAGCTTGATGCTTATTCTTCATCCCTCTAGTTTGTGTAACAAATTTCATGAGATCATCAGGATGCCGATGGCATATCAAATTTTCTTCCTTCTTCTCTCTTAAAACTTCAGCTCTGTCATCATCTTTGAGTTGTCATAGTATTGACTTTATTATTCCTGTAACACAACACCAACATCTCAAAAAAAAAAAAAAAAATCAAAATCCTCCCACTCCAAACCATCATACTCCCACAACGACTCGTTTCTATCTAAAAGTTGAGTTGATGGGAAAAAAGGGCTTTGGTGATTAAAAAGATAATCAAAAGGATGTCGTGTCCTCTTTCAGCTAAAGAAAGATTTTGTAAATATTATTTTTTTTTCTGTTGCTGTTTTGATTATATATTTTTTTTTATGCTTTTTTTCAGTTTTTGAAGAATCATTGATTTTTAATCTTTTGACTTCCTTTAAGTTTTTATTTTTTTTTGTAAGATTTTTGACTTGAAAAAAATTGAGATTAAGATTGGACTTCGAGATATATTCGAGATCTTAATCAAAATAAATATTATTGATGATTAGAACAGGTTTTTCTGAGCTAAGAACCTAATGGCTGGACATTATTATGTAATTGCGCCCCACTCCGTTGAAAAAATTGACATACATCTGAATGTTGACAAAAGGCCTACGTTTTGTGTAAAAAGTCCACATCGGTATCCTTAATATGCTCTGCCTATTCCAAATTCTGGCTAAATAAATTTAAGAGCCATATACACTATTGAACTACTAGCCCAATCAGAATGTTCATTTGAACCGATAATTTCTTGTTGAACATTACATTAATACCTTCGGAATTAAGGTTAAACTTGTACTGGAACAAAATGGCTCACACGCCGCCATCTTGTGTGTACTAGACCTTTTGTTATTTTTGGATGTTCGTCAGTTTCCCTTTGCGGGCATCCTCAAATATACTCCAAATCGCTATAGTTTACAGTTCTTCCGGAGATATATTTGAGCTGGCTACAACTCTTCCTCAGTTGTGCTGATTTATCTTTGACCTTTCCTCGCCAAGTACTTCTGTATCGGACCCCTCATTTACCTCTGTCTGGGTGAGAGTGTACACTGCATCGCTTGTCTCGTAATGCACTAGTTAACTCTTCGGGCATATAGCCAAGCCAATCCAATGCCACTTACATCTTCATATGATAGTTTCAATGGGTTCCTGACTCCACAAAGAAGCACGAATTCACTATTGCAGTGGCCAGTGAAACAGTCGTAGCTCGTACAGTTGTTTCTCCATATTCTAAAAGCTTTCGCTTCCGCCATTAGTGAATACAGTTCTTCCAAGATATTGAACATTGTCTACTATCTCAACTAGTTGTCTAGAATATCAAATTGACTTCCTCATGTCAAGTTGCAAGGCTGATCCTCTTTGTTTCTGGCCTATTGATGTCAAGCCCAATGGTTTCAGCTTCTCGATCTTTCAATTAATTAGCTAACTCGATGTTTTTGGCGCTGCTCATAAGATTTCGGCGGGAATTCCTTGAACTAAAGATTTCTTCTCTACTGAGGGGTACAGTGCGTAATCGACAAGTCATTATTTCGGGCGGATCATTGGACAATGACTCACTTCACTGACGGATACGCGATTTAAAATCTCTAAAAACTGCTCCTTCCACCTTTTGGTCTGGTACTCATGTGAAACTAGCACTGATCCGTCTGAGCCTGTGAGCTCACCTTATGTAGCCTCTTCTGCGGTATCCAAAGCGTTGACGTGGCTATGCTTAGCAATCCGCAAACTACGTTGAAGTTCCGTCATCTTTATACGGAATGTACACTAGCTGGCTGCTGCTGAAATAACTGCGATGGAAGCTTTCCTTTCCACAATATTCTCCCAAGTGTCTTGGGATAACCAAGGACTAGTTCCGTGCTACTAATTGTTCTAAATCCTTGTAAAATTTACATAGTTTTCCTAATTGTTGGTGGACTTAATTTTTCACAAAAGTATTTCGTTGAGTGTTGCAGAAACGCAACCAGAAGCTTTCCCAAAGTTTTTTTTTCAATTTTCCTCCAATAATACAAAAAAGAAGACAGTATATAAGTTTTAGGCCATTTTGTTTGTAAGAATTTTGTTATTAGTTTTTTCTGCTTAACAATCAAGCATTCCAAGTAGGTAGGCAATCTATCAAAAACTTCCAGATTGTCTACAAAACTCGATATGCATCTCTTAAACTGCCCACACTTAGGACACCGTATGCCCGAATTATATGCACAAGAATTCCAAATTCTGGTGAAAGTTATCTTTGCCACATGCTTCTAGCATTAACATGGATTAGCATACCACACATAGCCTCTCAAACTAAAACATAAATACATACATAGTAGGTGTACTTTAATTTCAAGAAGAAAAGGGCATATCCACCCAGAGCCTTGTACGTTCACAGAAAAGTCATGATTAATTACTGACGTATAGTCCAAGGTTCATCTTTTGGTCTAAGGACCAAAGGTATCCTTTTGGTCCTTTCTGATGTGTTTGCATACGAAATGTGGTTAATTTTCAAAATCATCCCACAATTTTCAAATACATTTTCCCTTTACTCACTGTACTACCTCTTACTCACTTTAAAATACTATACTGTGCACACTCTAATAAATTAAAAACCACATGCCATATACTAAAATCCACACTAAAGTTAGAAACCATGTAGATAGGTGCCTAAAGAGATTATGCCAATAAAGTAGATATATTCGGTGAAAGTTTTGCTAAGACTAGAAAAAAAAGGATACCATTCATTTCAAACACAATTTTGACCAAAAAAAAATAAAGAAAAAAATATATTTTATATAAATAGATGTTGGTTAAATGTTTGATTATGCGGATTAGAAAAAAGGATCAGACTAGGTCTACACAAGGATTTCAAGGATATTTTACTGTGATATGTATTTGTAATCTTTAAATATTTTCAATTTCGGTTGAATGGGTTTTTGATATAGTTCCAGTTGTCCAATTTTCTTACATTAAGCAGTCTATATTTTGTGATAAAAAAAAATCTAACAACAAAAAAAACAGGACGAACGGAAAAAAGGACAAACATTTTTTTTCTTTTTTTTTTTGAAACTAAGAAATTACAAAACATCTCACATGCTTGTACAACATTAGTGCGAAAGGCAGCTTAGAGACGACAACCAGCAAAAAAAAAAAATCCTTGCGAAGGATGAAAATAAAGGACATCTCTCTACGCTGCGATAAGTTGCTTGTTTATTCTTTTTCTTCCCCTCCTATCTTCGCATCGGCCCAACTATAGCAATTCTTTGTGAAATAAAAAAAAATCGAAGAGAACTACGACGACGTGTCAGAAGTGGGATAGACGAAGTAAAAAAAAAAAAGCGAACAATGAAAGAACACTGGTTGTTGCCGCACCTCAAGAAGAGTATAGACCATCAGAAAAGCCGTAATATCAGCAGCAGCAGCAGTTAGGAGGTCGGTTGGTTTATATAAAGTATAGGGCGAGATGGACACAACAACTGTTTTTAAGACAAACACACAAAGGATACGAAAACGTTCAAAACAATTTTACTTATGTCGGCTGTGTTATTCTTGTCGCACGTTACAAGACAACTATACACAGCCAAACGGGGTTTTATTAAGCTTGAATTAGGTGGAGGAGGGAGAGGCGTCTAGGTGGAGGAGGATTTCGATAAAAAATGTGAAGAAGTCAGAGTTATTTATAACAACAGTTCTTACTTAGGGAAAAACAGACGGGACGTTGCCCGGACTGGACTGGGGACTAGTCTCAAGAATAAGAAAAGGACATTGTCCATTGCATTTATATGATCCACTTAAAGGACATTGCATTAAAAAGAATCTATCTGTTTGTGTTAAGGGAGACAAAATGTTGTAGGGTGGAAAAGGATGATTTTCCTGGCTGACCATAGGCACGCAGTCTAAACAAAATGCAAGGATACACTCCTTGTTTGTCTTCTTCTTAATTTTTTTTTTCTTGTTGTTGTCATGTTTTATCCTCACGAATTGTTGAAAATAATATAAATTATAGTTTGTAAGAGTGAAAGAGAGCAAGACAAAAAAAAATAAAAGAAGACACAGAGAGAATTTAAGTCTTGTATAGAAGTAGGATATCGACCTTCAAAAGGATCCCCGTGATTTATTAAGGCAATAACTCACAATTGATGCTATTGAATTTTTATTTACAGAATGACAATGCGAAGGGAGAATGTGAATTTTGTTTTTTTTGTATGACGAAGAGGCAATGGGTGTTTATATATGTATATATATTTTTTTTTAAGTTGAATAGACGTAAATAATGATTTTGATTTATATAATAATCCTGACAACTGACGGACGGACGGGAAATATTTTATTTTTCATCATATTTTTTTTTGAAAGTTTTTTAATGGATTATTGGGTTGGGTGGGTGGTTAAGAGTTAATACTTAATGTGCTTTAGCGGGGATTTTGTTGGAAGTATTTTGTTTTTTTTTTGTAAAAAAAGCAATTTAAGACATTTTTAAGTACCTACTTGAAAGATACTCGAACTGTTGTCATTATTTATTTTAAGAAAATTTTATTAATGAGTAATGTGTCTGGCATCGATATTATTTTTGTAAACTTTTTTATTACATTTGTTTCTAAAAATAGAATAATTGCACTTAAAAATTAAATTTCATAATACAACACTTCAATGTCATAGGATTAAATAAACTAAGTGGCGCCCAACGTGAGATATCGCTTTGTAAAAAAATTAAAGAAATCAGATTTTTGATAATCTATTGGTTTCAGTTCTAAATCGTGTGGGTGGACATTTTTAACTTTATATTAGTTGGGGTTCAATGTGATTTAAAAATTTTATTTGCATTGTTTTGTAAAATAATATTACTGATAAGACACTAACAGCAAAATTTCCCAGTAAAGATAAGAAAATTAAAATAATCCTTTATACTAACGAATCTTTGGGGCTAGTCTCCGCTTATTGATTTACAAAAAAAGGAAGTGTTTTTTGCTATTTGAGGCCAAACAAATATTTTTTTTAAGTGGCGCCCAACGTGGGATGTGTTATCATTAATAATTTACTCATATCCACCCTATAATACCTGTTGTAAAATGATAATTCTATTAGTTTTCAATGAGTTGTTTCTTAGGATTTAGTGGCGCCCAACGCGGAGTTTTTTGGACATAGTGGGATATGTCAGCTGATACAAAAAGCTCATAGTAAAACATTTATTTACGGAAAGTTTAAACTTAGAAAATAATTTTACCAAAAGGCACCCAACTAAGATTTCAAAATAACAATGAATTAGTGGATTTGTACAAAATGTATTCAAATACTATTTTAAGAGATTTATAATAATTTACCTTTCTTCAGATTAAGACCACACGAATGTGTTAACTTAGTTGTGCCCAACGTGAGACTTTTAAACAATAATTTATTTGTGAAATTAGAAACGCCTTGTACAAAAAGTTGTCAATTACTATTTTTAGCGGTTTTTAATGAATAGTCTATGTGAGTATTTTAAATCAGTGGACCCAACGTGATACTTTAATCCTTTCGTGTTTTATGTTGTAAATGACAATTTTTAATGATTATACATAAGTTATTTTCTATGCGAGATTCCTACTAAATGGCGCCCAACGTATGATTTTTTACAATATAAAATCTATTGTGATAGGGTCTGATTCTGTTTTATACTATTTTATACCTTGAGACTCAAAGGAATTTTTTCTCTAGGTAATGTTTAAGAAAATATTTACATTGAAATATATTTTATGACTTTCCACTCCATTCCTCATGCACTCTTGCATACCCCACCAAAATTGATTGCCTTGATTTTCCCAAATTTCTGTCTTCATTTTATTTTACAAAAATAAGTTTTTTTTTTTTGTGCCAAATGGCAAATTCAACTTAATACAAAGAACACGAAGTCAAATAATAATCAACCCGGCACTAAGAAGTAAAACTCAAACGTAATTCCCTGTGGTATTTCCTCAAAGTAGTCTACTTGACTTCCTTATAATCCTCCACCGGAAGATTTAAAATCTCCATTCCTTGATTTCTCAAAAGACATTTTCTTCTTTCTTTTACCAATTTCGTGAAATTTTTTTGAAAAAATAACTTCGTTTTTGCATCATCTATCCAGGACTCTATGTAGAGACACAAACAAAACATAAAAAAAAAAACTCAAAATCTAACTTAATTTCCTCGATAGAGAACTGTATATAAAAGAAGGGAAAAATATTAAACCCGAATCGGATTTATTTTCTTTATAACTGTTTATGTACCATTTTAACATTGAATTCATCAAAAAAAAATCTTAAACTAACTTACGAGTAGGTATATGTTGTTTTATAGATATGTATATTTTTAGTTTACTTTGACGACCTTAAGGGCCATCACACGAAAGGATAAGTGAATAAATTTGTATATTTCATTTTCTACATACCGTCGTCGTCGTTGTGGTACCCTCAAGGCAAGTTCAAGCCTTTCAATTTACGAAATTCAAACCCCCAACAAAAAAAAAAAACAAACCCCAACCCAATTTCACAAAATCATCATTTCCAAAGGACTATACTTGCAGTGTTTTTGACAATTCAAAAGTTCTCTTTCTCTCTCTCTTACTCTTAGCCTCTTCTGCAACCATGACTGGGTTGGGTCTTTTTACTTATATATAACAGTATATCCAACAACCTATTACGTCTGTGAGTGGATTGGTAACAAATTGAATAAAAAATTAGTTTTTCTTTTTCTACACGAATAAGAATAAGAAGAAAATCCTTAAAAACAAAGACAACTACTTTAAAAACTTTACCAAATGCAAAAAAATATACAACTGAACTAAAGCAAAGGGAAGGGAAGATAGAAAGATAAATTCCTGGTATGGAGAACTTCTGTTGAGGGCAGGTAGTTCCAAATTACCTACCTACCTGTGTGCACTCCCCAACTTAACTGTTTTGTAGGCATAAAAGGACTATACCTCTGTACCTAACTATAGTCTTGCTGCAGTTTCCTAGTTGATTTTGGAATTTATACTTCAAGTCTTTTTGGGTTTGTGCTGTTTTTTGTTTTTGTCCTTCGTTTTAAGTTTGTGGAATTTTAGCTCCTTGTGTTTGTTTTTTTTTTTTGTATTCTTTACTAAGTTGTAGAAGTAAATGCGATCTGGTGGCCACAAGTTGTTTTTTGACTAAAGAAATAAACAGAAACGACAAACAAAAACTACAAAAAAAAAAACTCACTTAAAGAGGGCGCCACTTGAAAAGAGAAGAAAAGTTAGTTTCTCTGTAGGTGGAATTACGTTCGTTTTGTTCATATTTTTTTTTCTCTGCTTATTTTGTTTTTGGTTAATTTTTGAGTTCTGATAACTTTGTTCTATCATTAACCATGTTTTGTTGGATAATGATACAATTTAAGAAAACAAGTAGCTCTGTATACCGAGATAGTTTTTTAATTTATGTTTTAAAATTGGGACTTAGATTTAAAATCTTTGCTTGGTGTATGAAACGTTCAGACTTATATGGGATCAATTAGGTGACTTTTTCTGAAAAATTCCACTTGTCGAACTTAATAGACATAATCAGTTGTCAAAAAAAAAATTCAATCTTGCAGACGTTTTCAAATGGAGCCAAACTTAAACTTGACAAAATCCCAATATCATGAAAAAAATCAAATTTTGTTGCAAACATGTTAACAAACTTTAAGAAATATCTTAAAATCCAAATACCTACCTATAATTTGAAGTTTTTTTTTTAAATCAACATTTTTTTGAAAACTCAATATTTCGAAAAGGAGTGGATATTTTTTACACCTTGGTCGATTTTTAGCATGTATAGAATTTAATGCCCGCATCATTTCAATATTGATATTAGCCGTGTTTTATGAACAATTGATAGCAACTCAGTAAAATTTTTACACACAAACAATAACAAATAAATTTATTTTCACTTTTTGTTTTGCTTAGAAACAATAACAAAGTTTTTATAATCACTTTTTTGTTATTGTTTTTGTGTGTAAAAATTTTTGCTGAGTTGCTATCAATTGTTCATAAAACACGGCTATTGTTTATTTTCTCTTGATGAGTAAAGGAAATAAGACATCAATAATAATTTATAATTACGCTTTGCAGTGATTGAAATGATGGAGACGGACTTGGAGAGCGGCTTTAAAAAATGTCCATTTGATTGAAGTACATTGGTGCAAAAATTTTAAAAAAATTCACGTTCAAGGTATAAACCAGCCCCGGCTAACGCAGTCTTTTAGAGCCCTAAATATTTAAAATTTTAAACACACTCTTTTAACGCTTTCCAACTCAATAAACTATATTTTTAAAAGATAAAGTTCTAAAGTATGTTTAAAATTATTATCGATTACCATATATCGATATCATCAGTATATTTCATCGATTTTTGATTTGTGTTGTGCCGATGCAATACACTGAAAATCAACATATAGATACCACAAAAGAGCAATTTAGTTTAGCCTTTAAAGCAACAAATATAATATTTCCTTATGATTTCTTGAATTCTCGAGTCATGGCCCAAGATCCTCCCTCTGCATACGCAGTTGACCTCAGGAAGCATAAAACCAACAAAAAAAATATATAAAATGTTCACACTGGCCACTTCTCAATGTTTTTTTCACTTAATAACTAATCTGAGTATTAGTTTGAAAACAGGAGGAAAAACAAATTTATTTAAAACTGTTCTGAGAAAAATTGGCAACTACCAACCTAAAAAAATAGAAAAATCATAAATGTTGTGATCAGAAACGCTTTAAAACTCTTGAACGTTACTATTTCCTCGAAATATTAAGAATGGAAATATTGCCTTAATAGAAAAATAAATACTTCTTCTTCATTAACCGGTGATTTTCATGATTCCAATTAGGACCACAATTCTCCCACTCTATCACTTCACCCTTACTTTTGAGGTTCGCCGGTTTCACCTCAGAAAACGTCGATATGACTCCCGGTTTTTTATTGTTCTATGTCTGAGGCCAACCAAATGCAGGTGTCTCAGCATAAATACTTAACTTCGAAAATGATCAAATCATTTAGGTGAAGCTTGTTTTTATAAAAAATAAGACTGAAGAATTCAAAAAATTTAATATAATTTAACGGTTCGGCCTTACTTCCGTTAATTCATACGAAACTGAGCTAAATCTAATATAACACAAGTCATTTTGATTTTTGGAATGTTTGGTAACCAATTATTTATTTAACAAAATATACCAGACTTTAAAACCAAACATCGACTTTAAACGTTGTAACAAGGAAGCCGCACCCTTTTTTTTATCAAATGCAGCATCACATAGTCAACAAATGTCAATGCACATCAGTCAATCAAGCAAATACAAAAGAGATTTCCACATGAATAGGTAGGTATAAGAAAAGCTGACAGCTTTATAAAAAGAATGAGAAACATCCCTGGAAATAAATTCCCAGTTACATCAGGCAGGTTACTCGCATAAGAGTTTGGAGTTTGACAATTCAATTCTTTTTCTTAAAAGAAACATTGTCAAGTCCATGTTGACGCTGTAGCTACATATATGACAGACTCCATTAAAGAACATTCGATGCCAATAAGTCTGAGCAATATATAGAACAACTTCAAGGATTTACTTCATTTACTTGCGAGTACATTTATGTATTTACAGAGAAGAAGAAGAAAAAAAAACTGAATCTACATTCTTTTGTATTTTGTAAAACGCAAAAATGTGTAGACTAAACAACAACGTGTATGTATGTATATCCTCGTTTTACCACCCTCTAGTGTCTAGAAAGTCAAAGTATTCTCTTCTTGCAATGGAGTGTATACCTTAAGCCTTTTCAAGCTATTATAAAATTGAAATAAAAAAATATATATAAATACATATGTATATAAATATCCTTATATCGTCCTGTGACAAAAAATATACATATAGAAGAATAATCATGTGGATATGGGGATATCTAGACATTGGACGACGACGATGGCCGTTTAACACAATACGACATTCGAGTTGATAAAAAAAAAAATGTGTACTCATACGACACACCAAAAGGAACAAAGTAACAAATTACGCCATGATGGTATGATGATCTGTTTGCTGGTTGCTTCCGGTTGCACACTCCTTTTTGTATCACAATACCTTCATGAATCATCCAGGGTTCGATTGAATTTCATCTGGGCCTTGAAGCAATTCTTTTGGGGGCGCCAAACATTACACAAATAAAAGCGTTTTAATAAGCAATTTTAGAATTCATATCAGAGGATCACGATTTGATGGAATTTTATTTGAAAACTTGTCTTAAAGTGCTCAACAATCGAAGGGCCCCTAAAAATGAGGAAGCGATAATTCAGTTCAGGCCCGAATACGTGATTTAACGAATTTTTTCGTTCATGGAACTTTTGGCTGCACCCATCGCCCATCAACATTTTCACGGTAAAAAAAGGACAACAGCAAAAAATGAACAAAACAAAAAATAAGAGAAATAAAACAAGTCCCGTCACCAACGGCTGAGTGCATTCTGGTGTAGAGCTATGTCATAAGTCTGTGATGACGATGCCATGGTGATGGCAACTGTGATGATGATGATGATGATGATGGCGATGGTGATGTTGATAGTGATGGTTATGCCAAGGAAACGACATCAGAGAACACGTACCCTTCCACCTTTTCTTTCTACGAACTTTTTATGAATGCACTCTCTTCCTGCTTGAGACCCACCACTGAGAACAAGCAATCGAATAGAACTCCCTTTACTGCGGGAGACATTCAAACAGTGCGAGAGCTCAGACATCAAGCTTCATGTTACTAAAGCACTTTTCTTCTATATTTTGACACACAAGCGGGACAAAATGAAACCACCCAATGCAATGGGTTAAAACCATATTTTGAAAGTCGTCCCTCATGTAGTTGCAAAAATGAAAAAAAAAACAAAGGACGAGGATAGGACGACGACTTCAAGTCGAGGTGCAGTAGCAGAAGGAACATTTATATATTCCTTTGTGGTGCATTTAGCAGTGCAATCAAGGGTTTATTACTTTGCTGCTGCTACTGCTGTTATTCGTCTCATACATATATGTTACCACTGATGGCACTGCAGCAAAAATAATCTCTCTCTAGCTTCACATATGTATGTATATAGGGGCTCAGATGGATCGTTCTATTTCTTTCTCTTTCTCCCTGTCTTTTTAATGAAAATTGACTGATGTGACTATGTGGTTTGGGGACAAGAAAAGCAAGAATGTCAAGAAAAAAAAAAGGAAAGAGAACTCCACAATTCTTGTTTTTGTTGGCAAACCTTTGCGTGTCCTTTTTTTTGACGAGGAAAAAAATATATGCATAGGTATGTACAACTCCAAGATGAAGGAGAGGATGCGTAATTAACTGAAGTTCATGTGAAATGATGCATTTCCTGGGCAAGTGTAATATGGAAAAAATATATCTACATAAAAAAGTATTCCTGATGTGAAGGTTTGTGTCTGGGAATAAGGACTTACCTACATATATGATGGAAAAAAAGGGTGAATTGTGAAAACAAAGTAAGTTGGATAGGATATTTATTCATGTTTTAAAGAGCCAGGATTTTGGTGAAAACTTTAAAAAAACATAAAATGATAGTTTGATGAACTAATGTAAAAGCTATTCCTATGATCCCTAGCATGTTTCTTTTAGTCATTGAGAAAGAAATGTCATACCTGCGATAACTTAGTATTTTATCCAGGGGTATTAAACACAATAAAACAAGATATTCATTAATAACAAAAAAAAACTGAAATTCCAAATCTTATTCTCAGGATAAATACATATATCTATGGATTCAATTTTTTTTTTAACTCAGTCAAAACAGAAAGCTGTCGCCCTCGCCAGTAAAACTGATAGGATGATGGGCTGATTTCCTGATGGACGGACATTTTCGAGGTCGAACATTCTTTTAAACGAAACTTTTTTCTACAATTTATTTTTTGTCAATTTTTTTCTTGCCTTTTTTTTAGGAAGAAAATTTATTAAACTTTCATTCTCACAATTTATTTTTATTTTTTGTTTTTCAATAAAGATTTTTTTACAATGTGATTTTTATCCTTGCGGTTGAAAAATTTTCCACAGAAAAAATTTTTTCACAGACAGCTGACGATTTTTTTCTCAAATTTCTTTTTTACAACTTTTTTTTTGGCAAATTTTTTATTCGTCATTTGGTCAACTTTTTTGGACAAATTGCAAATTTTGGATTGGATTTTGTACAATCACCAAAAATTTACCTTTTTCAAAGTCATAAAAAAAATTAATTTTCAAAATAAAATAAAATTAATTTTAATTAACTAATTAATGTTTGTTTTCCAAAAATATAAACTAAACTAATCAGACTAATCAGACCATCTATATACACTACCAACCAAGTTTCTAAAAGCAACCCTTAAAAATTTATTATGTCTTTAATTTAAAAAAATCAAAAAAAACTGAAAATTTAATTTTTTTCCAAAAAGTTACCTTCAAAATAATCCATAAGCTTTATAAATTTATAGTTATCTTAAGATAAAATATTCCACACAAAAATTAAAAAAAAAAATGATCTTAGAAAAATAAAATAGTGTAATAGAAAAATCGTTTTTTCAAAATTATACGCTTTATAGATTTCAAGTTTCTTATGCCCATCGTAAAAAGAAAAAATCAAAAACCCTCAATAAGAATTTTCAATTGGCCTAAACATATTTTTTTTTCAAAAATTCCAAAAACAAATCAATTAGATTAGGTATTCAATTTTTAGATAATAAATTCAACTAACTTTCAAATTCATTACTTATTTTGTTTAAATGTTTGATCAATCATTTATGGTTGACTATAGCGTTGCAAAACTTATGACACTTACCTAGTATAAGACGCGATTAAAGTTTTCATAGCTAAAGTATCTGGTTTAGCTTTGGGTCTTAAAACCGGAACTCAAATCTAATCTTCCAAGTCGTCTAGACCAGTTAGCTAAGAGAAACGATAAACTGCAATCTTGAAGAGATTGTCCTTATTGAAAATGAAGAAAATCCTATTAACATCCCCTTACCTATAGCCATTGGAAGTTGTTTGCATAGCCTTACGTAGTCGTGCCATAAATACTGTTAAACATATTTTTTGAAAATAAAGAAGACAAACATCAAATATGCTATAAATTTTATTAATTATGCTTTAAAATAGTATTACAAATTATATTATCTACTTTCTACCCAAAATGGCCACCCTTGGCTTTAACCTGGGCCTTAAGTTACATTAGTTACATCTTAAATAACATTATGTTTCCCTCAATTGCAATTGAATAGAACTAAGTACACAAATATGTACACAATAAAGCATTTTTTTCAACCCTCAAATGCCGATCAAATTGAATTATAGTCTCTTTGATAGAAAATTATATATCTACATACATATATTTTATCGGAATTATTTTACTAAATGACAATAATTAAAATCCAATTAGCAATAAGGTCCGCTATTTCCACACAAACACACACATTCATTACAAAAAAAAACAACAACATTTTTGTCGGGAAACACCAAACAAACAATTAGTTTTTCTCGATAAATGCATAGTAATCCTTTATCGAAAGTCCTGTGCGTGTCCTATAAAAAGCTAGTGATGTGGGTGTGTCACTGTTTTAAATGTAGAAAATTTCCCTTGCTCTCTCTCTCTCTCTTTCTCTCTCATTAACTTTTCTATGAAATTCCTATTAAAAGCCACATATGGATCTGTCATTAACCAAACAACACCCTATACTCACCTACCACAATCAATTTAACACTAATTTTCACCTAAAAGCCTCTTTCCCTATGGCTCTATGCAAAGCCACCCATCACTATTCTGTTTATCGTAAATGCTACACGCATTCATGATGTAATTACCTTTGTGGAGAGTGATGACATTTCACACTAAAAAAAAACTATTGTGAATGTTTTTGCAATTTTTTTATTTAAAATAAAAATATTATTTCAATTTTTTTTTAAATATTATTTCACCAATATGAGGAATTTCGTGGATAATCCTGAAAAAGGGACAAGGATTCCGTGAACTGTTAAATTCTACATAAAACATTTGTTTTTGTTTTTAGTTCACATCAGCGACTGAAACATCAATCATAAATTATTTCAAAAGCAAGAATAATGACCAGGCTCTAGCTCCCACCATCCATCCCACCCATCATCATTATCCAGAGGATGTCCTTTGAATGTTAGCGGTTAATTATAATTGTTTTTTTTTTTTATAAATTATTTAAGTCATGAAGAATTTAAAACGATTTTATCATAGAATCACACAGCACTCTTTGTTTGGTGTGGTGAGTTGATGATGCGGCGGGGCAGAGGAAGAAGCAAGTGGGTGAGAGTTTGAGCTGGCAAACATCAGATACCACGCAACATAACATTTGCTGACCTTCTGGTTTAAAACATTTTTCTATAAAATTTATGGAATGTTTGTCCTTTCGTTGTGTCACCATCCCACACACTAAATTTTCGAATACGCCTGATCCCATATCCCATTTGGCAATCCCAACCCCACGCTAATCCTTGGAGTATATAAAATATAATAATAAATTGCCCTCGTTTAATGAGATTAACCTATCTGAGAGCTAAATTGTCAGTACCACGCATCTGGGTTCTGGGATCCTCTCATCCCAAATATTGTTTTTTTTTTTTCTTTTAACAACGTCACATCACACACCAGGCAGAATGGTGCAACCGATATGGCGTTGTGTGACTATGACGATGATGACGACGCGACGACGACGCACCAAGCTGCCGTCATTAGTCGGTGTGTGAATGTGGAAAGAGAGAGGATGAAATTTACGGTAAAAATTACCTACGAAATAAAAATAGTACAGTAAAACCGTTGACAAAAATGGTAAGGGACAAACACTGAATAACTTGAACTTTGTCTTCGATCCTACCTTTTCTCAGGGAGTGCCCGCCATCTTGAATTTTAAGAATAAAATCGATTATCTTGGAAATTATTAGTTTTTTCCAAAAACTTTTGTGAAAGACATTTATTAAAAAATTTGAAGGCCCAGTTTGTCTGTTAGGGATAAGTTTACTCACAAAACGTGTTTTTTCAGTCTATTTAGATCCAGTGTAAACTCACCCTATTAGATGATAGTCAACTCGGGTTAACTGAAGAGATATTTCTGACAGATTCATTATGACAATTGATGGGTGTGGCGATTTGTACAGTGTCGGCACTACAATTTTAATGGCGAAAGCTTGATTTCCATTGTGCCGCATGACGATTTTGATAGATTTATGACAAGGTTAAAGTAAATCCTCAACTGATTTAAAAGAGTTAAATTATTTGAATGATTAACTAACTCATTTTTAACTCAGCACCGAAAAACTGCGCCTTACGAATTTAAAAATTCAAGGTATTTTATGATTGATTATGTTTTTGTGGAACCAAGAATGCAACTAAATTCACTCGTGCGTTTCTGAGAGAATGGTCACACTACAGTGGTTGTTTTCAATATTTTTTTGTATAACTACAAAACTAAGCAGAATTTAAACATTTAACTTATGAGAGATTTTGTAGCAAATTCAATTTTCTAACAAAGCAAATGTGTTGAAAAATTTATTAAAAATATTTCAGAAGGAATGATTATCAAAAGCCAAAGATGCAGAAATATACTCATGCAATTTATTTTTGTGTTGTTTTCTGCAAGATACTTTTTTTTATGAGATAAAGTCGTTTTTTATTTACTACACGAAATCAAACTCGATCAAACTTAACATTACTGTGAGGAGGAATACGAAAAAGAGGGTCTCCTCTCCTCCTGTCTGCCTGAGAGGCTACACTCTTAAGGGGTGACTAGATTTTCTTTCAGCTTAGAATATAAGTATATAGTTTTTTTTTTATTTTTGTTAGACCAAACAACGGTACGTGTCACGAATTTTTTTTTTGATCCCTTGCAAAGTCTTGATTTTCTCAAAAACGTCTCCATAGATTTTTTTATGAAAAATTTTGAGTAATTTTCTTTAATGACCTCCTTTTTAAGAAAATATTAAAATGTGAGGGGTGAGAGTAACTCCCATATAGCCATGTTTTATTTTTTTAAAAACAGTTTATTTGATTTTTCTTATTTTTTTTTTTCAGAAACAACTAAAAGTGCCTATAACACACAAATAAAAGAAAAATATTTTTTGGAATTTTTCAAAAAAATTGAGAGAATTTTTTTTTTAAATTGCTTGATTCGAAAACAGCTTGATCGATTATTTTTATATTTTCATAACGGTCTTAAAACAGAAATTAATTAAAGACTCAAAAATAGCGATGCCTACATAAATGATATAAATAAAACCCTGAGTCACAATCTTCGAAATCGTCTCTTAATAATATTCAAAAATTTTAGAAAAAAATCTTTAAAAAGTACTCGTATTTAAAATTTTATTCTACTCTGCGATTTAAAGCAAACCTTAACTACCATTTGGCTGGTCTAAAATACATAGGAAATTCTTATAAGGAATAAAATTGTGAAGGCGGAGGACTCAAATCTACCTACTCTGACATTTGAGCAAAATCGCAAAATTAGTAGGCATAACTATAGACGAGAAAGGGCAGAGTTTAATTTTCTATGCAGGCTTTTCATTTCACTGCGATCGATGTGTGATTGTTGCCGGTCCATATCAAAAGGTCGAAGGACGAATGGACTGGGAATAACTATAACTACTCTTGTAGGACTCTTCTCTAATATGTCTCTCCCACTCACAATATGATGGCCTTTTGTTTTTCCAAAGCCTAATTGTTAAAACGTGTCGATGCAAAAATATTCCCACACAGTAGTAGATCTATTTTTTTTTTTGTTGTTGTTATTCGTTTGTTCGTTGTCCTTAAAGGAATTGGTATCTCGGTCGGTCTGTTGGAGTTAGAGTCATAGAGTATGAAAACTTATGTCTGCTGAATTCTACAGGATATGAGGGATAGAAGAACTTTGATTGTTTTGAAAAGTATAAAAGAATTTCATTGGAACGGCATAAATATGAAGACTTGTTTTTTGTCTCTTGTGCTGCATGAGTAGGACATCATTTTTTTTTTTTCTCGAATACCATCGCTATCCTTTTACTCTCTCTAATTTAAAAGATAAATAATTAATCCACAACGTAAAATCCTCTCCTCTGGATTAACTGAATTCACTCAGAAACAGAGATGAGCCAGATCCCACTCCCGCCGCGCTGTGTCGGACACACAGTGTGAATTTGAAACTTCGATGCATCGCCATATTGTGCATCTCTGCACCACCAACCAGCACAATACCCAACATCACACCAACCATCACACAAACACCATCAGCAACAGCCATATAATGTTTAATACATGAATTTAGAGAATCCTCCATAGAAAAGGAAGAAAAAGGGACTTCTGATGATGCTGTAAAATCTCTGGATCTGGATAAGTGCATTTAGTATAACTGCATTGGGGTATCTTATATGTTCATGCATATGTAACGTTACTAAGTATGGAACAGGATAAACTATTTTACTGACTTAATTCCTTTGGGGCACCATGAATTAATCATAGGATTTAGTTTGGTTTCGTGTGCGAGAAAATTGCATTATGAAAGAGATAGAAATGTACAAAGGAGGTATAGATGCTGAAAAGTGAGATGGTGACGCGGATTTAGTGGAAGAATGTCCTTTGCGACATATTTGATTTTTTTTGAAAATATTTTTTGGCAAAACAGAAAATCATTTTTGCTACTTTACTATGATAGAAAAATAGAATCATGGAACAAAAATTTTTGTTTGATAAAAGGTGTAAAGAATAGATTTTTAGAATATTTTAATATTTGGTAGAAGAAAGAAGAAAAGAAAAAGAAGATGAAAAATGGGTAATTTCTTTAGTCGATTTTGATCCACAATTAACTCACCTTAATTGGTGTATCAATTCACCTTATTTGGTGAGTTAACTCACTTTATTTGGTGAGTCAACTCTGGATTAACTGAAAAGATATTACTGAAAGACTCGTATGAATAATAGAGGTGCTAATTTTAATTTAACTGAGGAGAGTCCTCATCATCATCGGCTCGACAACCGGGGTCCGGTCCTGGCCTCCTTCAACAAGTCTCTCCACCTATCCCGGTCTTGAGCCGACGCCATCCAGTTGCGCACCCCAAGGCTTCGGGCGTCCTGGTCTACGCCATCTCTCCAGCGCAAGCATGGTCTACCACGCTGCCGTCTACCATAGAATGTACCACAAAGGACTTTCCGAGCAGGTTCCTCTTCACTCATGCGAGCTAGGTGCCCTGCCCAACCGAGTCTACCGAGCTTAATTTTTGTCACTATGTCTGCTTCAAGGTAGATTGCGTACAATTCATGATTGTACCGTCTCCGGAATCGTCCTTCCTCACATATGGGGCCAACAATTCTCCTTAAGACTTTTCTCTCGAAGGCGGCTAAGAGGTCGGAGTGTCTTTTGCTAAGCACCCAAGTCTCGGATCCATACGTGAGTACTGGCAGGACAAGATCCTGTACAGCAGCAGTTTTTAAGTTATGGTGAGATTTCTGGATTTGAAGAGCTTTGACAGACTTTAGTAGGCTTTGTTGGAATTGAGCAGCCGCCCGCGTATTTCTTCTTCTATATTATTATCGACTGCTACTATTGACCCAAGGTATTTGAAGGATTGCACCACTTCAAATTCGTGCTCCGCTACCTTGATTGTTTGACCAACTGTTCTTCTCGCATTCGACGCCACCATGTACTTTGTTTTACCTTCACTAATGTGCAGCCCCAGATTTTGTGCCGCCTGTTCAATCTGGATGAAGGAATCGTGTACAGCTTGTTCGGTCCTTCCGATGATGTCAATGTCGTCTGCGTAAGCCAGTATCTGGCTGGACCTGTTGACGATGGTCCCCCTTGTTGCCGTGCCAGAGTCACGGATTGCTTTCTCCAACGCCAGGTTGAAGAGGAGGCAGGCCAAACCATCCCCTTGTCGGAGTCCATTAAAGATGTTGATTGGTCTGGATAGCAATCCGTATGGGGTTATCCGTATTCAACAACGTGATACCACCTCTATAATTGCTGCACGTTGTCACATCTCCTTTCTTATGTTTTGGGCAAATTATACCTTTTCGCCAGTCTTCTGGCATTTCTTCCTGCTCCCATACGTGCACTAGAATATCATGAATTGCTTGACGTAAGGCTGGCCCGCCGTGGTGGAATAGTTCGGCTGGTATTCCATCGGCTCCCGGGGCTTTGTTTTTTTCTTTAAGCCGGACTAAAGCCTTCTCAATCTCTTTTATGCTTGGTGGCGGTAACATAGGGTATTCTTCTTGAAGTAGTGGAGCCTCTACTTCTGCAGAGCTGCCCATTTAGCAATTCATTAAAGTACACTTCCCATCACTCCAGTATGCTTAGGGGATCGGTGATCAGATTTCCCTGAGGAGAGTGCTACACCCAAAAAAGGATTCAATGTTGGAACGGAACAACTGCAGTTTGAACTTTTAGCAATACAAATATTTCTCCATGGATATATAAGAAACTTTTCTGCCGTGTTAAACTTTAAACACAGCGTACTAACTGTCGATGTAAAACGGCAAATCCCATACAAATATCATAGAACCGAATGATAAACAGAAAAATTAATTTTGCTTCTGTTGCTATATAAGTGATATTGAAAAAGTCTCCACACAATTAATTGCGTACGCCATTTACCATGCTCAGAAAGATTCGAGTCTTAGATGTGTTTGTTTTTGTTGTTTCTTCATCTTTTTGAAATTTATTCCGTTCTGCATTCTGAGAAGACCACTAAAAATGTTCGTTTGACATCTCTTAAGAGCCTCTAAATATCCTCCATCATTACCTCACGACAAGGAAATTTGTATGACTCAATGAGAGAGGAGTTAAGAGGCTCTTAAATTTGAGAACGCTCGATGAATACCAGCCTTAGTATCACCCCCATTCAAAGTCCAACATCAGAATGCTCAACACTCTATAATCAACATCTTCATCATCATCTTCATAATCATCGCCATTACCATCATCAACCTCATCATGACTATCTTCATCTCTATCCCATACAAAATAACTCCCTCTGGTCCCAAAGTGTTAAAAAATGTATCCTTTAACATAACGAAAAAAAAAATAATAATAAAAAAAGCAGTATAAAAAAAATAACTATAGAACGATATAATCTCATGGTAAATTGAAAGTTTTCATCACTAAACTGATTTGGGAAAAAGCCGAAGGGCACTACGCGTTCCCATTCCCTGCGATGTTTTCTGATACTCCGACTGCTCTTCAAAAAATACTACAAAAAAAAAACCCAACGAATATTATAGCAAAGTGGAAAAAAATCGAAACTTTCCAATGGCGACGAATGCCAGGATTTTTTTTTCTTTCTTCGTGTTTGTTGTTGTTTTTAGATTGAAGTGTTATCCTTTTCTTATACTCTTTGCCTCTCTTATCATCATAATAATCATTATGATCATCATACCTACGACACAACCCTTTAGCCAGGGGCTATCGAAAAATCCAATGATGAAGATGATGATGATGGGTGAGAAAGTAAAACCCATCACTAGAACAAAGCTACTATACCTACACCTACAGATCCATAGCTCAGTGAAAAATAAAAAATAAAAATATTAAATAAAACCAGAAGAATCTTTAGTCATCTAAAATGTATATTGGTTTATAGATACTAGAGATTAAAGTGAAAAAAAAAATCAAAAATTAAATTTAATTCTGTATTCCAAAGGATTGATTTGGTTGCGGGGAATAATGGGTACTTAAAAGATTCCAAACTATTTTGATAGTCCGGTCTTGACGTTGTTTAATAGAATATTTTTGAAAGTGAAGTGAGATGACTCACCTTACTTGCCGACTAATCGCGATTTAACTATTAAGTGAAATGGATAAACCCGAATTAACGAAAACGTTAACAACAAAGCAGAAAATCATTCACTAACTTTGACAAGGAAAATCGATCGAATATCCATCTATCCTATTCTTTTGGACTTGTTCCGAGCAGTTGAAAAACAACATTTGTCCAGCCTATCCCTCACCCTCTAATTACCGACTAATTGCACTAACGTCCCTTCTTTCCAAGGTCAGCTTAAGAAATATCTCGAAGATTGAAAGCTTCTTAATGACCGGCAATACGGCTTTCGCAGCAATAGGTCCACTGTGGTGACTTGAAGGTTTATCTCACCGAATGGAACAAATCTTTACATCGTTTTGGAGAAAGTAAGATTATTGCACTTGATATTTCAAAAGCATTTGATAAAGTTTGGCATCCTGCTCTTTTATCGAAAATGCGTGCTTTTGGTATCGATGAAACCCTTCTTCGTTGGATTAGTAACTTTCTTTCGAATCGCTCTATACAAGTAGTATTAGACGGATTCAAGTCTTAAACTCACAACATTAAAGGTGGTGTGCCACAGGGTTCTGTTTTGTCTCCGACCCTCTTTCTCATTTTCATTTTAATAATCTCGTGTCTGCAACTACTAATCTATTAAATTGTTTCGCTGACGATAGCACCCTATAGCTTTTCATATTCGTTTCCAGATTCACATCCCTGCTCTTCGGACGTGGAACTGAAAGGAGTAAATATGATAAGTACATTAAATTCTGACTTAGAAAGCATTATACAATGAGGACTAAGAAATCGAGTAGAATTTAATGCTTCGAAAACTCAATGCTGCCTTCTGTCGTTAAAGTGAGACGTACCGCCCTGCCATTATCTATGAGTGGCAATTGCATCGAAGAAACTAATCAGCTTGCGGTTCTCGGTTCAAACCCATCTTTTGTGGAATGATCACATACTTAACGTCGCCAAAAATGCCACACGATGTTTAGGTTTCCTTTGAAGATGCAAGACATTTTTTTCCTTTTCTGATCTGGCTATTATCTATAAAAGTTATATACGTCCAAGGCTTGAGTATAACTCCCATCTCTGGGCTGGTGCTCCAGCAACTTGCTTAAGACTCTTGGACAAAGACGAGCCTTCAACATGGTCGGAGACAGGAACATCAACGATACTTTTAATTCACTTAAACACCGGCGTAACGTTTCCTGTCTCACACTCATTTATCGTTACTTTTACGGCAAGTGCTCAAATGAAATAGCCAGTTGCATTCCTCTTCTCAAACGATTCAACCTTAATACTCGCGCTTCCGGAAATGCTTATCAGTTTACTCTTAAACCCAACTTCGGTCGTACTGTCAAGTACAGGGATTCGTTTTTTAGCCGTACTACGCGAATGTGGAATACTTTCCCTCTCATTGTAATGAACTGAAATTCAAGACTAATGTTCACCGACATCTCCTTTCAAATCCTTTCCTACTGACCTGAAGATCGCACTGTGTCTCTGACATATAAAGGGTACTTAAAATCCCCTTTAGTTCGCGCTGATTATAAAAAAAAAAAGTTTTTGTCGATTTTAAAAATTTTATAAAAAAGATGTTTAATTTTTTTTAATTCAAAATGGTAATTGCTTTTAATTTAAAATAGTAAATATAAAAAATTTTACAAAATTTCTCAAGGTCGTGGCGAGAAATTTGTGATTTTTTTAATAGTTATTTTAACATTTCTATGGTAGGTACCGTTATCAAACTGTGTTCTCATAGAAATTTTATTGGAATTCAATTTCAAAAATTTGTATAAGGTACGAGTATTTAAGTAAAATAAATTTCAAGTTGAACACTCAGTAAATTTCCTCAAAACTATGGTCTTCCTTAATACTTATGGATTCACCCTAAGATTTTTAACTCTTTCTTAAAATTTTTTTGGTATCTATAACGTTTGCTTAATTATATAGAAGTATGTTATGGGTTAAGGCCCTATGCGAATGTCCTTGCTTACTCTGTTTATTATAAAATATATCTAATTGAAAAATCTATGTTATTTTCCTTACTAAATTTTAAACAAAAAAAAAATGTCTTGTCCTCTCAAAAAACTTACTTCTTCAGCTTAAATGTCACTTTTAAACTTATTTAAAATTCCAAACATGCGACCAACAACATTTCCCCCCCTCCCCAAAAAAAAATGTACTTTCTGTGTTGTAAAAAAAATATCCTTAAAACATATAAACTATCTGCTTACGAGGCTTGCATCAGCAACAACTATGTTTTTTTTTCTTGTTAAAAAATAAGTTTAAAAAAAAAATCAAACTAAAATGTACCTACTTCGTGGCCTACATTTGTAAATTCTTTCTTAAAAAATTAACAAAAAAACAAAAATTACAAATTTCATGTCGGGCATGAACACAGAAAAAAAAAACGAAGACACAACACAACAACTAAGGATCACTAAATTGGGAAGGATATTCGTAAAATTCATTACGAAAAGAAAGCACGCAGCGTGCAAAAGAAAAGGACCTTTTATCAATAGCGCGACCTAATTTTTATGTATTTTTTTTTTCTTGTATTTATTTTTCTATTATCCTGCCTGTGCCTTCATCGTTGTTGTCGTCGTTGTCGTCTTTTGCTGTTGCACATTTTAAATTTTTCGTCCTCTTATTCAAAGATTGAATAAAATATAAACGATGAAGGAGAAAGACGCTGGCTGCTTGGCTTGGTAGTAGGTATAGAAGAAAAAACAGTTTCAATATTCCGGTCATTTACCATCAACAATGCGAAGAATGAAAAACTTTTTTTTCTTCTTCTACTTCGTTTTCGACTTTTTTTCCTTCGATTTTTGTCCTTCGATTTTGTTGAAAGAAAACTTATAGATTCAGTCATATAAAAATGACCCGGTCTTTGGGGATGTATATCCCTCTGACTCCTCTCTTAGCTTAGTCTATATTTATGTATGTATGTGTGAAAGAGTGTCCTGGCCAGAAATTAATTTCATTCCGAATATTGTTGATGATAATCTATTTGCCAAGATGTTACGACTATCGATCAGATTTGGAGTTTTTTTTTTTTGTTTGTTGGGTTTTGGTCCTTAGTATATTTTATGTGCACATGTGTTTGTGTTTATGTACTCGTACTTGTGCTCGTCGTATACATATGTATTATACCACCCATAGCAACTTTTCATTGATTGATTTTTGTACATTTTTATGCTTCCTCGTGTGTCCATTTGGGCGAAAGTTTATGTTTTCTTTGTTGTTTTTGTGTTTTTGTTTATATAAGAGAAATGAAGAAGAAAAAAAAACTTTCAATTTGCCAGATCTTAAGGTCACCAGGTTAAATAAGATGGAAAGGCGATAGCTGAGTAGAAGGAGATTTCATTAATTTTTGGCATAATACTCGTAATCACCAACATCACCAGAATACTTTTCTTTCTTTTTTTTTTCTTCTTCTTTGTTTCATTATCAGGGCCAATTAGATTTAGTTGTATAAGCTGACATAGGGCAAATTGTTTTAAGGATGTTGTATATAATGTCCTTACTCAATATGCGAGTTAAGAAGCTTTATTTATATAACCTACACATAAATCATAATAATTTGAACTAATTTGATGTTTTCGGAAGAAATTATTTTTGAAATGCTTATACCTATCATCACATTTTTCTTAGGGCTAAAATGAGGTATGTAGGTGGATTTTGGAAAAATGCTGGGTTGGAATTATAATCGGAATTCACGGAAGTTTCAAATATTTTGACCTTTTAACGTTTTGTTTTCAAACTAATTATTTCTATGTTCACTTTTTGATTGCGATGTATAGGCCATGGACATAACATCATATTTATTTAGTACCAGAAAGTGTAAATCCTTTAAGGTATCAGTAAAAGGAGAATGGGCATTTTGGTCTACCTAGCGTCCACGAATGAGATATATATCGTTGGAAAGCTTAGCCCGAGTACATCATTTTTTGTATGGGCACAAAGCTGTAAACCATGGGGTTTACCCAGAATATTGCAACAAAGATTGCAATTAGAGCAAAAAGTAATTGCAATAGTGTTCTATTGAAATGACAGTGTTGGTCACTTTCGATAAACTCAATAGATCCCAAAATACATGAACTTTTATACCAATGGCCAATAATAGCGGATATTGTCATGGTTAGTGAATAGTGCGCCTAACAATACGAAAATTCTACTTTTTTTATTTGATTTAACGAATTAAATGAATGGAAATAGTTGTACGTCAAGAGTCCACAAACGCCATATAGTACGTTTAAGAGCTTCATTTTTGAACTTGGACACAAATCTGTAAACCATGGGGTTCACGCAGTATATAAAAAAGAAAAATCTTACTTTTTCCTTTTAACAGTATACAATTCTACTTTGTTTATTCAATGAAGCGAAATGTTGTTTTTTTCTTTTGGTGGTTTTCTTTTCTTTTGGTAGTTTATTTCAACCATCTCAATGTGCATTAAATAAAAAAAAAATGTCTATCGATCATGCACTCTATATAGTACTCTTTTCAAAGATGATTCACTTTTAAGTTATAACGAAATATCGTACAACAAGAACTATAGAATTATATAGAGATCAAAATCTTAGGGATTTAAACGAATACGATTTTGATCCAGGAGAAGCCACATTTCTTCTCAGAGGAAGTATACAGTCCTGACATAGTAGAGCCAAGCAATACCATACATATAATGTATACTCGTTAACACGGCAGGGGAAGGAAGAAATGCTTTCAAGCACTACTACTGCACTTGTTTAACAGGACGTCGTACGATCGGTACATGTGCACATGTCATATCCATTCTGTGGTATTTATGTTGGGCCCGACATCAAAACATTTTCATACCCCCAGCTGACAACATGAACAATGTAATTCTTGATGAAACATTAGTATAATCTTATAAAGTATCTTTGTTTATTCGAATTTGCAAAGTGTTTTTCTTATTTTTTGGTCGCTTTTTTAAGCCATCTCCCATTGTTTATGACCAACAAAATATTCGTACGTTGGTACACTCCATAGTACCCAATCATTTTCATAGGTCTCGTTTCTGGACGCCAGGTAGACCAGGTCCCATATATTTTTGCCCATTCTCTTTTGTAGTCAAATTCCAGTATTTCTTTTTTTTTTTTTAATTGAAATCCCCAAGAATTTAACTACCTTTTAGTATTTGTATAGGTTTTCTGTAATAATATTTGGCAAATTAAGAAAATTCAAACTTTTAAAAAATATCCCACTGGGATCAAAAATTTCCCTTAGATTTGTTTTTGTAGAATCGTTTCAAACAAAGATGTTTTTTAATAAATTTTCTATTGTTCAACAAATTCTACAACATAGACAAAAATTTCCAAATAAATTTTCATTTTTACTAAAGAAATTTTGGGATATTCCGGGCACTAGTCATCATCATCATCATCATCATCATCGGCTCGACAACCGGGGTCCGGTCCTGGCCTCCTTCAACAAGTCTCTCCACCTATCCCGGTCTTGAGCCGACGCCATCCAGTTGCGCACCCCAAAGCTTCGGGCGTCTTGGTCTACGCCATCTCTCCAGCGCAAGCATGGTCTACCACGCTGCCATCTACCATAGAATGTACCACAAAGGGCTTTCCGAGCAGGTTCCTCTTTACTCATGCGAGCAAGGTGCCCTGCCCACCGGAGTCTACCGAGCTTAATTTTTGTCACTATGTCTGGTAGATTTAAGGTATATTGCGTACAATTCATGATTGTACCGTCTCCGGAATCGTCCTTCCTCACATATGGGGCCAACAATTCTCCTCAAGACTTTTCTCTCGAACGTGGCTAAGAGGTCGCAGTGTCTTTTGCTAAGCACCCAAGTCTCGGATCCATACGTGAGTACTGGCAGGACCATGGTCCTGTACAGCAGCAGTTTTGAAGTTATGGTGAGATTTCTGGATTTGAAGAGCTTTGACAGACTGTAGAGAGCTCTGTTGGAATTGCACTAGTGCCGAACACAAAATAGCAGATTTTACCTTACGGTTATCTGGGTTACCAATTCTTATTTAAGTACCCGGTTAGTTTTGGGTATTTTTCTTTCCCTTTTTCAGTAAAACAAACACAAAATAAAATTATTTTTTAATATTAGACAAAAAAATATGAGTAAAACCTGAGTTATCCGGCCCTGTCTAGGTACCGAGTGCCTGTTACCCCATTTATACCCACAAAAAAAAAGGTACCAGTTTGTACGAAACTCAAGGTTCATCAAAGTCGTATGTTGTCCCATTTTCATTTTCCGATGTACACCTTTTCGAGCTTAAAGCTCCTGCAACTTTCATTAAACTTTTTTAAAATTTTGATTCGCTTAAAGACTTCATAAATAAAATTTCCTTTGTTGAGTGGAAACAAATAAAATATTCTTCAATGGACTGTGAGACTGCCCTGTCTTTTTGCACATACATATATAACCCTTGTTAACATTGCAATCATCAACATCATCATCGACAGCAAAACTAACAAAAGAAGTGTTAATCGCACAGAAAAGCCAATTGATTGGTTGTTTCAACAAAAATAAAAACTAAACGCTAGAATGCGCGAATGAATCCTTTCAATTTCAGAGTAGTTTCTTTTTTTTTTTTTTGCTTTCTAAGCTCTTCCTAGTTTGGTGCCTTTTTAAATGTTTCTTCTTTCTTTCTTTTTTTTTGCATGATTTTCTGTTGTTGTTGCACCTCAAAGTCTTTTCTTTTGACCATCATAGCAGGTTCACTATATGCGAAGGTGTTCTCGGACTGCATAGAGGTGGAATAAGTGCATCAGCAAAAAAAAAAAACACGAACTATTCAACGAAGCGTATACTATCTACGTAACCTTAGAATGGAGTCAGTTTGAACTATGTACCTACTGACACATCACAGCCCAACCCTGCATTACCACCTACTGTTTTTTTTTTTTTTTCTTGGCCTAACAACACCATCAGGACTCGGGAAAAGAATAGACTAAGAGGTGCACTGCATAGCCAGCACACGGTGGTGGTGGTAACTAACATCTCTGATATGGTAATGTGATTACGAACTACGTAACACTCACTGAAGTGGCATGGCATGGATTTAAGGAAGTGTGTGCTACCTCATACATATAAATAGAGGTAACGAATTCAAGGATGCCCCAGGAAGCACAAGCAATTCAATTTATGGAGTTTGGAGTTTGTGTTTTTTTTTTGGGACTACTTCTCTATTTTTTACTTAAACTACGTGTCCTTTATTTTTTGGGGGAAAGTTTAAGTTTTGTATTTTAACCCAGAATAGCTCCTGAGAGATAAATAAGTTTGTTTTGCATCATTTAACTTCCTACGGGTATGTTTTTATTTTGTGTTTATAATTTTCGGTTTTTTTTTAGCGAAGCTTATCGTGAAATTTCTTAAAAAGGACAACTAGTGAAGTTCGACTTAAGCTTTTTGACAAAGCATAATTTTTTTCATTTCCCTTGCATTTATAAAGACAAACTAAAATGCGTTTTCTTGTTAAATTTTTGGCCCATCAAGAAAATATGAGCTGTTAATCAGTAAACTGGATCGGAGAACGTGAAATAAAAATTTCCCCAAAAATATCCCATTGGGATCAAAAATTTCCCTTACAATATTTTCGCATAATCAGATCTAGAAAATAAAATTTTGCTTATTTTAAGCTATTTTGAAATCCCTTTATAGACTAGAAAAAATGTCCCATTCAATTTCTCATACAAAAATTACAAACTATGTAATTCAGGGAGGGGAAAAAATCCTAGGTTTCATTAACATAATTTAATAAAATATTGAAATCTTTCAAGACTTAACTATAAACGTCACCCAGGTTCTTCCGTTTGAGTTTTTCAACTTTGCTTTAATTCTGTATTTCTATTTTTTATTTCCAGCGCATCATGGACTCAGCTGAACAAGCTGCCCTCTCTGAACTTGAATCACAAGGCCATAGCTCCTCATCTGGTGCAACACAGCACTATGATGCCCGCCGAATAAATGAATACAATTCCGATGGCAAATTAGCGGATGGAGCCCGTCACATGGACATTCGATTTATGCGTCGATTTGAACGACTTCCAGTTAACTTAAGTCTCAGTTCGATTCTTGTGCCAAACGGAGTGAATTTAGATGAGAATGATGTCAAGGCATCATTGCAATGGAGCTCTCACTTAGATCCACTATTTCAAAACAACCTCGAACGAGATCCAGCATTGTCATGGCAGTATTTTGGATCATCAACTGGATTTCTTCGAAGGTTTCCTGGCACCGCATGGCCACCAGAAGGTTCGAGGGGTAGTAAATTAATTCATGATTTTCGAACACATAATTGGTTTGTGCAAGCTGCTTCATCACCAAAAGATATTGTAAGAATCTTAAATACTAATACTTTGAATATAGTTTTCCTAATTCTCATAATTTACTTTTAGATGATTCTTCTTGACACTTCATCGAGAATATCAGAGAAATCCTTCGAACTTGCCACCGAAACAGCCTTTAATATTCTTGATACTTTGGGCGAAGATGATTATGTTAACTTGATAACTTTTACAGAGACTGTCAAAACTCCGGTGCCATGTTTTAAGGATAAAATGGTCAGAGCTACTCCAGATAATATTCAAGAAATCAAATCAGCCGTTAAGGCTATCAAACTAGAGGACACAGCTAATTTTACTGCAGGGCTTGAGTATGCTTTCAGTTTGTTGCACAAGGTAATATAAACTCAAGACCGTTCTGAGGCAGTTTTTTACGTGCTATTTTTTCTCTTTCAGTACAACCAATCAGGTGAAGGCAGTCAGTGTAACCAAGCCATCATGCTAATCACTAGAGGTACCACAGAGAGCCATAAAGAAACCATCAAACAGTACAACTGGCCCCATATGCCCGTCCGAATCTTCACCTACCTTATCGGCGATGAGTCCAGCTTTCGAAGCAATCTCCATGAAATGGCTTGTTCAAATAAAGGTTTCTTCGCCCAAATCAATTCCATCGAAGAAGCTCGTGAAAAGGTCATAGATTATGCTCTGGTTATGGCCCGTCCTATGATAATGTACCAAGCTGATCATCCAGTCCATTGGAGTCCTGTTTTTATGGGTGGCAAATCGGGGGGCCTTGGCAGGGATAGTGAATTCCAGCGACGTCTTGTGACGACAGTTTCAACTCCGGTCTTCGATAGACGAAACCATTCGGTGAGAGTGGCGAATTTATTAGGTGTCGTGGGGACTGATGTACCCATTGAAGAAATTCGAAAGATGATACCACAACATAAGTTGGGACCGAATGGTTATTCGTTTATCGTGGATAACAACGGAAGGGTGCTGTATCATCCAGATTTGAGGCCTATTGGTGATGCTAATCATTATATTGATCATTTAAAGCCAAAGTATACATCGGTTGATATAACGGAGTTGGAGCTGCCGGAAACTGAAATGGGCAATGAGCATGAAATTGTTGAGATGAATAAGAATTTGCTCTACGATGTAAGCTTATGTGAATTTTCCTAGCTATCAAATATTCATGAAGAATTGTATTTCTTTTTCTAGATGCGAAGTGACATGGTCATGCCCAAGGAAGGTGAAACAGAATTCACCATTCTAAACCATTTCGATGGTATGAAGAGAGTATCTTCGAGGACTCAAAGGTAAGGCTTGATAATGCCAAATCATTCTTTCGCAAAACTCTAAACGGCATTTTTCATTTGCTTTAGATATTTCTATGGTCCAATTGAAGATACACCATTTACACTGGCTGTTGTACTCCCAGAGAAATATGGCAGCCATGAGTTAGTCTCCCAGCAAGAGATAAGGCATTCACGAAAAAATGGTAAGTTCTCTTTAATCTAAATAAATTATCAGCATTTAGTAATTTTTCTTATTTCAGTGACAGAATATTTTAAAGGAGACAACTGGCGTGTCCATCCCGATTGGGTATACTGCGAGTACAATAGTGTCAGTGATTTGGAAAAGGAGCGTGAGAGTTCTGGTGAAATAACTTCTTCACGTGAACAAGAACCAAGCTTTTCCACACCCGAAGAACAGGTGTTGCATTTTTTGGCACGTGCTGGTAGGCCTGGTTGGAAATGGATGTCCGTAAGTTATACTAAAAAAAAAATATATAAATAAATTTAAATTAAAAATTTGTTTAAAAAAAAAAAATTCCAACAGGTTCGTCCAAAATCTCCACAACCCCACCATAGTATGCACGGCGCAACACCTGTTAGTGGCCATTTTGGTCAACATTTAAATGGACAAGGTTCTCGCAAAGCTGAACCATATTTTTGCGATCGAACCTTGATTCAAAGTTTAGTAAGGGATGCTATGGTAACAGATGGCTTAGAAAGAAATTCAACAACACCATCGAATGGAAAGGAGGACAAACAGTAAGTTTGGGTTGGGAAGAATTGAGTACCATTAAATGAGTTATTAATAAAAAAAAGGGCCTAACAAGGCCTTAGTGTGATTAGTTTGTTGATATTTGTTGAACTTTGAGGTATTTTATATTTTTCTACAAATATTAAAGCCTGGCGAAATTGTCTGTCGTAAGATCGAGAAAGTAAAATTTTACATAGCGACATGGTGTAGAATTTCAAAAAAAAATCTATAAGAATCAAACTTTTCACTTGTGCTTTAATCGTAATGTAGTTAAATAATAATTTATTAGCAAAAAATCCCGTTGGGAACAAAAATTTCCCTTTGATGTTTTTTGAAAGCTTATGTACAAAAATTATAATTTTGATTTTATTTCCAGTTTAAAACGATCCTACAAGCACTAACAAAATTTCCTTCTTGATTCTTATGACTTTCTTCAAGTATTTTTGTGGAAAATAATAATTCAGAATTTCACATTCTCATTTCGTAAGAACAAATTCACCAAAATAGTTCTAAATATAACTCACAACATACGATTTTTCTGCATGTTTTATTTGATTTTAAAAAAAGAGGCTGGGTGCGACCCACACTGATAACTTCCCATTTGTGATCTTGAAAACTTTATATTTAGTTTTTTGGAAATAACCAAATTTATTGAATCAAGGGTACTATAATAATATATCCGCTCTAAAACTAGATATCATCATATTGTGCCTGTTTGTTTTTTCCTTAAAAAGGTTTTCATTCCATTTTCATAATGTACAACGCATCCTAAAACAATTTTAATTTATTATTTATAAGGCTGGTATTTGTTTGGGTGTAGTTTTTAAACTTCGAAAAACAATATTTTCCAGTTAATAGTGGAATTTTCTTAGTTCTGTTTAAATTTTTGTTTAAAATGTCAGTTAAGTATATGTCAAATATATACCCGCTGTAAAATTTTTATTATGTAGAAAATTAAATACCCAATGGCAAAGTCAATATCATTGCTCGTTCTCAAGATATTCGAATCGAAAAACCAATTTTACCACTTTTTAGTTTATTTTTTTTTATATTTTTTGTCAAAAACTGTCAATTAAATATTTGCCAAAATTTAACCTTTCATAAAAAATTGTACTATGTATAAAATAAAATATTTTAGAAGGCACAATCGTTGTTCGTTCTCAGGATATTCGAGCTGAAATACAATTGTAACTACTTTTCATAAGAATTTTTAACAGTTTTTGATTTTTTGTTAAAAAACTGCACATTCAATATTTGTCAAAATTTTAGCAGTTGCTAACAATTATGTTATGTAGAAAATAAAATAAACAAGAAGTCAATATCGTTACCCGTTTTTCAGAAATTTGAGTCGAAAAACAATTTATACCAATTTTTGGTAGAATTTTTTGTAGTTTTTAATTTTTTGTAAAAAAAACTGTCCATTGAATTTTTTTGAAATTTTCACCAGTAGAAAAAAACAACATTTTTCGCAAAATAAAATTATTTTAAAGTTAATATAGTTTTTCCATCTAAGGATATTGGAGTTATAAATTTTTTTTTTAGTTTTTTTGATTTTTAAAAATAACGGTATATTGATTTTTTCCGAATTCATATCAAATATGTATGACGTCAAATAAAATGTGTCGAATAAAATTTATTTCAAGTCAATAGCATTATTTGTTCGTGAGATATTTGAGCCCAACCAAAATGTTCACTTCTTTTTTAAACTGCTATAGTAAAAAAAAAACAACTGATTGAATATTAATAAACGCCCTTTCAGCTTCTTTCGAAGTTATTATCTGTAAAATCAAGTCGATATCTCTACTCGTTATTGAGATATCGACGAGGAAAAAAGGTACCAGAACGTACGGACGTACGGACGTACAGACGAACGAACGTACGTACACACGCCACACAGACATCTCTCTAAAAATTATTGATATAGGCTCACAAGGTACCTTGAAACGTCGAGAAATGTCAAAAATTTCAATTTGACAAATCGGACCGATTACAATAACTCCCTATGGGAAGTTAAAAACATACCAAAAGTTCAACAAATTCACGAAAAACATTATTTTTAAGAAAACACATTGCACAGTTGTTTTTTTTTTAATTTAAATGATTTAAACTATAAAATGCACTATTATAGCACATGAAATTTTCTTTTTCCTTTTTTTTCAATTCTTTTCATCACAATGTCTTTGAATTATTTTAAATATTTTTTTTTAACTTTCTCCCTGCTAACAAAATGAAAAATAAATGAAATTAAATAAAAAATATTATTACTTATTTTGTTATAAACAAATAAATCACTTGCACATTTTGTTTTTATTAATTTAATTTTTTTTTTGATATTATAAAAAATATAAATTTAATATAAAAAATTACAGTCCAATTGCCACATTAATGGCGATTCTTAAAAGGTAAACTATGATGTATTTTTATAAAAAAAAAAATATTTCCATTTAAAATAGCAATAGCTGCTGGATGTCATTTTTATTATCATGGTAATGGTATTTATTGATTTTTGAATACATTTCCTATAGGCTAGCCAGGTTTTGTCCATTTAGTAGGTATGCTAAGACTCTTAATGCATTAGGTACTTGATTTATAAGAAACAGTTCTTTAAAAAGCCCCCTTGGTAGTTAATTTTGATCCTTTACTAATTTGGTTTCGACTGCTAGACCCATTTTCCAACTTGGTAACTGCAGATCTTGCGGTAAGGACAAAAATTGTTCGAAATTATTTTTAGAGAAAGAAAAAGAAATGAGGAGCTTAGGGACGATTTCACTTTCTTTTTTTTTAATATGGTTCTCAACTATGAATCCAAAAAGTCACTTTGAGACTAAAGGCAAAATTTCCTTGGTGTTGGATCAAAAGGTGACATTTACAAGCAGTTCTTTTGAATATAAACTCTATTTCAAAATCTACTGAAACACTAATAAATAAAATCAATAGGGCCTGCTAAAGTGACATTGTCGTTTTTATCTATTTCTGAAAAAGAAATGGTAAATTGCAAATTTCACATTTGTTCCTGAACTCCTCAAATGGATATTTTTCTTCAAATCTTTTCTTTGAGCTTGCCTTCAATATTATTTTTTCCCAACAAACCATAACCTCTTATATTCGAGTCCACTCCTGATGTTTTTTCAGCAACACTCAACAAAACATTCAACATTCTTACAAAAAGCTGTTTGAGAGACAAAGGAGAAACCACCTAACACAACGTTAGCCTTAAAAACTATCAAAAAACATTTTAAACGGTTTATTTGATATTATGTAAAAAATGCGAGGAATTTTTTCAACTTACATATGTCGTTTTCAATTGGCAATCTGGAAGCAGAAAAAAGCATTCTGAATGCGTTCAATTGGGTAAAAGTGACGGTTCTGATTAAAAAAAAAGAGAATCTGTCTTCTGGATTTGAAATCAGAAGCAAAAACAGAATCACTCACACATTCAAAGATTTAAATGTCACACTTAATAAATGTCATATTTTTTAATTTACAAATTGTGCGAACTGTGAAGTGATTGCTTGAAATTAAAATTAAAATATAAAAAATGGAAAATAATAGCCGTGTTTTATGAACAATTGATAGCAACTCAGTAAAATTTTTACACACAAACAATAACAAATAAATTTATTTTCACTTTTTGTTTTGCTTAGAAACAAAGTTTTTATAATCACTTTTTTGTTATTGTTTTTGTGTGTAAAAATTTTTGCTGAGTTGCTATCAATTGTTCATAAAACACGGCTAATATTGAAAATATCATAACAAGTCTTCCTAATTTGTTATAAACATTGTTGGAATCGTCTTCCTCATCTTCTTCATCAAGTGATGACGACGCAAATGATGTTACACTTACTAATGCAGTCACGCCAAACTTCAAATTTTTCGGAATCGAAAAAAACTGTTCAATTGGGATTCTGAATCTAAAACCAATTCCGGATTGCCAATTGAAAATGACATTAATTTTCCCAAACCTTTTTATATGTCAAACTGACATATAAGCTCAGAATTGCCCTATAACATCGGATTTATAAAATTAAAACAAAAAGTTCTGTTTATTTTTACATTAGATAATTTTACAATATGGACTATTGCTTTTGAGTACAAATTATCGTTATAAATGAGATTTGTATATTGTCTTTTTCTTAGTTGAAAACCGCATACAAATTTCTATTTGCTGAATGCGTTCATCTAATTTTCGAGATAATTTCACTGAACTTTGAAAGAAAGGATGAATTTGTTTCAGTATTCATTAGAACACTCAACAAAAACACTCGTGCAACATGACCCTTCAGAATTGAGAATTAATGGGGTTTTCCATGGGTAAAATAAATCAATTTATTTTTGATCCAGATCAGTCAAAGATCAGATTTCCCCTGTTTTTGCATTCCATGGGGCAAAATAAATTGATTTATTTTTGATTTAAAATCAAATCTCCAGATCTGGATTTTTCGGCAGATTTACCCCTCTTGGCACTTATACTAATACAACTTTCAGCTGTTAGCTTGACAGATATAAGTTTTTATTTGTAATTTGTTTTGGTTTTGTTTTGGTTTTGTTCGAGTTTTCATCTATTAAACAAATAAATTTTACAAAAAATGGAAGCTAATGGTTTGGTAGATTCATCAACTTCATCTTCTTCTTCTGAAAAAAATCAAGCGGCGAAGATTTTTTTGATGTGATGAAAATTCTATTTCAAAAAGAAAACAAAAATCGGGTTCCAGATTTTATAAAGGACTTTGTAAATAAATATTCGTTTAAACGTACACGAAGCTACACTAATACAATGACAAAAAAATCAATTCCAATTGTATTCCATGGGCCACGAAAAAAATCAATTTTTTGATCTCAATCTGGATTACCCATAGAAAACCCCAAAAAGTTGAGGAAAAGAAGTTCCCTATTATTGAAAATATTTTAACGGAACCAAAAAAATCCTGACATTGCTTAGTAGGTCCTTCCTAGTAGGTTTAAAAAAAATTAAATATAACTTTAAATTGCTTGCTTGATGACGGTAAAAGTATTAATTCCTTTACAGCTTCATTGTTTTATCAATAAAAAATGTCCTTTCTCAGAATAACTATGTTTTGAAACGAAACTAATTTTAGACCATACAAAAATCCATTTACAGGCAAGGGTTTCAAAAGTTTGGAGTTGCAACTTCATTCGTAGCTACACGATCGGGATTGTTTCGATGGATTGATCATATAAAACGTCCTGAGGATTCCCCTGAACCGTAAAACCGAATCTCATTATTTTTCTTAATATTTTTGTTGAAAACATTTCACTCTTCTCATTCAGTCACTTTAGTGAAGATAATTCCCGTGCAATGGACATGTCATGGTACAAGCGAGCCATCGACCAACATACAGTCGAACAGGATAGTTTTGTCTATAGTGTGCCATTTGATTCTGGACATTCCGGCAAAATGAATATGACTCTGGTAACAGCAACTCATGCGGTATTTGTTGAGCATCGGGGACATAAGGCTCCAGCAGCAGTGGTTGGCTTACAATTTCAACACGATTCTTTGTCGAAACATTTTATCAATATTACTTCTGCAGTAAGTCCAAATTGATCAACCATTTTGATTTTCATTGAAACATCATATTTCCCCAGTGCACGGGAGTAACGGGATGTAAGCGAACATGTGCATCAGACAACCTTGATTGCTATGTTCTCGACAACAATGGTTTCGTAATAATTTCTGAAGATAACGAACACACAGGAAAATTCTTTGGCCAAATCGATGGAACTATCATGGATTCACTAGTCCAAGATCGAATCTACAAACGAGTTACAATAAACGACTACCAAGGTATTTGTTCGGACGCAGATAATCCTTATACAGCAGCAGGAGGAATTGCTCGTCCACATCGTATTGCGTCATGTTTGATGAATTATGTTGTGTCGTTGAGTTCGGCGTGGTTAACGTTGCTTCCAAATCCAATTCGAGCTTGGCCACAAGATGATTATTCGTACAAGGATGAAGGTTTTGAAGAGCCCACATACACCGATGAATATGAACCATTTGATGATGATTATTCACCAGTTGATGAGGAAATCGATCAATTATTTACCACTCCTGATTTTGTGAGTTTTTTTTTTTTTGTTCTTCTATACTCGGAGAGTTTATTTAACTTTCTTCGAAAATTCTTCTGTTCTTTTTTTTTAAGGAACAAGCAACACCACCACCAAAACAACACAAACCACATACTGGTCCTAGAGCATCACCAGATGCCCAACATGCAAGGAGATGTGATTTGAAAACTGATCTTTTTGTCCTTCAACCAGAAAAACTAAATCAAAATGGACAAAATAATCCATTAAAGGTTGAATATTCTTAAGGATGATTTAAAGGAGCTGAAAGAAAATGTTAATGTTTTTGGTTATATTTTAAGGGAAAATTAACAAATTGTCATGTGTCAGGATGTGAACGTCCATTTAGCATCCAAAAAATTCCACACAGTAATTTGATTCTATTGGTTGTGGATACTTTATGTCCGTGTGGTTCTAAACAACTAAACATTGAACCTCTGGAAGAAGGCGGTGTTATTGGTGAGTTTGATTACAGTTTTTTTTTGTTATTTAACAGAATAAATATAAGATGTTTTAAAGTGTCTGCCGCACTGATTGACGTGCTTCTTGACACACTATTTTATTGCATCTGCTGCGTCTATTGTGTGAAACGTGTTTTGCACGACTAGTGCGTGATGCACGTCAAATTGGTGTTGCATTGCATTATCAGTGAGTAAACCAGGCACTAAATGCGTCTAGTGCCTAAAGCGCTTTTAGTATATCTCAGTGCATCTAGAGAGCCATTAAAGTTTCATGTGCATCTAGTTTGTCAAACGCGTTGTTCAAGCACTACCAGCGAGTCAAATACATCTAGCGCCTCAAAGAAATGAAACACACTTAGCTTGATAAGTGCGTTGATCACGTCAAGCGCATTTACTCCCATGTTTCAATTTCACGTGAAATGAAATGAAATTGCTCTACATTGTTCTACATTTCGATCGATTTCGAAAACTTCGAAATTGTTTCGAACTGTCAAAATTCAGGCTTCAAACATTTTTGTTTTGTTTCTAAAGTAAAATTTCTGCTGCTTATGAAGATGGATGCAATATTATTGGCAATTTTAATGGAAAAAAGGAAGTAGGTTTCTAAAGAAAAAATTAGAAGACAAATTTTGAGACATATGTAAATCAAATGTATTAGATCCACCTGACATAAAGTGAGTAGGTATGCGGATATAAATTTATGAATTTGTTCTGTTTTTGTTTATTTTTCATGATAATTTTAGATTGAGTTTTACGTTTTTAAGGTTTTTACGTATATTCGATTTCCAGTCGGACCATACCTGCAGAATGTTTTAAGCAATGAACAAAATATTTAATAGACTGCATAATTATTATATTACTCGAAAAACCTCTCGCAAAATTAGCATTCTCTTCCATGTATTTCAAGAAAACTCTTTCTTTTCGTATGCTTTCCCCTAAACAATTAAAAGACTTAAAAAATGCAACAAAATAAATTATTCTTACATTTTGCACGAAACAAATACACAGCTAACTACCGCAGCACCAATTTCACAGACAATTCGCACAACATAAACAATAGGGGTATTCATGCAACGGTGGAAAACTCGGATAAACCTCGGAAACCAGATAATTTTATCTCCGCAGAAACGAGCTGTCAAAATTTGTATGGGAAAAAAATTCTGCAAACCAGATAGTTTTATCTCACAAAATTGATGCAGAAAGTGAAGAAATAAACCTCATAAAGTTTCGAGAAGTAATTTGTGAAGTTTAGTTGTGACAGCTGATTATTTCTCACATTTATGCAAGAATTTTTATGGGGTGCTCATGCAAACGTGAAGCGGAAAATTATGTATATCTTTCTGCAAAGCGGAAAATTATCTCGTTGCATGAATACCCTTAATGTGATTGGAATAAAACGAAATGCAGAAAATCCATTTTCATTTTCGAAGTTCCAATTCACAATTAATTCACAATAATCAATAGTGAATTGTGGAACACCTAAATTCACTTTCACCATGTGTGTTGAGCTCGTCTAATGCTCTAGCACTTCAGGTGTGCTTATTGCGTCTAACATCTCAAATGCGTAAGCCACATTTAGTGCATCGCATTGAGCGTATTTATTGCGTCTATTACCACAAGCGTGTTATTCGCGTTTGGTCTAGTTTGTTAAACTTAGTCCATCTGAGACATCAAATTTTGTTTAAGACGCCTCACACACCTAAAGTGCGTCTAGCACATCAAGTGCGTCTAGCACTTCAAGTGTGTTCAGCACGCGTAAGAGCGTCAAGTGCGTCAATCGGACCTAGCACGTTAAGATCAAATTCAAATTTTAGAAAACTTTTATCATTTTGTAAACCTGATTGCCAATGAAATAAAAATTAAATTTAATCATTTACATATTTTACAGGAGCTTGCAGTACCCGTCGCCAAACGCAAGAAACACAAAAACGCCGACGACCCAAAAAATGCATAAACTACCATCCGGAAGAAATTGAAATTCAACAATGTGGACGAAGTGCTGTGCTCTATATCACACCTTCGTCAATAATTATCTCACATTTGATCATCCTTCTGATGACTTATATTCTAACACATGCGTGATATTAAAGTGTTTTCAAATTAATAATTTAAATTTATTAACAAAAAAAAAACATAATTAAATGCATAAACTTAGTTAAATTTAAGACTAACTAAAATTTTATTTAATACATTTTGTTTCTAGTAATTTCAAATAAATAATAATTTATTTAATATTAAAACAATGAGAAAAAAAAGAGTATCTTACTACTTTATTCTCATTAAAATGTACCTACGAATTTCATAGAAACATAAACAACAACAAAAAATTATAATAATTACAAATATTTAGTTAAGTTTTTTAGTTTCTTTTTTCTGTTTATTTTGTTATGTACATTTTTTAAATTGATTTCTTGTATAAAATTAAGTGCTATAGATTAATAAAACTTAATTAAGTAAAGAAATACAAATTGTTAAGTTAATAGACAATAATTACAATTAATTTCTTTAAAAAATAAAAATAAATTAAATTAAATAATTAAAATTAACTAATTTTCAAACAAAAATTAATGAAAAATTTGATTTGAAATTTAATTAAAAAAAAAACAAGAAAATACCTGCATGTTAGTTAATTAATTTTAAAAAAATTTAGTTTTATTTTTATTTTTCAAAATACTCATAAATTTAAAGAATGCAAACAAAAAACATTTAAAATGTGTGTGATTGGATATTCAACAAGTGTGTATTAAATTAAAAATTATAATGTAAATATATTTATATGAATTATATTAAAAAAAATTATACTATTTCAAATTTTTATTTTTAAATTGAATTTTAGTTGAAAAAAAATATTAAAAACAAAAAATGGTTATAGGTCTAAGAACTAAATTTATTTAGAAAATTTAAAAAAAAATATGAATATATATTATATAAATTGCATTTTGAAAATGTTTTTTATACTTGTAAACGGGTAAGGATTTTAAAAAGAAAACCAAAAAAAAAACTTAACTAAATTTTATTAATGCTAACTTAAAAAAAAAAAAGAATATTAAATTTTTTGTGTAGGCATATTTGCACTCTTTGTGTCATGTTATTAAGTGTTGAGATTTTATCAAAATTTATTTTTATTTTTATTTTATTTTAGCTGATTATTATATTTGTAATATAGGTTAATACATCTAAGGAATGTTTAAAATATCAAGAAAGAGTTTTGCTTCTGGCACTTGAATGAACTTATCTGAACTTGAAAAATGATTATTTCTGAGGAGAGATTTTAGAACTTTGAATTTGAATAACTGGGTTTTATCTTTTTCGAAAAATTTCAACTCAAACAATCCTCCCTCATTAGTTCATTCAAATTTCACTTTCATGAGCTAATAAGGGAGGATATTTCAATTAAAGAGGCCTTAAAATTAAGAACGTTACACTAAGAGCACCCATAAGTTTACGAATCTCATAACTCAAAAACTACGCCTTGAGCTCATCAATATTTATATGGTAACGTCAAAAACTATAGAGAAAAATGTCCCATTTATTGGAGAACTTAAGAATTTTATGAAATTTTTTGATTACTGAGTAAAACATTAATCGAAATCTTTTTAAATCAATTTCCTATTATTAACTCACTAAATTTCAAACATTAATTTAATTTTTTTATCTTATGTCAGATTACTGCAGCTGGATTAACATAGAAATAATGGGTACGTTCAGTCGAATTAAGGGACTGCAAATGCTGTCAACTGCATTCTTGAACGCCATTTTTGCTTAAGGCAACTACTTATTTTTTTTACAGAAACTTATTATTATTTTTTGACAGAAACTATCAGCTGATACACTTATTTGAAATGAAGGGAGATTTTTCTTCCCTTACTTTCCAGTCAAAAGTCACCTGCATTTGCAGGAAATTTTTTGATAGCTGGCCAATTAGAGACAAGAAAATTCCCTTTGCCTTGCAGTCCCTTCTTCGACTGAACTCACCCAATGATTGAAACAAAAAATTAGATAACCGTTACTTTAAAAAAAGTTACGAAGAAGAAGATGAAGAGAAAAGACCTAATTTTATAGGAGAAATTTGATGTTGGTATTAAATTTCGTTTGGAATATGCAAAGCGAAAAAATTTAGAATTCATTGGAAAGTTAATAGGGTATTCAATACTCATGCAACTGTGTAAACTAATGGTAAACGTGTTAAGAGTGTATAATAGTAATCGCTGAGAATGAACTGTCAGATTTGCATGGAAATTCAGTTTATCATATTTACTACATTTACCACATACAATTTTTGCGGAAACTTTAAAAAAAGAACTTTGACGTAAATTGTTTCAGATTAATTGTTTCTGGTTTATCGCATCATTTCACACCCTTGCGCAAGAGTGTTAGAAAGAGTATACTTAATCAATTTAAGGCCGGTATTCACCAAGCATAAGTCGAAGTTTAGGTGGTTGGACAGGTAAATATTTTTGTGGCAAAAAAAGTTCGCTTGTTGCTAGTTCATAATTAAAGAGAAAAACTTTTTTTTGGCGAATAAATCCCAGAGAGCGATGCAAATAACTGCGATTAGGATTAGCAAATGTCTGCGTTCGAGTGAAAGACTGTTAGGGTGTCTGAGATTGCTTTGGATACGAATTGATTAGCAGCAGCTGTAAAAAATCAGCTGATGCAACAAATTTAAATGTATTTCGGAATTGATATTCTAAACATTCCTTAAAAGTATGTTCTTTTTAAAAATATCTATATGTTTTAATTTTGGTGTCAAATTTAGATTTTTAAGCGCACAAATTTAACAAAAAAAAAAACAATGTATCATTTAATTTAAATTTTAAAATATAAATAAAAAAAGAAATAATAAATTAAAAACACACACTCAGCAAAAAGAAAGACTTACCTAAAAACAAAACTGAACTTCATATCAAAAACAACCGATATTATTTAAATAAACAAATAAAACCTAAGTTTAAAAACAACAAAGAAATAACATCAACAAATAATAAGTTTAACAATAAGAAGAAACCAAAAATATCTAAAAAAAAAAAACAAAAAGTTATAGCAATATTATTGAAACCAAAAAAAATATCAAACACAACAAAATAAAATATATGAAAATGAAACGAGTGTAATCGATAAAATCCAAAAATTATATTATTATTAAAAAGCTTTTTGTATAAGAAAATTTTATGAAAAAATAAATATAAACCTACCTAACATATTTTTTATGTTTTATTTTATTTGTTGTTGTTAACTTTTAGATTTTTTTCTTTTTTCAAATTTGCATACATACATATATGTATGTGTAAATAAAATAAATATATATATATATATTTATTATTTCTTTTTATATGCATATACAAAAAAAATGTATTATATTCTATGTAAGTAAAACTTTAAACAAACCAAAAAAACAATTTCTCATAGATGTATGTTAAAACTAAAACACTATTTTTGTTTGAGACACATTAATTATAAAACAAACAAAAAAAAATATTTAACTAAAAAGTAAATGTTAAAAAAAAATATTCAACATATCTCTTTTTCTTTTTTCTAAACCAAAAACAAAAAATAACTTTCATAATTTATACATAAAGCAAAACCAAAAAAAAAACATTTTCAATTAAAAAAAAAAAAAACAAAAAAGAAAGAAAAAAGTTTCTGTGTCTTAAACTTGTATAAAAAATGTCTTCCATTAAATAAATACTAAATTTAATATTTAACTATAAAAAAAATTAAATTTAAAACCAAGATCAACCGAAACAAAAAAAAAATATAGAACAGAAAATAAAAATTACAAATAAGAACAGAATGAGGTTTAAAATTAACTTGTTAATTATACTGAGCGAAGCTAAATACATTTTAAAATTATATATTATTAATAATAATATATTGTACTATGTATAGAGGAAAAAAAACAAAACAAAAAATTATAGTTTATAACAATGAGATAAAAAAGGATATGATATTGAGATTAAAGATGATGGTGAATGATGTGTTATTTAATGTTACAAGCTAAACAGATTATATGGCGCATGCTTAAACAAAAAAAAAAAAACAATTTTAATGTTAACTTTTATTATTTACTACTTAATTTTTTAAGAATTTATTTTCTGAGAATGTGGCAAATTATTAAACAATATTATCCAGGTGTCCAGTGTGTGAATGAATAGTTAATTTTTACGAGAAAATGTTAATGAGTGCGCGTGTTTAGAAAGAGATGTGTGAACGTGTTTTGTAAATTTTTAAAAACTTGTGTTTTTTACAAAACAAAACAAAAAAAAACAACAAACAACAAAACAAAAACTATTAGACGAATGATGGTTTTTTAGTACGTTTTTTGTACACATAACACCACACATTGCTCAAAATTCATTTCAAAACTTCATCTCAATCCATATTTCATTGCCTACATATAAACTTTACTGTACCTATATATTGATGAAAGAGAAAGAATGTTTTTTTTTTATTTCTGACGTTGGCGAACTATGGGAGAAAAGATTTTTCTTTTTCTCATTATTCTAGAATTAAAAACAATTAATTTCCCCCACTTCTCCGTTGGTTTCCATTGAGGGCGAAAGATCAATTTCTTTGTTATACTTCTTAGATCTTGAATTCTTTTTAATCTAATCTAATTCTTGATGTTTATGTTGAGTTCTGGCCGTTTAAGGAAGAAAGATAACAATTTTACAGAAATTTTAAACTTAAACTGATTTTCGATTATCTAAAGTTGGGCGCCATTTAAGAAAATCACTGTCGTTGTCCGTATTTCAGAAAAAATTAAGATGCCCTGTCTTCAAATGAGTTCGAAGTTTTAAAATGCATACATAGTTAAAAAAAAAACTGAAAAATAAATCTTAAAAAGCCACCCCTTAACTTAGTTTCCGATGTCTGACGTTGGGCGCCATTTAAGGAAGGGATGAAATGTTTGAAATCATTATCAAAATGATGTGATAAGTTTTAAGACTTACAAAACGACATTTTAATAATATTCGAAACTCAAATCGAGATGGACTTCTGCTAATTGCGTAATTTGTGTTTCTCAATTTCAATTTGGCAGGATACCTTCTAACGGTAAGGCGTATGAAGAAATTCCAGCTCTTTTAGAAAACGAGTTAAGGCGTTCCGAATAAAAATATTGCAAATTGTGGCTAAAACATGACAGCATAAATGTAAATTCAGCATTTAATTTTTCAAAGCGAAAAATTGGGTTAGGTTAGGGTAGGTTGACATAGTTTTCAGGAAAATAGCTCACACTTAGACCAATATTAGGTCCATTGTGGAAGAATTCGGAATTTTTGATGAAGCGACACAGTATATGTATGCTGGAAAGATCACTTGGATCCCTGAAATAGAAGTCTCACAAGTGGAGTCTATGCCTACTCCCAAGTACATGTTAAAAAATTCTTATCACAGCTGATGTTACACCGCTCAAGATGTGAAAAACTTCCATATTATTGACACATAATTTTTAAAAGTATTAATGCAGAGGTAAAGTGTTTTTAGCATCTAATTTCGTCCTATAAATATAACTTTAATAGCCAAATTCATAAAGATCTTTTAAAAAATGTTCAGGCTTTTTTGTCTTAAAATGACAATAGAAAATACGTCATTTAAAAATGTAAAAGCTTGTTAAACATTTGTGAAATTCTACATAAGCCTTTCTCTTTCAAAACTCTATGTACATAACCCATCACTATGCATTTCATTAGAAAACAAAAAATACTATTAACACTATGTACTTCTATACTCAAAATCACTCTATCTCACCATTACATCACTTCAAAAAAAAAAAAAAAACCAAACACATACCAAACATAACCTAAAACTATTTCCCTACCATTTTATTAGTAAATTCCATTGAATAAAAAAAAAATCATTTTCGTTAAGTATTTGTTTAAATGCTTAAAATTAACTATCAAATTTTGATTTTAATTTAAAAAATTAAACTTAAAAAAAAATTAACAATTTAAAAAAAATATATTGATGTCCAAAAAAAAAACTAAACTACAAAAATTTAATTTTCAATTTAATTTGAGTCAGGAAAAAAGAAAAATTCATTCCAAACTAAATAATATCAAAAAAAAAATATTTGGCAATTTAAAAATAAAAAATAAGAGAAAGAAACATACCTACATTCATATCACTATTAAAAGTATACCTGTGTAAAAAAGGCTACCAATTAAAAAAAAAAAAAACATATATCAAAACCAAAAAAAGAAATAGTTTTAAGAATTTTTCGGAATGTAAAACAAAAACAAAATCCAAACTAACAGCATTTTTTGGCAAACAAAAATAATAAATTAACATCAAAAAATTATATTTATTAAAAAAAAAAATATTTCACATTTCTCATATCATGTTCTCAATTAGAAAGCAAAACAAAAAAATGTTAAAAATAACCATAAAACTTAAAATAAATTTAACAAAAAACATCAAAACTAAAATTTATATTTAAAAAAAAAAAACAAAACAAACGAAATCGTGTTAAAGTTTTTTTTTTCAAAAAAAAAATCCATTTGTAAAATAAAAACATTTTCAAAATATATATCTCAAAGTTTTTTCAAATAAAAAAATTAAACAAAAAGCGTATTTGTCCATTCTAATTGTTAAATATAAAAAGAAAAAAAAATAAGAAATATTTCAAAGAAAGAAAAAAATAATCAAAACTAAAATTAAAATTAAAAGAAAAAAAAAAACAAATATCTCAGAAAAATCAAACCAAACAAAATCCATCGACATCTACAAACCTCAAAAATAATTAATTTAAAAAAAAACAACCAACAAAAGAGATACAAATTAAATGGCCACAATTTTCTCCTTTTCCTTTTTAAATCCTATCCCGCCCGAAATTCTGTTTAAACAAAATAAGAAGAAATAAAAAAATAAACAACAACAACAAAAAAATTGAAATACTCCAAAGAAGACCAAAATATAGATTCGAAAGAAATAAAAATCTCAAAAGTAAAATGTACGAATTTTTAATTAAAAAAAAAAAGCAAAACTAAAAACATAAATGAATATTTTTTAACGAATGAAAACAAAAAAATTTAAATTGTTTACTAGTTAGAAATAATATTTAAACAATTACAGCAGAATTGCGTGAAGAGAAAAAAATGCATGAGAACTAAAATTTTGTTAAAAACAAAACAAATTAAAACGAAGGAGTAAGAAAATAAAACAACTTTTTTCCAAACGAATTATTGAAAAAAAAATTCCAATAAATGTATTATATAAAATTTATTAAACACAAAAATACACTAAGAACAAAACACAACCACGCAGACATTTAACATTTAAAAAAATACATTAAACCACAAATATTACATTTTCAAACATTAAAAACGTCAGAGAAACAGAATTCACCTAATAGAATAAATTTTATTAAAAAATTTAAAAAAAGCAAAAAATAAAAAAATATTAAATTTAAGATAATTATTAATTGATTAATTATTATTACTATTACTAATGAAAATAAGATGAAAACAGAAATTTAAAAAAAAATGAGAAAAATAATACTGAAATAGAGAAATAAAATGAAACGAAATAAAATAAAACTCAAAATAAAAAAATGTTTTAATTTTTGGACTAATGCATGATTTCACAGGTCATTAAACAGGCTTTTAAATGACGTATTGAACAAACGTCATTTTTAGACTTAAAAGCCTGTTCCAGTTGTAAATGGGCCTTAAGGTAGAACTATAATCGTCGAACGTCAGCTGAAGTGGTCGTATACGAATACGAGGAATTTATATGACGCGCCCATTATTGCGATTGGGTGACTTTCGTTAGGCTTCGTTAACTTTCGCTATCGATAGCAAGAGCGCTCATCGACCGCTCCTGCGAAAGTGAATTGACAGATAGATACAAAAATCAAAATGGTGGAAGCACATAATATGGCTGACTTCTCATTCATTTGAGTGTTCAGAAAGCTAATTTTCGTTCGGTGTTGACATTAGCTTTCTACCACGTCCGACTATTATAGATCTATCTTTATTAAATCGGATATAAAAGTAGACGAATCAATAAGAGATGTTTGGTAGGACAAATTCTAACGATAGGTTTTTTGACGGGTCTTAAGATCTCCTGGATAAAGTCTTCCTTTATATTACGAAGATCGAATCCGGTTTCTTTTAAAGTGTTGCAAAGTAAGCCTATTTATTTATCTACATATTATACAATTTTTAATTTTACAACCATTTGCTAAGATTCTCGATAAATTGTGAAGTTGGCGATGTTTGTTTTATCTTAATTTTTTTTTTTATAAGTACCGTTTAGATTTCCCATGAATTTCTTTATGAATAGTAGATGTTTTTAGCCTGCGTGTTAACTTTAGACTCGAGACCAGTTGGGCTCGGGTCTAAAGTTTGACTATGAATATGCCCCATTCTATTGCCACCTCCATAAAAAAAATTTATTATTCCGTTTAAAAAGTACTAGAATACAATTTAGCTTGTCAGCTGCGTTCTGCCAGTTTACGTTTGACATTGACATTTCAATTTTATTTGAAAGGAATTTCCTTTACATATATGAATTTTCTGAATTCCAACTGGTTATAGGTTTTATATAAAGCTCAACACAAATAGATGCGAAATCAGTGCGAAACTGTAGTCACGATGAAAAAACAATATGGTAAGCCGATATTTTCTTAAAAACCATGTTTTGGGGTTGGTGTGAATAACTTATTGTACTAATACCTGAGGATGTGTAGTTAAACTCTCTTAGCCTTATTTATTAACTCGTAATATCGACGGCGTAAAGTTACTCCGACTTTACAACGCCTTTAATACTCAAAAGCTGATTTATAAAAAAAAATAAACGAGTATTAGAGGCGAAGTAAGCTACAAAACTGGTTCATACGAGGTTTAAAGCCGTACTAAAGTCATTTTAGTACCTAAATGTCATTTCGTCACATCGTATAAAATAAAAAAAAATTACATAAAAGAAATTTATTTTACAATTTAAGAAAATGGAAAGATATTTTAATTTTGTGAGTGATTTAAATTCATAAACCGGGTTTAATCCCATGATCATTTCTTCATTATTTTGAATTATGTTTATCTTTTCTTCAATTAGTTTTTTGAGACGTATCTATAAACGTTAGCAAATATATTTCTTTTTATCTGTTGAAATCTGCAAATAATATATACTGACTTACCTTTTGAGAACTATCCCCATGTTCAGAGCGTTTTCTTTTATTTTTTGTATCCATATTCCATTCCTCCAAAGTAACCTAATTAAATTAAATTAATAAAAATAAAATTTGTGCAAATTAGATGGGGTTTGTTTACGTTTATAATACAAGAGTTTAGATTTGTCTTTTTTTTAGCAAATATTTGACATAAGCCCGGAGTAACTAAAACGGCTAGGAAAATATTTTATGAATAAGAATTTCTTTGAAGTGGCGTAAGTGCTACTAATAGGTTTAACTACTCCGAGGTTGAAACGAGTCTTAGTGAAATCCAATAAATAGGGCTGCCCGAGTTTAGCTTAGGCAAGCATGGAGATTGGCTGCAATCGATAATTTTCGCCTATAATGGCGTCCTTAAACCCAGAAATCGTTTTTCCCCTTGGCTTAGAAAAAATAAAACTACTAATAATACTTGCTAATACTTTTTTCCTCAGCCATGATCTAAAATAATAATTTTTTTTTAATTTGTTTATAAAAGGGCAAGAGGAGTCTATTTTTTGTATTATTGCATCCAAAAAATATCAATAAATATCATTTAAAACCTCCACAAGCTCTCCGCAAAAAAAATTGAGTAAAGGTTGCCGGCATACATTAGATGTCGCCCCATTCGACTTCCACCATGAGAGTACTATAGGGGTTTTTCTTTTTTAGTTCAGAATAGTGTATGAACTGTCAAACAAAAAAATCGTGTTTCTTTTTGAGTTCAGAGCATGTTCAGAGATTGTTCAGGGCGCACTCAATGAGCTCGGTATACAAAAACTGAGCAAACAGATTTCAATCCTGAACACGCTCGCTCCGAGGAAAGTTCAGAGTATGTTCGACAATCTCGTGCTCTGTTCCGTGCTCTGCTCTGAATGAAAAAAGAAAAACTCCTTATAGTTTTCATATACAAAGGATAGTACTATACAGCCCTATTCTCCCCAACATCACTGATACCTCACAAGTCACAACTAGTGGTGAAATTGATTTTGTGACTTTTTCGTATTCTCCCCACGGTCACATCTTGTGAGAATCACAAAAACTATCGAAATTGTGATCTACTTCTAGGCAGGTCACAACTCACAAATTACTTGAGTTTTGATATTTTGGTGTACAAAAGTTTCTGATTTTGCATTTGTGAGATAATAAGGAAGTGGATTGTATTTTATTACATCTTATTCAAGATGTTTTATCCGAAAACGAAAATTAACCGAAGAATTTTTAACAAATCTATCATATTTGTTAATTGCGGCGAAGACGGCTCTTAAGAATGTAAAGTAAATAGAATCAATATTTTTACATGGGATGGCATTGATAAAGTTCGGTGGATCAGTTGGGTCGTTTTTGCTGGCCAAAAGCGGTAGGTAATCCCCCCAAAAAACAACGAAATACTCCAACTACTCCACCGTAGTTTTTGTTAGTCTTCTTCTAAAAATAAATTGAGGTATTTTTACTGACTTTACTGTTAAAAATATATAATTAATGTTATTGCTTGCATTATTGAACATTTTTTTTTTAATTTTTCAATTTGGAAATCTGGTTCTTGTTTTTAATTATCAGCTGTTCCAAAAGTCACAAAAAAATTCACCTTTGCTGTGGTGAATTTCGTTGTGAGTTTTGTTGTGACGATTAGGGGGAGAATACCAAAATGTTATCGAATCACAACAATCCTCACAAGAAATAGTCACAAGAGCTTGTGACTTATGACTCCTCACAAGGGGGAGAATCGGGCTGATAGTTTTCATATACAAAGCATGATAGTACTATAGTTTTCATATACAAGGAGTTTTCATATACAAAGACACTTCTAAAGCACCCTGTACAAATTCGAACTTCGAAAAGAACATGCACTTTGTTTAAACGTCACTTTTGACACTTAAATTTTTGATAATATTTGTTTGGTTTTATTTTATGTTGTTGATAAAATTTCTTTCGTTTTTATCAACAAACTTGTGAATAAAACATAAAAAAAAAAATTAAAATGTCTAAAAAATCAAAGAAACCCACCACAACAGTTATAGAAATCGACGATTCTACCGATGATGAATCTACCAACACCTCTGGTTCCACCACCATCTCCAAGAAGAAAAATAAATCTCCAAGCAATGCCGAAAAATCTTCCTCAAAAGAAGATGCCAACCAAAAAGAATCATCATGCAGCTCCTCATCCACCTCAGAATACAAGTCAAAACCAATTTCCGATGAATTTGATTCAATACCCAAAAGAATCATGAACCGACGCAAAAGTGTCCATCATTCAATTCGATCCACTGAGAATCTTTCATTTGAATTTTCCACACTTAAGCGACGTGAGAGTGTCGATGATGCCACTGTGAATAAGAAAACCCGTTGGAACGAAGAACAAATTGACGATGCTGTTGACCATAACCTGCACAATCCGGAGATTGAAGAGATGTTGAAAAAAATTGCCTATTGTCGAGTATTTACGAATTATCTTTTGCGACAGTATGATATGCTGGCTATTGATTTCAAGCTGTTTTCAAATCTGGATATGCTCAATTTGGACTTAAAAATGCGAGTTGACACCTATACGGCTATTAGGAAAAGTCGTCAACGATTCAAAGAAGCCCTTGAGATGAACAATGGTCAGATTCAATTATAGATTTGTAAATAATTTATCTAAACTTTTATTATTTAGTTCCAAAGATTTCAGTGCCAATAAAATGAAAAGAAGCTCTGTTTAGACTTTTTGTCTTTTTTTTTCTGTTTGAAGGATTTCAGGGTATTTGCACAAGAATTCGAATTAAGGGATACTCTGTTTAGTAGACATTTTTATTGGAAGGGTAACGAGAACATTGGGAGCTAATGGAGTCACGTAACTCATACAGGCGACAAGCACTTGGTGAAGAACGGTCGAAGTGGAACAACTGCGAAAGAGTTAGAGAGAGAGAGCTGAAATGCATCTCCAGAAACTCTACACGATGTCGCGCAGGAATAGTGGAGGCTACTGCATTTTGTTACTTTTCACTTATTTAAGCAGATTCTCGGACTTATTACGCCCGTTAGTTTCCTTTCACAGACTATAAGGCTCCCACTACTCCTACGTGCTATCGTACAGGGTTTCTGGAGATGTATTCAAGCTCTCTCCAACTCTTCCCAGTTCTTGTGCTAGTTCTTCTTCCACGGTTCTTCACCAAGTACTTCAAGGTCAGCCCGCTCTTCCCCTGCTAGGGTTACATGAAAGGGTTTCATTTCATCGCTTCATTTCCTTACAATCGTTGCCCTTTCGCAGCGTATGGCCAATCTACTACCACTTTCTTCTTCGTATGATAGATTCATTGGGTTCCCGTCCTGTTTTCATATGAAGTTCATTAGTCAAGATACGGTTGGGGCAAAAAAATCCTCAAGATCTTTTGAAGAGGTCAACTTACGACCGTTTGCAGTTTTCTAGTGACAGTAGTTGTGACTTTCCAAGTGATGCATTCATAAAGAAGCACGAATTCAAAATTGAAGTGAAAGAGTCGTAGCTTGGTCCTTAAGCTTATAGAGTTGTTTCTTCATACTTAGGGCAGCTTTCCGAACGCATCCTTGGCTTTCCCGATTATAGTTCGCTTATAGGTAGGTTCCGCCATCACTTGGGCAAGTATTCCCAAAATATTGAAAATGATACTGAAGATGAGGAGGTTCCACGGCTGATCCTTTTTTTTGAGTATTGGCCCATTGTTTTCGTTCCATGGAGATATGGATCTAGAGTTATGATGCGTTGTTCTTGTACTCAAGGTGTTTGAGGCATGGTTACCGAGTCCACTTAATTCCTCCATTACCAGTCCACAAAGCCGAGTGTAGTCCACTAATCACCATAGGAACGAAATTGGTGACAGCATGCAATCATGTTTGGATCTGAAACTCCTCTACCTAACCTTCCGTTGTATATAACGCGGTATCTGGATCCATCACGTAAGTATGTCAAGGACTGTGGCTTCCTTACTGACTATACTTTCAGTACTAGTTATGAAAACAGTGCACACAAACGATGCTACTGATTGTTTTCAAGCCTTGTGATCCCCTAGTTGTTGGCGGACTGCGGGAACCATGTTCAGCGTGTTGCAAACTTTTTCAAATCCAAATTTTCCGTCGGCATTTACCGAATGCTCAAAAAAGTATGCCCTAGTAAGGATGGATATGAGCGAACAGCGAATGCCAGCCTGGCCCTCCTGAGGAATGTTAAAAACCGGCTAATGGGATTCGGCCAGGTCATAGTCATATTCCAGAACAAAAAAAGAAAAAAAAAAAAAAACAATCGACTTGCTTAACCATGCATTTTATTTCTTAAAATCAATTTTTTGGCACTTATAACTCCTCCGGACATTCAACAATATCTTTATTATCTAGGTAGGAAGGTACTCTCACATTCCCTTGTCACGCAGTGCTTCCTTCTCTGCTACTACTCGATCCACCTCCTTCACCCAAAAGAATTTGCAAGCGACTTCGTCTAATTGCATTATAAGCCCCAACTCGTCTTTTCAGATTCATCATCAGATCATCGAGATTAGAATAAAGTTTGAAATCTATGGAAAGCATATCGTACTGGCGGAACAAATAGTTCGTGAATACTCGACAATAGGCAATCTTTTTAAGCAACTGCGTCAATTCTGGATCATCCATGTCTGCTTGTACAACCTTCTGGATGTCATCTTTTAGTGATGTTTTCTTTTTTGACTCTATCCGAGATAGCTTTTCCATGTTTTCCTGAGATCGCATGGACAAGCCGGCTGTTTTTCCATCGTACATGTCTAAGGACAAGAGTCGCATAGATGCAACTTCTTTATTGGCCCTCTTGGTTCGAGATGCTACAGGTAATTGTTCTACATATTTCCGTCGGGTTAGAATTCTATATTCTGATTTAGATGATTTGGTTGAAGATTCGTCATTGACATCATCGTCATCGGATGGTGCAGGAGAAGGATTTGGTTCAGCTGGAGTTTTTGTTGCTTTAGCTGGCTCTTGGATGTTTTTACTCGATTGACTTTCATTGTCCGATGAGGATAGGATTTCTATGGCAGACAAGCGTTGTTTTCGAGTTCTTTGTCTGGGCATTTTTATACTTAGGCTTAGTAAAATATTTATTTATTTAAAAGAAAAACTCTGTTCGGTGTTTTTATTTCTTAATAATTTGTTTATAAAATAAAAAATGGAAACAACAATATAACGTCAGCGCGGTTAAACAAATAAAAATCAGATGCATAAAGCGACAGTTTTCTTTTACGAAACTTCAAAATGAAATGCGAAAAGTCATATTTGACATTTATAAAAAGTGATACCACTTTAAACGAAAAAAGGTACAACAATTTTACCTAAGGCACCTTTCACATGAAGTATGGTGTTTAAAAAAGTTACGCTACTGATACTAATCGAAAATGTTAATTAGTCTCCACTAGGACATTGAAATGCTAACAAAATAACGAAGTAATAAGCAGGAAAAAAAAAACAAAAGCTGAAAAATCAAAGAAGACCAGATTTTATGAAGAACATTGAAAAAAAAAAGAAAAAAACAACGGAAGGCTCTGTTAATACCACAAATACGCTTAATTTTAACCTTCATCTGATATGAAGAAAAATATAGTCAGGCATGCTTATGCCGAAAAATCGAATGTGTAAAGGCTTCCTTAAACCAATGCGAAACCCGTGCGAAACTGTAAAAAAAAACAACAACAACGTGTTGATGTCAAACATAACAACGTGTTGTTATTGCTGTTTCATCATCGTACTCGAATGTTTCGCATTTATAAGAGTATCACCAACCACCATAAAACCGAAGTGGAAAAGTCGTGGCAACGATGAAAACAATATTAGGTCTTTTGCTTTGGATGTGACGAAGTACTTTATGAGCAGAAGAAAAATTCATAACTTCTGAGAAGAGTAACTACGCACCCAAAATCCGCCAGAGGGCATAATATTGTTTTGTTAGGAAGTTTATTTCAGTTGAATGACTTGATTTGTCGTCTCGTTAGCAAAAACATTTTTCATTTTAATTCAAAAAACTAATTGAAAAACAAACAAAAAGCAAAAAACAATTTTGCAGACATAATTGAGTGAATAATATAAAATTGAATTAAATACGTCTGGTTTAATATTTGAATCTGAATAAAACGATTGAATAATATAGCGGTTAAGAAAATTGAAGTCTGAGTTGAACGACAACATCTTTCAAAAAAAATTAAGGCCCCTATTATGACTCGCGAGTCGCACGAAAACTGTATCGAATGTGACTTTTTGGCATTACCGTTTGCGACTCGCCTCATAACATTCGCCTCAAATTTCTAAAAAATTTGGCGAATTGAAAAGTCATTCTAAAAGGCGAATGTTGAAGCTCGCTTTTAGCAATAACTCGACTAGAGTAATTCACTAAATCGTTCGGCTTAAGACGAACGTTCAAGTCGAGTCATAATAGGGGCCTTAGTGTCAGTACAAAGAATCGATATAACAACTATGAAAATATTATTTGTGACAAACTTTTAAGATGGTTTCTTTCAGTCTAAAGTGCTAGGAGTGACCAAGGAAAACAGAACCAATTTAAGGTTGACCCAGGTTGTGGTGTGTCGATATTATTTCAGTGTATTTCATCGATTTGTGATTTCTTTTGCGATATAACACAATGAAGTAGGTACATCGAAATAACATTAACATTAATATGCTTTTTTAAAAGTCCTTATGTGGTTGTTAAAAACGCCGTCTATGAGGGAACGATACCTGCTTGGAATAATCGCATTGCCACCCAAGGATCTTTGGTGGTGTTTTCATACAAACTATCGATAGCATGCATACAAATATCGCTGTTGACCCATTTTATCCGGGCTTAAACCTAAATGGGCTGAGTTTTTGTTGCTTTTAGTACTTAAACAGCTTTAAATAAATACACCAAACTTGCTATTAATGTTGTTTGGTTGAGCTTTAATTAGGAACGAAAATCAGAACGAAGTGAACCTCTTCTGGGTTATTTTTTTTGCATATAAAATACATTAAGAAAGTCTACAGACCTGGAGGATATCTGTATGAAGCTCAGCACCGTGAATAGGTGTAAAATATAATTTTTCAAATTGCAAACTAATAAAAAAATAATTGCTATCCCGAAAGTTCTTCCACAATTTTTATATAAAAATTTCTCTTCGTTGTTTCGTTCCTATAATAAACATTCTTTGAAATATTTAAATTTCTACAAATTGTATGATACTCCCTCTTACCTTCATCGGACTTTTTTCACTCATACAAAACCTACTTAAGATAATGCAGTAAACAAAATCATGTAAAAATCCAATTTCAAAATCAATATTTTATATGCATTCATTTCTGAAGGACGCGTTCGCTTCGCGCCAAAAAAAAAACTTTATCTCCTGTCGAAGAAATTTTTTTTAAGTATCTTCTCTAGCACTTAGACACTAGTGTGTTGTGCTGAAGAAACCAACGGGAACTGGTGCATCTATTTATGAAAATGCACATTAAAAATTATTACATCTTCAGCAAGGAATACTACGAGAGTCTATAGGTAAATATACAGGTGCCAAGGATCATTCTTTTCTTACCTTTGCTGTATTCTAAAAGCACATAGCTGGCACAGCATCTAGTATTCCCATCCCAGCCAATACATTATGCATGGATAATGGTACTCACCGGAATTGTAGGAGTAGCTATAGATAGTAATTTTTTTTTTCTGTAAGCTTTGCCGGAAGCATTTCGCACACTCCTCTTCCAGTAAAAATGGAGAAATGTGATATTTTAATACTATCTACCATTTGCTTGGTGTTTCGTCCTTTTTATTTCACTTTTTTTCAGGTTGCAGTAAGGGACGATATCTGAGTTGTCGTCATCGTCACCGTCATCGCCAACACTTTATTGTATATAGTAGTTTTTGTTGCCCCAAAAGTGCACCTAAGCCGTGCTGTCAGATTTTTATTAAAGATTGAATTTGTAGTCCTGATGTCCTGGCAGCAGTGTCAGTCTAGAGGGGTGTTTAAGGCGCGTGTCCCCACGTCTGGTACAGGAGATAAAATTTTACACAAGGTGAGCCCTAAGGAACCCCTTCGTATACTCACCTCTTGAACTGAATTTGAAAGTGGTATTCAAATCCTCGGTCGTTGGTCCCCCTCTTCTTCTTCTTCGTCTATCTGTCTGTGTGATGTAGACGTCAGGTGGTGGATATATGTAAGTCAAGATGCACATGTGGCACATTTTGTTTATGCATTCTTTTCGGATGTTGTCGTATTTTTGAATATTGCCTTTGAGTCCTTTGCTGGCTCTTATATAGAATAGGTCCTACGAGAGATGCAAAGATTTATTTGGCAAGAAATTTATGGGAATATATTCTCCAATAGTCTTTTGCCCTTAAATTCTTGGTTATTATGGTCGTCGTTCGTTTGACGACGACTGACTGCCGAGAGATATTCTTTTGAATTTATTAGAAGAGGCAAGTTTTTGGAGAGGCACTAACATGGGAATATTGACGAACTTGGTGGCATGATTGTAGATGGGATAAATCTGGTACCAGCCAGGAATAATAAAGAAGCCCATATGAGACCATTAGCAGATAGAAGTCGGCTTATGCTTTGCACTTTGATATCGAGTCGTAAATTGTTCATATGTCATTTAGCTCACACTCGACCGAAGTTTAAATTATATGGACATTTGGACATGGAGATAAAGTTTTGAGTCCTAAGAGATATGAGAGAGATTCAATGTTTTTGACGTATTAGGTTTTTGTCATCATCAGAAATTAATGTCAGTGAAAAAGTTCATTCCATACTTTTTTTGTTATCTAAAGATGCCTTAAAAGATCTAAGCTACATATTTAGCAAATTGGAGAATAAACATAATGGGGCATATTCATAGTCGTCTGACAAGTTGTTGCTTTGTCTCTTCTAAGCTAACCTGCAGCTTATGTTATTCATAGACAATTCAGACCCGGGGTTCAAAAGATAAACTGGAGCTCAAACTTTAAAAACGGCTGACTCTTTAACTAAGTTGTTTTTTTCTATCTGTCAAAAACAGGATTGGATTTCAATGGATTGACAGGCAATAGTACTAAAATTGTAGTAGAATTCCGTTTTTTACTAAACAGAGCTACGAATTTCTTTATAAATAGCAGCTGTTTCTAACCTGTGTGTTAACTTTAGACTCGATAGGCTATGAATATGCCCCAATGTATTTCCAGTGAAAGGAGTCCTCATTTTTCAAAGATGTACACACGTTTACCAACTTCGCATAAGTTTGTAGGTTCCTACCAAATTTTCATTTCAGATTTCAAATTTGTACTTTGAAAAATTTGATATTTGACCACTAAGCTTGCTGTAGCTTTCAAATTTTACCCCCATATTATTCAGTCGTTTAATCGAGATGTACATATTTATTCCAATTACATATTATTCACCTCTTAATTTTTATTAAAAACGTTAATCCAATTTTGTGATCTTATGTGGAATCAATAATTTGAATAATATAATTTATGGTAGTTTACCCTAAAGCCACACTGATCTCGTGTGGTGTATTGGAATTAGGCGTTTTCCTTTGGAGGTGGCGAAGAACTTTTGAGTAGATGAATCCTTAAATCTAGTTCTTTCATCTACTTATGAAATCTTCTGGAGTATTTACTAAGGGTATTCATGCAACGGTGTAAAACTCGGATAAACCTCAGAAACCATATAATTTTATCTCCGCAGAAACGAGCTGTCAAAATTTGTATGGGAAAAATATTCTGCAAACCAGATAAATTTATCTCACAGAATTGATGCAGAAAGCGAAGAAATAAACCTCATAAAGTTTCGAGAAGTAATTTGTGACGTTTAGTTGTGACAGCTGATTATTTCTCACATTTATGCAAGAATTTTTATGGGGTGCTCATGCAAACGTCAAGCGGAAAATTATATCTTTCTGCAAAGCGGAAAATTATCTCGTTGAATACCCTTACAATTCTTAAATCCTTTAGAGGACATCTGTTATGTCAAATTTTTCTGACAAGTGAAGCGAAGCAAAAATAAAAGTTCTCACAAGTACTTCACCATTTCCAAAAGAAAACACCTATTATTTCAGAGTATTGCTGCATCAACACAATACAAATCAAAAATCGATGAAATGATATCGAAACGATATCGACACATTAGCCGAGAGCAGCCTTTAGGTCAGAGTTTTCGCACGCGTTAGATCAAAGTCGACGTGGCGTTTGACGCGCATTTGTTAAGCGTTTATTTTAAACGTACAATTTGGGGAAATACTTACTCATGAACAATGTATTTCATTGATGTTAGTATTAAAAGAGCCAACTTGAATATTAATCTATTTTTGAATCAAACCCATTAATAAAAAAAAATTGAACACTACATAATACAAAAACGTTCCTGACTTTGGTCGTAACTCAAAAAGAGAATGAACTTACCGAATCCTCAAGGATTTCGGAAATAAAAATTAAATTCAACTTTGCCAAAAAAATATCTAATTGAAATTCCATCAATATACCTACCTACCTCCCAATGTATCAGTATAATTCAAGATATAACCTCATTACATCGAACAGAAAACGCACAACAAAAAATAAAAAAAAAAATTAAAAAAGAATAACCCTGTAGGTACATTAACAAAATACAAAATGATTTCAAACCGATTTCAAATTGAATAGCAGCCAACCAACAAACCAACCAACCTACACCGGGCAGCCGGTGCCCTCAACTTCCACATCAAATAAAACCCCCAAAAGAAAATAAAACCCATGTTTAACCCATTTCAAATGATCCCAAAAGACCAAAGACCCATACTCCGATACTCATTCAGTGAGAAAGAGAGAGAGAGAGAGAAAGTGGGGGCAAACCATCAGGTTCAGGTTACATGCGGGTGAATGCAGACAAAAATAATAAAAAAAACGAATATTAAAATATTTCCTGCAGCATTATGATTATTAATAAAAATTCCAATCACGATTTTCATTCTGTTTTCATTTTTTGTGCTCTTCTTCGTTCATTTTCACAACCGGAACTAGTAGAGTTTTTTTTTTGTATTTCAGTTTGGTGTTCCGGTTTTCACGTTTTTTTTTTTTTAATTTTTTTTGCTTGGCTCAGCCATATCCTTGTTTTGTATTGTTGCCGGGTTCGCGAGCATTATCCCTTTTGGCAGCATTGAATTAATTTATTAAAATTAAAAAACGTGATATACCAGGTTGTGTAAAGAGATGCACAGTGAAAAAAGTATATAAGTACACAAGTGAGTATAGGATTTTGCAGTTGAATATTAATAAATTAGATTTTATTTGATGAGAGTAAATTTAGAAAATTTATAATAATGGTCATTTTCAGAATTAAGAGCTGGATATTGGATGAAAAAAGAATAAATTCCACAAATTTTTGTAAGGAATACTTTGAATACTTTGTAATATGAAAAGCGTAGTACTGTCATGGCGAGTATTTTTACATGTTGCCCGACTCTTGTGGTGGCGCTGCAAAATTTGAGCTGTAGAATTTGATTTGGGGAGTCTTTAAGCATCGGAAATTGGTAGTGCAAGAGGAGACTATTATTTGGATTATTGCAACCAAAAAATATCAAAAAAAATTTGATTAACGACTCCACAAGCTCTCCGCAAATAAATTTGAGTAAGGGTTGCCACCTCCTTTTAGATGTCGCCCCATTCGACTTTAATCATGATAGCACTATGTTTTATCATATATATAGGTAGCTGAATAGATATTTTATATGCTTGCTATCGGTAGTTTGTATGGAAACTCAATTTTTCTAAGAGCTTTCTAAGAGCCAAAAGAGAACTTCGTTCAAATCAGTACGAAATTATTTTGACAATTAGATGTACTCATTCAGCCAAATCATAAATTTTTACTCAATTGTGAACCAGTTTTATAAACTTGAAAATTCTCTATGTGACAGAATGAAAAAAAAAATGATCTGTCAAACGAATTTCCCTCAATTGTAATGTGACACCTCTTTCGTAAAAAAATACTTCATTTCGGCTCTAGTGAGAACGCAGTATAAAATGGCGTCATTCAGCTCTGATATTGTTTTTTTTTATAACAGGCTTATTTGGGCACATAGTGAATATACAATTGACGTTTTCATACAAAAATAACGACAACAAAGATCGGTAATAAAGTTTTTCTCAAACATATTGGTAGTGTTTTTTAAGCCCCGGGGGAATAGATAAAAAAAAAATTATCGATTGTTTTATTTTTTTTTTCGCAAGATGACGTAGTTTAGCCTAAACAAGTATTTCCAACAAGTCCATGGGGGCTTAAGAACATATTATGGTAATAGTTTGCGAGGCCATTTGGAGTTTTAATATAAAATATCGAAAAAAAGTAAACTCTGGTTTTTAGTGCTATCATCTGTCAAATTAATGTATTCGAGTCTGAAGATAAAATTACTCCGCAATCGAATTCAATTGAATTCAATAGTTTCGCTAAAACTAATTTGCACAGTTAAATGAAGTTAATAAAGCCGAAAACATCTACATACTTAACTAACATATATGCCAATATAATATTTGTTATTTTTCTTTCTGTGTGCTTTAATGCGCTCTGAGAAAGAAAACAAACAAACAATTATTGAGCAAAAAAAAAAAAAATAAAGCAAGAGGTATAGAAGAAAAATAAGTTTCGTAAAGGTAATGTGCTACAAAACGATAAAGAATGGTTATTCATTGTTCTTGCCTGATGGTGGAAGAAGAAGGTTAATTAACTTATACAAATATAACCAAAAAGGAAAATCTACTTTATAGATTTCCAATCGGAATGGAAATCAGCTGCTGCTGCTGCTGCTGCTCCTGGCTCTGCGGTTGGCAGACCACAAGAGAAGAAGTGTTGATTACTTCGTTAATTTTATCTAGGTCATTTTGTTGTTTGTGTGTTCTCATATTATATAGTATCTTTTCAATATACAATACATACGTTTATATACTATGTTCCTACCTTCCTTCTTTAGTTAATTAGAAAAATATTGGTTCTTTGGATTTAATCAGCCGAAATTTAATCAGTTTTTCCTGGATGCCTTTGGGTTCAATATGGCAATCGAATAAATGTTTGTAGGTATGGAATAGATATTCTGTTATTATGCTTTTGGGTTATGTGATGTAATCTAACAGGTGGTGATGGCCTCGAAGAGATCTGATAAGTATCTGTGTCTATACGTCAGCTCCTACATTTAATTATTTAGGATTGGGCTAAGGATTAGATTATTGATTATAAAAACAGTTGTATGTGTCAGCAAGTTGACACACGAAGAAATTAAAGTGAAGATGGTGCCGAGGCTTAACATTTTTTTTTAATCGTTCCGTTAATAAAAACGATGTCTGGACGGAACGATTCCAGCTTAAAAAAGGTGGAGTTCCCTACAAACTATCGATAACAAGCATACAACTATCGCACTTGAGCCATCTCTATCCACACTAAAGCGTGAAACAGATTATGGCAAATTCATAGTCGTCTGACAAGTTGTTTCTTTTTGTCTCTTCTAAGCTAACCTGGAGCTTATGTTATTCATAGACAATTGGACCCGGGTCCAAAAGATAAACTGGAACTCAAACTTTAAAAATGCCTAGCTCTTTCACTAAGCTGTTTTTTTTCTATCTGTCAAATAAAGGATTGGATCTCAATGGATTGGCAGGCAATAGTACTAAAATTGTAGTAGAATCCCGCTTTTTACTAAACAGAGCTGCGAATTTCTTTATGAATAGCAGCTGTTTCTAACCTGTGTTTATCTTTAGACTCGAGGCCAGTTCGACTCGGTTCTAAAGTTTGGCTATGAATATGCCCCATTAAACCGTCAACAGCAAACAACTCGCTAGTCAGCAAATACTTCCAAATACATTGCCAACAGCTCACCAATGCAATACCAAATGCACCAGCAACAGCAAATTTAGGACGAACGACGCTGGTACTGGTTCAATCCGAATGGAACGTTTGAAATACAATGAAATGGCGGCTGTATAAGGTAAAGGTCTAAGCGAATGTCTAAGAATTAGTTATTTATGTGAACGCATCTGGAAAGATTTTGATACAAAATTCAAAGTGAAATATATCTTCTTTCCAGTAGAAGAACGGACTGCATAATCATTCTGAAAAGCCATAAGCTCTTTACCAAATAGCAATAGATACATAAGTTCTGACGTATAAAGAACTGCCAAGAAAAAGTAAATTTCTAGTCTTCGATTGGTGAGCCGTCAAACATTATCTAAAAATGAAAAACTTTTTGACAGCTGTTCAATCAGAGAAAAGAATAATGTCATTTTCAATTGGCAATCCGGAATTGGTTTTAGATTCGGAATCCCAATTGAACAGTTTTTTTCGATTCTGAAAAATTTGATGTTTGGTGTGAGAGTATTAGTATTTCAAGCAATCACTTCACAGTTGTAAATTTAAAAAAATATGACAATTACCAAGCGTGACATTAAATCTTAGAATGTGTGAGTGATTCTGTTTTTGCTTCCGATTTCAAATCCAGAAGAGAAATTCTCTTTTTTTTAGAATCAGAACTGTCACTTTGGCCCAATTGAACGCATTCAGAATGCTTTTTTCTACTTCCAGATTGCCAATTGAAAACGACATAAGTTGCGTTTGCCTTTCAGATACCTTCTTGACTCCTAAAAAATCAGAGGGGAAATTAAACATTAAATTAAAGTTCTGAAAGGGAAATTTGTAATTAATGTATTTAATCAATGAGGAAAGGAAAATTTGTATGACCCAATGACGGAGTATTTTTTGAGTTAAGATTGAGTGCGTTTGATGAATACCAGCCTTAAGGCGAAAGTACCCCAACACTTCGGCCTGGATAGTGTTCCTATGCAATTTCGAGGGAAGGTGCAAGAGCAAGTGAGGAAGGGCTTCAAGCAACTTGGCGTGCGAAACTGAGGACGATTTTTTAAGGACCGTTCCGGTTAGAGAAGCATGTGGGTTGAGGCCCTGGTCCGACTCGAATTGTAGCTCCACCTCGTTCGAGATCTTGGGTTCTCTGTATTCTGGATATTCAGGTTTTTGAGATCTTAGACTTTTGGGTTTATAGGAATCATGGGGTTTTTAAATTTCTAAATTTTCAGGACTTGGGCTTCTTAAATGTTGGGTGATTTGAATTCCGGACGAACCCATTTTTAAACACGCAAACGGGAAATACTGAAATACTCAAAGTAAAATGACAAAATTATTGTTTGATTTTCCCCAAAAATGTTTTGAAGATACATAAAGAAAAACAAATTATGTATTGTGTTTTTTTGAAATAAAACCCATTAAATTTCCATCGCTCTCAGAATGATTTTGACTATATCCGAAAATTCATCATTATTTGAGAGGAAGGAGGATTTTGTGTTTTTGTTTGTCCTCCCATTCACTTTTCGCTTAAGTGGTACAAGGAGGGTTTTTGTTGTGTTTGTATAATATTCACAACAGAAGATGCACAAAAGTGGTGTTTATATTACAAGGATATCCGATCATCACCAAATGGGACTCACTTCCTATATAGGTGGCTTTTAATATACTCTCTTCTTCCCATCTGCTATTCACAAATATGTAGAGTTTATATAGATATATACTTCAGTGTATTTTGGTGAAAGATAATTTTGGTCTAGAGATATCTGATATCACACATCGTGTATTTAGAAAGTACATAGATATTATATAGATGATATGATTCACACGTCCCGCATGCAAAGCACTCATATCTATAGTTTGAGGCAACAAAGCCTCATGCTGTGTATAAAGAGCTCTACAAAAAGAGTCCTTCGCAACGAACACTCCATATCATATGTATAGGTATTTATGTACATACGAGTATGTACGAGTATATGTAAGCTCCCGACAAGTCCCGAAAATAAGATGAAGAAGAATCTTTTAAGTGCAATTTGCTGCCATGCGGATATGACACACAGTCATAGTAGCACAGCTGCCCAACATTCTACACATAGCAATATCGTTCTTACCTACATACTCTGACTCTCTCTCTGTCTCTTTCTATAGCATAAGCAAAGCAACCGCCATTATCCCGGATAACTTTATGATGCTTAAGTGGTGCAAGTAGCAGCATCAAGTCCTTGCCTAGCGGATGGTGCATTATAATTGAAGTAAATGGCTCATAAAAGCCGGAAGAACCATGTAAAATGGGGGCAATACTCCCACGTATTTTTCTTTATACGAACGAACAATGGACACACTGTTGTAGTAACTATATATAGCAGTGGACGGCAATATCGTCTTTGTATGATGCGATATTCTATTAGGCGGAGTACTTAAGTGGCTCACTATCGCTCTTTCTCTTACTAAAGCTTGGAGGAGAGTCCTGCTGTGTTATTGCATTATATAGTTGTTGGACTTTATTATGTAGTGTGTATATGCCAGAGGATCAATGAATAATATCGCTATCATGGTAACGCTTGGAAATAATCCAAGTGCACTGCCAAATGATGACAGAGAAGATGGAAACTCGTATTCAGCAATAAAATCTTCAATGGGAGTTAATGGAAAGCTTACTGCAAGGATAACAGGAAAAAAAAAACATAATAATCATTGCAATTGAAATTTTAATAGACCATCATTATAGTAGAAGAATAAGTTAATATCGCTAAAATGTGAAAACCTGTTAAGGAAAAGTTGCAAACTATACATTTTATATAAAAATCTATTTTCAAAATTGCTCTTGAGCTTTTAATAAAGTTGTAGAATAAACATTAAAATTTTGTTCTTCACCTTAAATGGTAAGTTTTCAGTAATAAGAGAGGGGCGTTAAGTGTATGGGGCTCCTAGTTTACACTCCAATCCAATTATAGTAAGAAATATCGAATGAAGAATGTGTCACAGACATCTTTTAATGAACGTTTCCAGCTTTGTTGTGACAGCGAATGTGACTTTCGGGAACAGTCGTAGCTTGGTTTTTAAGCTTAAAGAACTGTTTCTCTATATTTATATTGAAAGTTTTCTACCATTTCAACTGGTTACTTACTTACTTAGGTCCTCAGACCTTTTACGTCCGTGGGGTTCCACTTGCGGGGCCTAGGGCCTCCACTACTCCGCCATCTACGCGCCATCGTGTTCGGTTTCTGGAGATGTACCTCAGCTCTCTCCAACTCTTCCCCAGTTGTGCTGATTCCTCTTCGACCGTTCTGCACCAAGTACCTACTTCTAGGTCGGACCACTCCTCTGCCTTGCTGCGTGAGAGGGTTCCATTGCATCGCTTGACCCGCAATGCACTTGTGGCCTTTTCGAAGCGTATGTCCAATCTACTGCCAATTACGTTTTCGTATTATAGAGTCAATGGGTTCCTGACCTGTCCTCGCATGAAGTTCATTATTATAGATACGGTTAGGCCAGAAAATCCGCAAGATGTTTAGCAGACATCTATTCACGAACGTTTGCAGCTTTCTTGTAACAGTGGGTGTTACTTTCCAATTGCTGCATCCATAAAGAAGCACGGATTCTACATTGGAGCGGAACAATCGTAGCTTGGTCTTTAAGCTTATAGAGTTGTTCCCCCATATTTTGAACAGCATTCCGAACGCAGCCTTTGTTTTCCCGATTCGGCTGGTTATATTTTGTTCGGTCCCGCCATCAGTGGAGACAATATTCCCAAGGTATTGAAAACTCTCTACCATCTCTACTGGTTCCCCAAAAAAAAATAACTTGAACAGATGAGGAAATTCGAAGGCTGATCATATTTGTTTTTGCCCAAAGATTTCAGCTCATCTTTCTAACCTTGTTGTCATTTGATATAGAGATCTATGATCCTTCCTTTGAGATCACGTTCGTCTTTGTAGTCCACGTGAAAGTTCTCCTAGCCGCAGGTGCTCTTCAAACTGGAGACATCCGTCTGTTCCTTTTACCACGAGTTGCTTAGAGCTTTGGGAACCTACTGTATGCTTCATGATTGTCCTCCATTGAAGACTGACTGAAGACTGCTTCTAAATTTCGATTGCGAAGTGGTCAATTTGACTTTGTGACATGACTTGTGTCCCACCATTATAACTAGGCGTTTCGCACTGCAGAAATCAACAAATCGGTCGCCAAGGGCTTGCGGCTGCCATCACGTTGTTTTTGTAGAATGTACTTGAACCAATCGCTGTCATTGCTAACCTTGGGATTCTGGGGGCACTGGGCATAACACTGTGGCGGTTCTTACATACTCTAGTTTGGAACCTGGCTTTCAGGATTCTGTCACTTAAAGGCACCTGTTTTAAGAAACAGCAATCAAACGTTAGAATAGAATAGTAGAGTGATAAGAGCAGGACAACAAAACTGTGACAAGTCTAACAATCTCACCTCACTAATTCCAATGTCCATCTTATACCTAGAGGAATCTGGTATTTTGAGGACCTTTGTTGCTTTATTGATCACCAAAAGTGAGGTAAGTGGCATGACTCATTTTGACACTTTTATAAGAAGTTGAAAAACAAAATGAGGCGATAGGATTATGTCATTGTTTGAATTAGCCAGTACCTTTGACTTCCAATTTTTTGTCATTGAAAACTTTATCAAAAGCAAATCATTTCAAGCATGCTCTAACCAGGTAGGAACAAGCCATTTTAATTAAAATCTCCATTAAACTAATAAAAACAAATTTCTCTAACCTCAATTTCCATAAACTGGTCTAATCATCTTCCCAATCTCCTACCATAACACTAAGCTTTAAAATAATTATGACATTTACAAGGATTATCAAAGCATTTGCGGTGCCGATCAAAGAAAACCCAAATTCTTATGTTAACATCTTTTACAACACGTTAACCACAAAACAGCTGTTGCATTCTAACTATAGCATGCATATCGAGTACCTACCCACCCCTGCAACCAATAAAAGTACTTACGCCCCCACACTCCACATCATAGTGCTTCGTTTATAAAAACACTTTAGACTGGAAAACGCATCTGTTACCAACTTCATTAAGCCACAAATTGTGGTCAAATTGGAACCAAAAACTATCACTTTACCCTCACTTCCTTTCTGTGTCGTGTGTGTTGTATAAATGTCTAGTGGCTGCTGCGTGAGGCATGATTGGAGTCAGTCCTCTACAATTGAAAGAGTGGTGAAATCTGCGGTGTGGTGTGGAGAGAAAGTATATTATAGTGGATAGAGTGCTTTTGTAGTTTAGTTCTTTTATTTTGTATTGTTTTTTTTTCTTTTTTATTTTATTTTGTTAGCTCTCAAGTACATTTCGTGGTCAAACTTCCCATCCACTAATGCGCACATAATTAAAGTTCAGTGGTTAGCCAACATCGCCGGTTTATTTTAACCATCCAGAAAGAGCCACCCAAAAACCAAACCCGAACACTCCTTTTTTTATCTGAGGTCAAAATGAAGCTTCTATTTTGTACTGTTCTGTTCTGCACTTCTGTTGCTACAATCTACACACTGTAGAAAAATATACTAATTCGTTGGTCGGACGAACGCTATAACCGTGCGATATACCAAAAGAGCTCTCCATTGGGTTAAAAGGTGATTGAAACATTAGCGCAAGTTTTCTCCTAAATATTTCATTTGGTATAGCAATGGGTACAGTACAGCAACCGGTACAGTATAGCGAGTAGAAGATTTGGGAGAAGGCTTTTCGGGGGTGAAGAAGGTTGATGATTTGTGGATGGAAATTTCCAACATGAAACGATGATGGGAATAACAACAGATGGACAGGGATGCGCGTTATAACACCCAATGCTGTGCTTCTTGTTATATGAGATCATCACTTTTAATGTGGGATTTTTGGTAGTGCTTCATTAAGAGGTGGATTGTATTTTGCGCGAAGAAGTGTTTTTTTGGTTAGGCAATGGGTTAAGTTTTAATACACCGAAAATGTTAAAAGCTGAAAGAACTTATGTAGCCAATGGTTTAGTTGATTTTGTATGTACTGGCAGATTTGAGAAAGTGTGAAAGTTCAAAAACTGAAGATTGAAGAAGGTTTACATAGATAACTTTTATCGTTTTAATAAATCTAACATCGAGGTTAGGTACTTTAGGTATGTAGATTCTTAAATAATGTTTGTATGATGGAGAAATAGTTTTCAATAAAGTATGGAACATTAGTGATCTTATAGAAGTAGTGAACTAACTTTTCCTCAGCTGTGCGGATTCCTTTTTGAGCATTCCTCGCCAAGTACTTCTAGGTTGGCCCGCTCGTCTGTCTGCCTTCATAAGAGGGGTCCATTGTGTCGCTTGGCTCACAATCCATTCTTTATCTTTATCCTTCCAAAGCATATGGCCAATCCACTGCCATTTATGTCTTCCTATGATAGATTCAATGGGTTCACTCCTGAACTGTTCTCGTAGAAAATTCATGATTGGTTGAGCCAGAATATCTTCAAGATGTATCGCAGAAATTTACGAACGTTTGCGGCCATCTTATGACAGCGGATGTTACTTTCCAAGTACTGCACCCATAAAAAATCAAATTTTTTTTTAAATTTAGCATTTACTAACGCAGCCCTTCCTTTCCTGATTTGATTGTTAATACCTAATTGGATTGTATCATCAATAGAGGTTATTATCCGAAGATATTGAAAATTTTCTACCATCTCCACTGGTTTTTCAGAAAATTTTGTTTGAACAGATGAGGAAGTTCGTAAGTTGACTGTAAGTGAAGTTCGACGATGACCTGCAAGGTGTACGCCACACAGGAAGATCCAGTGCGGAATCTTTCTTGTTTCTTATTAATTTGCTCCAGGAGGATTCTTGCCACTTGGCAGGAAGTGCGTAAATTCGCAATTTCGTCTTCTTTCTTTAGAATCTTGACAGTTCTTTTTTCCCAACTCTCTGTTTCCCAAACTCTCTCATTGAGTGGGTACAGTAACTCACTCCGTTGAATGCAACCACTTTGTTGTTCTTCAATACTTGATTAATTAAAATAGAATTGAATTGGTTGCAGTTTAGATTTCTTCTTTAGGGGTCTTCTTTCGAAACGGTTCATAGGCAAAAACGCAATTTAATCCCATCCTCACCCGAAACTAGCTGCAATCCTTCTTTTAAAGGTGTTACTTAGAGCTGTGGACGCCTATAATTAGATTGAAGTAAATACGCTCTGAAGCTCTCAAGAATCTGTTATATCAGCATTCTCTCCAATAATAAAAAAAATGAGGGGTGCCCCTTTAATATTAGATTATAATATATTTCAGTAAAAATATAGAAGGAATATATTGCAACAGTGTTTACTCCAATAAAGATTTCCTTATTGGAGCAAATACTCCCTACTTCTTTTATATCGGAGCATATATTCCCTGTTGATGGTCTCGTAATTCTCAACATTCTATGGTAGCCCTGTTTTTGAAGAGCGCATTATCAGCCGCAGAGCTGATGTCGTTTGGCCACCTCGGAACTGCGATTTTACACCGTTGGGCTATTATTTGTGGGGTGCCGTAAAAGATAAGTGTTACGCCGACAAGCCAGCGACAATGGACTCTTTAAAGGACAATATTCATGAAGCCATTGATGAAATACAGCTGCACACAATCGATAATGTGCTTAAAAATTGGACCGATCGTGTAGACTACTGCATGGGCAGCCGAGGCAGCCATTTGAATGAAATTATGTTCCTTTATTAACCGGAAAAATTGTACTTTCAAATAAAAAAAGAAATTTGAGAAAATATTCAGTAGTTTTTTTAAAAGTTTTTTTCAAAAAAAAAAAATAAGTTATTTGGCGGACCCTTTAAGATAAAATAGAAGATTACAAAAAATTCTTTAACTTCTTAATCAGAAGCTGCCGGCTAGGTCTCCATATTGCTGAAAAGAGTCCTTTAACATAAAAAAAAACTTCAAATTGAATTTTATAGAAACGCCACAAAAAATGCACCATTTTGTAATATATCAAAATTCATACGGAGACACTATGAGCTACTTCTTATAACAAAGGAAACCTATCAAAATAAATAAAGACAGAATTTTTAAAATAGTTTTCAGAAAATTGATGCTAGGGTGTGAAAAATTATCCCCCTGTAGAGTTATTGCAAACAATAAACTTCTAAGAGCAACGTCTTGATATCATAAACTGATTTTATTCGTGTTGCCTTGAAAAAACAGTAAAAAAAAAAGCAAAGAAAGTAAAATCGATTATTTCACATTCTTTGCTCTATAAAATTCCCATCAAAGTAAACAAACTAATAAACCAAACTCGTTACATCGTACTTCCAAAAAAAAAAAATCCACTTTACCCACCCTATACCTACACCAGTCATCACTCATCAGTGAGTTAGTGAATTGTTGAGTAAATCAGTTCTCAATTTCTCCTTTCATTTTCGTATCCTTACCCCCTCGCCCTCAGTTAAAATGATGAGATAAAATTACAGGACTTATATAAACGTTTTCTCTGTCGTTGAAAGATGATTGAGTAATAAAACGTTCAAAGTAGAACAAAGAAAATATATAAACGTGATGAAAATAATTAAAGGATTTTCATTCCATCGATCAGGACAAAAATAACAAAATAACAAAAAAAAAAAAAAATAGAACCAACATAAAAGCCTTTTTCCTATCATCACATCCTCCGCAATTCAATAAAATCACGTCCAGAATACTATAATCGTTTGATATTCAAGGTTTTGATGGTTGAACGTTGAAAATGTGCTTTTTTCTTATTTTTCTTCTGCTTAACGTTTTTGTTGTTGTTGTATTTTATTTGATTTGATTTTGTAGCATAGCATTTTGTTTTATACTTTCAAAAAGAAGATGACAGCCAATTAAAGTGTTGATGTTTCAATAAACATAAAACAAAAGCATATCGCCCAGAGGCTACTTAAATCTTATGTTTTTGCTCCACACTGCTTGCTGATGGGGATAAAATGATTTCAGCAGTCTCTGGGTTCTGGTGTGTTAGAGATTGGTTTTTGAATTTTTGGTAGAATGATGATGATGATGTCATCCGAGAATTTCAGGCTAACGACAGCACAAATGGTTTAAAATTAGAAATATTATGTTGGTAGGTAGAGAGAGGTAGGTAGGTACTAATGAAGTCTCAAACGACAATTTAATAGGCCAATTTTGTCGTGACATATCCATTAAGCCATCATCAAAGACGACAACAAGGCTAGTGTGGGATAATATCAGGAAGAGAGCTATTTTCTAGATTGAGATTTTGTTGATGGTATCTATTTTAGACGTTTTAGATTTTTCAAACACAAAAAACAAGTGATAGCAATAAATGTTAATTTTTTAATTAAAAAATATTATGTCTTGATAAATTATCATGTCAAACCCAAAATCCTAAAATCCTACCTGTTAAAAACCCCAAAACTCGAACCCAAGATTTTGAATAGTAAAATTATGAAATTCAGAAATAAATAAAAACCAAAACTGCCAAAATTCGATTAGTAGCCATCAGCGCAATGTTGAGGTTGTAAGATTTTAGGTTTAGGGTTTTCAATAGTTTATGTTTTTGCCAGACTGAGATTTCTAGATTTTGGAATTTTAAGATCCTGGGTTTTTGACTTCTTGTATTTTCAGATATCGGCAATTCTGGATTATAAATTTTTTCGATTTTGTGTGTTTCAGGATCTTGGGTTTTCCGGAGTTTTTTTTCTTGATTTTCTGGATTGTACCATTTTGGTTTGGGTTTTTGTCTACTTTTTGTGTTTTTAATTGATAATATTAAAATACAAAAAAATTTGTTTTTAATTTGATTTTATTTTTAATGATTTTCACAAAAATAATTTTTAATTTTGGGAGGCGACGCGTTTCGGACTCAGTCCATCATCGGGCGCAAACTTGTGTGTGTTTTTTTTAATTACTGAATTTAAGGTTTTCCAGATTTTGACTTTTTCGGATTTTGGTATTTGTATTTCATTTTTCGAATTTTCTTTGATTTTCTGAATCTGAGAAATAATTTTTCTGGATTTTGGATTTTGTTTTAAGGATTTTATGTTTTTCAGATTTCAAGTTTGAGTTTTTGGCATCTGGGTTTTCGGGTTTCTACCCGATTGATCTCAAGGGTTTTCTGGATTTTGTGTTTTTGAGATCTTTGGTTTTCCGGATTTTGACTTTTCTAGATTTTGAGTTCTTGGCACTGGTGTTATAATTTTTTTTAATTTTTGAGTTCCGTAGTTTTTGGATTTTGGCTACCTATAGGTGTTTCTAGATTTTCGTTATATTTTCAATATTTGTGCTTTCTTTAGTCTTAAAATTTTCGCTATTTTCAGTATTATGGATTTTTAGTTTTTGGAATTTCGGACATTCCGTATTTTTGTTTTCGAATTGTTTGGGTTAAGTTATCTAGCTTATTCGAGTTTTCATGATTGTGATGTTCTTGGGATTTTCAGGACAAATGGTTTTTAGTCAATTTAGGATTTTGAAATTTAGGGTTCCTGAATATGGGGTTTATATGACTCCTTGAGTATTCAAAGTTTAGTGTTTCAGGATATTGAGACAGACATTTTCTTAGGTTTTTAAGATTTTGGATTTATTTTGGATACAAAAACCATCCTCTGAGATTTGAGAGGTATTAGAATTTTGTTTTTTTTATGAATATTGCGGTTTCGGATTTGGGTTTCATGTTCATGCTAGAAAAAATTAAGATTTTTTGTGATCTTGAGTTTTTGGTTTCATGAGTTTTAAGGTTTTTAAAAATTTCATTTCGAATTTTTGAGATTTCCCATTTTTTGGATTTTTCAAAAAATATTCGCCATATGTAAGCAAAAAGTATTATTAAGAGAAAAATATAATTTTATAAAATGGCTTTCAAAACTTTTGTTTGTTGGGCTTGCTAATAATAATTCCAAGCTGACTCCATGGATCATCAATTTTACCCTGTACACAAATCTCCAAACTAAAGTTCTAACCAGCACGATTTTAACATTAAACTGATTTTATTTCACACTAAACAAGGACATTTAACATTTTCGAACTAAGAGCTAAACAATAACAATTATCTTTACTTTACTATATTTTTAAGAGGTCATTTGGAAAATAAATAAAAAAAACAACTATAGAAATAGAAGAATGCCGGGAAAATCTATGTGATGAAAAATGTGGTAAAATTCTTTGTGCGAGAGAGGTCAAAAAAGGATCAAATGCCTTCTTTTAATTACAATTATATATATGCCTGTTGTGTATCCATCCTATATTTTTCCATTCTGAAAGATCCAAAGCAAACCACATTCAAAGACAATTACATATACCAAAAAATAAGTTTATCCACAAAAATATTTCATGACTACAAGAAGTGTGTAAGCCCACACTTCATTCACAGAAATAAACGTTCAACGAACAAGGATAATAATTATAATATATACGAGTATATGTGCCAACCTACATAAACCTAAACTTTCAAGTCTCACATTTCATGGATATAACAACACTATGAAGTAAAACAAACAAAAAGTAATTGATGTGTGTTATGTTTATAGCCATTTTGAAAGGCATCCACATTTTTTTTTCTTCTGTAGTACCCTGCATGTGCCACCAGCACTCTCTGTTATTTCCTTAAAATCTTTATTGTTTAACTGCCCCCTCGTTCAACCTCCCGCCCACACTTTTTACCTAAACAAAATGATTTACATCTGACAAGACAGTAAATGATGTCCTTGTCAGTTAAGGTTTTCCTTCTTTAATATTGCCTCCCTCCTACGTACACCTACCACTCTCTTAGTGCGTTGTTAATTACTTCCGCAAGGATAACAAAAATAGTTTGTTGATAAACCACATTTTATTTCTAACACACAAAGAAATATCGAAACAAGAACAAACAAAAAACAACATAAATAGATGATGGAGGAGGATGGAGTGTGTGGGTGTGGGTGTATAGGCCAAAAAGGACATCAAAAACAATGCTAAACAGAAATAATAACATGAAAATAGTTGATCCTTAAGTAATATGGATGCAAAGAACAGTGTAGTAGGTACATGTAGTATCTAATCCTTGTGATAAAAATTCTCTAGAAAATTTGGGTGTAATGAGAAAAAGGATACACACATGAATAACGCAAAAACCATGACAAATGTAGATTTCATATCTAACCAAAACCAACCTCCCTCAGTTTTGGGTTAATGATGAGACAAAAAAAAGGACACAAATCCTTGGGGTTTTGTACTGATTGAGGCAGAATTCAGGATTTTCACATCCTAAATGAGAAGACAAGAACACAAAAAATGAACAACTCTGATGTGGTATTCATCTACGATTACCTATATGAAAACTACAGTGCATAGTGTATCGTGTGTATGTAATTAATTTAACGAGGATCTGTTGTCCTTGTTATAGTTTCATATATACACTCCAAGCTATAGAATTAACAACACTATAGGATGACGAACAACGAGAAAATATTTCAACTCATCACTTTGTTTATGACATTTTAGCTAAAGCTTTTATCCTTATTTTGTGCGGGGCAAGGACTCGGGGATTCAATAAAGTTAGAAATAACAACAGCGAGAATCATCAGTCTTTGTTCTAAGCAGTCAGTGGGTCTTATGATTTTGGGAATAATTTTATTTTTAAGGATTCCACAATAGCATAAGGCAACATCTAAACAGGAAATAAAAAAATGTACTAATAATGCTATGAAAATTAAGGACATTTTTTTTTTGTTGGCAAATAATGTTAAAGAAATTCAAAAGCTTTTAAGAAAATTTTATGTGGATCATAGGTTACCGTAAAATATATAGAGACGATATACGGTGGGTAGGTACTTGACATGCACCACATTTTTCGTCAGGATATAACTTTTTTTTTTTTTTTTTATTATTTAGGTACATTTTTCTTTTGCAGAATTGAAGTATGTGAGTTGAGCTATTTTCCGTCGTCTTTAACATTCGTATCCTAGAAGTAGAGAGATGGATTTATATGATTGTGTGTATTATATTTTTCCTAGATGTAGGTAGTCCCGTTATTTTTTTTTTTTGCGGATACCGTTCACATATATGCACGAATTGGAATGTGAAAGCTGTTTAATGATGCGTATAGTAGGAGCAATTCTTCTCCTTCAATGGATGACAAAGTTTTTTTTTTTTTTTTCATCTTTATTTTCGTCCTTGTTGAGAAGAAAATTCTGTGCGAAAGACAAATTTTACGGTTGATTAAAAACATGGTTGAGAATTGACGCATCGGTTGGTTTTTAGAGGTTTCATATTATTATTTTTATATTTTTGTGTGTGTTTTTTTTTTGTGTGCTATTTGGAAAAAAATAAGTAGGTGTACTTGAAGATAGAAGTAGAAATTGATGGATTTTTTTTTACTTTGAGATTTTTTTTTTATTTTTATTTTAAAAGGAAAATGTGATTTTCAATTTTATTTCATTTTAATGCAATTGCTAGATTTGTAGTTCATTGGGTTTTTGGTAAAAGTTAATAGAAATTTCTGTCGTAAAAAAACAATAAACTTAAGAAATGAAAGAAAATATTTTAGAGCCATCAATTGAAATCTAAGAGATGTCAAATCACATTCAAAATTCTAATATTTTTTTTCTACAATGCAAATGTCATAACGTTCAATTTGTAGAGTGAAGCCTGACTAATATTTAGAAATCAAAGAACATCAAAACCATAATCAAGGTGACCAAAACTAGGCCGACAAAAAACCATACAGGTCAAGAGCACGAAAAAAGAATACCTAAAAAATTAAAAAGACTAAGAACGTCTAGCAAACCAGGAAGAACAACAATCCAAGAAAACTAAGAAGTACAATAAGAATACAAAGAAGACCAGACAAGAATGTACAATACTTAGAAGTCCAATAACACCGAGGAGAGCAAGAGGAGGCATTGTCAAGAAGACCAAGACCATTCAAAACTAAAGTTTTTTTGAAAAATTTGTAAATTGACAAAAATATCGCATGGAAAAATGTATGTAAACAGTTCAATATTGATTTTTGAACATTTTGAAAAATCTGATAATTTTTTTTTGTACTTTGGACAGCATTTTTAAACAAATTCAGATACCTGGATAAAATTTGACATAACTAATACGGTGAGGAAGACGAAAAAATTATTCTTCCAACATTTTCCGTCAGTCTGCCCGTTCTTCTATAGCCTAAACCCTAAACGTTCGAGTGGGTCTTCTTCAAATTTCAAAAATATATTAAGATTAATATTTCTTTAAGAAAATCATTTTTTTCTCATAAATTTTCTTTACTGATTTTTTAATAAGAAATTTTAATTTAATATTGCATACCTACCTACTTAATTTTCGTTTCCAAAGAATTACATTAAAACTAAATTAATAGAAACATTTTTTTGAGTTCCGGTTTTTTTGATGATCAATTTAAAACAAATATTAAAAAATACCATTATTTAAAAAATCCATGAATGTTGGAGAAAAATTAAAACTTTTTTGTGAACATTTTTTTTTTGTCAAACATTTAAGTATTTTTTTTAAATATTTTTTTTAAACATTTTTTTGGATTATTTTTTTTTTGACAAAATGTTTTTACAATTTTTTTGGTTTTGCAAAATTATGAATACCTATAGAGATTAATAAATCTGCAGGCGATTCCTAAAAATATTTCCATTTGGCTGTTCGAAAAACAGTTGTTTTGATCGAATTTTGTTTGCAGTTTGTTTTTTTTTTGACAAAATTTTTTGACACCATTTGATTGCTCTGATAATTTTGTTTTGACAGAATTTGTTTCAACATTTTTTTCTTTAGGACGAAAATTTTTAAACAAATTAATTTTTGACTACTTTTGGGCAAATTTTCTTGATATATTTTATTTTTGACTTTTTCTTAACCAAATGTATGGTATTTTTTGACGATTTTTTAATTTCTTTTTACCAATTTGTTTCCGACGCTTTTGTTGCCCAAAAATTATTTTTTCTTAATTTTCTTTTGACCAGTTTTTTGTGTGTTTTTAAGTGCAACTCAATGTAGTTTATTTCGAAGGAGCTAGACTTGGTTTTCCTCAAGTAGCAGACTCCAAATTGACCAACAAAAATTTGTCCTTTAATTGAATTGTTGAATAATAAATAGACGTACATTTTAGAAAAGGTTTATCGTCAATGCTATGTGAGGACTCTCATTTAGAAAAATGCCAATTTTTGATTTGGCATCTTCTGGAGAAATTAAATCTTTCTCATATTGTCCCTCCTCTTTAATTCATATGTGTATAGGTATGGTATGGCAAATATGCAAAGTAGTAGACATGTTGCAGGAAATGTCATCGTTTGTGTCTTCTTTTAATATGTCCTGGGGTGTTCCCGAAAAAAATAATACACAACTCTAACGTGAAACCGTAGGAGCCAACAATGAGATTGTCATAATATTCTGTAGGGAACTCTTTGTTTGGTTTCACACACTTTTTTATTTTTTGGTCCTTCTTCCTGGAAAAATATGAATAATATTTGGCTATAAATAAATTTAAATTGGCAATCGCAGAGGCATGTGTGACAGTGCTATGACTGAAAGCTGTGCCACAAAAAAGATTTATGACTGCCATTATATTTTCGAGTGAGAAAAGCAGCAAGCAGGCAGCAGCAGAGTGTTTATTTTTTGTTGGTGGTTATTTTTATTTTTATTATTATTATATTTTTGTTTTTGTTGATCCTGTTTTGACTGCCTGAACAATTGAATAAAATGCGAGTTGAAAATGAGATGAATGCGGATGAGACAGAAAAAATTCTTTTGATAATTTAACTATGGTGTGGTGGAAAAGTGTTAAGTACCAAAGAATCTTAAATGTGTCAGAGTATTTAAATTTTGAAATTGACAGCGAAATAATATTTTTAAGAAAGAAAATTTAACATAAAGTTGTCTGCTATTTTGTGAGACGCTTTTTGTCAGTTGTGGTTCACTTCTTCTCCATTTATCGATGATTTCTGTAGTTTTTGGACCGAGACTTACCGAGAGTTTCAGTGGTGTTTTTAGTAAAGGAAATAGTTTAAAATTGTGATTTTAAAACATAAAATACAATATTTCAATGTGCTAGGACGAGACCGAGACGAGACTTAGTGATGAAACTGAAATTTTTTAAATTTGACGAGACCGAGACGGTCCTTCAAAAGGCCAACTGCATAGGTGTCGTTGCATATGTTTGATTCAGTAGTTTTTGGGCTTGCTTTTCTTCAGCGATGGGTGGTGTTGAAACGTGTGCTATTGTCTTTTGAGTCGGGTTTTTAGGGCATATTCTTTTTAAATGACAGTACTAGCTAAGTTAATCATTCTGTATTTTGTCCAAGATAGTGTTTTTGACGTGAATGCTTCCTCAGATTTTCTTGCTTCGATCACGCTTTTTCTGCACACACCAAACTAAAAGGAATCTTTTCACTCAAGGTGACAGAATAGTCAAAAAAATAGTTGAACTCAAAAGCAAGGAAGTTGCAAAGAGTTTGAACAGGAATGGACCTAGAGATCAATGGAATTTAATAGATTTCAGCTAAACAAAATTTTGTCAATTTTGTCGAAATCTATAAAATTTTCAAACGTTAATTTCTACCCAAAGATCGCGTCTTTTAAAATTAAAAGTACAAACAAAATTTCACTTTTTTCAAAAAATACAATACTCAATCTCGTGAAGGAATACAGCCAGAGAGGCTCCCAAAATTACATTGAGTCAGACCTTTCGATTGATGTATGATTTTTTACACGCTAATTGTCGAAATTCAGTTTTTTTTTCTGTTAGAATAGTTGATTCTACTAAATCATGTTTTAAGGAAGCAGACGACCCTATATTACGATATTAAATAGCAGACGTCACTAAATCGCCTGCGGAAATCACCCTGAGAAAGCAAACGAGAACGACATGTTTATATAACAATCTGAGATACCAGACGATACTCAATCAGTGTCCCTTAATCACATTTTGACATAGCAGACGTCACTTAACTAAGTACTTACCTCAAAAGGTTATTTTTTAAAAAGCAAAAAATGAGGCAAAACCAATTTTAGCAATCCAACAATCAGATACAACTTTTCCTAAAGACAGTTTTTTTTTATGTGAATCTACTTTTAAGTTAATTAAAACCGCACATCGTGTAATTTTCTAATTGGTCTTTCCACTCTCAACATTCGATTTTCTACTTCGTCGCTTCATCCTAAAAATGTCATGTTCGTTTTGTGTTCTAAATGTTTTGAACTTTCTTCAAATGCAATTGTACATACGTAACTGTAGCTACTTTAGCTTTTGTTGCATATAAAACTAAAATAAAACTTTTTGAAATATACATCCGCATGTCCTAAGAAACCAACAGTTAGGTATAATGTTTGTTTCGTGCAAGAAAAATAAAAGCACAAAAAAAAAGAAAAAAATTGTTTCAACTCTGTGAGAGACAGTCGACACAACTTTGCAATATTTATGAATCCGTGCTTAATATTTCACAGTTCATGGTATTTGAAAGTTTTGTCCCTGAATATCACCTCCTACTTGTATGTATACTTAACCTCATCATAGCATAGTTCTGGCATAATCCAAGTCACTCAAGAAGCGTAAACAAAAGGACGAAGTATAGGTACGGTAGCATGAGCTCTATACTTTATACAAAAACGACGGAGTTATAAAGCGACTGATGTAATTTTCCCCTTAAGAAAGCAAAAATCTAGGATGCGACGGATGTGGATATGGATACATACAACCGCTCATACAAAAGCCAAAGACGCTTACAGGTATATAGTTTCCTAACTATACATTTCTATATACTTTTTGCGCTGTTCCGCGTGCCTGTCATTTTCATGAATAACTCAAGTGGATTCACTTTGTTACATTGTAAAATCACACGTTACGAGAAAGAACTATTCTATTCCCCCCTCCTCTCACAACACAACGCCCACATCCAGAAAATACCACAGTGTTAGTTGTGAAGGAAACAACAAGGATCTGCCATCAAGTAGTTTTGAAAAAGAGATACACCTAGCGATAGGGAGAAACATGCAGAATCAGTGGCTGTTCTGGAATACCGAACATACCACCGAACCAACACCACCGACTTGGTATAATGCCATGACAACGTTTATCATCACTAAAGTTAACCGTTGGTGTAGAAGAAGTATCAGAAGAAGAAATTCATCCGGAGGCAAAGCGTCCGCTTGTATAGTTGTTTTTTTTTTATGTTATTTGCTAGAAATGATATATTTCCAAGACAGTGAGTCCTGAATTAGAGAGTGAATCCTTGTTCCAATGAATTTCGTAAATTTTTTTTCGGTCTTGATCCTTTTAAGTTTTGTTTTCGTTTTTAGCTGAAAGAAATTCGTTTTTACGCACGTCCTAAAGAGATTTCTATAACTTCTTCAATCTATGAAGTCAAATACTGTTTCCCAAAGAAATAAAAGAAAAACGATATTTTAATTTAAAAATTGTCTCTTGGAGACGTATTTCTGCTATCTTCAAATCTTCCCCAGTTGTACTGATTTCTCTTCGATGGTTCTTCACCAAGTGCTTCTGAGTCGGCCAACTTGTCTGCCTGCCTGCGTGAGACGGTTCCATTGCATCGCTTTCTTGTAATGCACTCTTATGTCTTCGTATGATAGAGTCAATGGGTTACTGACATTTCCACGTACTTAGTTCATCAATGGAAGTGAATGGAGATGCCGGTAGGCCAGAAGATCTTCAAGTTTTTTTTACAAAAGTTTACAGCTTTCTTGGACAGGGGATGAAATAAAATGTGCTAAACCCATAAAGAAACACGGATTTAACATTGCAGTGATAGCTTGGTCGTTAAGCTTATAGAGTTGTTTCTTCATTTTTGGGACAAAAATCCGAACTCAGCCTTCGCTTTCCTAATGCAGCTTGTAATATCTAGTTCAGTTCCACCATAATTAGAGCTAGTACCCCGAAGACAATGAAATTTTTGTACCATCTCAAATAGTTGTCAAGAACTACTTTAACAACTTTACCAGATAAGGAAGATCCAAGGCTGATCCTCTTTGTTTTTGCAATATTGATCTTTAGCCCAACGATTTCAGCTTCTCTTTCCATCCTCGTTTTCATTTGATTAAGACTCATGATCCGCGTATTCAAGGTGTTTGAGGTATGATTACAGAGTTCAATTAATTACCCCATTTTCCAATCCGACAAAGCTGCATGCAGTCACAACTAATCACTAACAGGAACAGTATACAAGCTTGCTTTACCCCATTTTGAATTTGAAACTCCTCTGACAACCTTCTTTTATGCTGAACGTGACATTTTAATCTGTCATATGTGTAGCCTTGATTTATCTTGACCCAAAACACTATCGAACACCTTTTCGAAGGCAATGGTGATCCATTCAAGATGTTAATGTCCACAGAGGAATATTCAGTGGGGGATTTAGCTTATTCCAGCTTATTCCAGTGTCTTCGATGTTGTCTTTTATTCGCTCCAGAGCAATTCTTGCTATTACATTGGCTACCCTTTTAGGCTTTGCTAGCGTTTTTCAGGCTGAACTGCTAGCAATAAGGGAGGCATGTAAGATTCTTAAGCAAAGCCCAAACGAAAACCGAAATGCGGCTATCTTTACAGACAGTCAGGCAGCTGTCAAAGCCATTTACTCGGCCACATCTTCATCTAAATTGGTCCAGCAATGTCGCGATGAGCTTGCTAGTCTGAAAATTAACCTCGTTTTCACCCTGATCTGGGTTCCAGGCCATAGTGGTATCGAGAGAAATGAACGGGCTGATGAGGTAGCCAGGCAAGGATCGGCCCTTCATAGCAATTTACCCAACTGCATTATATGTAGGACGATATGGCCCACCTATACTAAAACCAGTACAAACGATCTTCTTTGCAGGCCCAGGCAGGACATAGCCAGGGTCGTTGCGATACGTAGCGGACATTGGCCTATAGGAGTTCATGCATAGAAGTTAGGCATTTCTCACAACATGTTTTGCCGTAGTTGTAGTGACCAGTGGGAAAGGGAAATAGTGATCCAGTTCCTCTGCAAATGTCCTGGTTTGGCAAACATTAGAATGCAATCCTTTGGAAAAGCATTCTTTCACGAACTTGACGAGCTACTCGTATCTGAGACGAAGATCAGAGATCTGATTTTTTTTTCTCAATGCCACAAAATGGCTCTAACATACTCCGCTGTGAAACTTCTCTGTAAATTTTTCCCTTTCTATCATAGGTCAAATGAGTTATGGTATCAAAACGGCGCACTACAGCTCTAATTGGATCATAGGCTAGGTTGCTTTGAGATCGCCATTTCTACCTATTTACATTGGCTACCCCAGGCAGCACGAACAATACGAACATTCATCCCAATATCTGCACACTAGCTTTACAATCATTCTTTTTTTCCACTCTTAACCACCCCGATGCAGGCCCTTTCTCAATTCACAGCTCATGCAAAACACACTGTTCGAAATTGTTGAAGAATTTTTTTTTTAAAAAGCTATTAGTCAAACTAAAATCTACAGTTCCCAGAACAAACTCGATGACCTTTATTTTAATATGACAAACGATTTAAAGATGATCCTTAAATTAAAAAAAAAGCTACACACAAAACGAAGGAAAAAACCAAAGGTGTTTAATCAAAATTCTATAGTGTCTCCTAAAGAGTCCTTAATGAAACTTGAAGACACGATTTTTCTTCCTTAAAGGGGATTTTAATGAAGAACTGCATTCTTCGTTTACTCAAACAAGTTCAAAATAAATGAAAATTAAAAAAAAAAAAAAAAAAAACTAAAGATTTAATGAGGAAAAATGTACTTGAAAGTTTTTAATAAAGGTGAAGCTGATCTAACGCACATAGTCATTTTCTCATTACATACACATCTGCTGGCTTTATAGAAGAAGAAAAGACGCATCAAGGACAATGAGTCATTTTAGGAATTAACAAAGATGCACTTCACTTTAAATTCCATTGGATATTTTCTTTCATCGTGACATTTTTTTTTATTTTTTACTCCTTTTTCAAATTATGACAAAATCCTTGTCAATTCATCAATTAAATAGATTTCCTTTGTACTTAAGGGTTTTCCTTTTTTTTTGGAAATTGCATCATGACTCTTGCTTCCTTTTAAAACAAAGAAAAATGAAGTCGTACTTGGATTGCTGACGATGATAAAATTGAGAATGACGATGACGACAAAAATGCTGATTGAAAAACGATGTACCTACTTGACAAAAATAAACTCTTCTAGAAATTTTACGAAATTCTCTACCTGATGGAAAATCCTTAATTCGATGAGTTTTAACTTTTTTTTTGTTGTTGTGTGAATTCAATGTGTAGATTGTGGAGTAATTTGCAAACTCGCACTCCTGAAACTAAAAGTTAAGTGGCAGGAAAAATTAATTTTCTGCTTGCAACCAATGTTCCACAAGGTTAGTGTGCACTGGAGTACTGGGAGTAAATCTTGTATTATTCTTTTTAAATAGGTTTTTTTTTGTTGTTGTTTTTGTCAAACGCTTCTACGCGCGCTGCTGCTGCTCTACGTAATTAGTGGAACGCTGCTGAACTGTTTTGCATGTTGAGTGTTCGTTCGTCTTTTTCGCTCATCAGGAGTCTCGAGCTGCACTCGAATTAACCAGGAGCAGGAGCAGGAGCAAATGCTGGTGGAAATAGTAATTATATGGTAGTAAAAAGAAAGTTGTGATAGAATTGAAAATTTTTTGTGTACCTGTATAATGCCTCCCCAAAGTTTCTCCTGAATTTGGAAGAGGAACCATATGGAGTTGTATTATAGTAAAATACAGGTGGGATTAGTAATTTTGTACAGAGCAGAGGGTGCTTATTTAAAACTATTATGAGATGATTGGATTATCGTGAGAGTTTTCCTTTTTTATTTTATTTTTTCACTCTCTAATGTCCCCCCCCCCCCACCTGGATCTCGAAAATTGTGTTGCGTGAAGAAAGGCATAGTAATTGAATAAAAGTCTGTTCTACATTTTGTGTGGAGGATATTGTACTCGTAGTAGTGTTTAATGATTTTGAAAGAAAGTTTTTTGGAAGGAAGGTGGTTTATTTTGGCTGACAGGGAACTTTTCGAAAACAGTGGAGACACATTTAAGAATCATATTCAGCATTATTTTTGAATTGAAGCAAGAATTTAAACCAATATCAGTTGGAAAATTAACTCATGCGGCTTAAGATGGATAGATTGAACTCGTGTCAATTCTCTATTCCGGAAAAGCACCTGGAAGTTCTCGAGAGTCGAAAATTAGATTTCTGCTTTCTAATATTAAGGTGTCGGCCTCCTGAAAGCCAAATCTCTTCTCACTAGGAGAAGGAGGCCATCACAATGTTTGATAATGAGAACGATGGACTCAGGCATGTTATGGGAAAACATGGTGTTGGCAACCCTACTGACAATGGTGAAATTTGTTGATTTGTGCAATGTTCAATGCCTTGTTACATGAAGGACCTAACGTGCACACACTTTTCACAAAGTCCGTTGGATGTAAACGGAAAGATAAGCAACTTCGTAATCAACTGTTGCTTTAGGAGCAGCTTAAAGGCGCATAGGTATAACCGCAGGAATGGCTTGCGACGTACATCTGCATTTCGGTGATTCCAAGAAAACACACGAATGCCTGAGTTCATTACCTTTAACAAGGATTGAATAGAATTAGTAGCACGGAACTTACCTCCATCGCAAACTTCTGGTGTGATGTGAAAAATATTTGTATAGCCAGTGCTGAATGTATAATTGCTCGGTCCGAAGAAATTTGAACAACGAAATAGAGTCTGCATACGAATGAAGTTGAGAAACCGTAACTACGTCAACAAATCGGACAAAGCAGCAACAAAGGAAGCAAGTTGGGGTGGCGATAGGACCGTCTACAGAATTACCAAAGATCTAACGGATGTTGGATTAGAACAAACTCAGAAGTGAAGAAAAGCACTGTACGGGTTTTCGACAGCAAAAAGAGCCCAACCCCAACTTCCAAAGTAGCAATTTTACGAATATGCTGTGCCCCGTATTAAGGAATAAATCTTAACCGCAGTAAAAAAAAAACACTGAAGAACGTGGGGTGGCCCCGGCGCGGCGCAGTGGATGTAGTGCTTGTTCGATTCCCAGTCTAAGGCAGCAATTTATTCTATATAGAAGAAGAGAACAAAAATCTGTCCTATCCTTCTACCCCTTGCCTAATTTATAAGACCCTAGGACTTAGTGCCATATATATGTTTGTGTGTGTGTGTGTTGTTTAACGTCAAACCAGTTAGAATTGACGATATTCACAAAAGAGCTCTTTCAAGCAGCGTAGCCGCTTTAGGATTTTGTCAACCGTATGTCCAATTATTAACATTGTGCGAGAGCAGCTTAGGAACCCATTGACTCTACCATACGAAGACTTAAGTGGCATAGGATTGGTCATACGTTTCGGAAGGGTCACAAGTGCACCGCGAGGTAAGCGATACAATAGAATCCTTTCACTCAAGTAGGCAGACGAGCGGGCCGACGTGAAAGCACTTGGCGAAGATCGTTTCTAGAGGAACCAGCACAGCTGGGAAAGATTTTGAGACATCTGAAATACAAAACCAGGAACTGTTTATGATGGCATGTTTTCGTAATGAAAACTCACGGAAAAAATTTTAACACTTTGAACTTTATTTTCCTAAGCATGAATTAAAAAAATAAATGGAAACAAAAACTAGTTTAAAACCATACCTGAGAACCTTTACTATACTGAACTGAAATCCATAATCCTCATAATAAGGATTTACTTTGCACAAAAAAAATTCCTTTTCATCAACTCAACCTGTACCCAAAATCAGCAACGAAGAAGAAGAGATGCTGTACCAAAAAAAAAAAAATAAAAAAAATACAAAATTCACTCAAACGGTCGCAATCATTTAATCCATCTTCTTCTTTTCTATAAACTCTGATGGTATAAAAATCTTATTTTATATTTTTTTTCTTCATTCTTGTTTTTTTGGAACCCACATTCACATCCTTTGGTTAATCTTCTCTCGTAAAGGATAATTTCACCACTCGATTTGCTGGCGTTACAAAGTGAATCGTTTCCTTTAATATCCTTGGTCCCCACTCCTCCCCAACCCATCAAACCTATAGATACTTACGTTAACTGTTATATACCTTCAGCATAAAACTGAAAGGAGTTCAAAAGAAGGAAAATTTGCAGCTTTCACCTGTCGCCGAGTAAATTTATATATTTTTTTCTTCGTCCTTGCAATGGTTTTTTTTTTTTTTGTTGGTCGTTTTTGTCGTTTTCGTCGCCTTTTTTAGAGATTTTCTTTTTAATTTTGGCCAGTTCCGCTTTCCTTATAAGCGGATTTGAGTATGTGGCTTTTAGAATGTTACTTGCACTGGTTGGCAATGGTTCCATACCATCCTCCCTGGGCCGCAACTGCTGTTGCTATATGAATATATGCTGCATCACATGCAGAGTTAAACGAAATTAAAGGATAACGATGTCGATGGAGAACAGCCCTTGCTGCTCTGCTCCTCCTATTCTCAAACAAAAATGAATAAAAAAAAGTGTAAACACTAAACTACCTTTTCAACAGGATAGCAATGAAAAGCATCTGCGACAAAATGTGTACCTTCTATCTCTGTATAGGATGAATATAAGCATGCGGAGCAGAGCGGAGCGGATTAAGAACGTGAGAAACCGGAAGAAGCAAAAGGGAATCCTTAATGAAACGGAAGACGTCGAAGAAGGATTTCTTCTCCATTCTGCCCTGTTTGTTCTTTCGTTCGTTTTTCTTTCTGGTTGGTTAACTGTGTTAAGGCTTGTGTGTGCAGTAAAGGATCAACATAAGTTGCCTTTATGGTATCGTTACGTTTGACCTATGTTTTCACACATTAAAGTGAATGATGGAAAAGAGGAAGAGGACCAGGAAATGGCAATGATGTAGAAGAAGAAGAAGGAGAAGAAGAAAAAATAGAAAATTATGCTGTCCATAACATTTTATCACCGCCTTCTGACTTCATTTGAATAATCAAGGATAATGATGCACCAATTCAGCACTATTGTTCAAAGGATATACCAAACGAACAATCAAATAAAATTCAAACACACAAAAAAAAAAAAATAAGGACATGAAGAGTGATGGGGAAACAAATCAAATTACTACCTAGTCACAGTAAACATCCTTTCATCGGCCATTGTCGTCCTTTTTAATTACACAAATAAATTTATCAAATTGTGTGGAATAATTCAATCTATATCGGTCATTGGGGGCCGTTTTAACGATTTGAAAAACGGATATACGTGACGTTTGTCTACATTTTTTTTTTGTTGTGTTTTTGAAAAGTAATGTTACAATGTGTGCCTGATGTCATTGGAATATATATATTTTTTTATAAATAAATTTTATATGAATCCTGACTGACCGGTCGTCGTCGGTGTCGTCGCGTTCGGTCAGCCAGTGGTAGAATTGATGAGTTTTTGCTTTGCCAATTTTATGTTTAGTCATCCTTTTTGAAATAAGTGAAACCGTCTGGCTGTGTCTGGATGTGGTGCAAGTGATTTAAATTCAGACCGAGGTTTTCAATTATCCTGGTATAGTTTTTTTTTTTGTTCATGTATGGTGTCCTTTAAATTGTAAAGAATATTTATGTGGAATTGATGGGAATGAAATCATTTTGCTTTTTTTTTCTTTTAAGTTCGTTCTACATAATATTAGATTGATTGCTACAAAATGGATGGTTAATGGACGAAAGTATTTTTGTGATTATAGTGTGACTTGGTTTATTTTTTTAAGTTACAAAAGGTGGGTAGGTATAGAGGTTGACCTGTGGACGAAGGATATTTTATGTGCAAGTTGAATTAACTTAATTGTGGTGGTATATACTTTTGGTTAGTCTAGGTTCTAGTGCATATCATATTATGTCTGATAGATTCCCTTACGGGACATAGGGTCTTCTGATTTATTTACTTGGACAGATGAAGGAAGGTCGATTTCAGCTTCCATCTCTACCCCTATTGTCATTTGATGGATATACACGATCCTATGAGAGAGTAAGTAAAAAAAAGGCACTATTAAAAAAAATTGCTGAGGAAAACCTAATGCCTAAAAAAACTAGCACAACTTGCCTGCATAGGTATTAAGATTTATTTTTTACTAATCTCTTTGTGAAGAATTATTGGGGTCAAAACTTTTGTTTACAATTTTTTTTTGCCAAAGTTTAATTTTTGGCAATTTGTTTTTTTTTATTTAAATGTTTTTGAGAAATTTTATTTTTGACAATTTGTTTAATTTTTGCTCATTTTTGTTAATTTTTTAAAAATATTTCTGGACATTTTTTTGATAATTTTTTTTTTTCGTTATACTTATGTAGGTATGTGTAGTAGTTAACTTTTTGACTAAATTATTTTGTGGACCATTTTTTCGGACTTTCTTTCTTTTTGAAAATTGGTATTTTTGGCAATTTATTTAAATTATTTCTCGAACATTTTTTATAATTTTTTTAAACATTTTTAAAACACATTGGTGAATTTTTTTTAAGCTCTAAAACTTACCGTAATATTACCGTTACGACAAACCTTATTTTTATATTCGAAAAAAAAGCTTCAATGATTTTGATAACATTTTCTTCTCTAGGATTTTGAAAGAAAATTAAATTATTTGGTTAACAAAAATGTTTCCTTATCATAAATAATTTAAAAAAAAATATTTTTTTGGAAAAACCCTGTAACGATTTTTGAATTTAACTTTCTTTCAAAAATTCATATTTTTACATCACGAAGTTAATAAAAATTCTTACGATACGTCAGATGGCTTCTTCAGCTGTGAGCTTAAAATTAAAAAAAAAAATTTTATAATTTTTTTTGTAGGAACTTTGTATTTCATAACAATTTTCTGGGGACGAAATATTTTTTTGACATCAATTTTTTTATTTTGTTTAAATTTTTCCTCAAATTTTTTTTTTTGGCAGTACAGTTACGTCTTAGACGCCACCCATAACGAAAATTTCGTAAAACTTACCCTTGGCCTAACGGCCTTAGTCCCGTTATCGCATAACACGCCCCCGTTTCCGTCAGCATATTTTTACAGGTATGCATATACCAAGCACAATGTATTCTAAACGGATACACCCCTATCCCCAAGGATTGCGTTAAAAAAAAATAAAATAAAATAAAATAAAATAAAATAAAATAAAATAAAATAAAATAAAATAAAATAAAATAAAATAAAATAAAATAAAATAAAATAAAATAAAATAAAATAAAATAAAATAAAATAAAATTAAATAAAATAAAATAAAATAAAATAAAATAAAATAAAATAAAATAAAATAAAATAAAATAAAATAAAATAAAATAAAATAAAATAAAATAAAATAAAATAAAATAAAATAAAATAAAATAAAATAAAATAAAATAAAATAAAATAAAATAAAATAAAATAAAATAAAATAAAATAAAATAAAATAAAATAAAATAAAATAAAATAAAATAAAATAAAATAAAATAAAATAAAATAAAATAAAATAAAATAAAATAAAATAAAATAAAATAAAATAAAATAAAATAAAATAAAATAAAATAAAATAAAATAAAATAAAATAAAATAAAATAAAATAAAATAAAATAAAATAAAATAAAATAAAATAAAATAAAATAAAATAAAATAAAATAAAATAAAATAAAATAAAATAAAATAAAATAAAATAAAATAAAATAAAATAAAAAAAGAGGCTGGGTGCGACCCACACTGATAACTTCCCATTTGTGATCTTGAAAACTTTATATTTAGTTTTTTTTCAAATAACCAAATTTTCTGCGAAACAAACTTTAGCTGTTAAAATTAAACAATCATTATTTTAAGAGATTATTATTTAAAGAGATTTTCGGAATGCACATATATTATAGAGATTAAATACCTAATGGCAAAGTCAATATCATTGCTCGTTCTCAAGATATTCGAACTTTTTAGTTTATTTTTTTAAATATTTTTTGTCAAAAACTGTCAATTAGATATTTGTAAAAATTTAACCTTTCATAAAAAATTGTACTATGTATAAAATAAAATATTTTAGAAGGAACAATCGTTGTTCGTTCTCAGGATATTCGAGCTGAAATACAATTGTAACTACTTTTCTTTAGAATTTTTAACAGTTTTTGATTTTTTGTTAAGAAACTGCACATTCAATATTTGTCAAAATTTTATCAGTTGCTAACAATTATGTTATGTAGAAAATAAAATAAACAAGAAGTTAATATCGTTACCCATTTTTGAGAAATTTGAGTCGAAAGACAATTTATACCAATTTTTGGTAGAATTTTTTGTAGTTTTTAATTTTTTATAAAAAAACTGCCCATTGAATTTTTTTGAAATTTTCACCAGTAGTCAACAACAACATTTTTCGTAAAATAAAATTATTTTAAAGTTAATATCGTTTTTCCATCTAAGGATATTTGAGTTATAAAAATTTTTTTTTTAGTTTTTTTGATTTTAAAAAATAACGGTACCTTGATTTTTTTTCAAATTCATATCAAATTTGTATGACGTCATAATGTGTCGAATAAAATTTATTTCATGTCAATAGCATTATTTGTTCGTGAGATATTTGAGCCCAACCAAAATTTTCACTTCTTTTTTAAACTGCTATAGTAAAAAAACAACTGATTGATTTCAGCTTCTTTCGAAGTTATTATCTGTAAAACAAAATTTATTTCAAGTCGATGTCTCTAATCGTTCTTGAGATATCGACGACGAAAAATGTTACCAGAACGTACGGACGTACGGACGTACGGACGTACAGACGTACGGACGTACGAACGTACGAACGTACGAACGTACGTACACACGCACACACAGACATCTCTCTAAAAATGATTGATATAGGCTCTAGGGACCTTGAAACGTCGAGAAATTTCAAAAATTTCAATTTGACAAATCGGACCGATTACAATAACTCCCTATGGGAAGTTAATAAAATAAAATAAAATAAAATAAAATAAAATAAAATAAAATAAAATAAAATAAAATAAAATAAAATAAAATAAAATAAAATAAAATAAAATAAAATAAAATAAAATAAAATAAAATAAAATAAAATAAAATAAAATAAAATAAAATAAAATAAAATAAAATAAAATAAAATAAAATAAAATAAAATAAAATAAAATAAAATAAAATAAAATAAAATAAAATAAAATAAAATAAAATAAAATAAAATAAAATAAAATAAAATAAAATAAAATAAAATAAAATAAAATAAAATAAAATAAAATAAAATAAAATAAAATAAAATAAAATAAAATAAAATAAAATAAAATAAAAAGGTGCTCATATTTCATTTAAATAAAATTAAATATGAATATTTTGTATAACGGTGCATTCCATTCTCAAGTAGAATAATTCTCGTTATAAGCTAAGCTGAAAGCAAAACTAAATTGTAGATGCCAGTCTCAACTCAAAAATCAGATAGTGCTAGATGCAGCCTAGCTTTGGATAGTGGCCTCCTATTAGAATTCTAAATATTTAATGTAAAATAATAATGATTGTAATAAATTCAAATAAAGAAAATAAATAATAAAATTTAAAAAATAATTATTTTATTTTTATTTTATTTTTAAAAACCGAACCACACGACATTACTATACTTCTTTTTTTATTAACTTCCCATAGGGAGTTATTGTAATCGGTCCGATTTGTCAAATTGAAACTTTTGACATTTCTCGACGTTTCAAGGTCTCTAGAGCCTATATCAATCATTTTTAGAGAGATGTCTGTGTGTGCGTGTGTACGTACGTTCGTACGTTCGTACGTCCGTACGTCCGTACGTCCGTACGTTCTGGTACCATTTTTCGTCTTCGATATCTCAATAACGAGTAGAGATATCGACTTGAAACAAATTTTGTTTTACAGATAATAACTTCGAAAGAAGCTGAAAGGGCGTTTATTAATATTCAATCAGTCGTTTTTTTACTATAGCAGTTTAAAAAGGAAGTGGAAATTTTGGTTGGGCTCAAATATCTCACGAACAAATAATGCTATTGACTTGAAATAAATTTTATTCGACACATTATGACGTCATACAAATTTGATATGAATTTGAAAAAAAATCAAGGTACCGTTATTTTTTAAAATCAAAAAAACTAAAAAAAAAATTTTTATAACTCAAATATCCTTAGATGGAAAAACGATATTAACTTTAAAATAATTTTATTTTACGAAAAATGTTGTTGTTGACTACTGGTGAAAATTTCAAAAAAATTCAATGGGCAGTTTTTTTATAAAAAATTAAAAACTACAAAAAATTCTACCAAAAATTGGTATAAATTGTCTTTCGACTCAAATTTTTCAAAAACGGGTAACGATATTGACTTTTTGTTTGTTTTATTTTCTACATAACATAATTGTTAGCAACTGATAAAATTTTGACAAATATTGAATGTGCAGTTTTTAACAAAAAATCAAAAACTGTTAAAAATTCTAAAGAAAAGTAGTTACAATTGTATTTCAGCTCGAATATCCTGAGAACGAACAACGATTGGGCCTTCTAAAATATTTTATTTTAAACATAGTACAATTTTTTATGAAAGGTTAAATTTTGACAAATATCTAATTGACAGTTTTTGACAAAAAATATTTAAAAAAAAATTGATTATTTGAAAAAAACTAAATAAAAAGTTTTCAAGATCACAAATGGGAAGTTATCAGTGTGGGTCGCACCCAGCCTCTTTTTTTTAACATTTCTCAAAACGTATTTCTCTTTAAATATTCTCCAGATTCAAAAAAATCACAATCAAAAAAAAATAATTCCATCCCACACCAAATACGAGCTCTTACGCTATATCCCAATACACATCGTTTATCAGCTGAAGTCCTTAATAATATGCGCTGTGTACATTCAAGAGCGCTATAACCTCTCATCGCACTTTCATTATATTGTGTGACAATTTTTCCGATAGGTCCTTGTTGTGACTTGTGATATATATTTTTCATTATCCTGGCTTATCCTTCTTTGTTAAATTGTTCGTAAAAGGACATGAGTGGATGGAGATGAATTATTATTTCATTTTGTCTAAGCATTTCCTCGAATCGAAGGCTCACTCTCATGTCACATATCATCATCATCCAGTATTCAGTTACCATAAATACTCAAATTCAATGACAACCATTTTTGCCCTTACGGAGATTCTATTATTTTTTCTACCTAGGTATGTGTGTGTTATCCTTGCATATTAGAAGGACATTAAATCAAATTCATCAATTTTATAAAAGTACTAGCCATAGAATGAAAATATATCAATCAATATTTTTAATGCTGTAATTTAATAGCACATCTATCAATCACTTGTAGTTTGAGAAATCAAAAGGATATTTTGCTGATTTTTTTTATGTATTGATTTTATTCCATATTAAATTTTAGGTAAGTGATATTTTATTTGTATGATGTATAAAAAGGATTTATATGAAAAAGTACTAAAAATATTTATAAAATCTTACAAACAGTATAACTTTAATTTTTCAACTGAGCATGGCTTTTTGCAACACTCATCTGCAACTCCTTCACCTCTGACTCGTCGTATTTTGGCCAAGCTATTTGCTTGAAACATTGTCAAGAAGGGAAATTCGGCAAATTCAAAAGTTGTTTCATAGTCTTCGGAAGCTGATGCAGGATTAAATTCTATTGGATTAACTTTTGTAAAAAAATATTGTATCACTATTATTATTGTATCACCATTAATATTGCATCACCATTAATACTCACTTGATTTTTTAGTTTTCTTCGCTCCAAAACCATTCACACAAAGCAGGTCCAGTGTATCAGATAGATTTCTACCGCAAAATGTTTGATCACCTTGCGATGGTTTGGTGGTTATACAAATTATTATCACCAAACACAGCCAGTGTAAGAAAAATATTATTCTCAAGAAATTCGGTTTTGAAGACATTTTGTGTTTTTTGTTTTTTTTTTTATGTTCAGTCTTGGTAAACTGTCTTGCGATGTAAGGTAAAAATAGTTCTAATGGTAAAATTCACATAACGACTTGTTTTTATACCAAAAATATAAAAGATTTTATATGAAATTAGCAATTCAAATTTTTTGCAAATCCTTAAAATAGGTTTAAATGATTTGGAATTTAATCATGAAGAGTCACTGAACATTCCTTTATTAGCAAAATACACAAACAAAAATCATAGAAGTTGGGTTATTTTTACTATGGGTTATCCTTAAAATAAATAACAGCAGTCTGAAAATAGTCTAGACCACATTTTAAGAAATTTTAAATCTTATTGAATGAGACAGGTATGCGGGTGTGTTGTGTTCTTGTTTGTTCAGGTATTACACATAAGGGCGTATTCGGTGTTTACATACAAAGTTTAGTTTACACAAAATTTCTTTAGACCAAAAAAACTACCAAAAGGTTAAACCTGTCTTTCTGCAAGGAAATGTCTAGTGGAGAACCAGTGAAGCTTTTGGGGATTGTAAATGCAGTGGTCTTTGTTTGCATTTTATTTTCAATACTGGTGGTACTTACGTAACCTTTGAGTAAAAATTATAGAGTTTATGAAAACTGCATTGATTGTATAGTCCAGTACAAAAAAATCCAAACATTTCTAAACAGATATCGGGTTGATTTACTGAAGAAAAATTTATTGAAATTGAATACCACGAAAAACTAATTGTTTTAAAAAGTTTTCTTATTAAAATTCGATTCTTACAATTGCAAAGCTTAGGCGCAGACAGAGACACTTTTGTATGTGATTTTACATGATTCACTTTTATCATTGGAGTTTACTATTGCACTTGAAAATAAAATGCACGATTGGTTCGCACGTATACTTGCTCCTATGTGCGATAACATCTTGGTTTTAAAGTCAAATGAAAAAAATACAATTCTACTCGACTACCTACTATCGATTATAGTCACAAGTAAAAATATGAAAAAAACCCTGAAATTTATTATTTGAATTGATAAAATAACCCAAAAAGGAAGTTTAATCTTAAAACTGAAGATGCCATCTTATGTATCATAAGAATACAAATGAAAAAAAAAATTCAAGAATCGTTACAGCTGTTTTTTTTCAAAAAATACTGAGTTTTCAAAATAAAAATTTGATTTTTTCCTAAATACAAAATATATATTTTTTTTGAAAATTTTCATATGCAATATTATTAAGATTATATAGGACCTCCTGTAGAAAAATTTTCATCGACATCCGTCCAATAGTTTACGAGAAAACCGAAAACCAAAAATCCGGTTCTATGGCAAGTACCGTTAATAACGGTTTTTTCAAAAATATTTTTCGATTCAATTATTAAGGTAACTTGACAAACCCGATTTAAAAAATTTCGTCAAAATCGTTATAGCCATTTTCGAGATAATAATGTTTTGTCTAAACGGTACTATGAGAGATACCGTTATTTTTGGAGCTAAAAAAAAACCTCTATGCAAAACCTTATGTCCAAAGTTAGAAGAAAAACGCTCCAGTAGTTTAGGTTGTAATTCGAGGTACAGACAGACAGACAGACAGACAGACAGAATTTTTGGACCCACTTTTTTCGCGTTCTCTATCATCGTAATGTTAGGTCTGATAAATATCTCGAATTCGATTTTTTGCTTTTGCATGGACCCAAAACTTGCCTATAGTACCTATAGTCGCAAGTTAAAATAAGTATAAAATCATGTCTATCCAATAAAATAAAATCATAATGGCGACACACCTTAAAACTTTTCTAAAAATACAGGTAGTTGATAAATTTCGGGTTTCAGAAAATCACAATTTTGTTTGGAAAATGTTTCTTTCAAATAAATAATTTTTGTTCACCACCATGATGTAAAATATTCTTTTTTTAAACTTTTTCAATTTGAATAAAAATAGTAAAAAAAAAGTTTGGAAAAATTTGGAAGAATTTAAACACTTTTCAGAGTCACCCTTGTTAAAATACCCAATTTAGCACTTTTTCTCAAAATACTTTAAGAATTCAAATAATGCAAAACATTGCAATTTATTTTTATACAGAATGATTGCAATATTTGTAAGGGGAAATGAACATTGATTGCAGAATTTGAAGTCACATTCTTCAAAAACAATAAAAAGACTGCAATTTCAAACGGAATTCACTAAAGACTGCAACTAAAAATATTTTTTTTAACGGTTGTCTAATATACGTTTGAAAATAACTCGAAACCAGATTTGATAAACATTTTCTGAGCTGAGCCTTTTGAATGCCGAATTCTAACATGACCTCGGATTTAGGTTCCAGAAAAAGTTTAAATGTCTTACAAAAATCTCATAGCGAATACATATCAAGCAAGAAATTAAAAAAAAAGTATGCCGTCTGTTTAAATTTAACTTTTCAAAAAATATTTTCTAAATACATATGTACATATTTTGAAAAAAATTTTAAAAGAAACAATTTCACAAGTTTTACATACTCACTCGTACTAAGCATTGGTCAAAGTTTTTTAAGCTCTTAGGGAATTTTGACAATTCAGGATTTTGGGATTTTTTTCAAGTTTCGTAATTTTTTGAATTAAAAAAAAAACAAACTGTTTTTTGTTGATATTAAATTACGAAAATATAAATAATATATATAAAAATATTAAATATATGTAAACGGGAGTTTTGAAATTCCCAAATGGATCCTACAATTATTTTCATAAGAATTTTATATTCCATTTATTTGAAAACAGCTTTGCCTTTATTCTCTCTATTTCAATTTTTTTTAATTATTTTTATTTGAATCCATTTCACCTGGCTCCACAATTAGATTTATAAAAAAATTAAATAAATTATCGCCACACATAGCAGGTGTTTCTAAGCACCTGAGTCCTTATAGAGTAGCTTCTGCACTTTTCTATCCTCGAGAATAAAATTCTAAACATAACAGTTTTATTTTTTTTTGTTGTAATTTTGTAATGTTAACTTACAATCATTTTCAAAATTAAATAAATGTAAAAACACTAAAATGTAGGTAGGTATACCATCCATGCAAACCATAGGGACTTTAGGGACACCCTGAGATGATGACAGCATTTTACTCTGGCTCTCCAAAAAAAAAAAATGAAACAAAAACACAAAAGCTTTAAAGTCATAGCCCTCATCGTCGTTGTCTTCGTTGTTGGAGCTCGGAGTAGTCGTCGTCGCCGTTGTCGTCGTCTATTGTCGTCATGGTCCACCTCAGTCAGAGACTATTGCAGGATGGGATCCTCTGTAGGACGACCATTCACCTCACTTCACTGTTCTCTCTACTATGGCCATTAGTTTTTCTGTTTAATTTTCAACATAAGCTATGCGTTATCATAATTTTAAAGGTGGAACCAGACGTTACTGGTATCCTGAGGAAGTCAAAGCAGAAGCAGGATCCACCGCAGCAGCAGCATCAGCATCAGAAACCCCCAGGAAGTAATTTAAAATGCGCTATTAACGTTGACGTTGGAGAGAACCGAAAGCATACAAAAATAGGTGAAAGGAACAAATGGTCAGAAGTCTCAGCACAACTATACTTCCCTGTCCTCCCAAACGCAGTTAAAGGGTTAAAGGGAATAAAATATTTCACTCTAGCATTTATTTTTTTTTCGTTCGTTTGTTTGTTCCCTTATTCTTGTTATTTTATTCCTTTTGGCCATAATTTTAATTTAGAACCCAAAATAAAAGAGAGCAGTTATAAAAGAAGTAAAACAAGAAGAAAAAAAATGTGAATGAATATGAAAAGAAGGTGTAAAACATCGGGATGTATATAACCTTTGTTTTGGGTTTTTATAGTGTCGGACGTCTGACAGAAGATCCTTAGGGTTATCGCTATAAGGAAGGAATATGCTTTTGTTTTTTTTTTGAAAGAGTTATGGTTATTTGTACGAGTAGATGGAAAATATTTTTCTCGAAATTATTGTTTTGAGTGTTACCTACTGAGATACCTCATAAAAAAAGGAAACAAACATAAAGATTCTGACTGTATTTTTACTGTTACTGACCTATATTAAATTAAGTGGAGACTTTTTGGTTATATACTCGTACATATGTACCAAAATGATAAATGTTTAACGAGCGTTTATGTGAATCTTTTTTTTTCTGAGTCAATTGCTCAAAATATTTTTTTTTTTATGTAATTATGGTGGTAAATCAGTGGCAGGGACGATTTTTGACAAATTACTCTTTTTGTATTAAAAAATGTAAATAAAAATCATACATTAAAAAAAAATGGTAACTAAATTTAAAAGTAGGAAATAAATTAATTGTTTTTTCAAGGTATGTTGTATCTGCGACAGGAAGAAAAATTAGTTTTAGGACAATGTTTCCACTTATGTTTGCGTTAGGGTGGTCCAATCAATAATATATTTCCAGTGACATAGTGACATTTATTCTGACAAACAAAAATGTTAAATTGAGTATTTTAATAAAAGGGTACGAGTGTGTTTTTAAATGAAATCATCACTTACTTAAAAAAATATTTTTGAAAATTATTTTTACTTGCGACTATAGGGCAACTTATGGATTCGTGCAAAAAGTAACGGTACCTGTCATAGTACCGTTTAGACAAATCATTTTTATCTCGAAAACGGCTCTAACGATTTTGATGAAATTTTATAAATCAGGTTTGTCAAGTAACCCTAATAATTTAGTCCAATTTTTTTTTAAACCGTTATTAACGGTACGTGCAATAGAACCGGATTTTTGGTTTTCGGTTTTCTCGTAAACTATTAGACGGATTTCGATGAAAATTTTCAAATAGGAGCTCCTATATAATCTATAATATTGCATATCAAAACTTTCAAAGAAATATTTTTTGTATTTAAAAAAAAAAACAGTTTTTTTTTTGGAAACTAATAAATATTTTTTTTAATTTGGTTTTAACTTTTAAGTGTACATACTACATATGTTACAAAAAAACTTGCACATGAACTTTTTTTTATAAAAATACTTAAAAATTTCGTGACGCAACATGGAAAAAATGAAAAAAGGAGTTTTAAAAAATGTTTTTTTTTTCAGTTTTTGATTTATAACTGGAATCTTTCAATTTTTCGTCGATGATGTCCAAGTTCAACTGAAAGTATATTGAATTGCCGACGAATCTTAGCAATACTCAGACCTTAAACCCAAGACGTTATGGCACATAGGCGCAAGTACGTGCGACCCAGTCGTGCATTTTATTTTATTATTGTTTTATTTTTTTTTTTCAAATAATAATAACATTTGTAACTAAATTTTAAAAATTCTAAGGCTGGTGTTCTCTGGCACATGAAAGTGGAATTCGTATGACCTTATGAGGGAGGACATGTAAAAGAAATTTTTTTGAAATTGTCAACAAAGAAATTTTAGTATGAAAAATTGTCGAAGAATAGAAGAAAAAAAAATTTGAAAACAATATTTTTTGTAAATTTTTTTTTTTTCAAAAAAATTCCCAAGAAAAACATTTCAAGAGAAAAATTCTGTCAAAAATATGAAATACAAATGGAAATGAAGTGCCCAGAGATGTTGTAGTCTTCAAGTTCGGGACGGTTTGAGGATCAAATAAAAAACCTCTATTTGGTTCCACAGAAAAGTCAAAATTAAAAATATCGAGTTTTCAACAAAAATACAGGTTTTGAAAATCTAAAAAATATTTTAGATTTGATGCTGTTGCTTTTTCAAAGCTAAAACTTATTTTTTAAAATTTGATTTCTAAACTATATTGTCGTTCTGAAGTTTTTTTTTGAAAATAAACTTTCATTCTCAAAACAATTTTTTTGCTGTTCAAAATCTTATGACCACCTAATCATTTTAGAATATTCATATAATTTTAAAGATATGTAAAAGAAAAACAACTTTGGTATAGAAAGAATTGATATGTCCCTTCACTAACCAGTAGAATGAACAAATTTGATGCTAGCACACCCAAGTGTTGTTGTTTCATTCAAAACCTTCAAAAAATACAAAAAATGCAATTCAATTCTGCAGAGGAAAATCCCAAAGCCACAAACCTATCTTATTTTATAAACACATCCATACTTAATAAGACACACATAATGGCTTATCCTTTATATGTATATAATAAAAAATACGCACCCACCGAAGCGAAAAAGATAGATTCTATAGTGGATGATGACACCGATATGAATCTCTATCTTCACATCAAAGGCGACCAAAGTTAAGAGAATTACTTTAAAATTTACCCCTTTAATCTACATATTTGATCAGCAAACGATGTTGTCCCTGGTAAATGGACCACGACCACTGATGGTATACATTATTTCTGTTTCTCTAGATTTCAGCCCGAAGATGTATAGGCATCCACCCAACGCCAAAGACAACCTAACCATAACCATCAACCAACATCGACACGATGGAAATGAAGTGAATGGTAGATAAAGCCTTTTGAATACTTCATTTAAAAAATCCACGACACATAGAATCCACATTGAAAAGTCACCATCGTCATCGCCATTGCCGTCACCATTACCGTGTCGCCATCGTTGTCAACTGACTCCGTCTCTCTATGGTCAATTGAAATCTGTGGCACAGTTCATTTGGCATCACACAACCGAAAGATAAATAAAATTGCCTCACATTGCCTGGTTTTTGAATGTGAATTCTACCTTTCCACTAGCGAGTTAACTCCTTTAAGCTCGAAATGACTTGAATGGTTCTCTGTTGGCTGATGGAGCTATTCTAGACGTGGTCCTTATAACATCCTATAAGCCTTCTATAAGGATGATGGATAAAAGGAATTCACCTCTTCTCAATGTTATTTCAAAGTTGTTGTTGATGATTTCAAAATGTGATTCTGTGTTTTTCTTTTTCCTTTTGTTTTTTTTTTACTCTCTTGAGTCCATTTGAATTGAAAATAAAGGTTTTTGGTATCATTTGAATGCAGATTTGTTGAAATTTTGCTCAAGGCAACAGATTTAAAGGGGCTTTTAGTTCAAAAATCCAAGACTTTTATTAGCCTACATAAAGAAAGGACCTTTTCTTTTACGCATGTTGAGTCCTTGTAGACTCGTTTCCATAGAGCTGAATTATTCTTTCTATTTTTTGTATTTTTATTTTAGGTACAGAAGATTATCAAAATGAAAAAGATTGCAGTTGAAATTGAGTCGAGGCATGGATATGGATAATGAAGAATGACAGTTTGGAAGTTGAAAATGGCTAAACAATTTTCATTCTCACATTAAACTTTGAAGGTATTTCTTGTTGTTGAAAGAAATGAGCGACAAAGCTGGTTTAGAAAGGATTACAGTTTGGTATTGGAGTGAATTGGCTTCTAAAGTTTTTTGAAAATTTCGTTGAATTACGAAATATGTACAAACACCGAGGTCACGTCAAATAAATAAACTTGGAGAGAAATGCATATTGCATATGGTTCTGAGGAAAATAAAGTCACACTACATTGGGTACCAGGTCATGTCGGTGTCCAGGACAATGAAGGGGCTGACTCCCTAGCAAAAATAGGGGCAATGGTACCCCTAACGCGACCAGAGCCCTATTGTGTTATAGAGGAGAATATGATTAAAAACAGAATCAAATCTGAAGAGGAGGCGAAAAGATCAAAAATCTGGAAAGAACTCCCCAAACTGAGACAGGCAAAACTCTTATTCGAGAACTACCTAGGCCTAGTGAGCAGCGCTTGCTGCAGAATTTTGCAACGCTCATGAGGAGACGCCGGACTACATAATAGGGAAATGCGATGCACTAGTGCATCATAGACAAAAATATCTGGGCAAGTACTAAAATACCCCAAATTATTAAAATTCCTCAAAGGAACGAATTTGGAAGATGAATTGTAGATGAGAAACCTCATCCAAATCAAAAGGGGGCACAATAGATCATAAGGTTGCAGTGCAAATGTTTACCCATTACATTCATTTATTCATGGTTCTGAGAGCGAGCTTGGCCTTGGTTCAATCCCCGCTGTACAGAAAGTGTTTCAATTAAAATTGAACAGGCTTCCTGACTTTGCTAGCGTTTTTCACGCTGAACTGCTAGCAATGAGGGAGCCATGTAAGATACTTAAGCAAAGCTCAAACCAAAACCGAAATGCGGCTATCTTCACAGACAGTCAGGCAGCTGTCAAAGCCATCAACTTGGCCACATCGTCATCTAAATTAGTCCAGCAATGCCGCGATAAGCTTGCGAGTCTGAAAATTAACCTCGTTGTCACCCTGATCTGGGTTCCGGGCCATAGTGGTATCGAGGGAAATGAACGGGCTGATGAGCTAGCCAGGCAAGGATCGGCCCTTCACAGCTCACTTGCGGAAATGGTTGACAATCCTCTTGGTGCTATGAAGGGGAAAATCTTTTCTATCTATCAAACAGAATCAAATCGAAGGTGGAGCAATTTACCCAACTGCATTATATCTAAGAAGATATGTCCCACCTATAATAAAACCCGTTCTAACGATCTTCTTTGCAGGCCATTTTGTATGTACCGGTATGTGCCGGACACTGGCCTATAGGAGAACATGCAGCGAAGTTGGGAATTCCTCACAACACTTTTTGCCGTTGTTGTAGTGACCAACGCGAAAGGGAAATGGTAATCTATTTCCTCATGCAAATGTCCTGCTTTGGCAAACATTAGAATGCAATCCTTTGGAAAAGCATTCTTTCACGAACTCAACGAGATATCTGAGACGAAGATTAGAGATCTGAACTTTTTTCTCAATGTAACAAAAAAAAAATTAAACAATCAAAACCCAAGCACCACTAAAAGCAATCTGAAGAACGGCCTGGCAGTCATAAATAGCTATAACCCAGCACATAAAATCTTGATGGTAGCTCACCCAAATATTATTCAAAACCTTCAATTCAAAAATTACTTCATTTGAAATTATATTTTTGTAAACAAATTTAGAGCACAAACGAGCAGCGTAAACAACAGTGAGTGAGCTCCTGCACCCACTTAATAAGACAGCTTGTGAAGCAGAGAGCTTTCCTGAGAGCGGAAGAAGAGAATTATTGTCAAGCTTCCAAAGAAAGGAAACCAGAGCTAAAACTGGAAGGAGATTTGCATGCTTCCTGCAATAACCAAGGTAATAGCAAGAACCATCCTGGAGCGAAACAAAATCTGGGGCTGCACATTAGTAACGGTAAAACAAAGTATATGGTGGCGTCGAATGCGAGAAGAAAAGTTGGTCAAACAATCAAGGTAGCGGAGCACGAATTTGAAGTGGTGCAATCCTTTAAATACCTTGGGCCAATAGTAGCAGCCGATAATAATATAGAAGAAGAAATACGCGGGCGGCTGCTCAATTCCAACAAAGCCTTCCATAGTCTGTCAAAGCTCTTCAAATCCAGAAATCTCACCATAACTTCAAAACTGCTTCTGTACAGGACCATGGTCCTGCCAGTATAGATCGGAGACTTGTTTGCTTAGCAAAAGACACTCCGACCTCTTAGCCGCATTCCACAGAAAAGTCCTAAGGAGAACTCTTGGCCCCATATGTGAGGACAGACGATTCCGGAGACGGTACAATCATGAATCGTACACAATCTACCTTGAATAAGACATAGTAACTCCGGTGGGCAGGGCACCTAGCTCGCATGAGTGAAGAGGAACGGGCTCGGAAAGTCATTTGTGGTACATATGGTAGACGGCAGCGTGGTAGACCATGCTTGCGCTGGAGAGATGGCGTAGACCAGGACACCCGAAGCTTTGGGGTGCGCAACTGGATGGCGTCGGCTCAAGACCGGGATAGGTGGAGAGACTTGTTGAAGGAGGCCAGGACCGGACCCCGGTTGTCAAGCCGATGATGATGATAATGATGATGATGTCCTAGAGCGAATAAAAGAAACACTCGACACCGAAAAGGCAGAATTCTGGATCTTCCTGTGTCTGCTGCATTAACACTTTGCAGATCAACATCATCATGTGTTGAATAACGGTCACCAAATTCAGGTGCTTTTCATCGACTTCAAAAAGACGTTCAATAGTGTCTATAGAGAAGTTTTCTGCTTTGCAGTCCACAGAAGAGGCATTTTTATGGGTGTAGCACTTGGAAAGTCACACCTGCTGTCTCCAAGTTGCAAGCATTCGTAAATAGTTGTCTACAGAATACCTTGAGGATTTTCTGACTCAATCGTATCTCCAATGATGAACATGTCAGGAACTTATAAGAAAGCTATCAATGGCAGTGGATTGGTCATGTAATTCGAGAGGCTAACTAGCCAATCTAGAAGTACTTGGCGAAAACCTACCGAAAAAAATTAATCAAATCTCTAAGACTGTTTCTGAGATAATGAAGTTTTTTCTCAATCATTTACTCAATCATCTCAATCATTTACTTTGGCCACGTTTTTCTCTGGGAATTAGCTTCGGCTAGGATTATTGATTTTAATGTTGATTTCCATGATTCCATTCAAAGCACTTCTTCGAAATATTATTATTTGATTTTCTCAGTGTTGACCAATTTATTGCCATTTGTGCTTCCTTAAGTCCCAATACTCCTGGTTTTTCCTCCGCCACAATTCCTGGATGTTACGCGATTTCCTCCAGATGGTAGCCGAGACTCATTAAACATTAGATTCGAAAAACTCAATTTAGAGCTTGAGTAGATTTGAGTAGATTTGAGTAGATAATAAGTTTTTGAGACAGCGACAGACTTCTAATTGGGCTTATTTGCTTGTTGATCACCTTTTTTTTTTTGTTTTAATAATTTGAGCGCACTCAAGGGGATGGTGTACCCTTTATATGTTGTTCAACACAGCGCGGGCGTGAAGAATAGGGATGGGAAAGCTGTATGGAAAGGTATGTGGCGCGAGGTACTGAGACTGAAGGTGGTGGTTGTCTCAGATTTTATCTCCAGGGTTGGCGGCTGGGCTAAAGCCGAGAAATGCCGTGTCTTATATCAATGTCCCTTTATAATTCGCATTATTTTGTTTATTGTCATATTTGTTGGGCATACTAGTATTTACTCAATCACATGTTGTTAGTGTTATTCCTGAACAACATGTAATGAGTAAACCAGCGGCCCAACAATGATCAATGAAAATGGAATAAAAACATGACATAGAGCTACGGCAGGGATCGAACATGTGACCTGTGAGGTTGACAGGCGACCACACATACCATCGCGCCACGGCCAACCCCG